>CM076579.1:816606983-817214890 GCA_034641835.2 Pinus albicaulis | reverse complement strand
GCACTGCTGTGCATACACACTTAAAAAGTTACACTCAGTCTTTCACTTTTTACACACTACTGTGTAATAAAAAATTTACGTACTGTCTATAAAAAAAACTACCAAGCTTTTTCGACCTTTTTATTTTTATATGTCATAACATATAAAACATATTATAATAAACCCTCTTTTAAAAAAAATAAAATTAAAACTAAATTCTATGGCCCACCTTTCATTTTGCATATGATATATATATAACATATGTTTAAAACATATGTATATATTAAAGCATACATAAAATTAAACTATCAAAACATTAAAGAACCCTTTCCGTCGGACTTCAAAATTCTGAATAGATTGAATTTCAAACCAAATTCGCATTGCAAAATGGAATGTTGACGTCTCCCTAATTTGTAACGCGAATTCTCAACCCAATGTGCCCTATAAAAAATTCGAGTCCGGTTTTTAGGTTTTCAGATTCCCTTCAATTTCATGCAATCCAATATTAATGCTCCACGTGTCCTCCTTTTGAATTTACAAAACTGTCGGGTAAATTTCTGTTTGTTTAATTTCTGGTTGGTGAATTGCGTTAATGCCGGTTGTTGTGTTTAAATACAATCTTGTACAGAAATATGGCTGCGGCCGTCTACAAAAAAAACTTGCAGGAATTTTAAATGTTGAATTAAATTTCTGGATGGCATGCAAGCAACCTCCAAAAAAAAATGTTGCTGCTGCATCCGTCCTTATGCTGCAGCAGTTGAAGTTAAAATTCAACAGCACAGGGTTTAATAAGTGAGGGTGTAAAGGTAACTTTTTGTCGATAGTATTGGATTAAGATCATCTATTCATTTTTGTAGGGTATTATGGTGTTTGGTTTTTTAGTTTTGGGTTGGGCTTATTGAGTCTAAGATAGTTTTTGAGTGAAAAAATTGCTATCAGGTATTAAAAAATTTTGGTTCTTTTGTCAAAATTTATGAGCTTGTTAGGAAATACAAAGCTGACAATGGTTGTATCTTAAATTTGTGGAAAATAATTTGAAATGAAACCTTTTTGTTTAGGTTGTTGCAGCAGGTGCAAACCCCATTCAAATTACTAGGGGCATTGACAAGACAATAAAGGCCCTTGTTTTGGAACTCAAAATTTTGTCAAAGGTGGTAAACGCTTGCCTTTTGAGTAGGATTGTTTTCCTTTTTGCTGATGGTTTGGTGTATCTAATTGAATTAGTTGCCTAAGGTATTTTTGGTTGCAAACTCCTTTTCATTTTTCATACAGTATTGGCCTTGTGGAATACATTTGATTGTGTGGTCTTGTTAGATCTACAACATTTGTAGTTGTTTAGTCTTATGGGCGAGGTGCACTTTTATTATGGAAATAGTTGATGCAATATTGTCATTTAATCCTTACTGCAGGGTAGCATGTTGAGAAGTTTCTTGTGAAACATTTGGTATTCAAAATGACACTTAATCCTATACAACATCATGCACTTGACTTCAAAATTCATATTCAAAGTGTGCCAGACAATTCTTGCAAAATTTCAAATATTTATGTTGTTTTAAACCATTATCTTTTTCATGTATTGGATGCTGAAAATGTGAAAAAGACTTTCGTATGAAACCAATTGGTGAATAATTTCCAGCACAACAACCACTTCCAAGACATGATTTAGAAGTAGAAAAAATGTGCTTATGAAGCATACAAATATATCCTTGATGCATTGTCAATGTTTGGCTAGGGTTATTTTTTGAGAAAATAACTCCTTATTCCTAGAATAGTGATCTTCAATACAAGTAAATGCCAGAGAAGAGAGATCATCGTGTGACGCAACAAAACTGAAATTGGACCCCCAAGGAGAGCTGGTGTGTCTACAATCGCTCTGTTAGCATTTTTCCTTGGTGTACCCTGTTCTTTTCCTCCAGCCTGAGTCTTAATTGACTTCTTCTTTCTTCGGGTTTATTTATCAAATGCGTAGAATTTGATAAATAAATACTATCCACAATGGTTGGACTTTAATTTATATTCCTGACTTTATATTATCTCCAATCCTTATAACCAATGTTTAACTTTCAATACTTTGTATTTATACTCCATGTTTCTTTTTAAATAAATAACTTGTAATGAACTTTCGGCTCTATATTTCACCACCCAGCCTTACAACAATCACGCTCCAGATTTATGCTAATTATCCGCCAATCGTTTAATTAAACAATTTCATTATACTCCGACCCCACCTATATATATCAATAACCAATTAAACACTCGTATCGTACCTGAATATCCTCCGCACACCTTAGTTAACCTCCGGGCAAGTTCAACGTGCGACCACCGTCCGATGGCCCTTCTCCAAATCAACGACTCTTGGCAATTTCGCTCGGCTTCCAACGTCTAGCTTTAACGTGCGATGGCGCGGGTTAAACGGTGGTTTTCCGGGGGTCACTTCGCCATGTGTCACATTCCCTATGGAATCGCTCACGAATAGGAAATACCACCTACTCTGCAAAAGCGGTGCGATATGGGCAACCCGCTTTTGTGATTCCGCTCGTGGTTTTGGTAGAGGGCTTGACCACGGGTGCAAGTCTGGTTCTGCTATCCTTTTGTTTGTTAACTCATGTCCAATCCTCGGGTCAGGTTTTGAAAGCACAACAATTTTGTCTCTTTATTAAGCGGGATTTTTATATTTGAACAGTTTTCACGACCCCGGTTCTCTACACAGACCTCGCCTTGGATATTTTTACATAAAAATGATTGTTCTCAATAATTATTTATATAACTTTTTCACATGTTTAGTGTGGTATTCCCATGATTTATTATAAATATGTGTATTATCAAAGAAAACCAACACAAATTTTATAAGATGGGATCAAACAAAATTGTTCTTAAGTCGAGCCCGCCGGGCTTCAAACGGCGATAAACCATAATTTAAACCAAATTCGCGTTCCAAAATAGCCTGCTGACGTCGGCCAATTTTGTGATGCGAATTTCTTATCAAATTCGCCCTAATATTTTACGGGTCTGGATTTCCAATGCGTGAGCAGCCCAAACAAAGATCCGCTCCAATCAATTTCTGCCATATGTCCTCAATAAAAACTTGCCCTGCTCCCGGCTACGGGTGCATTCGATGGCGTTTAAGGTGATGGGACATGGATATGGCGATTTCATATCAATCACATTAACATTTAATGTTGTTTAATTAAGTTTTCACATCAAATCCGCATTAATTAATTTTTAACACTGTTCAAGATCGGACCTCCACTCCTCTTAGCGATTCTGCATGCTCCAATTTGATCCGGCCTTCGGCTCTCATTATTAAAGATCAGAGATTAATTATGACGGGTGTCCTATGATATCATTGCAGATGGGTCGACAAAATGGCGTTTAGCCATGGTTTTTCAGACAAGCCGGTTGTTGGATTACACTGCCTGCTAACTGTGACGATAAGGAGAAGTGGCCAGCTGAACTGCTTCCTAGACCTTGCTGCATATTTGCATTTCTCTCGGTTCTGTCTCTGTCTGTCTTCCTCTGTTAATTGGAATTCTGCTTCTTTGTCTCCTCTTGTGCCCACTGCACCTGAGATTCCACCCATGCCTCGCGTGCATCATAGGATGCGTTGCCGCAGGGGGAGCACTAGAGGTCAACCCCGGCGCGCTCCCTCCAGCCCCTCAACAGAGTCGACTTCCGGCCAGTCCAGTGATTATTACTTAGGTCGATATCCAAATACTAGGAGTGGGCGGGGTCGGCTTGTAGGATCTGGCCACCGTATGGATTCCCCTGCTCCTGGCTTCCCCACCGCTAGTTCACCTTCTCCCACGACGCGCACTGCGCAATTTTCCTTTGATTGCACTCTCAACCGCCCGCGAATCACAGCTGTAGTCATTGTGGTCTTCCGCGAGGAGGCCCAAACGGAGGAAGAATGCACCCGTCCGGCGGGTCTGAGCTCGGAAAAAGCTGGCCAGCATTCGGGCCTTCAGGAGGGGAGCCATGGCATGCATGTGGAGGTAGCACCTAGCGATCCTGGACCTTCCGAAGGATGGTGCCGAATCGTGGAGGAACCACCGGAGGAGTAGTTTGGTTAATTTGTTTTTCTTGCTTAGCAGGCCCACTTAATTGGGCTGCTTTTAGATTATTTTACTATGTTGGACCTTTGTAATATTTTTGAATTCTGTAAATTAAACGTTCAAGACTAGTTTCCCCGTATGAGGGCAGTCTTCTTAATTTTTTGATTTTTTGATGACAAATTTGCCATGAGTATGGCCAGGAAATGTTTTTGACTTCGGTGTAATTTTATTCACAATGTTAATAGATTAACTTTACTTAGAATTCTAACATGATTAGCATTTTTCTTGATCTGTTCAAGGATTTTGGGTACTTTAATTTGTATTTGGAACAATGGACATCGGTACTCTATCTGTTTCTTTACTGTTCTACATACTACTATTTCACTTTCTTATAGATGCCTCGGGCATATTTGAATGCTTTCTCAAATTGTCGATAATCTCCATGTGGACCGTTACTGGATTTTATATCATGTCCCTGTATGTGACATGGGGTATTTTTCTATCATTGTCTGGGGTGGGACTTCCACTTTTCTGGATGGATATTTGGGTTCCAATCTTGAGATGTGAAAATGTAATGACTTCATGGACTGTTTTACTTCATATAATATATTCAAAACAACGTTTTTTCTCTTGTGAAAAAAAAATGATTAATGTTTATCACTCCGCCTTCAAAACTAGCGATGCTGGTCTATGTTGCTGGTTTATTGATATGGTCTGATGGTCTTTTTATATTTTGGACATATCACACTCCTCACATGATTATCGTTTTTCTCTGTTCAAGGATTTTGGGTACTTTAATTTGTATTTGGAACAATGGACGTCGGTACTCTATCTGTTGCTTTACTATTCTACATATTGCTATTTCACTTTCTTATAGATGCCTCAGGAATATTTGGATGCTTTCTTCGATTGTCGATAATCTCCATGTGGACCGTTACTGGGTTTTATATCAAGTCCCTGTATGTGACATGGGGTATTTTTCTATCACTGTCTGGGGTGGGACTTCCACTTTTCTGGATGGATATTTGGGTTGCAATCTTCAGATGTGAAAATGTAATGACTTCATGGACTGTTTTACTTCATATAATATATTCAAAACAACGTTTTTTCTCTTGTGAAAAAAAAATGATTAATGTTTATCACTCTGCCTTGAAAACTAGCGATGCTGGTCTATGTTGCTGGTTTATTGATATGGTCTGATGGTCTTTTTATATTTTGGACATATCACACTCCTTACATGATTAGCGTTTTTCTCTGTTGCAGGATTTTGGGTACTTTAATTTGTATTTGGAACAATGGACGTCGGTACTCTATCTGTTGCTTTACTATTATACATACTACTATTTCACTTTCTTATAGATGCCTCGGGCATATTTGGATGCTTTCTCAGATTGTCGATAATCTCCATGTGGACCGTTACTGGGTTTTATATCATGTCCCTGTATGTGACATGGGGTATTTTTCTATCATTTTCTGGGGTGGGACTTCCACTTTTATGGATGGATATTTGGGTTCCAATCTTCAGATGTGAAAATGTAATGACTTCATGGACTGTTTTACTTCATATAATATATTCAAACAACGTTTTTTCTCTTGTGAAAAAAAAAATGATTAATGTTTATCACTCTGCCTTCAAAACTAGCGATGCTGGTCTATGTTGCTGGTTTATTGATATGGTCTGATGGTCTTTTTATATTTTGGACATATCACACTCACATGATTAGCATTTTTCTTTGTTCAAGGATTTTGGGTACTTTAATTTGTATTTGGAACAATGGACGTCGGTACTCTATCTGTTGCTTTACTATTCTACATACTGCTATTTCACTTTCTTATAGATGCCTCGGGCATATTTGGATGCTTTCTCGGATTTGTAGATAATCTCCATGTGGACCGTTACTGGGTTTTATATCATGTCCCTGTATGTGAAATGGGGTATTTTTCTATCATTGTCTGGGGTGGGACTTCCACTTTTCTGGATGGATATTTGGGTTCCAATCTTCAGATGTGAAAATGTAATGACTTCATGAATTGTTTTACTTCATATAATATATTCAAAACAACGTTTTTTCTCTTGTGAAAAAAAAATGATTAATGTTTATCACTCTGCCTTCAAAACTAGCGATGCTGGTCTATGTTGCTGTTTTATTGATATGGTCTGATGGTCTTTTTATATTTTGGACATATCACACTCCTCACATGATTAGCGTTTTTCTATGTTCAAGGATTTTGGGTACTTTAATTTGTATTTGGAACAATGGACGTCGGTACTCTATCTGTTGCTTTACTATTCTACATACTGCTATTTCACTTTCTTATAGATGCCTCGGGAATATTTGGATGCTTTCTCAGATTTTCGATAATCTCCATGTGGACAGTTACTGGGTTTTATATCATGTCCTTGTATGTGACATGGGGTATATTTCTATCATTGTCTGGGGTGGGACTTCCACTTTTCTGGATGGATATTTGGGTTCCAATCTTCAGATGTGAAAATGTAATGACTTCATGGACTGTTTTACTTCATATAATATATTCAAAACAACATTTCTCATCTTTTAAAGTTTCAATTTTTTTTTTTTAAATTGAACCCTTCGTCAGTCTACCGACGCCTTGTAGACGTCGGAACTGCGACAACCTAGAAACGTCGGAAGAGAGACAGTATAAAAACGTCGAACCACACTTTGTCAGAATTGCGACAGATTACAAATGTCGGAAGAGCGACGTTCCAAACATCGGAAGAGCGACGTTCCAAACGTCGGACCACATATCGTCGGCATTGCGACATCTTACAGACGTCGGAAGAGCGACGTCCAAAATGTCGGACCACGTTGGGTCGGAATTGCGACCGTTTACAAGTGTCGGAAGAGCGATGTTCCAAATGTCGAACCACATTTCATCGGAAGTACGAAAATTTACAAATGTCGGAGGCGCGACGGTTTGTGAGACATCAGAAGAGTGACGCTTGTTCGGAAGCGACAGAAGAAGTGTTGATAGTGCGACACTTTTTACGTGCGTCGGAACTGCGGCGGCATGACAAACCATGGTTTGTATGCCCTCGAACTGTCGCTCTTGCGACGACTATGTGTTAGAATAGCGACGAATTGGCCGTTGGAATTTCCGCCAAATTTTCTAGTGCCACATGTCGGCTTCTAAATGCTATCACGTTCTCTCCAACAATTACCACTTACCATTTTAAAGCTGCACGCAAACCCATTATTGGTTTTTGAAACCACCTTCATTGTTCCATCTTCGATGTTGACTAACAGTTCCACTTCAACTCTTTAATTCGGTCCTCCGCACACTTGGTAAAACATTCAAACAAACAATCGTTTCATGTTTCCACTTCTCTTTGATTATGAATTTCCATACGCATAGTTTCAAAATCAAGAACTCACTCTGGTCATGAATTCATGGTTCACTTGTTATTTCACTGAATAACGATTTCTTCATTCAAACACACAACCATTCTCTGCTTTGATGTGAATCAAATTTCAAAGAGAACATATCAAGGAAATTTCGGCACAGAAATTACTTCTCTGTTATACTTTTAAATGACGACTGCAGTTAATCTCCATTCTGGTACCGAGCCGAATTCACTATTAAATTGGGTGCATTTCTGCTACATATGGTCCAACGTATCCAAATGCTGAATCGAAAATTCAGTTCTTCTTCTTTGTCATCGATAATTTTAGTGATTGATGACTGAATTTCACAAACACAAACTCATCCAGTCTTCTCAAATGTATATGTAAAGCCTTTATGCACTTCAGCTCAAGTCATAATATTGACATTATACCCTGTCTCAACATTTACATCAAACTTTTCAATGGTGTGCAGAACCACCATTTAAAACCCTTATTGCATAGTTTTATCACACACCTGTTCATAATCTCAAAGCATTTCTCTATAATTAAATCAATGTAGACCACCCATATTCAATACTCTGTTCATTCATAAACAATATTTACATAAATCCATAACACCTCATGTTCTGTATTCTCTTCTTTAGGCTTGATATTCTAATCAATGGCCATTCCTCTAATTTTCCTGTAGGCTTACAACAACCCCTATTTGTCTAAAACCTACTCAATCCTCTTCTTCCTACTACTCTTCCCTACTCTCTACTCTACCTATATATTTTTATGCCTTTGAGGCTTACAATATACAAAAATGTTTCTGAACCCAATTTTGGTTTCAGATCCTTTATTTCTTCAACAAATTCCTTCGAATCCTCTTTAATCCTAAAATCTCTCCTTTATCCCTAAAAATCATGAAACCAATTCTATCTTAAGATTTACAATTAATTTTCAATCTTTCATTCCCTATGGAATCTCAACTTATCCTACTTCCCTCATGTTCTCCAATCATTCGGGAACATTTACAAATTTCTCTCAATAATTAATTAATTCATATTTAAATCACTCAAAAACATTAATAATTATATAAGAAACCAATATTCTTTTGAAAACACAAGACCCCTATGTCTATTAAAATACAAAGGATTTTCTGAGCCTAATGCTCCTACATCACTCTCATAAAACCTAAAGATGTCCAATGGGCACTAGAACAAGGTTATAAGTATGTGGATCTTGGAATAATACAATTTGGCTTTAATCATCTTGTCATACCTAGTTTGAATGTGTATTACTTAGCTTGTTTAATTGACTCACAACATAATCAATTCACTGATGCTCTACTAGGTCGTTTTGAGGGCCCTTTTCACAATGGTCCATTTTGGTCATCTATCATCCCACAATACCAAGTTTCATTAAATGACCCCCATATTAATGAACTACTTCAAGCCTACATCAATTTTTATAGCTTTGATATGTCTGGGCAGTATAATATTTCCCATTTACATTCCATTGTTTGTTTAATATTTGTCTCCACAACTCTTCCAACTCTCAATCCTCAACTTACCTAGAGAGAAACAATAGAAGGAGTGGTGGTTGGACCTCGTAATGTCAGTCCTATCACAATAGGTTTTTCCCAATTAACACTTCCTGATGAGTGGAATGCAGAATACCATCCATTGTCTCAAAGATATTTTCCGACTCCATAACCTAAAATATTGTCTATTTCTAAGTCAAGTAGAGGACTAGTTATTAGACTAAGGAATGAAACTGTAATATCCAAAATCATTTTTAGAAGTCACTCTCTCAGAAGCCATGATACTTTAGACCTCAGTAGGCATCTCCTTAAACACCATTACAAATCCTCCTATCAATGCAAATTTTGTATTGCCTCTAGAAGTCCAAGTTCTTATTTAAAAATTCAAGTCTTTCACAGACCTCAGTCTATCTTGAAAGAGGAACATTAGGCCAACATGAATAATGTCAAGAATTTCTACATATTTCCTCTCTGAGAGATATTAAGTTCATGAGATACACACTACCTAGATAAAAGACACGGGATGATCTACAAAAGCATCTACTCCCATAAAAGAGACTTGCTCCTGGAAATTTTGTACAAAAATTTAAAGATGGGAATGTTATAGCTGATGTGGATTTCCTACAATATAGGAATTTGTTGGATGAGAAGTGCCAAGAAATTATAAGGCTTCAAAACTATAATAAGTATCAGCTAACATGTATAGAACATAATGTAGATGACGTATCACAAGAAGTGCTTAAAGTATAGTCCCATGTGTCATGACTCCATTCTAGTTTAGATGATTTGAGTCAAAAAGCTTCTAAGAATTTTAATAAGTTAAAAGATGTAAATATGAAGATAGAGAAAATTATGGAAGTAGTAGTAGATTTAAATTTGGGTCTGGAAAAATAAAATCTTGATTTATAAGAATCATTTACTGCAACATAAGTTTATAGCCAGACATTCCAGCTAGAAGAAAGGAAACCTGAGGAGAATAATACTCCATTACTACTAAAATAGTTCTCTCTACATAATCTCATAATTTTTCAATTTGAAATTTTTTTTTCATTTGTTAGAGAAAAATTGGCTCTAGTTCAATCATAGATCCCAATTTTTGATCTGCCACCAAAGAACATAGCAGAAATAAAATGGTAAAAGAAGAAGGAGAATGATCCAGCAAATGACCCAGGAGTGCAGATAGTGAGAAACCAAATTGACCTTTTGAATCTGCATGGGAAAAATGGTGTAATGCCAAGTTTGGTTATCATGGAAAAACTCCATATGATCCTTCAAACATTCATGAGTTCCCTACTCTTAGCCGAGCTAACATCGATCAAGCTCCAACTAAGATAGGATTTTTATTAGAATAGATATCGAGGTTAGTGGTTATAAACAATATTCTATGGATGCACAACTAGACACAAGAGCTATGAATTCCTGTGAAAATCATAGTTCCATTCCTGAATATTATTAGCAACCAACAATCTTGCAGTTCAGAGCCATAAATAAGACGTTAATGACTATCAGAGCTATGACTCCGGATTTCCCGATTATTCTTAATGTAATTCCTACTTCTGTAAATTTGTATAGTTTTGGTACAGGAAGTGATATTTTTTTGGGTCAATATTTTGTAAGAAGAAATATTCCTCTTGTTGTAGAAGCAGACCACATTTTCTTGAACATCCAAGGAAGAACTATAAAAATTCAAAGTAAGTCCAACTATGTAAATATAATTGTAGACCATGTCCCATATATAGTTGAATGTTCTCTTGAAAAACTAGCAAAGATCAACAAATTAATTAGAAATTTTGAAATCAAAGGGACATAATAAATCAGAGAAATAAAATAAAAAATTGAAGCAAAATTTACAACAGATGCACCCAATGCATTTTTGCAAAGGGAACGATAATTTGTGGATCTTACCTGTAAAAAAAATTACTCCGAAACACCTCAAAATTCATCAACAAACCAGATGTCCCCACCAGAGCTCAAACTTTGTAAAGAAGATATTGTTGAACTATTATAATGAAATTTTATTGAACCAAGAAGAATCCCTTAGGCTTGCCTAACATTTTATGTCAATAAGCATCCAGAAAAAAGAGAGGTAAACCTCAGATGGTGATAAACTATAGAGAATTAAACGATTCCTTGCTACATATCAAGTATCCTCTACCATCTAAAGAAGTGTTATTTCAAAAAATCAACAATATTAATGTGTTCATAAAATTTGACCTTAAGAGCGGATTCTGGAAGATAGGGATCAAACCATATGACAGATACAAGACTGTTTTTTTGGTGCCACATGGACAATTCCAATTGCGAGTAATGTCATTTGGAATGAAGAATGCACCCTTTGAATTTTAGAAAAAAATGAAAGACATTTTTGGAGATTTGAAATTTTTTATTGTTTATATTGATGACTTACTAATATGTTCTTTTGATTTAAAAGAACATAGAAAGCAATAGGAGATAGTTCACCACAAGATTTTTTAACATGGGCTAGTCCTCAGTAAGCCTAATCTTGAGTTTGCAAAAACTAGAATTGAATATTTAAGACTAATCATATTCCATGGTAAAGTTGAATTGCAAGAACATGTGTTGAAAGCTTTAACAAAATTTCCAGATTCCATTTATGACTGCAAGAAATTGTAGAGGTTCTTGGGAAGCCTCAATTAAATTTGAAAGTTTTATGAAAATCAAGCCAAAGATATCAAGGTGATCAGGAGTTCATAATTTTTTCTCAAAATTAAAAGTTATAGGATTGGGTTCGAAATGAAAAATAGGTTCAGAACCGGATAGACCAGCAGAGTGGGATCCGAATTGGTGGCTGTCATGGAGTTTTGAACTCTGCATATAGAATCGGGGATTGCAAAGTCGTGGAAATGTTGAAGGTGGAACAGATAGTAACAAAAAGTTGCAGAACGAAGCGATAGCGAGGACCGTGGATCTGCCACCAATCAATGGGAGAGATCTCATTGTAGTTGGAGCACATTGCACATCGCAGTGAATAGTGTTTACAATTAAGAGTTTCGCAAGTTAAATTGTTTAACCTGCGATGCGAAGTGAGAAGGCCAGATGAATAGTCGTGATCACATCGCATCGATTATTGTCTTAATTACATGTTAAAATGCCGCAAGTTAAATGATATAACTCGCGATGCGAAGAGGAGGAGCATGTGTCAACAGAGGTCTGAGTGCTATCGCACTTTGCAGGCGATACGGTTTAGACTTTAATGGTGTAGAATTAAATTGACGGAGGCCGATATGCGATAAGTGGAATCGCAAATTCACATCGGCAGATTTATTGTCTACCGTTTAAAGTTGTTTGTTAAGGATTGGGACTTGTGAAAAAGGTTTCAAAAATCTGCGAAGTTATAAAATATGTGATATTGCGACTTTTATTGGGTTCTATGTATTATGGCCGATGTGAATTAAAGATTTTATGTGGGCCACGGTCAGAGCCTAACTGACATCAAAAAACCACAGTCTACCATTAAATTGCAGATATGAGCAGAGGTTTTGCTAACTGTCAAGCCCACTAATGGTTGGGGGTACGCATGTGGCCACCACCCTAACCGTAACACTTAATGCATGGATTATTAGGTGGAGTGGATAGGGGCGCGCCAAATTTGGTGATCAGCCCTAATTTAACTCCATTTGACTGGAGTTCTCCACTTTTAGTGGAGTTTTCCTAGGAGATATTGGGAAAAAGTGTAGGAGGCTCAATTTTCGACCATTATGAGTGAATGAAGAGTCATTTTTGACTAATTGGAGCATTATGAAGCCATTGGTGAAAAGAAAATAAACATTAGAGCACCGTAACTACATGTAATAGAAAATTTTTGAGCATAATGACATATGGACAAGCCATTGGGAGCTGGACCAGTACATGTAGCCCAAGAGGGGTGAACTGCTTCATCATGTTTGCTGTGTAAAATTCATGTGGTGACTTATTTCTATGTTTTACACTATTTTTAAATGTTATTTACTTATTTTATGCTTCTAATTCACTAAAACTTATGTAAACTAATGAACCAATAATGCACATGTTTTTAAAACTGAAAGACCCTTAGCACAAAAAAAATAATACAGTCATTTCGGATCAAATGGTATCAAAGCTAGAGTTTTTATCTGGTTTTGTTTAGTGCAAATAAATTTTTAACTGTTTGCAAGTTTTAGATGCTTACAAGGCTCAAGCTCAAAAGGGAAGAAGGAAAACTGGTGGAAGCAAGAGGGTCTCAAAAGGAGCCAAAGCAAAGGAGAGCAAGATTGACACAATCTCCACCACCTAGTTCAAGAGAACTGGTAAATATCCTTTATTAAAACTCGATTTTAAGTTTGAATTGTCAATGTTTAATTGTGAAGTAAATGAAGACAAGCTAGATAATTGGATTCAATAACTGGAGGTCTATTTAAGAATACAGAACCTTCAAGATGATGATACAAAAATTAAATTAGCTTCATTGAGAATGGAAGATGTAGAACTTGTTTGGTGGGAAGCCAAGACACAGGAGGAAATCAAGAAACATGGTAAGATTATTCTATCATGGTTAGATTTTATTGTTGCAATTAAAGGACAGTTTTATCCATTAGCTCATGTGCAAAAAAGTCATCTTGAACTGGAAGAACTTTTGGCAATTAAAGGGACAAAATATGTAAGAATACACCTAGGAATTTAGGAGAAGAGCTCTGTTATTAGGGGTGGATTTGTAGAGCCAAGAAACTTTGCTAAAGTAAATATGAGGTTTACATAGCTACCTAAAATATACTATTCTCATGTTTAACCCCACCAGTCTAGATGACGTTTGTGTTCAGACCACACATCTAGAAGCTAGAGGGAAGAACATTCCTGAAGAGGGTAGGAAGAAACCTTTTAAGGGTAAAGCCAAGGAGAAAACCCCAAAATGTAAAAACAAAAAGAATGTGTCTGTTAAGAAAGAGGGAGAAAAAGTTACTTGTAAACATTGTTCAAAGAAGGCCATGATGAAACTCATTGTTGGAAATTGCATCCAGAATTGAGGCCAAAGAAACCCAATAACAAAGGGAAACATAAAATTGTTGCTACAAATCAACATATCCTAGGGTATGATTAAGGTGATGAGACTAAAATTACAACCATGGGATTGAAGAACATAAAGGTAAAATAAATTGAAACTAAACCCAGTACCGGTACATAAAATTGTCACATAAACACTCAAAATGAAGAAGAAAGAATAGAATTGTTTCATGTGAGGGTCATATCCAAGAATACTAAGATTGACACACCGTTTGACAGTGGGTCACAAGAAAAATTAATCTCTGAATATTTGGTCAAAAAGCTTAACCTTGAGACCATACCACATCCAAAACGATATCCATTGGGTTGGATTTGTAAGGATGCAAATATATAGGTTACAAGGAAATGTATATTGAGGTTTGAAATCACTGCAAGCTTTATTGATACAATTGAATTAGATGTGGTTCTGCTTGAAATAACTGGTATTTTATTAGGGATCCCTTAATTGTATGACATGAAAGAGATTTTCTATCGCCATGAGAACAAATATCATTTATTCAAATATGGAAAGGAGTTCATTGTTAGAGCACACTACAAGAAGACAAATATTGCTTTGGTAAATGTTGGATAGGTAAAGAGGTTGGTAAATTCAAGTAAGAATTATGTTATTCTTATGATTCAGCCCAAAGTTGATATCAATCATGAATATTTTGAGTTATGTGATCATAAGTTGAAATCAAAATTATATGATGTGTTTAATGGGCATCATGAGATGTTTCAGGAGCCAACAGGATTGCCTCCAAAAAGGGAAATTCAACATGAGATTCAGCTGCAGTAGGATTGTCCTCTTCCAAACATCGGTATGTCTCGCATGTCGATAATGGGGAATGCTGAAATAAAGAGAAAAATCAAAGAGATGTTGGATAAAGGTATCATAAGGCCAAGTACCTCACCATGCGGTTCACCCATAGTCTTGATACCAAAGAAATATGGGACTTGGCACATGTGTGAGATTTTTGAGCTTTGAACAAAATTAAGGTAAAAAATTGTTACCCACTCCCAAGAATAGATAATTTTCTTGATCAGCTAAAAGAAGCAAATTTTTTCACTAAGTTAGATTTACGAAGTGGATATCATCAAGTAAGAATTGTAGAAAATGATATATGGAAAACGACATTCAAAACCAAACAAGGATTCTTTGAGTGGCTAGTTATGCCTTTTGGTTTATGTAATGCACCGAAATTTTTTATGAGGGTAATGGATAATGTTTTGCGACCATTATTTGATGAATTTTTTATTGTGTACTTATATGAAATTTTGATTTTAAGAAACACAAGAGAAGATCATGTCTTGAATGAAATAGAGTGCTTGATATTTTGAAGAAAGAGAAATTGTTTCTTAAGATGTCAAAATGTTAGTTTGGAAAGAATTATTTGGTCTATTTGGGACATATTGTAGGAGGAGGAGAATTGAGGATTGATCCTTCTAAAGTGGAGGCCATTGTGAATTGGCCCACACCCAAAACAATTACCAATGTAAGAAGTTTCTTAGGTGCAACTCAATATTGGAGGAAATTTATTGCTAACTTTTCTTCCATTGTAGCTCCTATGCATAGAGTGAAAAGTGTGAAGAAAGGCTTCCAATGGGGAGGCAAATAGAAACAAACTTTCAAAGCTTTAAGAGAAAAGATCAGTTCAACCCCTATCCTTGCACTACCAAATTTGAGACATCCATTTGAGATACAAACCGATGCTAGTGACTATGCCATGGGTGCAGTCCTTTGGTAACATGGTAAGCCTATTGCCTTTCATTAAAAAAAATTTAATGGTGTTGTGACTAATTGTCCTACATATGCAAAAGAAATATATGCGTTGGTACAAAGTGTCAAGAAGTGGAAACACTACTTGATGGGTAAAGAGACTATTGTACACATCGATCAACAACCATTATAGTACATGCAATCGTAAACTAAATTGCATCAATCAAGACATTTCAGGTGGATGGGATTTCTTCAACAATTTCACTTGGTTATAAGGTACAAAAAAGGTATATTCAATAAAGTTGCAGATATGCTTTCAAGACCAATCATTAGTGCTTCTACTTTACTTAAAAATGAATTTGTTTTACACGAGAGTTACATAGAACAATATGCACATGACATTGATTTCAAAGATGTGTATGCTAGTTTGAATGAAGGGAATCAAGTTGAAGAAAGAGATTATCACATGCATAACAATTTGTTGTTTCATTTGGGAAAGATATGTATTCCACAAGGAGAGAGGCTAAGTGTCATGAGAGAAGCTCATTCTTATCCTATTGTTGGACACTTTGGGGTAAGAAAAAAAGTGGCGCATCTACAGAGGTATTGTTATTGGCCTCACATGATAGATAATGTGTCACGTTTTAGAAGAGGTTGTTCTATGTGTGCAACAAGTAAGCCTAGTAATAGGAATCTTGGATTGTACACGCCACTACTGGTACCATCAATGCCATGGGAGAGCGTCTCCATGGAATTTTTTGGAGGTATACCTATATCAAGAAAGAAACATGATTATTTTTTTGTAGTTGTGGATAGATTCAGTAAAATGTGTATACTTATGCCATGTAAGAAGACCATTACTGCTGAAATTTATTTTAAAAATGTTTGGGTTCATTTTGGATTGCCCACTTCTATTGTTAGTGACAGGGATTCCAGGTTCATTGGGAATTTTTGGTCAAATATATGGAGAATGATGGACACAAAATTTAAAAAGAGTATTGTTTTTCATCCACAAACAAATGGACAAACTGAAGTGGTGAATAGAACAATTGTGCATTTGTTAAGAGGATATTGCAGCAAACATCCTAAGTTGTGGGATGAACAACTGCATTACATTCAACATGCTTACAACTGGGCAAAGCACTCTTCAACACAAACCTCACCTTTTGAAACATGCTCTGGGTATTTTCAAAAGTCACCATTAGATTTCATCTTTGGGAAGGATGTTGCAATTGATGGCCATAGTGATATTGATAAGGCTCAAAATTTCATTGAGAAAATTCAGATGATACATCGACAAGTTCAAGAATAGCTTGAGAAAATTCAAAGGAAATACAAAGAGAGGTATGACAAACACTGGGTTGATCACAAGGTTCAAGAGGGAGATGAGGTATGGTTGAAAATTAGCAAAGAAAGTATGCAAGGGGAAGGTTAAAAACTCAAACCCATTCTTTATGGTCCTTTCAACATCATAAAAATATTTGGTAATAATGCATTCCAACTTGATTTTCCTTCTTACATGCAAATGTATTCACTTGTTAATGTTGAAAAATTAAGCTTGTATGAGTCTCCTTTGATCAATGATCAAGGAAGTGATGTTCAACTACCTTCTATAGAATATATCTCGCCAGAATTTTTGGATGAGCTTAAAGAAGATACAATTCTTGACAGGAGGGCAAGAGCATCAAAGAGGGGAAGTGTTGACTACTTTCGAGTTGGGCTCAAAGGCACTAAATCAGGCAAGGAAAAATTGATGGAGATTGAAAATGTGAGGGAGTTGTACCTTAATATAATGAAAATGTAATCAAGTCTTTTGGGGTCCAAAAGCTTCCCAATGGGGAGGAATGATCAGGAGTTCATAATTTTTTCTCAAAATTCAAAGTTACAGTATTGGGTTTGAAATGGAAAACAGGTTTAGAGCTAGATCGACCAGCAGAGTGGGATCCAAATTGGTGACTGTCATGGAGTCTTGAGCTCTGCATATAGAGTTAGATATTGCACAGTCGTGGAAATGTTGAAGGTGGAATGGATATTAAGAGCAAGCTGCAGAACGAAGCGATAGCGAGGACCGTGGATTTGACACCACTCAACAAGAGAGATCTCATTGTAGTTGGAGGACATTGCACATTGCAGTGAATAGTGTTTACAATTAAGAGTCTCACAAGTTAAATTTTTTAACCTGCGATGCGAAGTGAGAAGGCGGGATGAAAATTCGTGATCACATCGCATCAGTGATTGTTTTAATTACATGTTAAAATGGCGCAGGTTAAAAGATATAACTCGCGATGTGACGAGGAGGGGCACGTGTCAGTGAAGGTCTGAGCGCTATCACACTTTGTAGGAGATACGGTTTAGAATTTAATGGTGTATACTTACACTAACGGAGGCCGATATGAGATAAGTGGAATCACAAATTCACATCATCAGATTTATTGTCTATATTTTAAAGTTGTTTGTTAAGGATTGCGACTTGCGAAAAAGGTTTTGGAAATTTGCGAAGTTATAAAATATGCGATATTGCGACTTTTCCTGGGTTCTACGTATTATGGTTGCTGTGCATTAAAGAGTTTATGTGGGCCACGATCAGAGGCTAACCACATCAACAAACCATAGTCCACCATTAAACTGCAGTTACGAGCATATATTTTGCTAATTGTCAATCCCACTAATGGTTGGGGGTGCGCATGTGGCCACCATCCTAAACGTAACACTTAATGCATGGATTATTAGGAGGAGTGGATAGGGGCGCACCAAATTTGGCGTTCAGCCCTAATTAACTCCAGTTAGCTGGAGTTTTCCTAGGAGATATTGGGGAAAAGTGTAGGAGGCTCAATTTTCAACCATTCTGACTGAATGAAGAGTCATTTTTGACTAATTGGAGCATTCTAAAGCCATTGGTGCAGAGAAAAAAAACCATTAGAGCATTGTAACTACATGTAATAGAAAATTTTTGAGCGTAATGAAATATGGACAAGCCATTGGGAGATGGACCAGCAGATGTAGCCCAGGAGGGGTGAACTGCTTCATCATGCCTACTGTGTAAAATTCGTGTGGTGACTTATTTCTCTATTTTACACTAATTTTAAATGTTATTTAGACTTATTTTATCCTTCTAATTCACTAAATTTCATCTATAATTCATGGAAAAACTCCTTAATCCTTATGCAAACTAATGAACCAATTATGCACATGTTTTTAAAACTGAAAGACCCTTAGCACAAAAAAACTAATACAATCATTTCAGATCACAAGATCCTACAAAAGAGGCTCATAGTAATAGAACGGTCCCCATCTATGATGACTGCAGTTCAAATTATGAAACAAAAGGTCAAAAATTTGGGTATCCATCTTCTCATAAAGAAATCCTTGTTGTAAAAAATGGAATCAAAAGATTCAAATATTTCCTAAAGCCAATAAGATTCATTATAATAACATACTTGAAACATATCGTTGGGATGCTTAAAAAAAATATTGTTAGAACAAGGAAACAATATGATAATAAGGTGGAACCTATGGTTGGATTGATTCGGAATTGAAATTTAAAATAAAAAGGGAAAAGATAATTGCTTAGCAGATTTTCTTACAAGAGAAGAAGCTCCGAACGAAATCAAGATGTTCAATTTTCCCTTAGCTTCAACTTCATCATCAACTCCTCCTACTCTAGAGGGTTTAAAATGGGTTTTAATATGTAGATATTGTCATATGTCATATTTTCTTCACTGTCTCATAGATAGGGTCAAGGAGGGCCCTGCATATGAATGCATTCTTGAAAAATGGATTAATAGTAGCCATAGTAATGTAAGTAATCTTATGTTTTTTATAGAGTCTCCCAAAATGTTTGAGGGGGTCATTATATTTTCACCTTTTGTAGGATAAAGATATATTTGTCTATATGAGCCATGGTTGAGCTATGCAGAATATTTCAATATCCTGATATACACCAAATATACCAAAAATTTTTTGTTGATGTTCGAATGCGTCTATATGAGTAATCCTTACAACCACTAGTAACCTTGGTTCAAAATAATACTACATGATTGGTGCCCAAGGGAAGGAATATTTTAAACCATTAGAAAAAATGAATTTATTGATTACCTGCAAGAAGGCATCAGAACAAAAGCTCAGTTCGAGGCATGGTTTTTCTTTCAGATATAACATTTGTTCACCACACTTAAATTACATAGTATTCAACCACCAGAGAAACCAATCTATAAGGAAATATCTCAATTATTTGGATCACTTTGTAATCCTGTATATGAGAAAGTACCTAGAATGTATGGATCTCATTTTTTACATGCTATAATATCATGCCACCTCATGCAAAAGCCCATTTGTCACCTAGTCTGCAACATCGGTATTACTCAAGTGACAGTGATAATTATGGATATCCAAGTGACTGATAGGATCAGTCTAAAGAAGCATGGTGAGTAGTATTTCATGTCTGGTCACCTGATAGTGAGTGTGACCGATATCGTGGGATTTCGGTAAAATATCCACTGTCTAAATGTTAGGAGAGTTTAAAATGACTAAGTGGAGGGGTCTATCCTCAAAAGTAAGATATTAGGTTAAATTTATGGATGAATATTTGAAACTCAAAGCACTTCTTTGAATTTTGGTGGGATTTAACCCACATTTTAGAGAATCTATAGAAAAGTTAGATTCAAGATTTATAGTTTGTACATTTTCGCAGGAAGGTCATATTTAGAGAAGATTCTTTAGGCTCTCTCGAAATCCTATAAATAAGGAATATGTATCGCCATTAGGGGCATTCGAGTCTGTGTGGCTATTCTGAGATCTCTCTCTCTCTCTAAAGCTCTGTGTCATTATGTCTTTAAGTTCGAGTTCGACAAGCCTACGCATGTGAACCTAAAGTGGTGGGACTTTTAGGGAGTATTGAGTCTCAAAATTTTGTTAAGGTTGATCCACGCCTCTGGGAGAAGTTTCCTCTATAAATGTACCTATCAATATTACCCAACCTATGTATCATATACCTCTCATAAAACCATAAGATGTCCAATGGGAACTAGAACAAGGTTATAAGTATGTGCATCTTGGAATAATATATTTTGGCGTTAATCCTCTTGTCAGACCTGGTTTGAATCTGTCTTGCTTAGCTTGTGTAATTGACTCAAGCCATAATCAATTCATTTATGCTCTACTAGGTGGATTTGAGGCCCCTTTCCACAATGGTCAAGTTTGGTCATCTATCATCCCACAATAACAAGTTTCATTAACCAACCTCCATATTAATGAACTACTTCAAGCCTTCATGAATTTCTTTGGCTTTGATATGTCTGGGCAATCTAATATTGCCTAGTTAAATTCCATGGTTTGTTTAAGATTTGTCTCCACAACTCTCCCAGCTCTCAATCCTCAGCTTACTCATAGAGAAACAATAAATGGAATGGTGGTTGGACTTGGTAATGTCACTCCTATCACAATAGGTTTTTCGCAATTATAAATTCATGATGAATGTACTGTAGAATACCATCCATTGTCTCTAGGGTATTTTCTGTCTCCAGAACCTAAAATATTGTATATATGTGAGTCAAGTAGAGGATCAACCATTAGAATAAGGAATGACACTGTAGTATCCAAAATCCATGTTATAATTAACTCTCTCAGAAGCCATGATACTTCAAACCTCAGTAGACATCTAGAAAAACACAAGTATGCAAATTCTATATTGCCTCTAGAAGTCCAAGTTCTGATAAAAATATTCAAGTCTTTCACAGATCTTAGTCTATCTTTAAAGAGGAACATTTAGGCGAACATGTATAATGTCAGGAATTTCTACATATTTCCTCTTTGATAGATATTAATTTCATGAGATACACACTACCTAGAGCAAAAGAATGGGATGATCTTGAAAAACATCTACTCCGAGAAAGGAGAATTTCTTCTGGAAATTTTGTACAAAAATTTAAAGATGGGAATGTTGTAGCTGATGTAGATTTCCTATAATATAGGAAATTTCTAGATGATAAGCCCCAAGAAATTATAAGGCTTCAGAAATATAACAATTATCAGCTAACATGTGTAGCACAGAATCTAGATGACCTATCACAAGAAGTGCTTAAAGTAAAGTCGCATGTGTTAGGACTCCATTCTAGTTTAGATGATTTGGGTCAAAAAAAATTTGAGCATTTTGATAAGTTAAAAGATGTAAATATGAAGCTAGATAAAATTATGGAAGTAGTAGTAGATTTAAAGTTGGGTCGGGAAAAAGAAAATCCCGATTTATAAGAAGCACTTACTGCAACAGATGTTTATAGTCATACATTCCATCTAGAAGAAAGGAACCCTGAGGAGAATAATACTCCACTACTACTCAAATAGTTATTTTTACATAATCCCAGAATTTTTCAATTTGAAAAATTTATTTCATTTTTTAGAGAAAAATTGGCTCTAGTTCAATCACAGATCCCATTTTTTGATCTGCCACCACAAAAAAAAGTAGAAATAAAAATGGATAAGAAGGAGAAGGATAAATAAAAAGACCCAAGAGTGCAGATAGTGAGAGACCGAATCAACCTTTTAAATCTGGATGGGAAAATTGGTGTAATGCCAAGTATGTTTCTCTTGGAAAAAATCCATATGATCTTCTAACACTGATGAGTTCCCTCCTATTAGCCGAGCTTACATTGATTAAGCTCCATTGAAAAGTATAAACTGCAAATCTAAAAAGAAAATCCTCATGGAAATCCATACTTGGAGTGCATGGGCAAGCACTCAAAAATACATTCATAGATACTGGGCCTCATGGTTAGAATTAGATTTAAGGATAACTTGGGGTATCCAAGGTAACTTAGAGTTGCGGTGGTCTAGAATGAATGAATTTGACAAACTCAATATTATGAATAGTGATAAGCAAGTCATTGAACTTGTCAGGGCAGTTCTCCATGAGTTTTATGGAGATATTAAGGTCGATGGCCATCATAATGTAGTTATGTTCTTGAGCCAAAGAATTTGTTATATAAAATGAAGAAAAATTTAACAAGAGACATTAACTTATTTACTGAGAAAATTAATAAACTCAGCAACAATAAAACATACATAATATTTAACCGAGAAAAACCCTAAACTCCGAGAAAAACCCATCCTAATTAAATTTCATTACCCTTGGACAAAACCCTGGCCAATCTAGCCAAGTGAGCCTTCACTGCTCACATCCAGGTCTACTTTACAATGAAGTTCTCTGAGCCTTTTATAGGTTCCATTACATGCAATACCACGGGCCAAAAAACCATGGGTGCACAATACCATCTGCCCCAAAACCATCACTATTTAACTTGGTCAAACTTGACTCTAACCCCGAGTCAATTTACCTAACATTCCCCCCTTCAACTTGACTTGGGGTTCCTTGACTAGATCCAACCAACCTTGCCAAGTGAGTCAACCTAGCCCTACTCATTCTGGCCCTTACTCCTCTCAAAGTTTTACCTGGGGTATCTATTAACCCAACATCCCCCCTATCACCTAGGTCTAACCTAGAATTTACCAGTGATTACCCAGGGGTACGCATGCCTTACGAGTTCTTACAGCAGTATGCCCATTTACATGTAATAAAAATGACTCCATCATAATAATTTTTTTTTTGTTAATACCCTTGTTTCTCTCTTAGTATAACCATCCTCACATCTTTCATGGATATGTCATGACCCATTTTCCATGTGGCTCATCACATTTCTTACTAGTGCTTTTTGGAAGCCTCAACAATGATGAAACAAATAAACTTAGATGTGAACTCTTGCATAGTCTTCTTTTTAATTTCTCTCATGAAATTCTGCATCTAGAGATCCAGAATCCCTAAAACCACCTATAGTATGCCATTTCCAACATTCATGCTGTAGGTCCCATAGGTTCCTTCATGACTTATTCGGCCTCCATGCAGGAACACTCTTCTTCAAACAATTAGGCTCATATCAGTCTAGTAACTGTCACTAGCCATATATTCAAGAAACCTAATTGCAGTATGCGTGCACATAAATCATCCTCTCCTCGTGTCTTGCGATGGGGATCTCTCAACTTTGACATGTCGACAAAGAAAAGCCAAATTTCTTCTCATTCCCTGTCCAATGTACTCTCATTCCCATGTTCACCACCATATTCTACCATGTCATATGCATCCAACCAAGCGGGAGTTGATATTCGTTGAGACCTTCTAAAACCATAAATTCTGGAGCTTTCAACCCTATGGGCATTGTTGTAACATTATCTAGTTTTGATAAGTTAACATAATTAGTCAATTAATTTTGAAAATGTTAAGGTGGGATATGGATGCAAAAGAATAAAAGATATAAAAAATGCTAGGTAAATTTAATTTTTTTATAGCAATCCATATCAATAAAATGATAGGTGTTAGCTACCCTAAATAAAGAAGGAAAATGAAATAAAATGTTAGGGAGGAAAAAAGAAAAGGAAATCTTCAATTATGTTTTTAAAAAATTGCATAGGCTGCTAGCTCAAATGCGCCATAATCATGATATTCTTATGTTTCATGTGAAGAAGAAACTACCAAAGGAGAATTTTATTCAAAGGGTTATGTGTTTCTTAGGATGCTAATATATCCTAGTTATTTAACTCTTATCCTAAGTTTCAAAACTTATATATATATATATATATATATATATATATATATATATATATATATATATATATATATATATATATATATATATATATATATATATATATATATATATATATATATATATATATATTTCGCTCCACATACATTACTCCACATTCATTATATTTTACCTTCTTAGAGACATTTCCTTTTATTTCATTACCGCACACTCATATCACTTTTCGCATCAGAAAAATAGCAAAATCCTTGAATTGTCGTCTGCTACAAAACCTTTTGAAATTCGATTTGCAATAATGGTGGGACCCATTCACTTACCGCTTCCTACACTTCAAATACATTACAAACCATTTTATTATGATTCAGGCACGATTAACATTACTTACCTTTCACCTTCTACCAAACCACACCTTTTCGCATCGCAAATACTATTTCGCATATTGGAAAACATACCTCATTGCATATCGATGATAATAAATTATCCCATTTTACCAACCTTTAAATCTTGCGATCGTAGATGTGTGATATTTATTACATCGCACAAATTTTAATTTTCCTCGTGCCATTCCACTGCCACCCTCATCACATATCACAAAACATAACTTATCATAGCTCACACCATATTGCAAACTTATCTGGTCCCGATTGGGATTTGCGATGTGGTTGGCCCCACCATAATACTCCACTCATTGTCATTCCATCGCTATACCATTACCTCTCCATTGATCCACATCATTGAAACCATCACCCCTCTTGCCACGTCACCTCTGCACTTTGCATCAAATCGCCGATCCCGTTCCTCATAACATAAATCTTAAAATTCGTGATGTGTGATATTGACATGGATGCGATGAAGTTTAAAAATAAAGCCTACATAATTTCAAGTCTGGGTGTATGGGAGTTTTTTTACGTTGTTTTTTGAAAAAAGGGCTAAACACGACAGAAGGCAGAAGGAATCGAGTAGGATAAGACCTGACAAAGAGAAAAGGGCATTCATATAGAAATATGATGATATAACATCAAGATTCATGATAACATGAATTTTTCTAGCATGGCACTCATTTTTCTAGCACAATACTAAAAAGGTGGTGACTCAACAATAGTCTTCCAGTAGAACAGGGCCAGAAACGTAGATCCACTCCTTTTAGATTGATTTCTTTCCTTTCTTGTTAGTTTTTAGATATTTTTAGTATGCCTTGTCACTCAGGAATTGATTGTAATATTTTATATTTTGTATAAATAATTCATTCATGGAAGTATTCGAGGTTGCACCCTTGAGCTAGTTATCAAATAGATTTGTAATATCTAGATAATTTTTTATTGAATAAAAGATTCTGGATTTACTTCATATGGATTGTGTCCATGTGAGTTATTTCTATTCAGTTTTTTCATTATGCATTCTTCGTATGATTTAATTCATTAACAGTTATCCAATTGGAAATTTAATTGAATCTCAGTTTCATTTCTAATTCGTTGTGAATTTGTAATTGGATTAAGAGATTAATTTGCAAAGTTATCTGTTATTGTAGATTCCTCTTGAAATTTAATTACACAAAGGTTCTTGTTATGACTTGATTATATTTTTTTGATTATGAAAACAATGTTTTCATAATTTTTGCTTATAAATGGTGAATTACTCTATCTGAATATTAAATCATTTATATTTTTCCATATTCTTCTTATCCATCCCAATTAAAATCAAATTAACCATATGTATTTAAAGAACAACCTTTTATTTTATCAAGGATATTTCTAAGTTAAAAGCACCTGTTTAGAAAATTGTTCACTGGTCATCCAACTATTCAAAGAAAAAAAATATTTTAGATGCTTTGGCATAAATTATCGACCTTAGGTTATCTCAAAGGACAACATCAGAATGGCTCAATTGTCAGGGAGACGAAGAATTGAAAGCTAAATTTTCCCTGGGGCAACTATTTTTCCCTTTCCTTTAAGTTGAATAAAGGATAAGGATACAGGTCAAAATATTTCACCTGGCAATTCCACTGGTTCAAGTTGGCTCTCTTTAAGCACACTATATCACATTCTGAATCTAAGATTGTTAACCCTTTACCAGATCTAGAAAAACTTATTAGGGAAGCCTCTTTAAGAATAAAACATAACATTTCTGCTTCTTCCTCTTCAGATTTACACCTTGAAGAGTTTTCATCTGTAGATCCCTTTTAAGTAATATCATCCTATCCTGATTCAACTCAAGTACCTCCTAGAGTTTCTGAACTTTATTCAAAAGGAGTAGATCTTCAGTCAACCTTGTTGACATAATAACTTGAGTCATATCAGGTTCCATCCTTCCCTTTAGATTCACCTACATTTGAGATAGAATTGGGCTTACATTTACATGAATTTAATCCTATAGATTTTTTCACTCCAGTTTATTATTCTTTTTCAACCTCTACTAAACAAGAAGAGACATTCTCTGTCTATTTTAATCTGTTGTTTGAATACAAGGAAGAAGATTTAACACCATTAGCTCAAAAGTTGATTGTGAAAATCCCTTTGAGATCCTCACTTCCTCCTCCTCCTTCACACTCTCCTCCATCCTCTAATACTCATTCACCTACATTATCATCATCATCTGAAATGGATTTTCAACCCATTATAAAAGCAAGGTATGCTGCTCTTATTCTTCCTAACATCTTGGGAAATTTTCCTGATGCATATCTTAAAAATTTACCAAGATTTAATGGAGAAACAGGTCCCTCAGTAGAGGATCATATAACAACCTTCTTATATTTCATTGATAATATGAACGTCGAGCATGAAGATGTTTATATGAGATTATTTGTACTGTCTTTAGAAGGTAACACTAGGATCTTGTTTAGGCAACTTAGAGCTGATTCTATTCGAACATGGAATGAACTTATAACTATATTGAAAAAACAATGGGGGGTAAAGAAATATGTTGTTTATTTTCTCACTAAATTTGAAGAGTTAAAGAGAAATCCTGGTGAACCAGTTGTTTAATTTATTAAGATATTTAACAAACACTACCACAAAATACCTGCTGATTGTAAACCTCCAGTAGCAGCTGCAAAGGTTATATTTTCTAAAGCATTTGATGATGACTTTGAAGTTATGCTAAGGGAAAGAGTTTCTAACACATTACAAGACATGTAGACTAATTATATTTAGGTAGAATATAATAGGTCAGCTTCTGGTAAAATTAAAGCTCAATAAGAAAAGGAACAAAGAAAATTAAAATCTAAGCTTTATGAATCATCCTCTTCCAAATCCAAACTTGAATATCAGAAAAGTGATGAAATAACATATTTACTTAGAAACCTTTCCAATAGAATATGTAATATTGAAACACAACCTAGAACTTCTCAATGAATTGTTGTGAGACCTCAAAATCAAAATCAAAATCAATCTCAGAAAGCTCCTCAACTTCAGATTCTTCAGAGACTAGATCAAAAAATTCAACCTCCTTTGTTGATTGATGACCAAAAACAACAGGATATTGTCCCTGTAATCATAGAAGATATCAATAATTTTGATTCTTCAGTAGAGCATATGGCCATAGCCCCTTCATCTTCATCACAGTATTTGGAACAAGAATAAGAAGATACTCAACTTTCAAAATACCAAGCATTTTCTGAATTTATTATTGAAGATTTAAATAAAAGGTATGATCTAAGACCAAGATCAAGCCTAGGTAGACCTCCAAAATCTACCACAATCATCGAACCTTCAATAAAATCCATTCAAACACAAACTCCAACACCTTAGACTACAAATTCATCCACTGAAACTATTTCATCTGATAAAATCATTTTGAAAAATTTTAAAATTGAAAAGGATTTGGAAAGGGTCAAGATTCCTATACCTTTAATAAAACTTTCTGAAAATCCTGGTTATAAAAATCAAGTGTCTAAATGGATACAGTCCTCTAGTGTAGATGTTGAGGGAGATATTATCAGTTTGCAAGATGAAAAGCCTTCAGTAGTCTTTGGACCTAGTTTTGATATGACAGATGATATTGTTCCACCATTTTATGTAACCTTTAAGACTCATGAATTTTTATTGTATAACTGTATGCTTGATTCTAGTGCTTCACACAACATTATGCCAAAGGTAATCATGGACCAGATTCAATTACAAGTCACTCATTCCTATCACGATATTTACACCTTTGATTCAAAGAAAGTACCATGTCTAGGATTGATCAAAGATCTAGTTGTGACCTTAGCCCAAATACCTGTCAAGAGTATAGTATTAGACATTGTTGTTACTGATATTCCACCCAAATTTGGCATGCTTCTATCTAGATCATGATGTGCTAAACTTGGGGGATCACTTTAGATGGACATGTCTTTTTCTACTATTCCAGTCTATGGAGGTGATAATTTAAGGTTATATAGAGAAATCAGATTCCTCCACACTGTTTGCAGATCTGATCAAGAAAAAAACCACCCTATCTATGCAATAGATCAGGATTTCAGTTTCTTTCAGTTATCTTCCCAAAAAACATCAAACACTCAACTTTCCATTGAAAATATAGTTTCTAAACCATAGATTGTAGAATCAGATATCTGGAAACTTTATTTTGATGGATCTTTATCAAAGGAAGGAGAAAGAGTAGGAATGGTTTTAATTTCACTAAACAAAGAAAAAATTACTCATTCATGTAAACTTGAATTTGAATTTACCAATAACGTGGCTGATTATGAGGATTTTCTTCTTGGGATTGAGCTGGAAAAAAGTTTAAAGGTTAAAAACTTGAGGGTTTTCTCTGATTCTGAGCTTATAGTCACGCAGGCTAGAAACCCGTGTCAAACTAAACACACTAGGCTTATATCCTATAGAAAAGAAGTTTGGGATACCATTGAAAACTCTTTCCTTGGATTTAACATAACTTCTATTCCCAGAGATGAAAATATGCATGCTGATTCACTTGTTGTTTCAGCAAGCTCTTTCAAAATTCCTCAACCAATATCTTTAGAGTACCAAATTCAGGTTAAATACAGACCATAAATCCCTGATAACCTTAAACATTGGCAATTTTTTTAAGATGATGAGCAATTAAAGTATTTTCTTCAAGTCATCGATGAATTTTCAAATATGCAAATTGAAGAAGACCAAAGAGATATTCAAGAATTAAATCACCAAAATCCAAACAATTCATTTAATCCTAAAATTATTGATCATGATATCATTCAATTATATAATAATTTTATTCATAAAGGATTAATTCCATTGGAAAAACTATTCAATGATAATGATGTCTCTAAAAATCCTTTGTCTAAATCACCTGAAGAAGAAATTGAAAAATGCAATATTGGGACTTTAGATGATGTAAGAAATGTTAAGTTATCATCAACCTTGCCTTTGGATGTGAAACTTAAATACTTGAATCTTCTTAAAAATTACAAAGATGTGTTTGCCTAGTCTTATAACGAATTAAAAACTTATGATACAGCTTTAATAGAGCATAATATTCCTTTAAAGCCATAGGCAAAACCTTTCCAACAGAAATTAAGAAGAATTAATCCCATACTACTTCAAACTATTGAAAAATAACTCAAAAAGCTACTTGATGCTCATATCCTTTTACCTTTAAGGTATTCTAATTGGGTAGCTAACCTAATTCTAGTTAGGAAGAAGAATGGTGAGATTAGGCTATGTGTAGACTTCTGAAACCTGAACAAAGAATCCTTAAAAGATAATTATCCATTTCCTAAAATGGATTATTTACTTTAGAAAGTTTCAGGATCAAGTAGGATTTCTATGCTAGATGGATTTTCAGGTTACAACCAGATCATGGTAAGTCAAGATGATCAAGAGAAAATTTCTTTCACCACTCCTTGGGGTACATTTATGTACAACAGGATGCCATTTGGGTTAAATAATGTTGGACCCACTTTTAAGAGAGCAATGGATCTACCGTTCGTAGGTAAAACTTACGAATTTACTGTTATTTTTTTGGGATGATTTAACTGTTTTCTCTGATTCTGATGAAAATAATCTAAAACATTTGAGTAAGGTTTTTAAAGGGTGTAGGAAATTTGGCATATCCATTAATCCAAAGAAATATTTATTTGCGGTGAAGGAAGGGAAATTACTGGGGCATATAATTTCCAAGGATTGAGTTATAATTGATCCAAAGAGAGTATCAGCCATTTAAACTCTATCTCTACCAAGGAATAAGAAGGAGATTCCAACCTTCCTTGGAAAAAATAATTTTCTCAGAAGGTTCATTCCCAATTATGCAGAGATAGTAAAGGACATAATTGATGTACTTTAGAAAAACAATGAAGTCAAATGGATAGTTCCAGCTAAGTATGCTTTCGATCAAATCAAAAAGGTAATATCTAAAGCTCCTAAATTAGCTAGTCCTGATTATCCTTTACCTTTTAGCATGTTCTCTTTTGCATCCGAAACAACCTTATCTCATGTACTTTCACAAAAGAACTCCAATGGTGATGACCAACCTATAGCTTTGTTTTCCAAATTTATGAGGGATGCTGAACTTAGGTACAATATTATGGAAAAGCAAGCTTATGCCTTAATGCAAGCTCTCAAAGCCTTTAGAACTTATGTCCTGCATTCACAAATTACTTCCTATGTTCCCAATCATGTTGTCAAAATTGTTTTAACCCAGCCTGATACTGATAGAAAAATATGAAGGTGGATTGCTAAAATCATTGAATTTGATCTTGAAATTAAAACCACAAAGCTAGTAAAATGCTAAGGCCTAGCAAAATTATTAGTTGAATCCAACTGCAAAGTATTAGGGATAAATCTAGTTGTTGAAATGTCACTAAAGGAGAATCCACAAGAACCTCCTTCAACATCAAGGGAGAATACACAAGAACCTCCTTCAACATCAAGGGGGAATCCACAAGAACCTCTCTCAATATCAAAGGAGAATCCACAAGATTCTCTTATGGAAGGAGAGAACCCACAAGAACCTCTTCCCTTAGATAAATCCATTCTTGTTCACATAGATCAGAATTATCTACTCTTTGATTGGCATTCTGATATTGTGCAGTTTCTCAGAGATTTTCAATGTTCAGCTGATCTTAATTTGAAGCAGTGCAAAGCTCTAATCTCAAATCAATAAAGTACTACATTGTCAGTGATAATCTATACTAGAAATACCCTCTAAATACTCTTCTTCTTTGTTTAATTGAAAATGAAACAGAGGGAGTTATAGATCAATTCCATGTAGGATTTTTTGGTGGACACTATCCTTGGAGAGAAACAGCCTACAAAATCTTGAAAGCGGGTTTTTACTGGCCCTCACTTTTCAAAGAAGTTGGAGCAAGAGTAAGGAGTTGTGTACAATGTCAATTATTTGCAGGGAAACAAAAACTGTCAGCACTTCCTTTGGTTCTAGTATGAGTTTATTTTCCTTTTCTATAGTGGGGGTTGGAATTTACTGGGGAAATTCATCCACAATAACATAATCAACACAGATGGATTCTAACTGCTATTGATTATTGTGAAGCCATACCTATTAAAAATGCAACTAATACTATTGCCTTGAAGAGAATATATTATCAATATTTGGATGTCCTCAACAAATTGTAAAGGATAATGCAGCAACCTTCATCAGTGTTAAAATGATAGAGTTCTGTAAAAATTATTCAATGCTACTACATCATTATACACCATATTATCCTCAGGGTAATGGACTTGCAGAATATTCCAACAAAAGCTTATTTAAGGTCATTAATAAGACTCTTGAAGATCATAAAAAGAGTTGGGACAACCACTTAATCCATGCCATTTGGGAAAACAGAGTTTCTCCTAAGAGATCAACAAGCAAGTCTCCTTTCTAGTTAGTTTATGGTAAGGAAGCAATTTTTAACACTCATTTAGCTTTACCTGTTAATGATATTCTCTTGGAATCTTATGAATAAAAAGATGATTTATCAAGAAGGATTAACCAAATTATTGAGTTGAATGAAGAGATGGATGAAATTCAGTATCAGCTAAGAAAATACCAGAACAAGATGAAAGAGTTTTTTGACAGAAAAAAAAGAGAAATAAATTTTAAGAAAGGTGACCTTGTACTCATATGGGATAAAAGGAGAGAAGACAAAGGAAAACATGCTAAATTTGACAATTTATGGTTTGGTCCATTCGGCATTGCAGAAGTAAAAGGGAACAATACATTTATTCTATAGAATTTGGAAGGAGAGTATTCCTCATTTCCAGTCAATGGGAAGTACTTGAAACATTATATTTAGTATTGATTCTTCATTCACTCAACATCAGGAAAGACTCCATAACCCGAGGAGAAGGATTTTGGATTTGCTTGTTATCTGCATCACATAGGGGGAAGCAGTCCCCAAATGGAGTCGATGTTGTAACATTATCTAGTTTTGATAAATTAACATAATTAGTCAAATAATTTTGAAAATTTTAAGGTAGGATATGGATGTAAAATAATAAAATATATAAAAAATGCTAAGTAAATTTGATTGTTTTATAGGCATCCATATCAATAAAATGATAAGTGTTAGCTGACCTAAATAAAGAAGGAAAATGAAATAAAATGTTAGGGAAGAAAAAACAAAAGGAAAGCTTCATTTCTGTTTTTAAAACAATTCACAGCCTGCTAGCTCAAATGCGCCATAATAATGATATTCTTATGTTTCATGCACAGAAGAAATTACCAAAGGAGAAGTTTATTCAAAGGGTTATATGTTGCTTAGAATGTTAATATATCCTAGGTTATTTAACTCTTATCCTAAGTTTCAAAACTTATATATATTAATCTGCATACATTACTCTGCATTCATTATATTTCACCTTCCTAAAGCCATTTCCTTTTATTTCATTACCGCACACTCATATCACTTTTCGCATCAGAAAAATCGCAAAATACTTCAATTGTTGTCTCCTACAAAACCTTTCGAAATGCTATTTGCGATGATGGTGGGATCCATTCACTCACCGCTTCATACGCCTCAAATACATTAAAATCCCTTTTATTATGATTCATGCACGATTAACATTACTTACCTTTCACCTTCTGCCAAACCACACCTTTTCGCATCGCAAATACTATTTCGCAGATTGACAAACATACCTCATCACAGTTCGGCGAAAATACTTATCCCATTTCGCCAAAATTTAAATCTTGTGATCGCCGATGTGTGATATTTATCACATCACATAGATTTTATTTTTTCTTGCGCCATTCCGCTGATACCCTCATCGCATATCTTAAAACATAACTTATTGCAGTTCGCACCATATTGGAAACTTATCCGATCACGATTGCGATTTGCGATGCGGTTGGCCCCACTATAATAATCCTCTCACCATTTTTCCATCACTATACCATTCCCTCTCCATTGCTCCACATCATAGAAACCATCACCCCTCCCACCACGTCACCTCCGCACTTCGCATCGCATCGCTGATCCCATTCCTCATAACATAAATCTTAAAACTCGTGATGTGTGATATTGGCATGGATGCAATGAAGTTCAAAACTAAATCCTACAGAATTTCAAGTCCGGGTGTATGGGATTTTTTTTTTTTACTTTGTTTTGTGAAAAAGGGGCTAAACACGACATAAGGCATAAGGACTCGGGTAGGATAAGACCCAAAAAAGAGAAAAGGGTGATCATATAGAACTATGATGATATAACATCAAGATTCATGATAAAATAGATTTTTCCAACATGACACTCAGTTTTCCAGTGCAATACTAAAAAGGTGGTGACTTAGCAACAGTGTTCCAGCATAATATGGCCAGAAACGCAGATGCACTCCTTTTAGATCGATTTATTTTCTTTCTTGTTAGTTTTTATATATTTTTAGTATGCCTTGTCACTTAGGCATTGATTTTAATATTTTACATTTGTATAAATACTTCATTCATGGAAGTATTTGAGGTTGCACCCTTGAGCTAGTTATCGAAAATATTTGTAGTAGCTGGAGCATTTTTTATTGAATAAAAGATTATGGATTTACTTCATATGGCTTGTGTTCCTGTGATTTATTTCTATTCAGTTTTTCATTATGTATTCTTCATATGATTTAATTCATTAAAAATTATCCAATTGGAAATTTAACCGAATCTCAGTTTCGTTTCTGATTTGTTGTGGAGTTGTAATTGGATTAAGAGATTAATTTGCAAATCTATCTATTATTGTAGATTCCTCTTGAAATTTAATTACACAAAGGTTCCTGCTATGACTTGATTATATTTTGTTGATTATGAAAACATATTTCTCATAATTTCTGCTTATAAATGGTGAAATACTCTATCTGAATATGAAATCATTTATATTTCTCCATATTCTTATTATCCATCCCACTTAAAATCAAATTTACCATATGTATTTAAAGAACAACCTTTTATTTTATCAAGGATATTTCTAAGTGAAAAGCACCTGTTCAGAAAATTGTTCACTAGTCATCCAACTATTCAAAAACAAAAAATCTTTTAGATGCTTTGGCATAACCTATCGACCTTAGGTTATCTCAAAAGAAAATAGGCATGTGGTCATATTTTCAAGTTACTGTGATTCGAAGAACATTATCCCTCAGCTTCAACTTCGGTGTCGACATTTCCTCTGCCATAAATGGGAATGATGTCCATATCTTTGACCTCTCTTTTTCATACGTACACTCATTCATTTTCTTGCCACGCCTGTGCTATAATTCCCACACCTAAGCTTTGACGCCCACGGTTAAGCTTTGACACCTTCCATTTTCCTTCATATCTTGAGTTTCTCGATAGCATCCACGATGAACATAAGAGCTCTCTAAGAAAAAAAAGTTATCTTCGATGGCTCCTTTCTCTCAAGGCTAGAAATTGATGGTTCCATGCTTTTGATGCTCGCTGCCTTAAAAAGCTCTCCAAATTTTCTCTTCCTGCAAACTCCAATTCGTTCCGGTGCAAACTCCAATTCATTCCAACATCCATGAGCATCATGATGGCTTGGGCATATCCTTCCTTGAACCCACCATGCGAGAAGGGTTTGCGCAAGCTCCAGGTAAGCCAAGATCACTTCTCACCCATGTTCTTGATGTGGCCGTAGGCATAATATTCTACTACCTCTTTGGCTTAGCCTTCAGTTCTGGGCTTTGGTTTCAACCACCAACATGACACGAAGCCCTCCTTGATGAAAAATATATGTAGTTTCTTGATATCTTAGCAAAGAAACACTTTCAAATGTAGATCCACAAATTAAACCTCAAAGCCATTATCAACATCAACCCATTCTCGTTGGAGAGTCCAGGTTAAATTTGACCACAATGATGTCCCTCTGAAGCCAAAACATGGACCATGGCTCTGATACAAATAAATAAAAATTTAACCAGAGATAAATTAACTTATTTATCGAGAAAATTAATAAAATCTGCAACAAAAAAACATACAAAATATTTAACCGGGAAAAACCCCAATTTCCTGGGAAAACCCATCCTAATGAAATTTGATTAGCCTTGGAAAAAACCCTGGCCAATCTAGCCAAGTGAACCTTCACCACTCACATTTAGGTCTGATTTATAGTGAAGCGCTTTGAGCCTTTTATAGGCTCCATTACATGCAATACCATGGGCCAAAAAACAATGGGTGCACAATACCATGTGCCCCAAAACCATCACTATTTAACTTGGTCTACCTTGACTTTATCCCCGAGTCAATTTACCTAACATAAAAGGACTTCATGAGTTTTTATACACAATGCATAATCTTCTTTATAAGGCAAGAGACCCACAAACTACATCTTATTTGAGAAAATATTTGTTTGCAATGCCCAGAAAAATCCCAAATCTTGTTAGTGCTAGATTTGAAGCTGAAAATATAGATATTGAAAATATTTTCTTGCAGAACTCCATGAACAAATTATATTTACTCTCCAAAAAGAATACCTCCAAAAAATACATCCAAATCAGTAAAGAAACAACTTGGTTTCAATGCAAGTGTTTGTGATATCTTTGTTGAAACTTATCATTTTGGTTGTAAAAGAAAAAAAATAATGCTAGCAAAGGACAATGTGGAAGTGATTGCCAATGTCAAAAATGCACGAAGAAAAGCCAACCCAAAAGGTTTTACCCTAGAAGACAAATGTTTCAAAGACCAAGAAAAGTATACTTCAAGATAAGGCAATATGGAACCCAAAAAGGAACTTATTTCATTTGCAAGAAGTCGAGGCTAGAAAATGTCCTTTGAAGGGTAAAAGTCGTTTCCAAAATAAATTGTTTTAATTTTTTTCTAATATTTATCATCCAAATGAATGGGAGAAATTAGATTAGCCCCAACAAAATGAAGAGTATTTTTCAGTCACGGATTCAGATGAGTTAAACCAACCATCTCCACATCTTGAAAACTCATCCTTCTTTGAATCCACATCATACCTTGACTTAATTTTATATTTTAATATGTTTCATTTAGAAAAACCCACTGACATACGCTCTGAAATTTCATCTTTACAATCTCGTATTTCTTCCCTCTCACCAGGAGATTTCACCATCTGACACTGTCTCGCAGAACACATCTCAACCCTCCAACATCAACTTGCCAAAATCACACAGCCAAGCGTTGTGAATCTTGGCACCTATTATCCAAGTGACACTCCTATTACATCTACACATATTTCCAATACGCCCCCATCTATCATTCCACCCAGGAAGAAGTTTCCCCGCAGATATACCATAAGCAGGGAAGAAGTAAGATTTCTTCATGATAGAAAATCCTATGCATTTAAGAAAGCTACTCCCATCATTGAGAATCTCTCAAAAGAGGAAGAAGAAGAAATAGACCAGGCTAGGAAACTACAAGAAGAAATGTTGCAATTAGAAACCACCATTGAAGAAAAAAGAAGCATGGTTAAAGAAATTCTAACCAGTATGAGAGCTGACCAAAAGGAATTGGCTAAAAAACAATAGCAACTTGAAGAACTAAAAGGTTCAATGATTATAGAATAATTTGAAGATTTTCTCAAAGAGGAAGAATATCACGACTAGGAGCAACACGCATTACAATGCATACCAAAATATCACTAACCATATTCAGGTACATCTATTCTCCAAATGAAGGGGTTTGAAGATATTATTGGTATTAGAATAGATTTCAAGGTTAGTGGTTATAAACAATATTCTATAGATACACAACTAGACACAGGAGCTATGAATTATTCTGCAAATAATAGTGCCATTCCTAAATATTATTGGAAACCCACAAGCTTGCAGTTCATAGTCGTAAATAAGATGTTAATGAATATCAGAACTATGGCTCTAGATTTCCCGATTTTTCCTAATGGAATTCCTATTTTTGTAAATTTGTACAGTTTGTATACAGGAAGGGATATTTCGTTGGGTAAATTTTTTATAAGAAGACATATTCCTCTTGTTGTCGAAGCAAAGCACATTTTCCTCAACATCCAAGGAATAACTAGAAAAATTCCAAGTAAGTCTGACTACGTAAATATAATTTCATACCTTGTCCTAGATATAGTTCAATGTTCTCTTGAAAAACTAGAAAATATCAACAAAGTAATCAGAAATGTTTAAATCCAAGGGCTAGAATACATCAAATAAATAAAGGAAAAATTTGAAGCAGAATGTACAACAAATGCACCCAATGAATTTCAAAAAAGTGAACAATACTTTGTGGATCTTTCATACAAGGAAAATTACTCTGGAACACCTTAGAAGTCATTAGCAAACTAGATGTTTGCACTAGAGCTCGAACTTTGTAAAAAACAAATTTTTGAACTATCTGAATGAAATTTGATCGAACCAAGCAGAAGCCCTTGGGCTTGCCCAACATTTTATGTCAAAAATCATTCAAAACAAAAGATAGGTAAACCTCGAATGGTGATAAACTATATACCATTAAATGATTCCTTTTTTCTTATCATGTAACCTATGCCATATAAATAAGCTTTATTTCAAAAAATTAGCAATAGTAATGTGTTAAGAAAATTTGAAGATAAGAGTGGATTCTAACATATAGGGATCAAACCATCCAACAGATACAAGATTGGTTTTGTGGTGCCACACAGACAGTTCCAATGGTGAGTAATACCATTTGGATTGAAGAATGCACCCTCTGAATTTCAGAAACTTAAATGGAAGACATATTTGGAGATTTGAAATTTGTTATTGTTTATATTCATGACTTACTAATATATTATTTTCATTTAAAAGAACATATAAAGCACTTGGAGATAGTACACGACAAAATTTTTAAACATGGGCTAGTTCTCAGCAAGCCTACGCTTGAGTTTGCAAAAACTAGAACTAAATATTTAGGACTAATCATATTCCAAGGAAAATTTTAATTGCAAGAAAATGTGTTGAAAGCTTGAACATAATTTCTAGATGTCTTTTATGACTGCAGGAATTTGCAGAGGTTCTTGGGAAGCCTTAATTACATTTGAAAGTTTTATGAAAATCAAGCCAAAGATGTCAAGGTCCTAGAGAAGAGGCTTAAAGGAATAGAATGGTCCCCATCTATGACTACTACAACTCAAATTATAAAAAAAAAATGTCCAAAATTTTCCAAGTTTGGTTCTTCCAAGACATGAATTGCCTTACATTTTAGAAACAGATGCATCTAATGAAGTATGGCTAGGAGTTTTGATGCATAAGCATGCAAGAAGGGAAGAATTTTTCTCATATGCATAAGGATGTTTCATTGACATTTAACTTAGGTATCCATCTTCTCATAACGAAATCCTTGCTTTAAAAAACGGAATTAAAAGATTAAGGTTGTTCCTAAATCCAAGAATATTCATTATAAGAATAGACCTTAAACATATGGTCAGGATGCTTAGATACAAAATATTGTTAGAACAAGGAAACAATAGGATACTAAGATGGAGCCTAGGGTTGGATGGATTTGAATTTTAAATTTAATATAAAAAGGGAAAATATAATTACTTAGTAGATTTTCTTATAAGAGAAGCAACTCGTAAAGGAATTAAGATGTCCAGTTGTCCATCAACTTCAACTTCATCATCACCTCCCCCTGCTCCAGAGGGTTTTCAATGGGTTTTAATATGTAAAAATTTTCATATGAAAAAACAATTCGACGTCTCATAGATAGGGTCAAGGAGAGTCCTTCATATTAATGAATTCTTGAAAAATGGATTAATAGTAGCCATAGTAATGTTAGTAATCTTATGTATTCTATAGAGTCAACCAAAATGTTTCAAGGGGCCATTAGATTTTCACCTTTTGCAGGAAAAATATATATTTGTTTGTATGAGCCATGATTGAGCTATGAAGGCTATTGTAATATCCTTATATACACCAAATATTCCAAAAAAGTTTGGTTGACGTTTGAATGTAGCTCTATGAGTAATCCCTACAACCACTGGTCACCTTGGTTCAAAATACTACTACATGATTAGTGCCCAAGGGAAGGAATGCTTGGACCATCAGAAAAAATGCATTTATTAATTACCTCCGAGAAGACATCAGAAAAACAGCTCAGTTCGAGCCATGGTTTTTATTTCAGATAGAACATTTGTTTAGCTCAATTAAAGTACTTAGTATTGAGCCATCGAAGAAATCCATGTTTAAGGAAATATCACAATTCTTTGGATTACTCTGTAATCCTACAGATGAGAGTGTACCTAGCATGTATGGATTTCCTTTCTTTACGTGATATAATATCATGCCACCTCATGTAGAAGCCCATTTATCACCAAGTTCACAACATCTGTATTACTCAAGTGACAATGATAACTATGGATATCCAAGTGACTAACAAGATCTTTGTAAAGAAGCATGGTGAGTAGTATTTCATGTCTAATCACCTGACAGTGAGTGTGACCGGTATCATGGGATTTTGATAAAATATCCACTTTGTAAATCTTAGGAGAGTTTAAAATTTCTAAGTGAAGGGATTTGTCCTCCAAAGTAAAATATTAGGTTAAATTTCTGAATGAATATCTGAAACTCGAAGCACTTCTCTGAATTTTGGTGGGATTTGACCCACATTTCAGAGAATCTACGAAAAATTTAGATTCAATATCTATGGTTTGTACATTTTATGTAGACAGGTCATATTGCGAGAAGATGCTTGAGGCTCTCTCAAAATCCTATAAATAAATAAGATGTGTCGCCATTATGGGAATTCAAGTTCGTGTGGTTATTATAAGCTCTCTCTCTCTTTGAAGCTATGTGTCATTCTGTCTTTAAGTTTGAGTTGGACAAGCCTTCACATGTGCACTTGATGCATATGTGAAACTAAAGTGGTGGGACCCTTAGGGAGTATTGAGTCTGAAACTTTTGTTAAGGTCGATCTTGGCCTCTAAGCGAAGTTTGAAAAGTCTTTGAAGTTTCATGCAACCAATCTTCACTATATATATATAACGTCCTTTTATAATAATATTAGAGGAGAGACAAGTATCAACCTTGGATATATATATATATATATATATGACATATTTTAATATCAATATTGGATAAAATAAAATAATCCTTATTGTAAATAATTTTACATACATTAAAATTATGGATGTAAGAAATTTATTAATATAAAAAAAAAATTGTCAATTTGAAAGTGAAACCATAGAATCTCAATTGGGAAATTGTGTGTCAACGCGTTTTCATAGTCGTAATATATCTATTAGAAATTTTGGAAGCTTTTTTCTTTCTTTTTGGGTCTAATTTGCCCAAAATTTGGCAAGGATGTGTTAAAATCACAAATTTTATTTACGAACTCTCCACAATCCAAGTTCGTTAGGAAATTTTTTCAGGGTATTGAATCCATAAATGTATTAAAAAAATAGTTTAAAAACCACAAATAAAGATTTAACCAAAAATATATCATCAGATTCAAAATTTTCCAAAATGTAAAATAGTTAAATAACATCATTTTCATATTGTGTTTTAAAATTGTATTATTATTATAAAAAAATAATTCTAAAAAAATATTTTATTAAATAAATATAATTAAAAAATAAAAAACAATATATTTATATAAAGTAATATTTAATTTATTGTTCCTAGGTCCAAATGATCATAGATTTCTTGAGATGGGGGCAAAAATCACATGATCGCGCTACATGACAACATAAGGGGAATGGCAGGGTGGCATTCGTTCCCTAACCTCACCTCAAGCCACAATCAATGAAACTAGACCATGAGCACTCAATCGAGGAAAAAGCTAGATATTCCTTCTTGTAGATTTTTGGTATTGAGAGGGTTCAATTTTTGGTGGTCTGGAGCTACTATGGGACACATACAACTTCAGTGAACCAGAGGGAATTTCAATATTTTGATCATCATGGTGAGAGAGAGAGCCAAGGCCTGAAGGGGCGGCAAGGGATTGTTAGTGTCCCATGATTTAGCAGATTGGTGAACCAAATGCACAGGGTAACATCAGACCATTATTTGGAGTCCTAGGACCTAGCTTTCCTGGACTCAGAGAGGGCTCTCTCTATTTTGCGCAAAGGATGTGAACTTGTTTTCTTTTAAGGTGTGATTTTAGGCTAGTTGTTAAGTTTAGGGTTTGTTTGTTTGTTTGGGTTGGGTAAATGATCAATTAGAATAGATGGAATGAGAGATTTTCAAGTAATTGGGCTATGGAGTCTAAAAAAAGTCATGGAAGGTTCAACAATGGATCGGGGAGCATCACAGGGAAAATCTAGCATGGTCAGATGGATTCTCAAGGTTTGGTGAAAGGAAATTAACATCAAGTTTGTCAACAAAGTACGGCAAAGGGAAATCAAGAATCCTTTGTCAAATACTTAAAACAAGAAGGGACTTAAACACTATTTGGAATAAATAAGTAATCAATAGATAGGGCACACGAATGACTCTTTGATTCAACTCAAGCAAGTAAGCATTTCAAAGAAACAATCCAATGAAATATAGAAGGCAAGAAACTCATTTAACTTCTAGTGATTTCACATTCAAGGTTAGAGAACATTTAATATTAATGCATAACTTTAATAAATGAAGAGGGAACTCCTAGACATCATTGATCAAAGCTATAAATATATTTGAAACAATTTTTCAAGCATGGACAAAGGGTATGATCGAAACATAGCCTGTTTGGCAAACCTAAACAATGGTACTTTAAATAGAGATCTCAAAACATTGTTTTACTGATATCAAACAAGCAGGGCTTACCATAAAACATCTATGATATCTACTCTATTAAACCACTCATAAGATAAAAAAGCTTGGGTGGGTTTAGAGATCAATTAAGAATTCTCTAAACTAACCTAGCAGAGGAAAACATAGAAGCAATGAAGGATAAACAGAGCTAAAGTGTCTCTAAACAACATTTCTTAGTCTAAATATTTTATCCTAATGCAATATAGAAGGATGAAACAAAATGATACACAAGAAAAAAATAATTGAATAGAAGCACATCACCATTAACCAAGTTCAGGGATCCTACAAGCAAGCCTTCTCCATCAATATGCAAAACAAGCCATTCCAAAGCTCCACCACATCAATTTCTCTTCAAGCTCCAAAGACTATGTATTACTCAAAAGAGTCATAACAAAAACCATAAAATATGAATCCTCAATGCTCTATTTAACAAGAAAGGAGGAGAAAAACCTAATAGAGTCTTTAGAAGCCCATTGGCTAATCAGAAATGTCACTATTGTCCTTGAGACCTTGCAAGGCCCAAGGCACAAAATATCTAAAACAAAATATCTTTTCAGGCATTCTTAGAAAATAAATTGACATTTGGGCTTTGCCAAGCCTCCTAAAACTTTCCAAGCATACATTTTTTACTTTTCCTCTGTTAAGGGTGCAACACTGATTTTTAGGATGAATTTCCATGCCAATGGCGTAGCACTGGAGCAGGAAAACTAGGTCAACTTGCAGCAATGTTTTGAAGGCCTTCCCGATGTCGGAAAAGGCTCTGTGATGGCTCGTTGGAAATCCCAGGAGTCTAATTTCCATAACTAATATTATTTATTTGATTGGATCTCTATAACCTATTCAAAAATAAAAAATTCCAAGGCTGGTAAAGGCGCATCACCTGCCCTGAAAACTAGGCAGAAAGGTGGAAAATAGGGTGTTTTTGACCTTTTAGAGGACCAAAACAAATTCAATTGACCTGAAAATTTGTTTGAATGCTATAATTGGGCTGAGGATTCCAAAAATGTAAGCCTTTTCCTCTTGACGATTCTCTAAGAAAAATCGTAGCACCAAGGGTGCTACCCCCTTGGCCCTCTAAATTAGCAAAAAACAAACAATTGTCAAACTTCTCCCAAATTTGGTGGATGTGTGCCTCATGGGTTTTGAGAGACCTGTAGAGAATCTTGTTCCAATATTACAAGGTTAGCTTGGCTTTTTTCCTCTTTTAGTTCTTGGATCTTGGTTTGAGCCATTTTTAGTTTAGGCCTTGCAATTTGGTTTCTTCGGGCGTAATGTTTAGTCATCCTTATTTGGAGGTAAAGATTATGATTTGATTTATTTAATTTAGCCTCCAAATGTATGTTGGCTCTTTCCAACCAAGGCTCCCGATGATGTGCTATCTCCATGGCTAAATGCTCATCTAGAGGGAGTTGTTCTGCTAGGGCTGATTCTTGTTCCCATTGCTTTTCCAATGCCTTCTTCAACCCCATGGTTCTAGGTCTCCTCCTAGATTGTCCTTCCTCATCCTCACTCTCTTCATAAGTGCCCATGAACTCTTCTAGTTTCACCTGTGCCTTTTGGGCTTCTTTCTGGGCCTTGATGGCTCTAGCTTCATATATTTCAATTTATGCTCCTAGCTGCCTGTTCTCCAAGTCAAGGGCATAATTCACAGTCTTGGCCCTATTCAAATTAGCTTTGAGTTCTTCAATAAGTGAATTTTTGTTTTGGATAAGCAAGTTTGAGATTCTTGCTTCATTCTCCTCATCACTGTCTACCTGAATGCTTTCAAACTCCCTTTCTACCTCATGATCTTCTTCTTCTTCTTTTACCTTTTTTTTCCTTTGTCTAGTGGCTGAGCTGAGGTGGATGGCATGGTCCCTTTCCTTTTAGAGGAAACAAAAACATGCCTCTTTCCTCTATGATATGTCAGAGGGAAAAGCTCAAATTTACCTACTTGAGTGCCCTCACCATGGTTGATCTCAATACTGCCTTTCTTATCATCAATGATCTCTGCATTTATATCTTCTGCACTGTGTTCTTGACTACCCTCTTGAGACTCACTTTCATTTTCCTCCATGCTAACATTACTATTGTGATCTTCACCACTGTCATCAACCTCTTCAGTGCTTTTTTGGTTCATAGTGTCACTGCTGTCATCATTATTAGGGCTATTAGTCATCATGGTTTCTTCTTCATCACTCTCCTCTCTGTTTGCAACATTATCATGACCATTATCATTTTCTATGTTGTCACCATTAGAGGTGTCTTTATCAGTGTCTTTATTACTGTTTTGTGAATTTTCATCTTCATTTTCCTCAACCTCTTTATTGTCCTCTGTAATGTCCTCATTGTTTTCATTTTCATATATGCTGACTTTAGCTTTTGCACTTTCCTCACTGTCATCATATTTGTCAATGCTAGCCTCTTTGTCACTTTTCTGTTCATCACTACCCTCTTCCTCCTCTTTATCATCATCTGCATCTGCCTCTTCATCATTATCTGTTTCTTCTTCACTATTTTGGTCACTGCCTTTGTCTTCATAATCTGCCTTTGCCTCTTCATCATCATCCTCTTCTTCATCTTCATCAGTTTCCTCTTCTTCATCATCCTATGCCTTTTCATCATTGTCATTTTTCTCTAAACTGTCCTCTTTATCATTGGCTTGATCATTGCCCTCTTCTTCATTATCTATATCTTCTTCCTCATCATCATTATCTGCCTCTTCATTATCTGTTTCTTCTTCCTCATCATCATTCTCTGCCTCTTCATCATCTATTTATTCATCATCATCACATGCCTCTTCATTATCTGTTTCTTCTTCCTTATCATAATTCTCTGCCTCTTCATCATTTGTTTCTTCATCAACATCACCTGCCTCTTCTTCATTTTCATTTTCCTCTTCTTCATCATTTGTCTCTTCTTCCTCATCATCATTTTCTTCCTCTTCATCATCATTCCCTTCTTTATTTGATGCTTTAGGAGAAGGTGAGGGAGGGAGGTTCTCTTGAGGAGAGGATTCATGTGTGGATGAGGAGTCATGGTTAGTGGGGGGTGATGGAGGAGTGGAAGGAGGTGGATGAGATGATGAGGGTAAATTTGGTTGATGAGGAGGCTGTAGATTTGTAAAAACTTCATGGACGATGAACACTTCCCATGGGATACCCTGTTGCTCTAATTGATGCAACACAATCATCTTGATAAGAGAATGGTAAAAAATACTTTGCATTTGTTGTGAAGGAGGTCTCTTTTGCACAATGTATGACATCTTATTAATACTTCTATAAAGGTAATAGGGAAAATGTAGTAGCTTGGCCCTAGTGAAGTGCATGAGCAGTCTTATATGGTAGGAATAAAGCTTAGAAAACCTACCCTCACAGGTGAAGTATTTCATGATGATTCTCACTAAGGGTGCATATCTCTCCAGTAGATGTGAAAATGGAAAAATGGATTTGCAGTCAGCTGGGTATCTGGGTTTCAAGAAGGGTTGATAATGGCTCAGGTCCAAATTTTCCTGTTTGAACCATTTTTCTCCCATACTAGGTATCCTAGTGGCCATAGAAATGGTATTGATGAATAGCTCAAAGTTCACTCCTGATAAGTTTACTTGATGGTCATGAAGGTTAAGGATGAAATTCCTGGTCAACTCAGGATAAATCTAGACCTGTTGTACCCTTTCACAGAAGTCAAAACAACCTACCTCTTGGAAATATGCAATTGTCATGAGAGAGGCCATCACTTCCTTGGTATTTAGTGGCTCAAATATGTTTACCCTTCCACCCTTTTTCTGCTATCTTCTAGGCCCTTGGCCTCCCTCACCACTACCACTATTAGTTTCCCTTGAAATCTTGATTTTTAACTCTTGCCTTGAAGGCCAACAACCCTAATTTTTCTTTGTAAAAATGATGGATAAATCTAAGGGTTTTTTCTCTAATTTGAATGACAAGAACTTAGGAAATGAAGGAGGTTCCTTTTTACTTACCCCTCAGAGGTGATTTGGAACCTTTGGAGGTGATTTTGAGGAGGTTTTGAGAAAATTTGAGCTTGAGCTGCTGTATAAATCCTCCTAGCTGAACACGCAGCGCAAGCGCATAGCACCGTGCCAGTTGGATTACTACCAAAAGTGCAATGCAGGCGCGTAGTGCTGGGAAGAGGCTACACGAGCTGTTGGGCGAAGGCTAAACGTGCAGAGGCTCTAGGCCTGTCGGCGAAGGCTGTACGTGCAGAGGCTCCAGGCCTGTCGGGCAAAGGCTGAACATGTAGAGGAAAAAAGCACAGACTATGGGGTGAATGGTCCTATCGGGCCTGTCTGTGTGCAGGGTTTGGTGCATAGCACCCAGGCCTATCAGGCCTGCGCTATGTGCAACGCCAAATGCATAGCACCCGAGGCTATCGGGCCTACTCTGTGTGCAACGCTAAACGCATAACGCACAGGCCCGTCGGGCTGCTCTACATGTTGGTTCTGTCAGGCTGCTGAGTCTGCATAGGATGAACATGCAACACTAGATCACAACCACGCAATGCTCCATTAATTTTTCGAATGAAGGCACCCATAGGCACATAGCATGATATTCCAGGAGCATAGCACAGGATTTTTCTTGACTGAAGTTTTCCAAAACGTAGTAATTTCTCTTGAAGGCTTATCACTCTCTTTTGAAAGTGAAAAATTGAGTTGAGTGATAAAAAAATTGGCTTTATACCCTTTGAAAAATAAATCAAAATCAAAAACCCACTTTTGCTAAGGTTTTATGTTTTTCTTGTTTCTTTATCACTGATATTATTTTTACCTTTTGCAAGAGGTGACTTAAAAAACAAAAAATTATCTATTTTCCTCTCAACCATTTATTTTTGTTGTTTCTGTAGGTAGTTGATATAATGGATTTTCGCTCTCTTTGGCCTGTTGATGCTTTAACAGTCTGTTCTTACCCTTTCTGTCATATCAAAACCTTAAAACTTGCCTTCTCTATTATTTGAAACTGAACACATCTCTTTAGCTCATTTAGTAAGGGTAAGTTCTTTAAAACATTTTTGAGGGAACTGCCCTTACCCTAACAATGTCAAAATGTTTCTTGCCTGCATTTTGAAGTTTGGAACTCATGTTTTTATCCCCTTTGAGATCTCTGAGTGTCGATGATATTAAAACATGGTTTCTTCCCCTCTCACTGTTTTCCAGATGTATAATAAATTTGTCTTGCACAGTCACCAAAGTATTTACAATCACAGTTGTCATTATCTCCCTTTGGCCACTTCCTCCCCTTTTGAGACAGTGAAACATTGCCACCTTGGAAGGCCCTAGAGGTCACCTTCAAGAGCCTATTCAAACTATCTTCCTGTTGTCATCATGAAAGTTTCTCATCTTAATTTCTAGTTTCAATAAATCTTCATTTCATGCTTAGTTGTGTTGATGTACCTCTGTCCTTGTGGTTTTCTGCCTTGGCTTCTTGGTTGATAATATTGTTTAGCTAATTAGTCTTAAAAACCACGATTCTCTTTGAACTTAGGCATGCTTCCTCTTCTTTGCTGTGGATGTCCTTTAGTGAGGAGCTGGCCTCTTACCTTACCTATTTCTTTGTATGATATCCATCTCAATCATTCCTGCATAAATGTTTAAGATGCACATTTATCCTCTTGCTGAATGTTGTCTTTGGCAAAGTAATCCTTCTTGAAGGCCTTTCTGATCTAATTTGGACAATCAGTTGCTTGACCTTCTTTCACATTTGATGCAGCCTTTGGCTCATAAAAACAATAATTTAGAAAATAAAAAACAATCCTACAACCTATGAAACCCTAGTGATCTAGTGGAAGGCTCTTTAGGAAACACATGAAGGAGTAATTTTGTTGTTGACCCTAGGTGGAAAGTGGAGGAGTTAGGAAAGGAAAAACTGAGTCATAAGGTCAAAGGTGGCAAAACATAGTGAAGATGACTGACATGAGCCCATGATGGGTCTTCTGGGAGTGGTAGGTTGATCATGACATGGTAGAGTAGTAAAACAGTGAAAAATTTATCCTAAGGATAATGAAGGTAGTGAGATTTCTAAAACTCACAATATTCATGGATCTTGTTTTTATAAATCTAGGATTGACATTTAGTCATCTTTAGATAGTAAAAATTACTGATGACTAACAGGGATGAGGATGTCAAACTCTCTCCCCTGGCATGCTCAGGGTGCAGATCATTTTGATGAGGATATTCCAGTGAAAATTCATCGGCTCGTGGTTGCCATGGAGGTAGAGGAGAGATGAAACACTAATAACACCATCTGGGTTGTTGGGAATGTACTTTCCAGGAAACTTAGGGAGCAAGAAGAAATAAGAGAAAGCTCTTATAGTGGAATGGTGAAGGTCAATGCCTTTTTGTTTCATACACACACATCACTTAGGAACCTAGCTAGGTAAATGAGGATCCTCTTTCTTCCTCCTCCTCCTCCTCCTCTGGCATATTTCAATTCTCACAACAAGTATGTAGTCGAAATCTCCTCCCATTAGGGACTAAGACCCTCTCACTTGGGGCAATCAGATTCATAAGAAAAGAAGCAAAGGGTGGCATCCAGCCACAACTCAACAAAACTTTTGGAATGGATGCCAAACCTAGCCAGTCAAACTAGCACCGAAGGAACATCTAAGGCTAAACCCTCAAAGAGATAGCAGAAATATTATGGTGCATTCATTGAATGGGAGCATCCTCCCTGGAAATCAGATGGATACGATGACCCATTCATGTATCTATGACATCTAGAACATGACATTAAGGATAAAATCAAAACAACAAGGTCCTGCTAGTGCCATCATATTCGACACAGCCCAAGTATGACCAAGAAAAGTTTCAGACCCACCAAGCATGATGAATCTCAAAAATCATTACTTTGTAGTTTTCATTCTCATGTTGTTTTGTTGTTCCAAACAATCTAGTTTTGGCCATGTTTTTATTTTTATTTTTTTGGCATATAGTCAAGGGTATTCACTTGAACTCACCGAGAAACCATTTTGTTTCATTGTCATGGACATATAGTCCGTGTACTCCTCTCCTTAGGAGGGTTATGTTATTTATGCTATTGTTAACACTATGGATCAAAGCTCTTGGGGAAACCACCTGGTTTCCCTTTCACGGGAAAAAAACTTCATATGGTTTCATTGTTTGAAATTTTCTATTGGACATAGAAATTTCTAGCTCTTCAAGGTTGTATTTTATGTACATTTTTTATAAAATAAATTTTTTGACTTGAAAATATTTAATTTATTATTATTTTTTTAATTTTCACATTATGTAATAAATAACATTCTTCATTATTTTTCCTTTATAATGGTTTATATTTCCTTTGTATTTATAAATAGTTAATTTTAATTTATTGTCTTGCTATGCACTCTCCAACATATTATGGTAGAGATGTTATAATTTCCTATAAAATTTTTGGCTCAATATAAATAAAATAAAAACAATCCTATGTTAAAATAGAAGGAGTAGTTTTTAAGTGCAACTTTTTGGATTTTCTAGAATATTACGAAAACATTTGTGGCCAAATCTTGATCTGTGTTGTTTAAACTAGTTTTTTGAATGCATATATGGATTCAACAACCTCAAAAACCCTTGGGGCACTTCGATTGTGAAGATTTCACCTGTCAAACTTGTGATTTCAATGAATCCCTATCGGATTCTAGACAAATTTGATTGGAAAATAAAATGGATAAATTTCCAAAAAGTCACACTTAAAGACTACTCAAAATAAAAATTACTTCAAACTAAAATAATAAAAATAAAAATAATATTTTATTATTATTTTTTTATTAATTCTTGTTGCGTAGTTAAGGTAAACTTGACTTGGTCAAGTTACCGATGGTTTTTTAGTTCCAAGTTATGAGAACTCATGATATTCATGTGGAATCAAGGGGAATTAAACCAACCTAGATTCCTGTTAACTCTAGATCTACCAAACTTCCAGAGTGATCAAATATCTTGAGATGCAAATCTCTTTTAGAGTGAAAATATATTTGATCCCTCTTTTTGCTTGGTAGATCTGAAGTTAAAATGGATCTAGGATAGTATAGTCTATGAATTAAACAAGTTTAGGTTTTTTCCCCTTCTTAAGTATGCAATATTTTTTGGTTTTTTATTTGTAATTATAAATATCAAAGTTTAATAACAACATAGATATCTTAATTATAGATCTACCAAATACTGAGAGGGATCAAATCTCTCAAGATCCAAACCTCATTTTGAGCTCAAAACTTGAAGAAAGGTTTGCACCTCTAGATATTTGATTCCTTTAGGTTGTTCGTAGATCTAGATCAGTTAAGATGGAACTATGTTGGTTTTGAGAAAAAACACTAATAAAATGTTTTAACTACTAAGTTTAGATCCATCTTACCAAGAGTTGAGCCAGATGACTCTTTAGCAAGAATAATTTAAATTTATTTATTACTTTATATAATATACATTTATATGCATAGTTGACATTGAAATATTTTATTTATGACCTACAATGAGTATTTTTATTATTAATAATATTTTTTGAATTCCATATCAATTTTATATTAAAATTTGAAATTACACATATCTTCTTATTAGGAAAGAAATTGAATTATTTTACTCTTAATTATTTCTTCCTTTTGAACATTAAGATATTTTACTATGATCTGTGTGAGATCATCTCTCTCTCTCTCTCTCTCTAAAAATTTAATTTAAATTAATTAATTTTCTCTGTATAGAGTTATATAAAATTATGTTATTTAATATTGAAATTAAAATATTTTATTTATGGACACTATATTTGTTGTTTTAAATATTACATCTCAATTGATTATAGAATGAATTACACATCATATAATAGCAATAATATTATTTTTAGACGACATTTTTCAACTTTATATTAAGTAGTGAAGGAATTTTTAATTTTTCAATTACTTTATCTCTATATAAATATTATGTAAATTTAAGGTGGAAATTGAATTATTTTATTTATGGTCAACCTTGACTTTTTTTTGTTATTACCATTTTTAAAATTTTTTTATATAGCTATTATTTTATTATTTTTAAATATAATGTTACATAATAAACTATATTTAAATAAATATAGTAATGTGCATTTTAAATTATTACACTATATTTCATATAATATAACTTGGTATGATGGTTTTTTTTGTTCTCACTTGTTTTGGTATTAACTATTTTAAATGAATATGTAATTATTTGCTTTAGGTTATAAATTGGAGTTTTCATGGTTCTAAATTTTTGATATGATTTCTAATTTATCTCAAAATTGGGCCAAAATTTTTAGGCGACATTCATGGTACTTAGAATTAACGATACAATTTCTAATTTATCTCAAGAGTGGGGCACCATTCATGGTACATCGAACTATATCTCCCGTGTTTCCTTTGGAAAATTTTCCCCACATCCCAAGTTTTTTTTGGATGGAAGATGGTAGTAGCCACTAATTAAAATATAAAATTGTAATGCTAAGGGATTCAATTGGATTCGAACTTGGACTTCCACAATCTTACGTAAACACATTTACCAATTCAACTTACCCTTGGGATAGTAGTAATAATAATAATCATTATCATCATAGGATCATGGAATATATATATATATATATATATATATATATATATATATATATATATATATATATATATGAATCCATTCTTTGTAGGAGAAGGGACCCCCTCCAAGTAATGGTTTTGATTACTTGGTATTTTTAGGCATACATACCCTATGCCCTTCAAATTCGATCCTATAACCTCTAATGAGGAAACATGTTTTCTTGGACTATTAGGCTCACTTGTATTGTACAAAAAAATCAAGTTTGGAAAGCTTGAAGGTTATTAGAAAGCATTCCTCCTTATTCCCTTGACTTTTTCGAGAGGAAGCAAATCCATTGTCATATGTGGGAGTAGTTGATGATCCGATGAGACTCCCTCATATTTCAACTTATGACCACTTGTAAATGTTCCTTTTAATAATGGCTTAAAATAAATTGAGCTAACCCATTGGGCTTGGGGTATGTGTGTGTGTGTGTTTCCAAATAAAATCTTGTAGGATCCCTCTATTTTCTCAAAATATCCAAATTAATGTTGACTTAGCCACTAGTTACAACAATAGTTTTTAATATCAATATCATGGCATAGTTATACACCATATCTATATATGAGAATCCCTTCGTTATAGGACAAGGGACCCTCTCCATGTAATGGTTTTGATTGATTAGGGTTTTAAGGCATACATACCCTACACATTTCAGATTCAATCCTATGAACTCTAAGGAGGAAACACATTTTATTGGACTATTAGGCTCACTTGGATTGTACAAAAAAATCAAGTTTGGTCAGTTTTAAGGCTATTAGCAACACTAGGTTCAAATAAACATCTTTTGCAAAGAAAATCCACTATTGTGTGTGGGAGTGGTTGATGACCCAATGAGACTCCCTTAGATTTCAACCTATGACCTCTTATAGATGTTCCTTTAAACAATGAATTCAAACAAATTGAGCTAACCCATTGAGCTTGGGATATGTGTGTGTGTTTCCAAATAAAATCTTGTAGGATCCCTCTCTTTTCTCAAAATATCCAAATGAATGGTGACTTAGCCACTAGTTACAATAGAAATTGTTAATCTCAATTGACTCGACTCGATTTAAAATTGTGTGTCTCTTCATTGACAACATGCCTTTAATGGGTAGCTCAACCAATTATGTTAACCTTTGGAGTTTATATATATATATATATATATATATATATATATATATATATATATATGAAACCCTTGTGGGATCCATCTACTTCCATAAAATATATGGATGGAGGATAATTCCACTACTAATCACAATACCAATTGGCAATTTCATGGGATTCAACTAAATTGTCTATAATATGGTTGCCCCATTGACAACACACCTTAAGTGAATTGTTTAAGTGGTTAAACTAAACCTTAAGACTTGTTCTCTCATTTCATATATATTTCACAAAAACCATAATATTAATGAGAGTGATATATCAAATATTTTAATCCCACGTTCTAATTCAGATTATGGTTGTGAGCATACCTTGAGTGATTGTTTAACTTATTAAAAAATAAAAACAAACAATAATTGTAAGATTTATATTAGAAAAAGACTATGCACTAGGCGTAGAATATTACATCCAAAAATTGAAGGGTATATTTATCCTAAATAATTCATTAAGATCCTAAATCTATATTCACTTTTGTACCATGAGTCTATTACATACATATAAATAAGTTAATATGTATATTTCATATATAAAATACATAAAAACTCATATCACTTGGCTAGCATAATAAAAACTTGGAACTAAAAATTGAGAACTAGTCATTAAGTATAATTATGTTGTGAACAACGACTACCCAATTTAGATCAGGTGTTCATGAAGCCACTGATTCAATTGAGTTTTCAATTGAAACTTGAGCTTGGGCAACTTAGCATCCTCATTATTATGTAGTTTAGACCAATTCTAGTTGTGAATTCACTCTGTTAACATCCTCAGGAATCTCCTGCACCTAATTTCTTTTCTTAGACATTATTTCTAACATGGAATTTATATGATGATAACCAGTCCAATTTTAAACAAAGTGAAGTTACCTCCATCTATTTTGTTATTTATTTTTCGTCCTGGTTAGACCCAGGTGTCTTTCCACAACCCAGTTTGTATGTAATTGTTCTAACCACAAGAAACTTCATGGGATATTTCGTACTGGAGCTTATAGACTCTTAAAATGAGAAGAATAATGAGCCTAGATACGATGAAAATGCAGAAGGTGGAGGTAATATGATAATAGTTTCTTCCACGAGGCCATACATAGTAGATCCATCCTTTAAATTCTTGGAAATTGTATGGAATATCTAAAAAATGATGGTCCCATACCAAAACAAACTCACAAGACACTTCATAATCACCAACCTGCATGGGAGTCACCACCCTAAGAAATGAATGAAGAACATGGCCAATGATGTGTAATGGACCTAACTCTATCTCACAAGGGAAGCTTAGGAAGGCACCTAAAATTTCATATTTAAACCCTATAGGTTTTCCTTTCGTGTGTAATTTAATTTTCTTTACTTCAAAAATGTCTCAAGGAAGATTATTATCAATATCAACCCATGCCCCCGGACACATGGGTTAATTATACCATCGAAACTCCATGATGATATAGCCATATTAAATTTAATCAATAGAAAGTGCATATGTTATATTAAGGGATATGTGATTACATTATTGAACCAATAACTAACAAAGTTTTGAGAGCAAGTGATACAACATTATTGGAAAGAGAATCGCCCAGAGTATTTATATTTCCAAGGAAATGTTTCACTTAGACATTTAGAATTTTAGATAATATGGATAGGATTCTTTTGAAAAGATAATTTTGTTTGATATCAGATCGTGGATATCCTACATTAAGGTGCCTAATAACATTGTTAGAGTCTCCCACAATGATTAATAATCCAAAGATAAATATTTAACTAGAATTAATCCTTGAAGCAAATTATACATCTATAATTGATTATCAGAAGCCATACCCAAGCTCCAGGTGTCAGATATTTTGATCCATCCTATAGGAAAAATATAGCCACCCACACCCTCACACTTATCACCCCATTATCTCTCTTAAAAGCCCCACAAAAATAAAGGATAAAGTAATTTTGAGATTAAATTAAATCCTTGAATTGATATTTGTAGAAGGATAACTCCCATGAACGAATTGTAATCAAAGGATGGGATAAGTGTTGAGAGGAGAACTATGAGATCCATATTTTCTCCCTTGATTCAAGTTGTCAGGGTCTATATATTTTTTTATTTCTTGACCTCATCTTCTCTGTGAGTAAATTTTTGTCCCTTCCCACTACTATTTCAGGGATAGTGGAAATATCTTAAAACACCCCTCTATTTATTGTGAGCCATAGTTTCCAGCACATGAACTTAGGAAACACCATCCAAATTATTTTAAAAAGAGGCTTTCCTAAAAATGGTGAGAGATAGTGTGTATTCAATGATTTAAATATTTGATGGATGGATTAATGTCATTTCACTCTAGGGCACAAATCTTGGAAAGCATGAGTACAGATCTATTTGGAGAGGTCATAGTCCAAAAAGAGGTGTTGTATTGTCTCATTGTTAGATTTACAAAGAAAACACCTTAAAGGCCCTCGTATTTCCCCTTTTAATATATTTTCATCTATAAGTATTTTGTTGAGGGGGAGACTTGAATAGAATAATTAATCTTGGGAAATTCTTCGGGTTCCATATATTGATTTAAATTTGAGTTTGAGGAGGAGGACCCTCGAGGAAGGATAGATATCCATAGCCTTATTTTAATTATTAAAAGGATTTATCCCATCCTCTAAGATCCTCATAAAAAATATAACCTAGTGCATAGTTAGCTAGAATTTAATAGAGTACCGATAAGAGGTGATGAAGATGACCCAAAATGCATCTAAGGTCCCATCCAACCAATTCCTGGATTGATTCCACTTCATAATATAAAAGATATATTTTATTGGTACAAGAAAACTAAGGTTGAAGAGGAGATAGGGAGAGAGAATTAAATGACGGGGGAGAACCCAATATGATATCTTTCTAAAAATTTATATTCCCTCATTTCCAGGAATCCACGTTAGTTGCGATGGAATTAGGGGGTTACTATTGCTATTAGCTTCCAGGTTTTTGGCTCTACATTAGTGATAGAAATCAAATCCAAACATGTGATTATCTCTCTAGAATGATATTTCCTATGTAAATATTGGTTCCACCAATCATATATCCCCATCATAAACCTTCATGGTAACTTCCTTCCCATTGCCAAATTCACAAAGAAAGGATATTTCACACCCAGAGAACCATGAATTATTAGGGATTTCATGGTTTCCCACTTAACTAAGTGAAACATTTTTTTTTCCACCTTGACAAAAAAATATACTTAAATATATTTCTATGTCATTGTTCACTCCCATAAGGGCTAGAGTGGCAAAAAATAGGTAGATCGAAAGAGTTGATAAAACTCCCTTAGGAATAATTAATCTCCCTATTGGGTTGAGTCAGTGGGAACCTCATTTAGAAAAAAATGATTTGTTTTTTTCTAATATTGGCTACCATGATGAAGGGGAAGAAAATTTCAAGTTTAATTGGATACCAATATACCTCAATGAATAGACTTCATCCTGAAGAGGAATTTGAAAAATTCTCTGAATTGGTGCCTTTTTGTTGCTAATTTATTAAGTTTTAACTCATAGAATTTGTTCACACACACACACACACACACACATATATATATATATATATGTTCAATACCTTATTATCATATTTCAATTTATATTCTTGAAAAGAAAGAATGTGATATTAAACTATTTATTAAATTACATTTTCTATATATAAAATAGTTTATTAAATTTAAAAAGGAAAATTGTAAGTTAATTCTTCGATTATTATATCACATAATTACAAAGGTCATGAGTTGTTATCTATCTCTATCCTAATTCTTAGGAATACAGGCTATAGAGAGAATAATTGCTTATCAAGCATTATCCATAAATGAGTTGTAAGCTAGAGTATCATACTACAAAGTATTAGATTTGTCCCTATCACGAGAAAATCAACAAAAGTATGACAAAATAATAGACTAGCTTTTGAACTACATGCATAGAATAGGTAATTGAAAACCACAAAAGTATATAAATATTCCATAAGTGAGAAAAATAGCTAGTAGAACAACAATGAGATAAATCAGAGTTCTGAGGAGTAAAAACCAATCAGCAAATAAGAAAAACCTGAGAGTCATGAGGATAGGGAATTTTCCAACTTAATGGGATGGTCAGTATCCTTGTAGTGCAACACCTTTTTCAAGCCTATAGGTGAGCCCATTTATTTTTAAGAAATTCAGCCCTCTACGTCCATCAATAATAACTTAAATTCATTCAACTTATGCAAGATATTGTCCCAAGCATCCCACCTATCAACCAAAACTTTTGATAGAGGCATATTTATGTGCCAGTATATATCCATTGTATAAAAGTAATGGCCTTGTCCACCCCTAGTGTTATAAGTGTGCAGAATCCAAGAAACAATACCATTTAGAACCTCTAAGTCCACAATGCCTTGTCTTTCATGATGAAAATTTTCCTCTATGGAATGAATTTATGCTTGTATCTCAAGAGGTGTATGGACCTGAAAATAATGCACATAAGCATGATCAAGGAACCAATTGCATGTGTAATATGCCAAAATGGGAAAAGTAGGAATATAGTACAAAATGTTGGAACAATATTGCATATCATCATTTAAAAAGAAAGAGGCCAATATGGAGACCTTTCATATGTTATTACAACAGCAAAATGTACATAAGAAATGGGCCATAAGATGCATAACAAGAAATACAAGCCTCCAATGAACAAAATCCCTCAATATGAGGTGCTGCAACAATATAGAAAAGTTGGAAAACCCTTAAAACACTATTTTATTGGCTCTGCTATAGAAAATGATTATACATCAGATCTAGGGCTGATATGTGCCTCAAAAGATAAATATATATCAGATCTGAGCATTATACAAGCTCCTCTAAAGAACTCGTCAAGGGTTTTTAGCAAAACACCAAGTACAAGTTGTAGATCTGAGTTCTAAGACTGCAGATCTATTGAAAAATATAGATCTAGAAAGTGTGGCTGATCTGATATGATCAATAAAATATCCTCCTCCAATAGATCCTCAAAGTGAAAGGCAGATCCCCTTCACTTGAAATCAACTCTCCAAATGGTGTGCTAAACCACCTTGCAACTTCTATTATAGAAATAACGCAGATCTAGAAGTAAACTACATTGTGGGGATGAATAAATAGTTGGCCTGATGATAAGATATGAAGATATTCTCAATGGCCTTCAATACTGTCCTTCCAATGGAAAGGAAGCCTCCTCCACTGAAAATAAGAAATGAGGTGGCCTAGATCTAGAGATCTAATCACCACTTGTTGCAACCTACAAAAACAACCAAATGCTCAATAGGATTTTCGCTATAAAAGAAATATGAAGCTTGGCCTTAAGCCTGATAGTGGAAAATGTAGTACAAACTCTCCCAAGAGGCCTCTCAAGGAAAGAGGTGGGATTCCTGATCAGGAACACCCTGTGCTAAACAACACTCTATCTCATATAAACATCAAGAGAAAGATATATGTCTAAACAGACCATATATTCATAAATATAATATACATCAAAATAATGAATATGGTTGCCATCCTCTTCCTTAAATAGAATATGAGCTTCCAAACCCTAAGCCCCATCCAAAAATATCACTACATTCACACAATGCATCTCCATCTAAAACTGCGTTTTCCCTCATTTATGACCACTCCTCCATGACATCACTGTTGATTTGGTCAAGGTTGACCCAGTCAAAGTCATCTAGCCCCTTTCACACCAAGGGTGCTTTAATTAAGCTGCCAAGATTTGTCTCATTCACATTTGATATTGATTTATTCATTACTAAGGATAATTATGGACCTTCTTTTCCCTCTTATTATTTAAACAAAGCAACAAAATAAAATTGAATATTCCAACTAGCTCATGGATAATTGGGAATATTACAGTCCTCCCTTCCCAAATGTTGCTTGTCCTCAAGCAACTAACAAGGTGAGTTCCGCAAACCTCCGTCATTTGTGACACCAACATGTGATAATATTCTCTCATAAGCTAAGTTTTCACAAATCCATCCCTCCATGAATTTCTCCTCCAAAGTTCTCATGAGATGCAAATAATCCATCCCATAAGGAGACAATAGTTAAAATGAAACACACATGGTTTGCCCAATGTTCTCCCTGAAACATGTAGCATAGTGAAAAAGGAGAATCTACCTTCCATAGGGCACATACATACCTCCCATCCTCCCTCCATACATTCCCATAAAAAGTATAACTACATCATTAATGTATGGTACAAAACTAAATACATACAAACAGAAATTCGTGCATATGGAGGTGGGTCATAGTCCCACATGTGGAACCAGTGCAGTAAATCTCCTAAATCTCCAACTGAATTAGATCATGATGTGGTAAGTGGTTTCCCCACCACTAACTTGCTGCCCAAGTCATCTCACCACGGCTGAAAGTGTGATATATGTTTGGTGCTTTAGGAGTGCACCCACAATGGTACAAAATCTCCCTTTGATCTCCAAGGGAGTGGCCATGTTTAGAAATTTTTGTGGCCCAAAGTTGGCCATGAAGTTTATATGGGATAATACTCCTTCTTGGAGCTATGGTCTACATATTCATGGTGAAAGAATGAAAATAATTGTTGGGTGTGGAGCCTGATTATCTTGTTTATTTTGTATCACAATGTTGGACCCCTGTACCTTAATGGGGTGGCAACACCGCCCGTAATTGTACGCTTCTTGGGGGGTCCACGAGGGGCGGTTGCTGTTTATGGAGCCCCCCCTGGCGGGAGGTTTCAGGGGCAACACCCCTAAAGCTAAAAACATATGTAACATTGCCTTGTAAAAGTATAGTAATTTCTATTTGATCTGGGTCGTTCATTAGGTAGATGATTTGACAGTAGAAGTTATGTTTAGTTTATGGTTTTTTTCCCTAGAAGGAAACCCCTCACTTGTATGAGGGTATTGTATTGTGGTTGTGATTATATGTGTATTATCAGAGCGAGAAATAGATAGGGAGACTATGAGAGAGAATAGAGGATATTACATTGGATCTGATGTAGGTTGTGTCTCTTCATTTTGCTGGATAATAGAAAGGAAGCACTGGTTGTTCGGGGTGGATGTAGCCAAAAATAGGTGAACCACATATATCTGTGTCTCTTTGGCTTTATGTGCTTGTGTTTTCTGCATATTTTATGTGTTGCATTGCTCTGTAATATATAATTTTCTAACAAAAATCATGATTTTATCGTGATTTGAACGAAAAAATCACGAGTGGTTTTGCGAACCCGGGATTAATTTGTAAATATTGGGATTAAACCGGGGTATTAAATCATAACAATCATGAATTTTTTGAAATTGAAAAAAATCGATAATTGTTGGGTGTGGAGCCTGATTACCTTGTTTATTTTGTATCACAATGTTGGACCCTTGTACCTTAATGGGGTAGCAACGCCGCCCGTAATTAAACTTTTCCTGGGGGGTCCAGGGGGGGCAGCGCCCCTGAAGCTAAAAACATATGTAAAATTTCCTTGTAAAATTATAGTAATTTCTAGTCAATCTGGGCCGTTCATTAGGCGGATGATCTGACGGTAGAAGTTATGTCTAGTTTAGGGTTTTTTTCCCTAGAAGGCAACCCCTCAATTTGTATGAGGGTATTATATTGTGGCTATGGATTGTATGTGCATTCTCAGAGCGAGAAACAGATAGGGAGACTGTGAGATAGAACAAAGGACATTACAACGGATATGCTGTAGGTTGTGTATCTTCATTTTACTAGATAATAGAAAGGAAGGACTGGCTGTTCGGGGTGGACGTAGCCGAAACTAGGTGAACCACATATATTTGTGTCTCTCTGGTTTTATGTGTTTATTATGTTTGTGTTTCTGTATATATTTTATTTTTTCCATTGCTCTGTAATATATAATTTTCTAACAATAATAATCAAATGAAACATTAGATGCACAAGCATGTTCTTCACTAATATTTCTCCTCATACAAATGGAGTGGTGCATAGATCTATCTCCTCTCATTCCAAAAGAGGAATGAGGTGGCTAACTTAACTCCTTCATAGAATTATGTTGCTCTTCCAACTCCACATGGTTCATGCATCTTTGATAATGCTGATACAGTTCCTCTTCAGAGCCCTTCCAAGTGTAGCTTCTCATGATAATGTTGTAGAATCTCATGGAATATGTGTGGCTGAAAAAGAAATCTTCATAAGCCCTTTGCAGTAAATTCTCCTTGAGCTTGGAGGCTCTAGATAAGAAGATCCTACCATGATAATAGATGACTCCTTCTTGGACTGAATAGCCTTCTTCATGTATCTGGTCATCAAGTATCATGCATGTATAAAGATCCTTGGATTAATCCACCAATAGTTGGGATTTCCAATATGGATCAATCACCCATAGTGACAGTGCTGATGATCTATCAAAAGGAATGTATGTCATATGGATGATCTCATCCTTGACATCTCTCATGTCAAAGGTACATGATGGAAGGTCATTCCTTCCATGATTCTCCTCCCAAAACGCAGAATCTGAAATGAGAGTGGGTAATGATGATGTTGGGAGAACATCTCCCTCCTCCTTGAGCCTACCCAAGACTCCCAGAGTTGTATCATTGCCTTATAATGCCCCCATCGCTCCTGTATCTATGCTTGGAGCATCATGTTGTGATATATCTCTCACCAAATCTGAATCAGGTGGCCTCCCAGGTGGTTTGCCACTAAATAATAGTGTCCCATGCAACAATCTCATAAGAATAATAGATGGGACTGTAAGGTATTTGCTTCCACTACGCAAATCCATCTCTGATTTCTGTGTGGAAGTTGTATGTGAGGGATATGTGTGCATGCATTTGATAATTTGAGTTTTTCCACTCTTTCTATCCACCCATTCCATCTGTAAAGTCTCCTAATCAATGGTGACTTTCCACAAATTAATCAACCATTTAACACCCAATATCACATTGGTGTCAGGTATGTCAACTAAAAAGAAGTGATAAATCAATGTATATGTTCCCATGGTGACTGATAATGGTAGAACATAATGCATGCATTGCATAGTTCTATATCCTGGGACCAAAACAAAAATCCCTCAAAAGCATCAGTGGGTATTGCCCTCCTTTGCACTAGTTGGGCATCAATAAAATTGTGGGTGGCCCCACTATCAACCAAAATAGAAACCCTATGATTCAATATGGAACCTTGAACTCTTAAGGTCAATTACTTAGGTACTCCTCTCAATGATGCAAGAGCCCCTGCAATAGGAGAAAAATGCTCCATTCCCATCTCCTGATGGTGCTAGTTCATCTTCTGCAGTGTCAGCGCCATGACCTATTATTGGTTCATCTTCTTCTTCCTCTTCATCATCTGAGAAGTCCTCTATGTAATGTTATTTTCCGGCTGAAAATCTATGTCCAGGTGCCCAAGATTCTTGGCATGTGAAGAAAAGCTTCCTTCTCCTTAGATCTTTCCAGACATCATCATCAAGAGGTTTTTTATATTGACTCTCCTTTGAAGGAGGAGCCTTTTCTTCCTTTCCCTTTGATGGAAAAGAGGGCTTATGCTGAAATATTTCCTTTTCTTTTGGCAAGGCATCTTAAAGTTCTCTAGTCCTTTCAATGGAATCTTGTAGGGTAGTCGTCTTGGTAGATTTAACCAACCCATGAAGAGGTTCATCTAACCCATCAATGAGCATATACACCCTTCTTGTTGCAGATAAATCAGGAACCATAATATAAAGTCTTAAAAATTTAGAGATGTAAGTTTCTGCATTACCTGATTGTTTTAGCTTTGAAAGCCCCATGAATGGTGCTTCACCCTCAATGTAGACAAGGCATGGAACCACCAGTCATGTGCTTCACCCTCAAGGTGCAGCGCTGCAATATTAATGACCTCCATTTCTGGAACCTTGTTCAACTGAAAGTAGATGTCAAGTTTTTCTACATAATATTTTGCAGTACACTTGGATGACCCATCAAAATTGGGTAAAAAATAATATGCCCATAGTGTGGTGTCGATCATGATTCTACATGAATCCACCACCTCTATGATGATGCCTTGGTCTTCTATTGTCCTTGATTTGAAAAAAAATCTTGAAAAATCAAGTGGTCCTTGAATCTTTGATTTTGAGTTTAATACTCCATAAAATAGTCTTCAAGGGATTCTTGCACTTGAAACCATTCATTTCCCACAACCAAAGATGTAGGCATAGTAGAGCGTTGGGAAAATTGTGGTTAATGTACTGGTTGATCATTACAGTGGTGAGATATGCCAGAGCTTTCACCATGATGAAATCCTTTAGGGGATTCCTTATATCTATCCATCCTCATTTATTTTTTCTGTGTAGCAATATCTTGCATGGCTCTAAGAAGGATCTTAGGGACCTCCTTCTCTTCATATTCACCTCCAGATAAAGGGGTTTTACCCTTGTCTTCTTTTTCATTTGTATAGTCAAATTTTTTGTGGCTTCTTCTTTGATACCTTCTCTCTCTATTACTAAGAGACTCTCCTTCTTCAGATGATATTTTGGCTTTTCAAAATGACAAGTTGTGCCAAGGTTATGCTCTGATACCACTGTAATATTCCCAAATGGGAAAAGCAGGAATATAGTGCAAAATGTTGGAACAATATTGCAGATCATCATTTAAAAAGAAAGAGGCCAATATGGATACCTTTCATATGTTATTACATCAGCAAAATGTACATAAGAAATGGGCCATAAGATGCATAACAAGAAATACAAGCCTCCAATGAACAAAATCCCTCAATATGAGGTGCTGAAACTATATAGAAAAGCTGGAAAACCCTTAAAACGTTATTTTATTGGATCTTCTATAGAAAATGATTATACATCAGATCTATGTCTGATATGTGCATCAAAAGATAGATCTCTATCAAATCTGAGCACTATACAAGCTCCTCTAAAGAACCCCTCAAGGGTTTTCAGCAAAACATCAAGTACAAGTTGTAGATCTGAGATCTAAGACTGCATGTCTACTAAAAAATATAGATCTGGAAAGTGTGGCTGTTTTGATATGATAAATAAAATAGCCTCCTCAAATAGATCCTCAAAGTGAAAGGCAGATCCCATTTATTTGAAAATCATCTCTCCAAATGGTGTGTAAACCACCCTGCAACTCCTCCTATAGAAATAACGTAGATTTGGAAGTAAACTGCACTCTAGGGATGAATAACCAGTTGGATTGATGCCAAGATATAAAAATATGCTCAATAGCCTTCAATATTTTCCTTCCAATGGAAAGGAAGCCTCCTCCAGTAAAAATAAGCAATGAGATGGCCTAGATCTAGAGATCTAATCACCACTTGTTGCAACCTGCAAAAACAACCAAACCATCAACAGGATTTGCGCTATAAAAGAAAGATGAAGCTTGGACTTAAGCTTGATAGCGGAAAATGTAGTACAAACTCTCCCAAAAGGCCTCTCAAGGAAAGAGGTGGGATTCCCGATCTGGAACACCCTGTGCTAAACATAACTCTATCTCAGTTAAACAACAAGAGAAAGATATATGTCTAAACAAACTATATATTCAGAAATATAATATAATAAACATAATGAATATGGCTCCCATCCTCTTCCTTAAATAGAATATGAGCTTGCAAACCCTAAGCCCCATCCAAAAATATCACTACATTCACACAATGCATCTCCATCTAAAACTGCGATTTCCCTCATTGATGACCACTCCTCCATGACAACGTTGTTGATTTGGTAAAGGTTGACCCAGTCAAAGTGATCCAACCCCTTTCACACCAAGGGTGCTTTAATTAAGCTAGAAATATTTGTCTCTTTCACATTTGGCATTGATTTATTCATTATTAATGAGAATTATGGACCTCCTTTGCCCTCTTATTATTTAAACAAAGCAACAAAACAAAATTGAATATTCCAACTAGCTCATGGCTAATTGGGAATATTATAGCGTGAGCCTCCAATATCCCCACATCCTTCACCACCTTGATAGCTTTATGTGCATAAGCATGTCATTGCTACCATGGAAAGGAAGAGACAAGTTGGACTAAGAACCCTAAGGCCAAGGGGTGGATAAAATACAACTTGAAAAAGAGATTAATAACTTCCTCAAACATCCCTGGATGCAGGTGCTTAGCTGTGAGATCTCAAGCCACTTGGATGCCATGTGGCAGGGCACCTATCCGCCCCAGACACCCGCACATGGCCGCCCACTCACTGATAAATGTAGGAGCATGGATCCCTTAATTACATTCCCTGCCAGATTTTATGCGACGTCCTTCCGCTGCAAAGAATTAATGCCTCTTCTTCCTATCACTATGGCTATTAATTCAACACGCCATGCTCCTTAGGCCTCCATTCGGCTCTCCATCCAAATCTCTATGTTTTCCTCCTGCATTTCCTTTCAGCCCTCAACTCTCGGTCCTGCTTAGTCTTGGTGCAGCTTCCCCTCTACAAATTCTTGTGGTGGTAGCTCCTCTCATGTTCCAAAGATCATCCTCTCCCTGTCTCGTGCTTCTACTCCCTCAACCGTTATGCCAAGTCGCCATAGAATGAGATGCCGACGTGCAGGTGGGTGAGGCCTCCCCTCTAGATCTCCATTGTCTATGGCCATTGGAAGGGAAGTGAAACTCTCTGTGGGTTGGGAAGAGTCAAGCAGGCTCAACCATGTCAACCTCTCTGCTCAATTGTCCCTTCATCTCTCTGTCTCCCTACTTGAATCCTCTGGCATTCAACCTAAGAAGCACCTATGTAAATCCACTCTTCAGTCTGATATGGTCTCCATTCACTACAAGATGAAAGCCATGCCTATGCAGAGTGCTTCTAGCAACAGTCATTGCTCTAGCAGTGGCTCGGTTTATAGCAGTGTTCGTGGCTCCAGCAGCGATGAGGGTGGCAAGGATGAAAGCACCAACGTACATGTAGCCACCTCCAACTCGCCAGAAGCCCAGGTGTTACTTATGCCTCTGACTTCTACCCACACGCCAAAAAAGGAGGATGACGAGTATTTTTATGTTTGCGGGATCGTGGAAGAAGCTACCAACCCTCCTGATAAGAATGATGGCCTACCTTAAATCCAATTGCTGGGTGCTCATCTCTTACTCCAACTATCTTATGGCGTTCTCTAGTCTGAATATGTTTTGGAACTTTTCTTTGTTATGTTTTAGTTCCAGTTTCAAAAATAGACTTGTTGGTTTCCCATCCTGGGTAGCTTTTAATTTTTGCTTCCCATCCTGGGTAGCTTTTAGTTTTTTCTACTTATGGACTGGTTTCCCCATCTGGGGCAGTCCTTATTTTGCTATTAATATCTTGACACTTCCCTCTGGAATTGGCTTGCCAAATTTGGAGGATGAGCATTGTAATGTTTTTCCGTGTATAATATAATATAAGTATACTAAATTATAAAAAAAAAAACTTCCTCAAAGATGAAGATAGAGTGTGATGCTATATATAAATGCTCCTAAATAATAAACCATTTTTTTGAGGGTGAGAGGAAATCCAGGGAAAGGCTTCCAAATGGAGGAAATTAAAGGAAGTAGTTGCAACTGAGACTCATGAAGAGAAGAGGAAACAAGAAGGGGAGGATTAACAATTCAAAATGGGAGACCATATCAAAGAACCACGAGATAGTCCCCCCCGCAAAATATCTAGAGATGATGAATTTACAAGTGGATTCAATGTGGCACCCAAGGCATATATTAATTGTTAGACAGATTGAGCAACACATTTCCAGATTTCATTGCTAGGAGTCAAGGTATCCCTTTTGGTTACCATGTTTTCAATGATGATGAGAACCCCCATCAAGGATATTACATTAAATTACTAAAAAATATATATTAATGTAAAATTATTTAGTGAATTTAAATCTTCATTAAATTATTTATTAATTCAACATATTCAAAAATGACACATTCATGTAAAATTATTCATTGAATTTGCATTCCCATTAATAAGATGATTTTAGTGAGACAATTAGAACATTGTTAGAAAGGAAAAATGTGAATATTGAAAAAATCAATTTCCAACTTGGTGAACCCTTAATTTTTTTTGCATATTTATGTTTTCAAGTTTGTTAGCATGTTTTTGATTTACTAGACTAACTTGTGGTTTGAGAAAATGCAATCAAGGGGTATCTAATTCAACAAAAATCATCTCGGGATTGCATCCTAATTGAGCTACATCACCCTTTAACGTAGTGTTGATATATTTTCTTATCAAGGAAAAGAGTCAACCTCCTATGGCCTATTTTCAGGTTCCCTCTCCATTTTTGTAAAGGTGGTACTCCTCTCTTCACTCACACAAATTTAAAATAAAATAAAATATAGAAATATAAATAGTAAATTTACCTACAAGTGTGCAAGATGTTTCAAAATAAAAATAAAATAATGATATCAGAAATAAATATACTATCAAGATTCATTCCATTCTATAGATCCATTGACACATAATGAGAAGAGCACATTTGAAGCAAAGCAATAGACAAAATATAGAGGATATGGTATAGATATTTTATAGAGCTCTAAAATGATTTCATGGATTCAAAGATCATATGTGAACATTCATGAGATTTCACAACTTGAAATGTCTAGAAACCAGAAATGACATGTCCTCCCTAAAATAGTTATCTGCAAGAGTCAAATTTTGCTAGTTTTAAGTTTTATAATAAAGAAAGTGCCTACAACACTTAACAAAATCATGATACTTAAATGTAAAATATAAAGGAATTTTCCCTTAAGCGATAAGGATTGGTCTCTTGTGGACCAATTAATATGAGGGTGCCTAGAATAATGAGAGAAATTGCAGTCAAGGATTGACTTTACAAATATTAAAAATAAAATAAAATTGTAAAGTTGGATGATCAAATACTAGGAAGAAGTAAAGGGAATTGCTTTGAAATAAGATAAATAACACTCAAAAAATTGCAAAAGGATGCTCAATGGAATGGGGTCTCTCAACAACTATGTTGCCATTGTTATTTTCTCCCTTTATAATGTTGTCTTATTCTTTGCAACTAATTGAAGATCAAGTCTTTCCTCATTGTGTTAATCAAATAAAGATCACTTTTGAGAATATGAAGTTAGGAATTCATCCTCCAAGTTGGAACTCACTTTAGATATTCCATATTTTTTATTTTTATAAATAATTTTCAGAAATAATTTGGTGATAGGCCACATATATATATATATATATATATATATATATATATATATATATATATATATATATATATATATAGAGAGAGAGAGAGAGAGAGAGAGAGAGAGAGAGAGAGAGTTTAGCCTTGGAAACCAAAGTCTTCTATCTTTCTAAATATCTCTTGTTACCTCAAAATGGACATCGAGAACTCAAGTTATGACCTCAAGAAGTTTATGACTAGACCACTTTCTACATAAAGTGACTCAACATCCTTTGATTTAATCCACATATGTCTTAGCCTTTTGATTTATAAATCCACCCTACTGATCCCACATGAATTATGGAAGAGAATTTATAATGCATTATAACGGAATTGACTCCTTATATTATTTGTGTATAAATTAGAAAGGGATATGCAACCTCGCATACCTTATATATGATGTAGTTTTTGGTCATTGATTTATTGCCTAGTCATTATGCTAAGTCATTGCCTAGTCATATGTGTCCAACTAATATCTTCCAAGTGTCACCCCATAATATGTCCAGTTAGTTGACATGTGTCATAAGGAGATGTGCCAAAATAACTTGGGATAAAAATGAAATGAGAAATATTAAAAATTTGTAGGTGAGGTATGGGAATGTGTCGTAAGGAGATGTGCCAAAATAACTTGGGATAAAAATGAAATGAGAAATATTATAAATTGTATGTGAGATGCGGAAAATAATTTTGCAAGGAAATAACACTTAGTTGAGAAAATTAAAAATAGATAAATAATGTGAATAATGAAAAAATTGAAATAGTGGAAATATGTAGGGAAAATAATGATATATTTTGCATGTGACTTTTGTTCTTTATTCCAAAAAATATTGGATGAATATAAAACATAGGCTTATCAAATGAGGAGATGAAAATGAGCAATTTCTTTCTTTTTAATGTCTTTTATTTTCTTCTCTTTGAAAAGAGAAACCATCCTTGTTAAACTTGCATGAAAAAAATTAAGACTGACTAAAAGATTATTGTTTTAGAATCACTCTATTGGATGTGTGACATGAAAACAAAAAAAAAACCTAGATGTATTATTTTTTGGTGTCTCCTCAATTTCGCGAGTTTTGAACCTTAATTGCCTTATAAAACAAAGCCTTAAAAATGTAATCACACTACCAAGATTTATCAAATTATTTTTGAACATTAATACTTAACAAGTTTTCAATAAATATTTTTTTTGAATTATTTAACTAAATAGTTAAAATATATATCTATGTATTATGTGTTTTGATTCATTAGTATTTAAGAGAATTTTGATATTTAAAGATTTATGAAAATTTTATTATGGAAAAAATAAAAAACAACAAAATATTATGTAAACATTAATTTCAAACACTTATGTAAATTTATTTATTGAAACAAAATGAATGAGCAATAATCATCTAATTATGTTGTATTAATATTCAACGTTTTCTTGCATGTGTGTGTGGTGTAAATAATTTAATGCTAATAAAATGTATCTAAATGATGCATTGTAAGGCATTTAATGCTAATACAATGCATTTGGATGGTTATTTATCACCCATATTCCACAAATAGGCACTAAATTAAAATGATTCATTACATTTAAGCTTTAAACTATTAAAATATTTAAGATGAAAAAGTTTAGAAAATAAGTGGACAAGTGATCTAGGTGGCTCTAGAAACACGCAATGGTCAAAGAGGGCTCAGGAGAGGCTCAATTTTCGAAGTTTCCATATCTCAACAATACTTATATCGGGTTATAGTTTTCATCGTTACGATCCCAACATCATGAACAACACCTCAATTTGAGTTTGTATGACCATTTTATGACCATCATAAATTTGCAAGTCGTAAGGAGATGTGGGACCTAATTAGCTTATGTGGCGATGAAATGACCAATGGGCCATCAACACACGACACTCCAACATTAGCCTCCTAACCCTGCACAAAAGACAAAGCAAAATATTAAAACATTTATATTATAATATATATATATATATATATATATATTATAATATATATATATATATATATATATATATATATATATGGTTCAACAATGACAAAAATCAAACAAAAAACCAACGAATTGTTGGTAGGAGGATATGGTTAAAGAATATAGTTATGGGCTATACAAACCAATGCGATATTATTTGATGGTCAAAATAAGGCATGGGTTATAAGCCATATTAAAATTTCTTGAATAGTTTAATGTGCAACAACGGATGTTAAATACAAAAATTTTCAAGTCATATCGTAACAATATTAAAACAATGTAATCATATATAACATATGGTTTAGAACCTATTAACAACAATGGGATTATTGTGACTTGATTTTTAATTATTAGTGGTGGTTAGATATAAAATAAGGTTTCACAGGGTTTGAGCTCATGCCTCGTCCTCTTCCAATGCCTATGATTAACCTGGAAGCTAGGATGCCAAGTGAGCATCTTTGTAAATTTTGTCAGGGAGAATGTATTTAAACCTCATTTCATTTGCAACAGAGGGAATGAAGGAGACGAAAGAACGAAAATCGAGGCAGCAAGGTGGAACACTAACATAATGACCGAGGCAGAACCATGTTTGGCACAATTTTCAAGGAGAATATTTGTTGACACCTAATCCTATGGATGGGTGTGCATATTTAATATTGTATATTAATTAATATTAGGAAATAAGGAAGGCCAAGAGTCATTGGGAGATGAATCCCAATAGCCTCACCTCCATGTATAAATCCATGTGCATCCTTCAGCTAATACACATTCTGATTTTGAGGAGTTACCTCCTGGTTAGACATGGTATCAGAGGCAGCTCCACTATTGGCTTTTCTACCCTGTGGTGTAACTCCCTCTCCTTTGCTCAGTCAATTTTATTAATAGTTTTCTGCTGCTCTTAATTGCTAGACTATTATTTTTCATTTTTTTCCCTATATAGTCCTGACATTTGCAGCTCCAGCTCCTACAGCTCCTGAAGACTGCAGGCTCCTCTGTCATTCTGCAAATTGCAGGCTTTGTCATTCTGCAAGATTCCTTTTCAAAAAAATTTTGTAACGGCCTTTTGGGCCTCCTCCATTCTCCATCAATTCAATACCCAACGCTCTCCCTTCTCTCGTTCATACCCTCTATCCAACGCACTATTCCATTCCCTATTCCCTATTCCCTACCCAACGCACTGTTCTATTCCCTATCTGCAAACGCGCTGTTGACACCACCCTCGCTACTCCATATATTTCAACACAGTCCTCCCACCGCTATATACATTTCTTCTAGTGCTGTCATACCCATTGGCACCGTCTGTTATATTCTCCCTCTGGCCGCACGCACAGCCCTCCCCTCTTCTTGCTCCCGTGGCCTTTCGGCCCTCCCCCTCCACAGCTTATCCGCCCTTGTCCCACGGACCCTCCATTCATAGAAAACAATACAACGTTCTGTCTCAATATTTACAACGTGGTAGTCTGTCATGGTATATATCGCTGTCATGCAATACATATGTTTTATTAAAAACAACTCCTCTGCTTAATACATTCTACCACTGCAAATACCGCCCCCACGCTGCAAATATCGACCTCGGCCCCTCCATAATACGCTGTCATATAATATTAACGCTGTCATACGCTGTCATACACAGGTATTATACCACTGTTCATAATACGACTGTCATATAATATTATTGCTATCTGTCGATATATTTCCGCCCCACCGATATACCACTCCCAATTTATATACCACCACATGCATACATATTGATCGCGGGCTTCAACGCTGTTTTAATACCGCTCGGGTTCCATTCATAAAACCATACATACGCTTTTTTAAAACTATTCAATACACTGTATCCCATTTTTATATCGCCCTTTGCATTAAATACGCTCTATGGTAATACAGCCCTCCCATTACAGCGGCATTGACATCATTGATATATATCGTATTCATATTTGTTTTAATACCATTTCCCATTACTTTTATAATCCCCATATCCCTCCATATTCTATTCCGCCCCTCCATTCATATTCCATATTTTATACAACGTTGCCTCCCATATATACCGCCCCTCATTACATTTATATACCATCCCTCCCATACCACTTTTCATTTTCACAATATCGCCCTCCTTACCATTTCATACATTTTTTCCCAAACCAAAAAAAAAAAATAAAAAAATATATATATATATATATATATATATATATATATATATATTTTTTTTTTTTTGTGCAGAATTCAATTTCTAGCAAAGTGTTTCTGTCTTTTAAATTCAGTCTTCAGTAAGAGTTTTTGTGCAGAATTTAGTTTCCAGCAAAGAGTTTTTTAAACTCAGAGTATTTTTCCAGCAAGAGTTTTTGCCCCTTTATTTGAAAGATTTCAACAGTTGAAAGTTTTTATAGCAGAATTTTTTTTCCTCTTCAGAAGATTTTTTCCAGCAATCTAATGCATTCTCTCATCTCAATTGTTGGGGTGGTTCTCTCCGGCAAAGAGAACTCTCTTGAATGGTATCAAAATATTAAACACACACTCATTTTTAATGAGCTGTGGAAAGGAATCTGTGAAGGACAAGAAGAAAATCCACCAGCAAAGCTCACTTCAGATAAAGAGCTTGCCATTTGGGAAAATAAGAACTGCAAGGCCTATGCCTTGATTGTAGCCTCCGTAAGTGAAGAGGTGAGTCACCATATTTCATCAGCTCCTGCAGCTCCTGAAGACTGCAGGCTCCTCTGTCATTCTGCAAATTGCAGGCTTTGTCATTCTGCAAGATTCCATTTCAAAATTTTTTTGTAACAGCCTTTTGGGCCTCCTCCATTCTCCATCGATTCAATACCCAACGCTCTCCCTTCTCTCGTTCATACCCTCTCTCCAATGCACTGTTCCATTCCCTATTCCCTATTCCCTACCCAACGCACTGTTCTATTCCCTATCTGCAAACGCGATGTTGACACCGCCCTCACTACTCCATATATTTCAACACAGTCCTCCCACTGCTATATACATTTCTTCTAGCGCTGTCATACCCATTGGCGCTGTCTGTTATATTCTCCCTCTGGTCGCACGCACAGCCCTCCCCTCTGCTCGCTCCCGTGGCCTTTCGGCCCTTCCCCTCCATAGCTTATCCGCCCTTGTCCCACGGACCCTCCATTCATATAAAACAATACAACATTCTATCTCAATATTTACAGCGTGGTAGTCTGTCATGATGATCCCCTTTCTTTAGCTTCAGAAGTAAGATCTATAATGCATGACATTGAAAACACTGGTGTAAAAATGGACATACCTCTCATAGCATATGTTAAGGCATTATATCCGACTTACTCACATTATCTTGAGTCTTTGCAAGCAAGTGGAAAATTTCAGCATATCACCTTTGATACACTTGAGAAAAAGTTTGCAGAAAGAGAGAAAGCTTTTGGGAAGATGATAGTCCCTTCATCTTCCGAAGAGGCTGCATACTTGGCACATAGAGAAAAGAGTCATACTCCAGATTCATCCAGAGGAAGAGGTGGCAGAAGAGGAAGAGGAAGAAACTTCACAGAAAGGGGGGGCAGACAAGCTGACAAATCCAATCTTAATTGCACACGTTGCAATAGAGATGGACATGATGCATCCAAATGCAGAACACCATGGGACAAAATTGAGCAGCACAGAAATCAAGACAAAGGTAAAACTAATAACAAAGACAAAGGTAAAGCACCTGAATCTGCTCACTATGTTCTAGCACATTGTAACAATGGAGTAACTGAAAACCTATTTGATGTTTCATTTACTTCATGGAGAGATGATTGGTTGCTAGATTCAGGAGCAACATGTCACATGACATTTAGAAAATATTTTTTTGAAGAATTCACTAACAAAGTTGATGGAGCAGTATATTTCGCAGATAAATCCAAACTCAAGCCATCAGGGCTTGGCACAGTCTGGTTTAAACTTCCTGGTCTTCCTGATCATATCCTACATGAGGTTCTATACCTCCCGGAGTTGAAGAGAAACTTGCTGTCCCTGATCGAAATCCGGCAGCAAGGACACTCAATTCACTTATTTGATGGCAAGGCAGAGGTCAGAAAATCATCAGATCGCTCACTTGTCATGGAGGGAATAGAAAAAGGGAGACTCTTGAAGCTGAAAGGTTCATCTGCTCATGCTCAAAACTTTGCATTCAGTTCACATCATGATGAAGGTACATTTCCATCAAGTCTTTTATGGCATGCTAGATTTGGAAACTTAAACTATGACAGCCTTCGTTTGTTGAAGAAAAATGGTGTTGATGGACTGCCTACAATTCCTAGAAAACCTAAGGAATGTGATGCTTGTATTCTAGGAAAGCATAGCAAATAGCCATTTCATGATTCACACTCAAGAGCACATAGGAAACTTGAACTTGTTCATTCATATTTATGTGGCCCTATGCCTATTTCTTCTGCAAATGGAAACAAATACATGATGACATTTATTGATGACTACACCAGAATGTGTTGGATTTACTTACTGAAGAATAAGTTTGATGCTTTTCAAACTTTCAAGAATTTTCATGCATGGATTGAAAATGATGCACAAACACATATTGGCTCTCTACGTACTGATAATGGAAAATAATACACTTCAAACGAATTTGAAAATTATATTTTTCAACATGGAATCAAACATCAAACAACTGTGCCATATAATCCACAACAGAACGGTGTAGCTGAAAGAATGAACAGAACTATTTTAGATATGGTCCGCTCCATGTTATTTTTCAAGAATGTAAAATTGATGTTTTGGGCTGATGCAGTTCTATGTGATGTTTACATAAAGAATAGGTGTCCTTCAAGTTCAATTAGAAACAAAACTCCTTTTGAAATGTGGCATGGCCACATTCCTTCTGTAAAGCATTTCAGGGTCTTTGGGTCCACCTGTTATGCCTTGATACCCAAGGGTCAAAGGAACAAACTTGGTGCTAGAAGTAGAAAATGTATCTTCTTGGGGTACTCCAATACCTCCAAAGGATATCGTCTCTATGATGAAGAAAATAAGAAGTTTGTGATAGCAAGAGATGTAATATTTCTTGAATCTTCCAAGAGTGACAAGGTTGTTGAGCGGCAACTTGATCGCCTGGATAGATTCACACATGCAAAGTCTTTCCAAGAATTTGATAATGTGATTCCACACCTTGAAGGGGGAATTCCGATATTGAATCAAACTGTGGAATCATATCCTGAAGCACTCTCTCCCCCACATGAAGAAACAACCACGGATGACACATTGGATGATGTGATTGATAGAATTGGGAGATTGAATCTTGAATCAATCCCAACTCAGTCAAATGACCAGCCTGGGCCATCTCAGAAAGGTCCTCCCAAATGGCCGACAAAGACACTGGAGAATGTTCATCCTGATGAGGTTGGAAAAACAGGAACAAGAAGTTCCACTCAACAAATCGAAGGTGATGTAGATAATTCTGATTCCCCTGTTGATATGGATATTGCTTATAATTGTGAATTGAGTTTGTCTACAGATCATGAACCAACTTCCTTCAAAGAAGCCGCTTCTCATGATGAATGGAAAGAAGCGATGCAGAAGGAGTATGATGCCTTGATAAAGAATGGCACTTGGAAGCTGGTTGATCCGCCTTTGGGAACGAAATCAATTGGCTGTAAGTGGGTCTACAAGAACAAGTACAAAGCAGATGGCTCACTTGACAAGCACAAGGCCAGGCTTGTGGCAAAAGGATTCGCACAGAAAGAAGGAGTCGATTATGAAGAAAATTTTTCTCCCACAGCAAAATGGACCACCATCCGGACTCTCTTTGCCTTAGCAGCTCAGAATGGATGGAAAGTCCATCAGATGGATGTAAAAACAACCTTCTTGAATGGAGATCTAAAGGAGAAAGTTTATATGTCCCAGCCAGAAGGATTTGTGATAAAGGGTCAAGAACACAAAGTTTGCAAACTTGTAAAATCCTTGCATGGCCTCAAGCAAGCACCACGAGCCTGGTATGAGAAATTGACCGAGCATCTTCTGAAACTTGATTTCAAACATTTTGATCTTGATGATGCAACTTTGTTTGTTAAGAAAGTTGGAAAAACAGTTGTATATCTTGTGGTATATGTAGATGATCTTTTGATAACAGGAAACAATGAGAGATATATTGCATCCTTGAAGAAAGAGTTGAAGAAAGGTTTTGAAATGACTGATTTGGGTCATGTTCATTACTATTTGGGTATTGAAGTAATTCAACATCCTAAATTCATATTTCTTTCTCAAAAGAAGTACATTGGAGATCTCTTGAAAAAATTTGGCATGAATGACTGTAATCCCTTAAGCACTCCAATGGAACAAAACTTGAAGCTCACATCTATTGAAGGGAAGGAATTTGAGGATGCAACTAAGTATAGATAGCTTGTAGGAAGTCTTATCTACCTGACCACCACCAGACCTGACATTTCATTTGCTGTTGGAATCCTCTCAAGGTTCATCCAAAAACCTTGTGAAGGACATTGGTCTGCTGCAAAAAGAGTGTTAAGGTACTTGAAGGGGACTCAAGACTTTGGACTCAAATATACACAGGTAGGCGACTTCAGCTTGATCGGATACTCTGATTCAGACTTTGATGGTGACAAAGAAACAGGGGTGTCTACTACATGTTACACCATGAGTCTTGGATCAGGAGCTGTCTCATGGAGATCACGCAAACAGTCAGTTCCAGCAGATTCCACGACCGAGGCAGAATATGTGGCAGCAGCTCAAGCAACAAAGGAAATTGTGTGGCTCCGGAAAATCCTGGAAGATTTGCAGATGAAACAGATGTATTCCACTCCACTCATGATCGACAACACTTCTGTAATAAAGTTGGCCAAGAACCCAAAGTTCCATGATCGAACAAAGCACATCAATACAAAGTACCATCTCATTCGACATCATGTTCAGGCCAAAACCATCCATCTACATCATTGTTCCACAAATGAGCAAACTGCTGACATCTTCACCAAAGAACTTGGAAGAGAAAAGTTTGAAAAGTTCAGATCGATGCTTGGACTCACCAACATCCCTTCGGATTAAAGGGGGTAATGTTGACACCTAATCCTATGGATGGGTGTGCATATTTAATATTGTATATTAATTAATATTAGGAAATAAGGAAGGCCAAGAGTCATTGGGAGATGAATCCCAATAGCCTCACCTCCATGTATAAATCCATGTGCATCCTTCAGCTAATACACATTTTGATTTTGAGGAGTTACCTCCTGGTTTGACAATATTCTTTGATGTTTTGGAGGAATCTTTAGATTCCTTGAAGGCTGAATTTTTATAGAGGCAAAACTAAATCAAGTTTATACTCATTTTTCTTAGAATTTCGTAAGGAGAGTGATTGTGAGATAAAATTTGTAATTTGAGTAGTATATCTTCAGTCAAATTCCAGAGAGGAATATCTGTGGAATCGTGACGAATCTAAAAGAATCCCTTGGGGCCAAATTTTCACAGTGACAGAATCATGCCAATTTTATACTCATTTTTCTCATAATTTCGTAAGGATCATAGTGGTGAAGTTAGATTTTTCATCTTAGCAGTAGAATTCCAGTCAAATAGCAAGAAAGAATCTTTGGGGGAATCTTTTAGATTCTCGAGGGTCCAGATTTTGACCGAGCTAGAAAGGGGTCGAGTTTATAGTCATTTAACATGATTTCACACAGGAATTCAATAGTGCAGTCCATTTCTTTAGCAGAGGTTTGCATTTTAAGGTCATACCTGGAAGTGGAGGTATAAGGCACCTTTTATATATGCTTGTAATTTGATTTTTGTTGAATATTAATGAAATCAGCCTCCCCACTTTGAGCAAAGCCCGAAGACGTAACCCACACTGGATGAACTCTATTACCAATCAGTTGTGCCTTTGCTTCTCATGGTTGCATTTTATTTCCGTTCCTTTCATGTGATATGCTTTCATGGTTACATGCTCTTTTATATTCAATTATGTATGCATATTTGAAGTAAAAATATTTGGATCAAGTTTGGTATTATAGAGGGTCTTCTGTTGATGTAAACTGCAAGTGTATGATAACTGGGGGAAAGCTCCAAAGAGGTGAATGAAATCTTAATTCCTTTGATCCAGAAGTAGGGCGTGCAACATGAAGAAGGAAAATGGCAGATGAAGATACTCGATTGGAGGAAGAGTGACACTACTGCAAGGTCTTCTACACCATGGAAGAAAAAGTGGACAAATTTTTTGTGGAATATGAGAAGAAAATGAAGCAAGATAAGAGAGAACCAGATGATCATGACTCAGTGAATCATGAAGGAGGAAAAAAATACCCTCCTAAATCTCCCTCTCCATCTTCCAGTGAAATTTCTTTTTATTCCTCTTCTCGTCATTCTAGAGGTAGAAAAACTCGTGAAAATTCCTTTTCAAGATGGATGTCAATTTTGATTTACCTGTTTTTAGTGGAGAATATAATGCAAAAAATATATATAATTGGATCAAAAAGGTAGAAGTATATTTCTGCATACAATGAATCAAAGAGGATGAAGCCAAGATCCAACTAGCATCCATTTGATAGAGTGGAACTGCTCTCATCTGGTGGGAAGGCAAACTATAGAAAGGTGGTAAGAGTAGTCGTAAAATTATTTCATATTGGTATGAGTTTGTTTCTGTTTTAATAGGATAGTTTTACTCTTTTCTTACATACATAAGGCCAGGATGGAATGGAAACATTTGAAAAAAATTAAAGGTCAAACTATTCATATTTTTGAAGAGGAGTTTAGGAAACAAGAATTAGCAATGAATGTTCCACTAGAAACTCCTGAGATTTTGATAAAGTGTATTGGTTATTTTCATAGTTAGTTGCGCAATTCATTGTTATTATTTGAACCTAAAACTCTTGATGAAGCTAGCGTGAAGGTTGTACATCTTGAAAGAAGGGTGAAGCATGAGCAAGAAGACTCCCCAAAGAGGAAAACAATATCTAAGAGAAAGGAAAAAAATCCCTCTTGTACTCATTGTGAGAAAAAAGGCCATGATGAGGAAATTTTATGGAAATTTCATACAAAATTAAGGCCGAAGAGGAACAATAGAAAAGAGAAGCAGAAGATAGTTTCAACTGTGCAACAAAACCAAGAATATGAATCAGAGGATGATGAGAAGATCACAGTTGTAGGATTTCTAGGTGTTGGACCAATTGAATTGGGATTAGACTTAGGTGATGAAATGAATATTACAGCTCTTGGGATTGCAGAAGATGGGCCTATTGACTTGGGTTTTGATTCGGGCGGTGAGATAGAAATTTTAGCAGATGTTGTGTCAAAATTGAGGAGGGCACCAAAAGTTGCATGGCTCCAAGAACTTGAAGAGATGAACCAAAGAATTCAGGTGGAGAAGGGGGAACTAAGGAGAATCCTACAAGAAGAAGAGAAGGTGAAACAAAGGTTGCAACATCAGTTACAAGCCAAGGAGGAGACCTTAGAAAAGTTGCAGCATAACAATCCCAAGGTAAAAAGTGATTCTTCAATTTCATGTTATTTTTATGATGATGATTTTGTTTCTTTTGAGAAACATAATACATGAATTGGATCAAAATTTTTGAATAAAATTAGGTATCAAGGAAAGGGCCTCGGCATTAATGGCCAATGAATTGTGAATCCCATCAAAGTGGAGGAATTTCCTTACTATGCAGGATTTAGATATGTTAGAAAAGAGGTTGGGGAATGCTCCAAGAAAACTAGTGACCAACCAATGACAGATTATGATAGCATCTCATCACATTCCAATGATAGTGAAGATTCCACAGGAACTTATCAAAGGCTCACCAAGAGTAAGTGTTCCAAGACAATCTAGATATTTTACAGGAGAAATAATCATTGTAGTCGATACAATGAGGTTAGACACTAGAGAGCCATGTGTCAGATAGTCCATGCCCATAAAGCACCTATGAAGGAACCAACTGGTGAATTTTCTCAACAAGTGAATCAACTTCATAATGATGACCCATTCACTTAGATGAGTGAGATATGGTTTCACTAGATATAGTAGCTTATCATGGGCGCATTTTGTAAATCATGTGTTGTGATATAATTGTAAAAATCATGATGTGTTTTCCATCGCTTATTAAAACAATGATGATGTTTTTGGAATTTTGTTGATAGTTGGGGTATTAGTTTCTATTATGATGTACACTTAATGAAAGAGTGTGTGTTATAAACTCTTGGAAAGTATGGGGATTCTTGGGTTATGAATGGTCATGTAATTGAACATGTAGTTTTCAAAGATTGTAATATAGGTTTTTAGAGGATGCAAGTGTCGGTTTATCACTTATGGATCTGAAGAACTAAGGTGAAGGAGAAGGAAGTATGGCCTATCAGGACACTTGTTTGTGTAGACAATTGAACACAATAGTTGTAGATTATGTTCATGCTTTTGGAGGACCAAAATCTCCTCAATGGAGAGGAATGATCCAAGTGGCTTCAGAAACATGGAGTGATCAAAGAGGGCTTGGGAGAGGCTCAATTTTTAATTTTTTTAGATCTCAACAATAATAATACCATTTTATAATGTTCATTTTTACGATCCCAACGTCGTGAACAACACTTGAATCTGAGTTCGTATGATCATTTTATGACCATTAGAGGTTTTCAAGTTGTGAGAAGATGTGGGACCCGATTATCTTATGTGGCAATGAAATGATCAGTGGGTCATAGACACGTGACATTACAACATTAGCCTCCTAACCCTACACAAAAGACAAAGCAAAATATTAAAATACATATATTATAATAACCAAAAATTAATATATATATATATATATATATATATATATATAATAACAAAAAGTTATTATATTAAAACAAAAAATGGGTTATTAAATAACCATATGAAATATATATATATATATATATATATCGTTCAACAATGACAAAAATCAAACAACAATATGATATATTTATATATTATAAAGTGGCTATTAAATAAACCAATGAATTGTTGGTAGGAGGATATGGTTAAAGCATAAAGTTATTGTCTATAAAAACCAATGCAACATTATTTTATGGTCAAAATAAGGCACATGTTATAAACCATATTAAAATGGTGTGGACAGTTTAATGCACAACGACGGATGTTAAATATAACCATTGTCAAGTCATATCATAACGACATTAAAACAATGTAACCATATATAACATACGATTTAGAAACTATTAATAGTGGTGGGATTATTGTGACTTGATTGTTAATTATTAATGGTGGTTACATATAAAAACAAGGGTCTACAGGGTTTGAACCCATCTCCAATCCTTTTCCAATGCCTATGATTAACTCTCCAGCTAAGATGCCAAGCGAGCATGTTTTTAAAGTTTGTTGGGGCGAATATATTTAAACCTCATTTCATTTGCAATAGATGAAACAAAGGAGATGATATAACGGAAATTGAGGCATCAAGGAGAATATTCTTTAATGTTGTAGAGGAATATTTATGTTCCTTGAAGGCTGATTTTTGACAGAGGCAAAAGTATATCAAATTTATACTCATTTTTCTCATAATTTCACAATGAGTGTAATGGTGAGATCATGATGAAAAATGAAACTGCATTTAATGTATAATACCGTGGACCTATGGGTTATGGCCCACATAAACTCCCTTTAAAGTAACAGATTACAATATCGGAGTATTATAAACATCCATATGTTAGCAATCAATAATGATCACTTTAAAACATACTAACTCCTCTCATTTAAAACTAAGTAAAATATTAATAACCAATGTTTATCCACCTCTTGTTAGCCACAACATGTGAATACACAATAACATTGCTGGCTAAATCTAGATGCTCCTGCATCAGACTTCCAAGGTACAAAAATTCCTTATGACCTCCTAGTCATATGCCTTATTCATCTCTTAGCAATTCTACCCACATCCTCTACGTAATTTCCTTTGTGATATTTCCGTGACCTGAAACAAAACCTTTGCAATAGCAAGTCCTCCCTACTACATGACACCTCACCAAGCTTCTCTCCTTTGAGCTCAGTCTTTCGGCATCTCTTTGGTTCTCTCTTATCTGGAACCATTTGAGCAATCTTGGCTCTAGGCAGCTGCAATATTCTCACCTTCCTTTGCTACCTACACAACAATATAAAGACCACAAACTCACCAATTTTCAAGATAGGTATACCTCCTTCTTCCTTCACACACAAACTTTATCTCGCAAGAAATATTTCCCTACTCTAATACCACTTTGATGTAGCACAAATTTACATTTAACATATAATACCGTGGACCTGTGGGTTATGGCCCACATAAACTCCCTTTATTGCAACATATTACAATATCAGAGTATTATAAACATATATACGTTAGAAATCAATAGTGATCACTTTAAAACAGACTAACTCCTCTCATTTAAAACTAAGTAAAATATTAATAACAAATGTTTATCCACCTCTTATTAGCCACAACATGTGAACACACAATTACATTGCTGGCTAAATCCGAATGCTCCTGCATCAGATCAGATTTGTCATTTAAGCATCATATATTTAGTAAAATTACAAAGAGGAATATTTGTGGAATCATGAGGAATCTAAAAGATTCCCTAGTGGCCAAATTCCCAGTGACAGAATCATGCTAAGTTTATACTCATTTTTCTCAGAATTTCACAAGGAGCATAGTGGTGAAGTCAAATTTGTCACATGATCAATAGAATTCCAATCAACCAGCGGGAAGGAATCTTTGAGATTCCCGAGGGTCTAGATTTTGACCGAGCCAGAAAGGGGTTGAGTTTATAGTCATTTGACATGATTTCACACTAGTAATTCAACGGTGCAACCCATTTATTCAGAATAGGTTTTCATTTTCAGGCCATCCCTATAAGTGGAGGTATAAGGTCCCTTTTGTACATGCTTTTAATTTGATTTTTTCTAAATATTTAATGAAAGCGGCCTCCCCACTTTGAGTAGAGCCTAGAAATGTATCCCACATTGGTGAAATTTGTTATCAATTTGTTATGTCTTTGCTTCTCATGGTTGCATTTTATTTCTTCTCCTTTCATGTGATATGCTTTCATGGTTACATGCTATTTTATATGCAATTTTTTATGCACCTTTGAAGTAAAAAGATATGGATCAAAAAGAGAAGTGGACAAACTTTTTCATGCGATATATTCCTTACATACATAGCTAAGTGTATGAAAAGAATATCGTTGTTGATGTAAAATCAAGGTGTGGATGAAATCAATGGTGGTTTGAGTTTGGAAATTCAACTGATATCCTCCCATATTTATCACAATGTCAAATGAGATTCTTGTATGGGTGTTAAACGAAGATTAACAATTATAGACATATCATAAATGTTTCACTAAATTTCATTATGCACTAGGAGAGATGGTGATTATTGATTTCTCCATAGGATTCCAAATAAGTTTCACTGAATTTAGATGTCACTTTATGTGGTATTTTCATCCTTTACCCTTCTTATTTTTGAACCTCTTTGGTCTTAGTTTTGGATGGAATTCCCAACACTTTGCCTCAATATATCCTTCATTTTTACAATTTGAACATAAAGGCTTCTCATCTTCTATATTCATTATAGTGATTCATTTCATTTTACCCTTTCCTTTTTGCTTGTATTCAACTAGATTAATTGACTTCTTTGAGAAGTTCTCCTTGATTCAATATGACTGGCTTGGAAAAAAAATTCATCAATATTAGTTGGATTAAACATGAAAATAGTATGTATGAAATAGATATGCAACATTCCAACATACTTCAAAAGAGTTTTTTTTTTATAAAGAGGAATTCCCAATATCAATGTCCTTTTTCTAATCTCTTATGATAGTCTTGTACATTTGTCCTTTGGTTACCTTATATTTTGATAATACATTATTTCCGATTGCATATACCCTACAAGATAAAATTGTGTCTTAATGCAGCTATGAATTCAAACCAAAAATATATCATTTGAATTTGCTTAGGATAATATTCTTGTCTCTTACTCTCCCACCAAATCAATGTTGTATCTTTTTTTTGAAGAGTAGATATCTTGTCTTTTTTTTCTTCATCCATAATGTTTTGAACTCTACAATATACTTAAAGTTTCTTAATTTGATGATTTAATTTCTATACATTAAGTTCTTCATCATACATTGGTAAATAAAATTTTAGGTCTAATTTCAACCAATACATAAGCAAATTAGGAACTTGAACTTGAGTGAGAGGATGGAGATGGAGGAGTTGTAGAAGGATAATTTCCTCTCACCAAATAGGCTTCCTCCTGGAATTATTCCGTGTGACCTGAATTTGGATATAAGACATATATTTAAACAATCAAGAGGAGAGATTGGTGGTTTCTCCATTTATCAATTCCTTGATAAAATCCCTCCATAGGTTTTTATTTTATTTCTTTGTTGAGAAAATATATGGTTGTAATCCCTAGATTTGATGCTTTTGACAAAAGGGGTTCCCTCTTTTCCTCAGAAACATAAGTCAATGCAAGTACATGCTAAAAAAATGATCCCAACCAACAAATATATGCCTTTAAGCATATTAACAAGCATATCTTGCCTTCTCCATGGCGACTCTAGATGATTGATGTGGCATGGATATTCTTCCTCCCAGTGTAGAAGTGAATCAATTATGAAAAGTGATATGGCATTGAATAATGTTTCCACACACCAATCATTAATGAACTCAAAGAATCAAATTGATCATGCATATAAACCTTGAATTTAATCTTATCGTCGTATATTTTCCTAAGTATGTAGTGTGATTGGGTAAGAAGTTTCCAACCATGGTGTCACATCATCAGAGTTTCCCCTTGGATGGAATGTGATGCCTGTACATGGCTATCAGTTTCCATAACAACCTTTATCCATCATGTTCTTCTTCAATTTAAACTTCTACTCTACGTAGGATTTGGATAATAGACCAGTTAGGGGGAATTATTCTTAATTAATTTAGGATCATTTTTACACATATGTTCAAATATTCCTATGTGATGTGGAACCAACATAGTTAGTTCCAACCTAGAGAAATACAAGAAATGAAGGCCAAGGGTGTTAAAATCATTAGCTTGTTTTTTGGTAGATAAGAAGGTTTGGAGGAGGAAGGCATAATGAACCCTTAGATAGGAGAAGGAGGGGCCTCAGATCATCTGTCCATATTACTCTAAATTGAAGAAGAAGAACAAAAACCATTCAAGACTTTCAAATTCAAACATTCCTAGTTGGAAGAAGCATAATTTATATATATGTTTATTAAAAATTAGAAGACACTTAATCCCTATATATGTGAATAAAAAATGCTAAAACTTTTATAAAACCTGAAACAAACAAACAAAAAATAGTGGAAACGTGGCTAAGGAAGAAATTTGAGTCTCAACAAAAACATGAAATAACCCTAAGGGGACCATATATGGCATTAAATTTATATGAAATGACCTTGAGGAGGGGCATATATGGGGTTAAATGTACATGTAGTTTGTAAATGTACATGTAATTTGTAAATTTATATGTAATAAGGTCAGCCTAATAATGAACGAGTCACATGTGAAATGTGTAAATAGGTATATATAGTGATCACATAGTCATTATTAAGGAGATGTGATTTGAATGACTGAATGTATTTGGGTATTTGTAGGAGCTTCTCCTATTATTTAAGGAGTTATTTTCTAACTTATATCTCTCATTTAACTTGTAGTTGTGCTCCACACTCATATTGGTGTACACAGTGTGTACTTTTAGTTTCTTATGATATTTTAAGGACTTGGTACATAACATTTGGTTTTAGAGCTTTTGATGACAAATATTTTGGAGGGTAATATAGTATATGGGTTAATTTTATGTGATATGGTCCCAAGGAGACACATATATAGAGTTGAATGAACATGTAATTTTTTAATGTATATGTTATAGGGTCAACCTACTTCTAGTTTCTTATGATGTTTTAAGCATTTGGTAAAAAAAAGGAATTTTTTGATACATTAGAACAAATTAAGTGAATGTATGAGAGAGGTACGAAGGGACTATTTCTAGAGGAACAAAAAATAAACCTAAAAACACTAGAAGACAGAGAAAGATAGTTGTTGGAACATGAAGAGATGAAATGGAGGATACAAAATGGGGTTGTCTAGTTGGTAGAAGGTGATGAAAACATTGGTATTTTTTCAAAACTACACAAAACATAGAACAAACATTAATACAATTTGGGAGACTAAAACAACATATAGGACTAAGGTCAAGGATTTTGTTGTGAAACCAGCTCCAAAAATAGAAGAAAAGAGATATCAACGCCTTAGAAATAAGCCACTTCGAGGGGGAAACCTCCAATACATTACATAAATGAACAATTCTTGGATGATTCAAATTACAAAACCTCCTTTCTAAATATAGGAGTCCATGGGGCCACAATGTAATCCTAGCCTACCTAACAATAATAATTTAAGGGCAGAATAATAGAAATATGGGGGTTACAGGGGTACAACAATAACAATAAGGGGGTTACACTAATAACAATAAGGGACTATACTAGTAATATAGGGACCTAACATGCCCCTCTCCTTCAAAAAAGTGTTTTCCTCAACGCTTGAGTAGCTTTGGGTGATTTTGTATAAAATCCTCAGCCTCCCATGTAGAATCTTCAGTGGGTAAGTTCTTCCATTTGATGAGATGCTCTGAAATTGATCGATTCTGTAGCTGTCAAGTTCTTGATTCTGTGACCGCTTCAGGTTCCAATATGATTTTTCCTTCCTCATCAATTTCTGGAAATATTGTTTGAACTGGAAGATTTTCACCTATAACCTTCATTAAGCATGAAACATGGAAAAATGGATGCACTCATGAAGAAGCAGGAAGCTCCAATTTGTATGCCATAATACCAATATTTTGCAACACCTTGTAAGGACCATAGTACTTTGGTGATAATTTATTATCCTTCTTATCTTGCTTGAGGTACATTTGTTTTTACGGTTGTAGCCGTAAAAATACCCAGTCTCCTACATCAAAACTTCTCTTACTGCGATGTTGATTTTCCTATTATTTCATTCGATTTTGTGCCAAATTCAGGTTATCCTTTAAGAGTTGGAGAACTTCTTGTTGATGCTTGATGTGATCTTCCACTGCTTGAACTTTGAATTTTCTCTTCAAGATGATGTGATGGATGGTGGATGATATCCATAAAGTGCCATAAATGGGCTCATTTTTGCTGCAATATGGAGGGAAGTGTTGTACCACCATTCTACGAGAGGTAACCACTTGACCCATTATGTTTGTTTATCAGATACAAAACAACGAAGATATCCTTCCAAACATTTATTTACTATCTCAGTTTGACCATCGGATTGAGGATGATAAGATGAGCTATGAGCTAATTGAGTACCCAAACAAGAAAATAACTCTATCCAAAAATTTCCAGTAAAAATGGGATCTCTGTCGCTCACAATAACCCTTGGGTTTCCATGTAGCTTTTGAATTGTGTCCATAAATGTAGTAGCAACTGTACTTGCTTTAAATGGATGAGATAATGCACAAAAGGGTGCATACTTGGTAAGTCTATCAACTACCACCATGATGACACTCTTTCCTTCGGACTTAGGTAAACCTGTGATAAAATCCATTGAAATATCCTCCCAAAGTTGACTTGGAATGGATAAAGGTTGTAGAAGACCCGGGGTCTTAATTGTCTCAACTTTATTCTGCTGGCAAACCAAACATTCTGCCACAAAATTTTGAATATCAGATTTAAGTCCATCCCAAAAAAATTATTTCTTCACCCTATGGTAATTTTAAAAAAATCTTGAGTGTCCTCCTAAAGGAGAAGTGTGCAATTCCTAAAGAATATTTTGTTTTAGTTGGGAATTCTTACAGAGATATAAGTGATCTTTGTACCATAAGGAATCATTTTTCCAAATAAATGTATCATATGTACTAGGATCTTGCTGCAACTTTTGAATGAGTGTCCACACTTATTCGTCCTTCTTCCATTCATATCTTGCTTTGGTTATCCAATCTGGTTGGATAATAGAAATGGCACAAAGAAATGCTTCCACCTTTTCATTCTTTCTTGAGAGTGCATATGCAACAACCTTTAGCTTCCCTTTTTTGTATATTATTTCAAAGTCATAGCCCAACATCTTTGTGACCCATTTTTACTTCTCTTCTGAAGATAGTCTTTGTTCCAAAAAGTGTTTAAGACTATCATGATCAGTTTTTACCTTGAAGTGTCTTCCCATTAGGTAATTTCGCCATTTCTTTAGTGCATGCAATATTGCTAACATTTCCTTCTCATAAATAGGTTTCTGTAAATACTTTCCTTTAATTGGATGACTTTCAAAAGTAATGGGTCTTCCTTCTTGCATTAAAACAACACCAATTCCATTTCTTGAGGCATCACATTCCACAATAAAAGTTTTTGTGAAGTCTGGTGTAGCTAAGACCGATGCTAGGCACATTGCCTCTTTAAGACGTTCAAAGGCCTTAGTTTCTTCAGGAGTCCATGAAAATGCATCTTTCTTCAATAATGTTGTTAGAGGTGCTGCTATTCTCCCATAATTCTTAAAAAACTTTCGATAATACCCTGTTAACTCGAGAAATCCTCGCAACTGCTTTATGGTTGTGGGGACTTTCCATTCCTTAATGGCTTTAATTTTGTTAGGGTCTACTTTAACACCCTCGTGAGATACAATATGACCCAGATATTCCACCTCTTGTACTCAAAGAAACATTTGGATGTTTTTGCATATAATTGTTTCTCCTGCAATAGTTTGAGCACCCTGTCAACATGTTCAACATGATCCTTCCAAGACCTGATGTAGATTAGTATATCATCAAAAAATACTAGCACAAATTTTCTAATGAAGGGTTTGAAAATGGAATTCATCAACCCTTGAAATGTAGAAGTTGCATTGGTAAGGCCAAAAGGCATGACCAAAAATTCATAATGACCCTCATGAGTTCGAAATGCTGTTTTTGGAATATCTTCAGTCTTCATTCTAATTTGATGATATTCTGAATGAAGATCCAACTTGGTAAAATAAATTGCTCCATGTAATTCATCCAATAATTCATCAATCACAGAAATGGGAAATTTATCCTTAATGGTGAGCTTATTGAGCTCCCTATAATCCGGACACATTCGCCATGATCCATCCTTCTTGTGTACCAATACTACAGGAGCAGAGAAAGAACTTTGACTAGGTTGAATTATACCCGCCTCTAACATTTTTGCAATCATACATTCAATTTCGCTCTTTTGGAAGTAAGGATATCTATAAGGCCGGATGTTTGGAGGAACACTTCCCAGAATCAAATGAATAGCATGATCATGATCACGAATAGTTGGGATTCCTTTGGGAGTTTCAAACACCTTGGAATGATTGTCCAAGACTTGTTGGAGATCTGCAGAAATAGATGATTTTGATGTTGGAACTTCTAGTGAGCATAATTGTGCAATTACACCTCGCTGTTCTTTCTTTAGAAGCTTTTCATGACATTAGAGCTTATTATCCTTCCTGGCTTCCCCGCAATACCCCGTAATTCAACTTCCTTTCCTTCTGAAAAAAATTTCAAGAAAAGTTCTTGAAAATTAAAAGCTACCGTCCCCAAAGATTGTAACCATTGTACTCCTAGTACAACATCAACACCTCCCATAGGAATGAAAAGCATTGGACTAGTCAATACATATTCCCCCATGGTTAGCTTGATATTATGGCATTTTCCAGAGCAATTTATAGTTCCTCCATTTGCAACCATCACTTGACATTCTGGTGCTGGGTATAGGAAACAATTTAATTCCTTGGCCACCTTACAATGAATAAAATTATGGGTGCTACCTGAATCAATCAACACTATTACCTTTTTCTTCTTGATTTGTCCTTCTATCTTGAGAGTTTGAGGAGTGGTAATTCCTGCCAGTGCATTACACGATATGGTCTGATTCATTTCTTCCTCTTCTAGGGTTGGTTCTGGTGTATATCCTCTTCTTGTTCATTTTATTCTTCCTCTTCACAATCTATGTAAAATAATTTCTTCTCAGCACACTTATGACCTTTAGTGTATTTTCTATCACAACTGTAGCAAAGCCCTTTTGCTCTTTTTTCTTCCAATTTTTTTGGTGTCAACCTTGTAGGTTGTGGAAATCTAGGCGTAGCAACACTTCCTTCTTTATAGAAGTGAGTGGTAGGCTTCCTTGTCGCCATAATTTTACATTCAATTTTTCTTGCCAACCTGAATGCCTTCTCCAATGAATCAGTTTCCAAAACACGAACTTCATGTTGGATGTTATCCTTTAAAGTACCTATGAAGAGATCAATCCTGTGTTCCTATGGAATATCAATTACCCTTATATTCAATTTTTGGAAGTCCTTAATGTGCTCCCCCACTAAACCCTTTTGTTTGATATTTATCAATTGGATAAAGAAGGTGTTGCTCTTTGTATCCTCATAATGTGCTATCATTTCCTCCGTAAAAATTGACCAAGTGACAATTTTTTATAGGAGCAAAGCCATCGATACCATACAAATGTATTTTGTTCTAAATGTAAAGTTTCAATACGTATCTTTTGTGTGTTTTTCACATTATGGAGATCAAAATATTGCTCCATCTGTAATATCCATGTTACAAGATCCTTTCCATCAAACTTCCTCATATCCATTTTTGGAATATGGTGGTTCTTCCCGCCAACATTAGAGTTTATGAAATCACGATTGACATTTCTTTTGTTCTCATCATGAGTTTCCTCTACTATCTTTTCACCATTAGAAAACATTTCTCGTATCAAATTTGTCAAACCTTCCATGTTTGATTTTAGATCATTCTTCATGTTTTCCATTTTTTCAACGATCTTAGCTTCCATGTCATCCATCCTAGATTTCATGCCAGCTTCCAGTGCCATCTATCTTAGATTCCATGCCTTTCTTCAAACCATCCATCTTAGTTTCCACACCTTTCTTCAAAACTTCCATGTCATTTTTTGTTGCTCTTTGCGAGAGCGAAATTTGTTGCATTTGCTCTTGTAATTTTGATATGTCATGTTGCTATTATTCGTCTTCATGAGTCATAGTAGAGCCTTATAAAGGCTTAATGGGTGTTGAATTATTTTTAGGGGCAATTTTAGAAACCAATACTAATATCTCTTCTACAATATGCCCTTGGAATCAATTCAACTTGATTCTTCAAACAAGACTTATGCAATTCGGAAAAAAAACACACCTTTTACTTGCTTTTGCAGAGCTCTATATTGAAATTTAATTATCTCTATAATTGAAGATCCTCAATATCTGAAATTTTTCCCTGTAGTAGTTCTCTAATGCTTCTTTCAAATTCCATAGGTCTGACGTGATTTGGATTCTTCAAGACAAAGTTATGTCCAATGTCCCATAATGACCTAATTATGGACTAGTTCAGTAGAGCGCACTTGTACGACTTGCCATGTCTCACTATTTTCTCCTTTGGCTCTGAAATTTATAGACAGGAAAATCCAGTTCGCGTAATTCTAGCCACGTTTTACAGAATTCCAATCCGATGCTTAGAGAGAGAGTTATGAAGATTTTCCCACGATCACCTCTTTGAGATGAAATTAGGGAGCCTGAAAAAGACCTAACTTCCACAAATCATATCACCTAAAATGTTGCGAAACAAGCCCTGAAATTTTGCGACAATGTTCCTCAGGATCTCAGCTTCGTGCTCTAAAATTTGTAGCTTCTGAACCTTCGTACAAAAAACGTTATAGCGAAAATGCTGCGATGACCTGTTTAAGTGAAATTTTGGATCATGCAAAAAGCCCTACCTTCCACAAATCATATCTCCAAAAATATTGTGAACGAAGCTTTGAAATTTTTCGACAATGTTCCTCAACATTTTGTCTTCACACCCTAAAAATTTTAGCTTCTAAACCTTCGTAGAAAAAAAATTATAGAGAAAATTCCACGATGACCTGTTTGGAGTAGAAAACCCTAGAATCCAAAGCTTTGATACCAAATGTTGTGAAACCATCTCAAAAAATAGAAGAAAAGAGATATCAACACCTTATAAATAATCCACTTCAAGGGGGGAAACCTCCAATATATTACATAAATGAACAATTCTTGGATGATTCAAATTACAAAACCTCCTTTCTATATATAGGACTCCATAGGGTCTCAATGTAATCCTAGTAGGGCCACAATGTAATCCTAGCTGACCTAACAATAATAATTTAAGGGCACAATAATAACAATATGGGGGTTACAGAGGTACAATAATAATAATAAGGGGGTTACACTAACAACAATAAGGGACTATACTAGTAATATAAGGACCTAACAAATTTTAATTGTAGAGTAAGGAGCTAAAAAATTTAAAACTCTCGTCCATGAACTGTTAAGTGTTAATATAGTGGAAATCCTAAAATAAGCTCCTTTATTCCTATTTTAGATGATGATTAATAGAATGAGGATCCAATGTAAAAGTAACTAATGAGGAACTAAAACTAGTTTTTCAACCTTTCAAGGAAGAAAAAAAATTGTGTTCATATGGATGATCTATAGAATTTTATTTGGGCTTTAATGATTTCTTGAAGCATGAAATATTGACGGTAATATTGGAATCAAAATCATTAAGAAAATTCTTAAGGGTTTAAAACATGTAATAAATATTTTATCTATTTGTGTGAGTAGTTTCACTAAGGAATTTGACTTGTATGGAATTACTATGTTCATCAAATATGGTATGGCCATATGAAGATCGACACTTGTTTTTAATAAAGATATTGAGTTGATGCCACTACATGCATTAGAGGGCTTCTAAATTTTTTTATTTCTTATCATTTCTAGGTTAAGTGAAATGTTCTAATACATTTGAAGCATTTATTTTACTCCAATTTAAATTTATAAAATATCTTTCATATTATTTTAAATTTAATTTTGTTTATTTTTCTTTTTATCCTTAATTTTCTCTATTTCATATCTATGTATGTTATTTTCCATGTGCTTGGTAATATTTTCAAATAAAAAACATAGTATAAAGTGTTTTTTTTTCTATGTATGCTCTTTTCTATGCACTTTCTGTAATTTTGGAAAACCATAATTAGAGAGAAATTTTGCATTTTCAAGGTAGGAAAACTAAGATCTAACTCTAAGATTATAAATTTTTGATTTTTCTACTTTGAAAATTATGTGGTCATGTTGAAGCTTTTGTAAGAAAAAACAAATGTTTTGGACGTAAGCATGCACTTTGAGGCAAATAGCTAAAAAAAGGTCTCCTTGCTCCTTTTTAACATTTATTATATCTCTTTAATAATTCACTTGGTTGAAAGTTTCTTTATTCATCCTTGCTAAAAGGCCAAGGCTATGGCAATGAATTTTTCATTAATATTTATTAGATTTCAGGCTGACAAAAAATTTTAAGTATTTTTTTATAGTTCAACATTATTTATTAAACTGTATTATTACTTTGAAATATTTAAATATATTTATCTATAATATTACTGGCTAAAATTTTTAGGTTCTTGCTGCAAAACCAACAATTAATTAAAAAAATATGTAATGGAACATACAAATCTAATAAATTTTATAATAAATATTATGTTACCATTACAATTTTCGTTATTATATATTGAAATATTGATTTGAAAATAATATGTAAATTATGGATGTTGTAGTATGGGAGCTATCATTAAGATAATTTAGATCTGTGGAATTTGTGATACATTATGGGAGATCTTGACATGGTAATTTATATTTGTGGATGGTGTGGTGAAATAAGGCTCAAACATTGTACAAAGAAAATACTGATTCATAGAAACTAGCTTTGGCCCACATTGTATTTCTTTTAATATAGGGTATGGTCATTGATGTGGAAACAAGAAAGCTATAGAGCACATCAAATAAATCTTTCGTTTGAATCCTAAAATCTCTCAAATTTTGTCAAAGAATCTCATTCTCAACACATTGAATCATTCATCCTTCTCTTTTCTCTTGATCAACACCATAGAATTTCATCCCTTATTGTTTTTTCTCTTATCATCCTTGAACATTATCAGATTTTCATTTTAATTTGAGTAGAGAAAAATATACCCATACCTGTTGTTACAATAAAACATGGAAAACCCACTTTCTCTTCTCTTTTCTTGAGCAGAAGAGAAGAACTTCCCTACCCTATTATTTACTCTTGAGATGCATTTCCATAGCTATGATTTCCACTAGTTATACAAATAAATGGTATGGAATTCTCCTCCTCCCCCATTGAGGGTTAAATTCCCAACCAATATCTCGATCCTAACCATTTAATTTTTATTACATCATATAAGCTAAATGATGAATCCAATCTCCAATTCCACCACCCATAGCACAAAAAAAGACAATACAATGACATAAGCATCTATCCCTGATTCCATCCACTTCCACTAATTGGAGTGCTTTTGGTGATAGGAAAAAACATTGAAGAAAGTTGGGGAATGTTGGAATCCCTAATCCTTTAACCAAAAATATAATAAAAGTAAAATATTAAAAAGATAAAAAGTAAAATTCACATAAATTGTGATCATTTCCAAACTGGGAGAATGGAGCACAGAAATAAAGTGTCACATAACTTGAGAGAATTTCAAAAAATAAGAAAGCATAGAGGAAAAATCTAGTAGAAACTATGAAAAATTCCAAAGAGAAGAAGGAAGGGAGTGTTCACAAGGGGAAAGGGAAGAATCTTGCTAAATAAGCGGGAGAATACATGTAAAATCACAAGAAGAGAAAGGCAAGAGAAACAAGAAGAGAATATGCAATTAGAATTGTATAATTTTTTTTTGTGAGGAAATGGATGCTACTATTATGGAGTTAAAAATTATCATTAATAAGATCTTCAATGACACCATATCATAGGTAAGGATTACGATTGGTCATATGCATCAACCATAGATATGATTATTTAATAAACTTCTACTCCTTAGTAAAGAAAATATTGAAGCTTTCAAAAAAAAGGTAGAACCAGTTAGAAGAATGGGATGTGGAACTTTTCTTAGGAAAGCTAATTATATTACCAAAATATTGTCACATGTACCTAGAATACCTTGGAGAAACCATCGGTAATAACAGTTTATAAAAAAATTCATTGTCATGGCATGTTCCCAATAGTGTTTGCACCGAAGTTTCTAATTATTTGTTAGAAAGTTTAGACTTTAAGAAATGTTCGTGTCTCACTGGAAATAATCCTAGAATTTTATTTTGATTCAATCACTCTTCTGTATAAAAAATTATTTTAATAATTATTTTGTAGCAATGTCATTTTTATCTAAAAATAATATTTCAATAATTGTTTGAACTTAACGTTAAGGAGAATCTTGATGCAAAATGTTCTTTAGGAAACCTTTTTCCTTTAGAAGCCATATTTTTATATAGTAAACCATTGTCCCTTTAGAAGTCCTACTAAATGATCCCTATGAGGTGTCATACCTAATTTCATAAACTCCATAAAACATTTTGTGTTGTTTGTCAAAAATTTTGCAACTAGCTATGATATTTCTTTTATTATTTTTATGTCTATATTATTTTTAAGGAAATTTTATACTTTTTAGTTTTAGTTCTTGAATATTGGTTGTTCCTTTTTGGAAAGTGTATGAGAATAAGAAAAATAACTTCATGCCAATTGTTTTACATTACAAAAACATAGAAATTATAGGCAATATGTCAAGTTTCAATTTAATTTATTATTAAATGTCAACAAAATAATAATAACATGCTTTTGTAGTAATTACTCCTCTTGTTTTCCTAGATAATAGGTAAAATGTTTGGGGTATATGCCTTTTTACAAACATTATCATATTTTCTAGATCCAATGTTGTAGGTTTATTCTTGATATTTATGTAGTTATGCCAAGGTTCAATTTACATGTTGGGATCTCCCTACACATTACTCATAATTTCAAGGATTTTCAATTTGTGACTTTTTCCAAAATGGAATGAATTTGTTGCATGTTTCTTATCGTAACAACAATATATGCTAACTATACTTGTATGTTTATCTTTGTCTACATTTTAAAAAGAAAATATTTTCCCTTGTTATGAGCCTTGCACCTTAGAAATGATAAGACACCATTTATTACAATCCTCTTCAAGGGGGAAGCCACCTTTTACAATGAGTATAATGTACAAGAGAATATTTGATAATCCTAAGAATAGGTCTCCTTAATATATACATAGGAGACAAAATATACAATTATAATAAAATGGTACCATGAAAGGTTATGGCTTACATAATAATATAGAAATAGATATGTAATCACTCAATATTTTGGCCTTAATAAGGAGCTTTATAGTTAACATGGGGCTTATAGGGCTTAACATGCCCCTCCCCTTCATAAAAGTGTTAATCTCAATACTTGACTATCTATGGGTGTTTCTACACAAACAACTCATCTTCTCATGTTTCTTCTTCCACTAGTATGAGGTATTGAATAATTACTCGATTTCTCAATTTATTAATCCTTGTTTTGAGGATTGTTTCTTGTTCTATTATGATTTTCCCTTCTTCATTAATATTTGGAAAAATAGTTTGGATTTGGATCTTGTCATATATTACCTTCTTTAAGTAAGAAACATGGAATACTAGATTTACATATGAAGAAGGAGGAAACTCCAATATGTAATCCATAATTCCAGTCCTTTGCAACACATTATAGGTGTCATAATACTTTGGTGCTAATTTATCATCCTTAATTTGTTGCTTGAGGGACATCTATTTATATGGTTTTAGTCTCACAAATACCCAATTCCACACTTCCAAATCCCTTTCGCTATGATGTTGATATTCCCATCATTTCATCCTATTTTGTGTTATATCCAGGTTGTTCTTTAATAGTTTGATACCCTCTTATTGGTGGCGTATTTTTTCTCTACTAATTGAGCCTTTATAGTCCCTTTCAAGGGGGATGTGATGGATGGAGGAAGATATCCGTAAAGTGCCATACATTATGAAATTTTTTATGAAGTATGGAAGGATGTGTTATACCACCATTTTTCAAAGGGCATAGATCATAGAAGCAGTCACAAAAACAGAAACATCAATCTTACACATGGATAACAGATATAAATGCAGATAGAATATATCAATGAGACACAAGTCACAAGGCATATATCATATAAGTAGTCATAGAAATAGAAATAGTAAATATGGTTAAACTTTAATGGATATCATAATGAGAATTCTTATTATTATTATATGAACATTACATAAGTGTAGAAAAGTTTTTCTCCCTAGGATCCTCTGATGAGGCAAGAGGAAAGAATATGCTTCTGAATATAAAATACCTTTACGAATTTAGAAGGTCAGAAAGATTTTGTTCTTCAGGATCCTTTGATGAGGAAATAGAAGAGTGTTAGTATGAATCTTAATTCCAAGTGTACGAAAAAAGACCACTTTAGCTGTGCATAACAAACAACCCTAACAGCAAATATGGCTGCTAATATCCTCAGATCTGCAATTAGGTGATCAAGATAAATGCTGCAAAAATCTAGATCTATGCATTAGAAGACATTAAGCAGTAGAAAAAACAAGATTTACTCCATGCATCCAATAGACAAGACAAGAATATGTTGAATGAATTTTGTATTAATGGCACCTGGGAGGAAAACACAACAGGGTGTTCCCTGTTCTCCTCAATGGGATGGGTTCTTGTAAGTCTTCAATACCTCAGATCTAAAATTCCTCTCTCTTGATGGTGTAGAAAAACCGGATGAAAATGGTAGAAAAAATATGACTATGATGGTGGATCAATAGTCAAGACCAAAAGTATAGATCCAAAGTGATATTTAGGCAACAAAAGGTGATAAATGAATGGGAAAACCCTTCTATTTATAACAAAATATTGAGTTATTCTAGATATTGGTGCATAATTAAAATCTTATTAACCAAATCAAGATCCAAATTTTATGGAATATTTTATTATATTTTTTGGAGGGAAAAGGAATTTGACTTGGGTCAAATCCCTTTATTTGTAAATAATAAACAAATAAATGATTTATTTATCATTTTAAGGATGTGGTTGAGTAACAATCAAATAAATAATGATTTATTTAATTATTTAAGGGTGATTTAGTCATATTCAACAAAGAATATTATTTAAATAAGGTTTAAATAATTATTCTTAGTAAATAATGAGATAAATAATGATTTATCTAATTAATTTCCCTGTTTTGGGTTAAATATAACCAAGAATATTAATTAAATTGTTGTTTAACTATTTATTCCTTCAGGAGAATCAAACAAATGTAAATTTATTTAATATTTCCTCATGGGGTTTCCTGTTTAGACCATAAACAACTTAATAAAGGTGGTTTACTAAGTTATTTTTCACAGTGAATCCAATTTTACTTAGGGTAAAATTGGTCTTACATGGTGTACTAGGTTCCATCTAATAACAATAGGTTAGATGAACAAAAAATGGTGTAATAGATTTCCCCTCGGCGTGTAAGCGTTAGGAGATAATCGTATGACCGAAGTACATTGTAAGAACTCAATCACTAGACATCGAAGGGGAAGTCAAAGAGATAGAAGTATAAGGTAGACCTAAGTGCTGAAAGAACTAGACCCTGAGGAGGTGAGACTTACAGGTGTGACAAGTCTCTTTGATGAGTTGAGTACTTGTGCTATAGGAAGTGGGGGAGGCATACCTATGCCCACCGAGGCAAAGTACAAAAAAATACGGCGTCCACTAAATAAAGGGACTGAAAAATATAGTACATGCTGGCATAAACATGAGCCAGATAAACAACATGATAATGAATCCCACTTAAATATTGTGCCTGGGATAACAACCAGGACTTGTACAATAATATCTAAGTACATGAGATATAGATATAACCCAGATGCCCCTAAAAACAGGAAAGGGCTCTGAAAATATGACTGATACATGCAAACAAAAAGGTGCTGCAAGAGGCTGAGGCCAACATCATCAAATGTATGGAGCTCCATCAAAGGCTGTAATGAAGAGGTCATCCGGGTATGTGGGGGGCTACCTGTAGGGCCACCCCCTCATGAGGGTTGAGACATCTCACACACACCCGAGAATCACTGATACCAGCTGTTGCATCACTGAACCATCAAGTATACGGATCTCGATCATGCTGAAAGGAGATGGAGCTGAGAAACAATCAAGTAAAAGTGAAGTAAGGAGTCCCTTTGCCTGATTCGAGACACCGAACAAAAGTGGAAGCTGGAACAAAGGTACACTACCCTGTATACTTGTCTTCTAGAATGAATGAGATGATGTGGCAATAAGGGATCCTCAACCAAGGCACGAGAGAAAATAGTAGAGCGACTGACAGACTGAAACCAATGATGATGATGAAATGGGGGGTACTGAGTAGCGAACAGATGATTTCCCTTGTTAGAGCATAAAGGGCATGGATAACCTGGCAGCGACTGACACAATATCATGAGGGATAGGGGACAGTGGGATTGAAGGGTATAATGTGCAACATGAGAGATGGAACAAGCATTAAAGGATGGATGACTAGAATGGGAAAAAGGTTCTCGGGATAGACTCCATGAATGCAATGATGACTTAACTCGGATGCTCTAAAAAAGAGCGACTCGATGGTGCTGCCACACAGAAAAGGTCCAATGGGGACCATAAAAATAGGAGTACAAGATGGTAACTCATGAAGAAAGACGACATGAGTGTGGAAAAATATGGAGGCAAAGTGGTGCCCCCAGTACGAGTGTTGCAAGTGAGGAAATTTGATTTTGAGGAGGGGTGAAGTGACGCTTCTTGGAAAAAATGTGTCTTGGTGAAGTATCAAATCACTAAAAACTAATAGATATCCATTTTAGGGCTCGGTGAGAGATTTCGAATGGTATGGACGGTTTGGTAAACAGAGCTATGGTTTGGTCGTAGCAGGTGAAAGAAAAAATGTGGGTTTCTCTTTTAATAAGGCTTTTTCCCTCCAAATTCACTTATTTTCATGTGGAGCTATGGTGAATGTAGAGAGGAGAGAAGGCCCTAAATCTTGCGGCAATCGTAGCAGACAAACCAACCATTGGAATCGAGATCCATCAATTGCAGGTAAGAGGCCTAACCCTACTCTTTATTTTTAGTGGATTAAAAGCTCAGATTAGGTCCCCAGGGCTCAGCAATAGACCCCTGCTCCTCCTCACGGCTGGGTCGCACTTTTTGGGGAAAAAAGTGTTACATGGGTAGCAGGTTTTGAGAAAAAAACTATGACCTGTCCCAGGTTTGGGCCTGAAAAGTGCAACCTGTCAGGGAGGGGTTTTTTTGTGCTATTTTTTGGCTGAGTACTAGGTTTTTTTATGATGAGGTACAATATTTCCTATCTGTATACTGAAAAATATGATGGTTTTGTGGAGATATGGCAGAATTACAGATCAACTAGAGAGAAAGAGACCTGGGTGCATTACGGTTAGAGATCCGGGGGGATCAAGGTGTCTGCAGTGCACTGGCCAAGTTTGGGGTTATGAAGTTTGTGGAGAACCCTTTGATGAGAGCTGGAGAGCCATTATTGGCCCATATTTTTAGCTATTGGGATCCAGACCATGAGTTCTTTATAGTGTAGGGACACTGGATCGAGTTGACGGTCCAGGATATATATTTCCTGACTGGTCTCCCACCACTTGGGATGGCAGGGAATACTTAGCTAGTATTACCATGTGGGCGGAATATCATAGAGTTTGTAGAGCGCCATTGTCGACAAGGTCTCCAATTAAAGGGGACTCGGATACCTATCGGGGATTTGGAGAGGTTAGAGACCCGTGTTGTGGCTGTAACGATGCTGCGGATCCTGGGCAACCAGGCACTCCATCACATCACTGGAGGGAAAATGATGCTTGTGGAGAGTGTTTTGAGTGGGACCTACTATGTGTGGGCCCAGATGATGCTTTCATCATTGAAACGACATTTGTCGCTATGCAAGCGGAAAGTGAACCATGAATGTGCATATGGTACATTTTTGTGCTCATTCTTCTTTGAGAAGATCCCAACACTTCGACCTCACCTACAACTCCAAGATGGGGGCTTGAGAGAGCCTAGGATGCATCGGTGGGGGCGACTACTGTGCATAGGAGGAGGTGGGGCAGTTGGACGGGTGTTCCGACCCGATTTATTTGTTCATTAGGATCATATGCCACTGTATATATATGACTATCCCTATAGTGGGATGAGTTATTGTGGGGACCCAGATTTTCCACTGCCGCCTGGTCGAATATGGGGGCCTGATGGTAAGTGAAAAATTGCTAATATTTTATGTGCATGTAAAGGTCTAGAATATTGTATGTAGTACTGATTCTTTCACTTTTGGTATGCAGATACAACATCGATAAAACCAACCAGTTATATGGGACGACCTGCAGTGTCGGGGACCGCAGGACCTAGTGGAGCGAGGGCGCAACATAATGAGGATAGAGTAGCCCTCCTAGAGGATATCCATCATATATGTGAGAGACTTCTGACCAGTGTTTCAGAGCGTGACTGGCAGGACTTATATGAACAGTACATAGAGCCATGTATTGATCTACCCTCTGAATGGCAAGGGGTCATGCAGCACATGGCGATGGCCAAACAGGGTATGCGTGATCTACGAGCTGTGGGAGCAGAGCCATTGGCTCGGGATCCTCCAAATAGTGATTAGTGTGTAGGGGCAGGTGGTGCCCCTAGTTTTGAGTTTTGTAACATGCTATGGGCATGTCATATGTATCAGAGTGGATGGACTCTAAAACATTTTATACGACACATATTATGGATATGCATCGTTTTGATATTTTTATGTTATTTTCTTGTGTTAAATGTGTGTGCTAAATGCCAATCTAGAATATTATTTGCAATTCTATCTACATAGTGATTTTTTTCTCTAGGTACATGACTGAAAGTAATGATTTCAAATTCATGCATCAAAATATTCACTCGTAAATATCTTCTAAAAAGGATAGGCTTATGCACATGATAGACACCATTTAAATTGCATGACAAGAAGCAGGGAATCTAAACGAAAATGAAGGTGGAGGATGCGATGTGAAAGGGCATCGGCTAATAAACCTTTTACTGCATCATATTCAGCCTGGTTATTAGTAGAAGTACCAATGCATACCCCATTCGAGAGAACAAGGGAGTGCAAGGGGGTAAAAATGGCCCAACCTGCCGAGGCTAGATTCTTGGAGTAGCGACTTGCACCATCAGCAAAACCGATATAAGGTGTGGACTGGAGGTCCATATGAAAGGTGCCACAAGATAATAACTCGAAGGATGATGAACAATGCTGGCAACCTGAGCACAAAGTAGAAATCAAACACACTCCGCGGGGGGGAGTGATCTGGGTAAGATGTCTACTACTAACACGTTTATGGTGAGGTGGAGTGTGGTAGCTACCGGAGATGTAAATTTTGTTGAGATCATGAAAGTCACCATAGGAACGAGTGGTGCTATCCCATTTATGGGTAGGAAAGATGAAGTGAGGGTGGACATGGCTTCCATGATGTCATCATCGTAATAGAAGATGGAGTGACTGGAGGAAGGGAGACCACATGACACGGCGAAGCTACCTGACTCATCATCATGAGAAGAAAGGTTCACATGCACATTGTCACAAGGGATGATGGAAGAAAAATCAGATAAGGGATCTATTGATGTTGAGCCCAGGGAGATCACTGAAGGGAGGTCAAGCGAAACAACAGGGGAAGATTCAGAGGGAGCTTTCGCCCAAGTTCTCATGGATGATGAAAGGTAGAGGATGGTGGCTGCACGCTCCTTCATCTCGACATCAGGAGGGGGAATGTCAATGGGAGTGGTTAAATCCTCAGTTTGGCCTGCAACATACTGTGCAAGTATGGGAGAGGCGGATTGGTTTTGTTCAATATCATACTCCCGAACTACCACTAACGAGGCGCGGTAATGTGTAAGGCGGGGACAATGGTGAGAATAATGGCCATGGATATTACACAATGCACAAGGTTGGTTAGTGTGAATAGTTTTATGATTCTTGGCTATAGTCAAGGAAGAAACAGAGGCTTCAGGGACTGTAGACTCATGAAACACAACTTTAACCATGGGCTTTATATGGGGCAGTTCAGGACAGTTATGGGTGGCATGGCCAACGACATCACAAAAAGCACAGGGCTTTGTGGGCGAGGGATGTGCAGGGTCTGTCGGGTAGCCTTTTCCTTGGAGGCCCTCTTGTAAGCTTTACCCTTCTTACCTGAAGTGGTCGCAACAGGAGGTGATTCCTGTTGAGGTGGTTGAGGCACTGTTTCAGTGGGAGAAGTCATGGGGACTGATTGAACTGAGGGCAAAGCAAGGTAAGGTTTGGGTTGACCTAGCGGGGTAGCAGCTGGAGGATCAAGGTACCAGATAGGAATCCCAAGGGTCAAGTTAGGAAGAGAGAGGGTGGCCATGATAGGTTCCGTATAGACTCCTGGTGGGGGAGCTAGGAACAATATCTAACCAGAGGGGTAGTGGCCAAGCGGGACGGATCCTAAATGGTTGAGGCTTGGAGGAACCGTTCGAGGAGGGTAAAGAGCCTCGTGAGTACTAGCTGAAGGGCTAAGAGGAGGAGGTCCAAAAGGCTGAATCGAAGGGCTAGGAGAAGGCTGCGGAGGGCAAGGAGGCTACTGACTAGCCGAGGCAGGCCGCTTGAGGGCACACTGAGATGATTGCATCATGTAAACATTTGATGAGCTGGGATCAGAGACAAGAGGAGGAAGACTAAGGAATGTACCAAGAAATGAGGAATATTTGTAGACTCCGGGTGAAACACTGGTCAGAGGATCGACAATTTGCTTGTTGGCCACCAAAGAGATAGTGGACTCAGGGGAGGTTTGAGACTTCAATTTGTAATATGTCAACTGGTGAATGGTGACTGTATTTCTGTTATGAGGGAAGTACATCTTACAGTGGACCACGGAAGGGACAACAAACATTGCATAAGTGTAGCTACGACCCAATAGAATGTTGTAGTCTAAGGGGGCATCTATGACTTTTATGTCAACGCAAATAGTCTTGCCCGCAAGAGTAATAGGATAATTGCAAGATAAGCTAATGGGCTTGGAGGCATGGCCATCCCATGCTCAGAGAGTGATCATGGAATGAGCCAACTCAGGTGATCTGAGTTGCTTCCAAACCAAAGCGAACATCACACAAGTAGATGCCCCCTCATCAATAATGCATTGGGAAATGTTAGCATTCTGAATCTTGACTGGGATTTGGAAGGTGATAGAAGCAGGGAGAGGAGGATTTTCTGGCTGGTCAACATCAAAGAAAATCAATCGATCATCGGAAGGATCTACAACACCCATGATAGATAGTAGAGATTTTTGTTGTGAAGGGCACGACTGGAAGAGTTCCAACTTTGAAATGGCAGTAGGGGATTGTGCCAAATCATCGAATATGCTATATGAATGGGAAGATTTTCCAGAAGTAGCATTTCAGCGTAGTGGTCCCTTAGGGAAATTGGTATGAACCTCCACCCTAGGGTGAGGGATCTACAAGGGACCATTAGGTGTCGAAAGAGGCTCTATAGAGACCGAAGGAGGTGGCTCAGGGACAAACGTAGTAGGAGGCTTGTTGTACTGATGGGACCGAGTCTAAAGATTGATGTCTACGGTTAAAGGTTGATCAGAGTTCATCATGAGGATCTGGTAATTGGAGGTACCAGATGGAATATGTTGAGTGGCCACCTGACTTTTAGGTGGTTGGGTAGCCACGAATCCTTGCTGAGGGAAAGGATGAGTAAGCACAATCGACTGACTAGGCGTCGCACTGGGAGGGATGGAAGGGGAGGCTTTCTATCCTTGCAATTTTTCTTGAGACTCCCACAGCTACTGAATCTATGGCAAAATAGGACAATCATGTGTGTAATGACCATAAACATCACAACAAGAACAGGGCTTGTTCGTGCGAATGGGCCTGTCCTGCTTGGGTTGAGTGCCTTGTTGCTGGTTTGTAGTGTTAGGAGCATTACCTTGATTAGGTCCAAGATTACCAGGGATAGCTTGATTTTGAGTGCCTTTCCTCTTATTTTTTGAGGGAGGAGGATAAGCCGTGCCCTGCTGTGCATGTACCTGCCCTCGAGGGGGTGGTGGTTGCTGTTGTGGGGGTTGATAAGGCAAGGGAGGAGGAGGTGCTAATGTTGGAGGAGTTGGAGCACTAGGTTGTGGATAGGGATAATAAGGAGGTTGGGTAACATTGTGGTAGACAGGAGGTTGGGAAAAAAGAGGAGGCATGACGTATCCTGGATACGTGCTACGGAGAGGGGGAAAAGTGCTGGAGGTGTTGGACCCCCCTGAGGAAAACCATAGCCCATGGGAGGTTGAGAAATGATGATGACACAAACACGACACAAAGGAAAAAGAGATTGATAAGGGGAGGGAGGTGCAGGATCAACTAATTACAATGTAAAAACAAGGGCAAAGAGGTGCAGGATCAATTGATTTCAATGTTTTTAGAGTATTTTATTGGCGGTTTTAACCAAGCCCTTTTTTGCTTAGGGTGTGTGTGTGAAATGTGTAAATTTTAATTTTTAAACCCAAACATTTATAGAGAAAAATAAAAAGTATGTTGTATAGCTGTAAATAAACCTACAAATGATAGTATATAGGCCTGTAAAAATAGAAAATAAACAACTAATAATGCAATAATCTAAACCCAAGTAGGTGGGTCTCTCAAAAACTAGTCTATAGGTGAGTTAAAAACTAATAAAAACACACTAAAATAACCAATAGATCTAAGGTCAGGAGGGACAGGGATCTAAAGGTCAAAGTCTGTTGGAAATTGGTGCAGAAAATAAGAACAAATCAGGGGAAAAATTGTTGTAAAAGAGGTGGCGAAAGGCTATCTCTTAGAGGGAAATGGAGTGGACCCTAGAGGAAAACCAAAAAAAGGCTAAATGAGATGATTTGGATGGATAAAAAGCCGATCTGAAGCGGATTTGAAGGTGAGGTATCAGATCTAAAAACATGGTTGAAGACTCTGAAATTTCAAACAACCTGCAACATCAAAAACTCTTCCAAAAAAAGTGGAGGGTATTTAAGCCCTAGGGGGCTAGGTTCCCACTTATTTGAGAGAGAAAAAACAAGTACAGGTCCAAAACGGGCGGAGACGGAGGTTAGACAACCCTGAACAAAGGCTCAGACAAACCCATAAAACTTTCAGAAAAATCCCTACAAAAAGTCTAGGTCGCAGTTTCTGACCTATTTTCAGCAGAGGTCATAGTTTTTGGGCTGAAAGGTGCTTCCTGAGGGTCCAGGTCACAATTTTTGGGCCAAAAAGTGCGACCTGCACTTCTGACACTCTCAGCGGCAGATTTCGGAAAAAATTGTCATCTCAGCTGCGGCTGATGTCTGTCACCTGTGCAATAGGTCTGAAAACACACATAAGTTAGAATTTTTATCGTTTTAGGGTTTTATAGGTTAAAAAAATCATCAAGAAAAGAAAAAACAAGGTGTTGAAGAGAAATCCTATGGTTTGAAGCAACTGGATATGTAGAGATCAGAAAAATGACAGCGGTCGTAATCGTAAACCCTTGTGGAGTCGCTAGTTGTTAGTATGAATCTTAATTCCAAGCATACGAAAAAAGACCACTTTAACTGCGCATAACAAATAGCCCTAACAAAAAATATGGCCGCTAATAGCCTCAGATCTGTAATTAGCTGGCGATCAAGATAAATGCTGCAAAAATCTAGATCTATGCATTAGAAGACATTAAGCAGTAGAAAAAACAAGATTTACTCCATGCATCCAATAGACAAGACAAGAATATTTTGAATGAATTTTGTATTAATGGCACCTGGGAGGAAAACACAAGAGGGTGTTCCCTGTTCTCCTCAACGGGATGAGTTCTTATAAGTCCTCAACACTTCAGATCTAAAATTCCTCTCTCTTGATGGTGTAGAAAACCCAGACAAAAATGGTAGCAAAAATATGACTATTATGGTGGGTCAATAGTCAGACCAAAAGTATAGATCCAGAGTGATTTTTAGGCAAAAAAAGGTGATAAATGAATGGGAAAACCCTTCTATTTATAACAAAATATTGAGTTAGTCTAGATATTGGTGCATAATTAAAATATTATTAACCAAATCAAGATCCAACTTTTATGGAATATTTTATTATATTTGTTGGAGGGAAAAGGAATTTGACTTGGGCCAAATCCCTTTATTTGTAAATAATAAATAAATAAATGATTTATTTATCATTTTAAGGATGTGGTTGAGTAATAATCAAATAAATAATGATTTATTTAATTATTTAAAGGTGATTTAGTCATATTCAACAAAGAATATTATTTAAATAAGGTTTAAATAATTATTCTTAAGAAATAATAAGATAAATAATGATTTATCTAATTAATTTCCCTGTTTTGGGTTAAATATAACCAGGAATATTAATTAAATTGTTGTTTAACTAATTATTCCTTGAGGAGAATCAAACAAATGTAGATTTATTTAATATTTCCTCATGGGGTTTCCTGTTTAGACTATAAACAACTTAATAAAGGTGGTTTACTAAGTTATTCTTCATAGTGAATCCAATTTTACTTAGGGTAAAATTGGTCTTACATGGTGTACTAGGGTCCATCTAATAACAATAGGTTAGATGACCAAAAAATGGTGTAACAAAGAGCATACACTTATGAACATACAGGACTTTAGGACATAGTGGATACAAATATTGGACACACTGGAAACACAGAGACTCTTGAAGACTCTCTGGGATGCGATATCTGAATGGTGAGATTCGCCCCTTATTTATACAAGAGTTAACGCGGTGGAAGAAGATTCTTGAATTACTATTATATATTCTCTTTGTTATCATATCAAACCATATCTGTATTGATTAAGAGAATATTGTATAAAAAGGATTTAACCAATGGATATTGTGAGATGAAACAACCCACGGAAAATGAATAATACAAAGTGGAGTGATTTTTGTCACCCACGAAACCATGTGACAGAATATTTCCACATCTATACAGATTAAGAGGATCTTGTATAAAAAGGATTTACATAGTGGATATTTACAAATCAGAAAACCAACAAAAACCGAATAATACAATGTGGAGTGATTTTGGTCACCCATGAAACCATGTAATATAATATTTTCTTTATGTTTTATGCACAACAAAATACTAAGAAGATATTGCATGTGGGTCCACATTCTTCTTTATTTAAATAGGTAACAAGATAATCTTGTGGGTCTTTAAGATCATGAACCTAGTGTGGACCATGCATATTGAAATTATATAAGAAAGATGATAAATACATGATGGGAACCAATTCATTACATGATACTAATTTTTCACCAGAGAAATAATTATTTATTTCAAAATTTGGAATGTTAGGAAGGTTTTCATGTGTGTGTTCCCAATTGGATGTGAGAAAATTCAATTGAAACTGGAACCATGCTTATGATCTTGCAGCTTCTTCCATATCATGGTATAATAGATAAGTGAATAGAGGCCCTATGAGGTTTATTATAGACTTAAATTTGGGGAAATACTTATACATAAGGATTTTAAACCATGGACTCCGCATATTATGCGTACTGGTAATATTATTACATGACATGACTACTAGAACACTTTTATATCTTTTTACATATCTGGATAACGAAAAATAATCAATATGACTAAATATGGGTCAAGGATAAGAGTATAGAAAATATAAGGATTTTGGGTATGACTACTTACTATCCCAAGGGTTCTATACTACCAATCATAATTTTGCTTATTGACCCAATAACTAAGGATTGTATGAAGGACTAATGGGGGTAGACAATAAAGGGTTTGTACAAAGAATGACCAACATAAACAATATGTACAAGAATTGTAGATAAGTACCCATATGTATTCTGTTAGAGAAATAGGAGGAGATTCTATGACCCAATATCCTCTTGTTAAGACTTTTATTTCTTGGACTTTGCTTCCTTCTTTGGTTAAAATATCTGCAATGAAATTATATTTACCAGCTTTATACTCTATATCAAAACCATAATCATATAGCCATAAACTCCACCTTAATACTCCATGATTACCCTGCTCAAGTAGTATTCAATTTGTGAGCATACCCTTGATATGTTTTAAATATGTTCTTACAGTGAAATGAATTGGCTTGAGAAAAAACTGAAATCTCTTAATTTTATTTTTTACTACAAGAATTCCTTTGTGAGATGAAGGGTATCTAGTTTCTGCATGTTTGAAATTCTCTGATGAGTACATACATATTTATTCTCTCTTGGTATGTTTTTGTAAAAGAAATCCTACCCATACTTGTTACGGGGCGTCTATTTCTAAAATAAATGAAATATCTAAATTTGGAAGATGCAGCTTTGGAAGATGTTGGGATTTTTGCTTAGTAATTTGGACTATGTTTGTCATTTTATTATTCCATGGAATTATTGGCTTTAATCTCTATTGAAAAAATTTAATATATTTTTCTTGATTCTCAGAAAATTCTATGATGTAGTTTATACAACCAATAAACCTCTGTAACTAATTTTTTTCTAGTATCTAATTAGTAAATTCCTGCAAGGATTTTAACACTTGATCTTGGATTTTTACCTAGCCTTGCAATAAAATGATACCAAGATGTTCTATCTTAGATTTTGCAATAAAAATTTAGAAATATTTTTGGATAATACTAAGCCATGGTTGAAGACTATGCTACATACAATTTTCAAATGGTACTTATGTTATTTTTTCTTTAGAGTGGATTAACATATCATCAATATATATAATAGCAAAATCGAGATCCCTAAAAATATCTTAAATTCTTTTCTAAAACTCAAATGGAGAATTATTCAAACTAAATGGCATGACACACCATTGATATTGTCTAAAAGGAACCACAAAAGTTTTTTAAACCTATCCTTGGGAATTATCCCTATCTGCCAAAATCCACTTTTTAGATCAAACTTACTAAATAAATTATTCTAGCCAATTTTTCCAAATAATAATTCTTTTAAGAGAAGCATATACCTAATAGGGAGCAATGCATCATTAAGAGATTTGCAGTTTATTACCAATCTCTTTTTTCCCCTTTTATGCTTTTAATGTTTATTGACATAGTCTACTTAGTTCAATTAACCTTCTCTTCAATAATTCTTCAATCTCCTCTTTGCAAGTTTGTAATTCCTATGGAGACATTGATTTTGTTGAATCCTTTTGTGGCTTTCCATGGAAATATTATTTATAAGGAATATACACAAAGTAATATTCTCTAGAACAAAATGCATATGGGTGGTTAGATTTGCATTCCTGCTTTAATTTTTCTGTAATATCCCCAAGCTCTTCTTGGCCATGTACTTATGCATACCTCACTATCTTATTTTTTTTTTATAAATTTTCTAGGGATCCTTCTATCACATATGGTTTCTTATCAAATATTCTTACTGTAATATCACTTTTATATTGAATTCGAACTGCCTTTCCTTTATTATGAAGGATAATGATTTCTTGTTCAATTTTTAAGGGTTTGTGTCTTCTAACAAAATATTGGCCCAAAATAATATGACAAACATCATCAAAATCCAAGTTCAACACCAAAAGTAGTTGAGCGGTGTGTTGTAATTATCTAGTAAGTTATACATGAAAGGTTGGAAGTAAACATGAAATTGAAGAACATGTTGTAGGTAATTGCTGAGGAGTTGTGAGTTTAAAGGATATTGAGTTCCATTATCAATCCGAGCTCATATTTGCAGACATTTCATTTCTTACTTACTTCTATATACTTTATTTCTTATTTATGTAAAACAATGTACATAGTCCCAGTAGAAGAAATGATAGGAAATAGATCATTCACTGAGAATGCATCATCTAAAAATACACTTCATTCTTGGATTCTTCAGATCTTTAATAAGAATTCACATGATAATTTATATGACTATAGATTTATTACCCTAGGTTTCCCACCGACCACTAATTGGGAACTCCCTCTTATTATAGTTGAAAAATTTTATGATCTTCTTATGCTTCAATTTCATGTTGCAAGTCTATTTTGTTTTACCTCTGGCAATGTTTCGATTTCTTTATCTAAACCAATATAAAAAATCAAATTGATAAAACAAGAAGATTTTGAATGGGGATTAGCTCATGACTACATTTATATACATCTTGGCATGATCCAGTTTGAAGTATATCCTTTAGTTCATCCAGGACATAATGTTTCATGTCTCACTTGTGTCATAGATTCTCATCACAGCAAATTCATATATGATTTATTGGGAGGATTTGAAGAATCTCTCCATAATTTCCATGTTTGGTCCCCAATTATACCACGACATCAAGTATCTCTAACAAACCCTCATATTAATGAATTAATACAAGCATAAATCCAATTTCGGGATTTAATATGACCCCTTGTTCTAAAATTTCCCAACTAAATAAAGTTTTTTATCTCTATTTTGTATCTACAAATATTCCAACTCTTAATCCTAAATTTCTTATCCATACACAGTCTGAAGACATGGTGGTTGGACCTACAAATTCTCCTCCCATATCCCTTGGATTTTCAAAACTTACTCTTCATAAGGAGTGGATACATACATAGCAACCATTAAGTAAAAAATACATTTTAGAAAGTGAACCTAAAAAATTGAAAGTTGTTGAAACAGATATTGGCCCAATAATTATGTTATGACCTACTTTCTCTCAACAACTAGGACATTCTCCTAAATTTCTCAGATTAGGATGATCAAAATATATAAAATCTATTCCCACTCCTTGTCTAGCTATTTTTTATTATGCTCTTATATCCCATGTACAATCACATATATTACTTCATTTTTATACCTGTAATTATTTTTCAAAATCATCTATGTTATGAAACCAACTCAAAAAATAGAAGAAAATATAGATCAACGGCTTAGAAATCAGCCTATTCGAAGGGGAAACCTCCTTTACATTACATAAATGAACAATTCTTGGATGATACAAATGAAAAAACCTACCTTCTATATATAGGAGTCTAAGGGGTCACAATATAACAATATGGGTACCACATGGGCACAACAATAAAAATAATGGGGCTACACCTAGGGGGCACAATAATAATAATATGGGAACTACATGGGCAGAAAAATAACAATAATGGGGCCACACTAACAATAACAATAAGGGGATAAACTAGTATTATAGGGACCTAACATGCCCCTCTCCTTCAAAAAAGTGTCGTCCTCAATGCTTGAGTAGTTATAGATGCTTCTATATAAAATTATCATCCTCCCATGTTGAATCTTCAGTGGGTAATTTCCTCCACTTTATGAGATACTATGAAATTGATCGATTTTGTAGTGTCGAGTTCTTGTTTTTGTGATAACTTCAGGTTCCAAAATGATTTTTCCTTCCTCGTCAAGTTCTGGAAATATCGTTTGAATTGGGAGCTTGTCACCTATAACCTTCTTTAAGCATGAAACATGGAAAACTAGGTGCACTTGGGAAGATGGAGGAAGCTCCAATTTAGATACCATAGTACCAATCTTTTGCAACACCTTGTAAGGACCATAATACTTTGGTGATAATTTATTATCATTCCCAGCTTGCTTGAGGGACATTTGTTTGTATGGTTGTAGCCATAACAATACCCAGTCGCCTACATCAAAACTTATTTTGCTACAATGTTGATATGCTTGTTGTTTCATTTGATTCTGCGTCAAAGTGAGGTTATCCTTTAAGATTTGGAGAACTTGTTGTTGATGCTCGATGTGATCTTCCACGGATTGAACCTTAGAATTTTCTCTTAAAGATAATGTGATGGACAGTGGATGATATCCATAAAGTGCCATAAATGGGGTAATTTTTACTACAATATGGAAAGAAGTGTTATACCACCATTCATCCAGAGGTAACCACTTTTCCCATTGTGTTTGTTTATCATATACAAAGAAATGAAGATATCCTTCCAAAAATTTGTTCACTATCTCAGCTTTCCCATCAGATTGAGGATGATATGATGAGCTATGAGATAATTGAGTATCCAAACAAGAAAATAATTCCGTCCAAAAATTTCCTGTAAAAATGGGATCTTTTTCACTTACAATAGTCTTTGGGTTTCCATGTAACTTTTGAATTGTTTCCAGAAATGCATTAGCAACTGTACTAGATTTAAATGGATGAGATAATACACAAAAGTGTGCATACTTTGTAATTCTATTAACTACCACTAAGATGACATTATTTCCTTCAGACTTGGGTAAAATTGTGATAAAATCCATTGAAAACTCCTCCCAACGTTGACATGGAATGGATAAAGTTTGTAACAGACTCGGGGTCTTAATTTTCTCAACTTAATTTTGTTGGAAAACTAAACATTCCGCCAAAAAAAAATGAATATAAGATTTAAGGCCATCCCAAAAAAATTACTTCTTCACCCTATGGTAATTTTTAAAAATCACGAGTTCCCTCCTAAGGGAGAGTTTTGCAATTCCAAAAGAATATTTTTTTTGAGTTGGGAATTATTACAAAGATATAAGTGATTTTTTCACCATAATGAATCATTTTTCTAGCTAAATGTTTCAGATGTACTTGGATCTTGCTGCAAATTTTGAATGAGTTTCAACACCTCTTCATCATTCTTCATTTCATCCCTTTCTTTGGTTATCCACTCATATTGGATAATAGAAATGGCACAAAGTAATTCTTCCACATCCTCATCCTTTCTAGAGAGTGCATCTGCAATAGTATTTTGCTTCCCTTTTTGTAAATGATTTCAAAGTCATAACCCAACATCTTTAAGACCCATTTTTTATACTCTTCTAAAGATAATATATGTTCCAAAAAATATTTAAGACTATCATGATTTGTTTTTACCTTGAAGTGTCTTCCCAATAGGTAAGGTTGGCATTATTTTAGTGCATGTAGTATTGCCAACATTTCCTTCTCATAAATAGGTTTCTGTAAATAATTTCCTTTTATTGGATGAATTTCAAAAGAGATGGGTCTTCTTGAATTAAAACTGCACCAATTCCATTTCCTGAGGCATCATGTTCCACATTAAAGTTTTTTATGAAGTATGGCGTAGATAAGATCGATGCTTGGCACATTTCCTCTTTAAGATGTTCAAAGGCCTTAACTACTTCTGGAGTCCAAGAAAATTCATCTTTCTTCAGTAATGATGTTAGAGGCATTGATATTCTCCAATAATTCTTAACAAACTTGTGATAATACCCTGTTAGCCCTAGAAATCCTCGAAGATGATTTATGGTTGTGAGGATTTTATATTCCTTAATGGATTTAATTTTGTTAGGGTATACCTTAACACCCTCATGAGATACAATATGACCAAAATATTCCACCTCATATACTCCAAAGAAACATTTGGACATTTTTTCATATAATTATTTGTAATATTCCCAAATGGGAAAATCAGTAATATAGGCACCAAAAACGTATTTTTTAGAAATTATACTATAAAGGTCAATAAAAGCCCATGGATCCATTATTTTATACATTATAGCAACCAAATATCAAAGGATATCATAAAAAAATCATTATAGCTTAGTTAAATAGGCCTCCCAAGCCTAGAATAGCTTAAAAACACTACAACCCCATGACTACTGCAACACATAATTTCTGAAGCAAGTAACAGTGCAGTTTAATGATGGTTTCTACAAAAAAATTAGAAATAAAAATGGATGTGTTGATATATTACTAAAACGGGCTAAAAAATAGATATCTAGTCCCTTTTACATAATTCCAAGGTAACCCATCAAGCGTTTCTTTGAAGAGCATGAGATGCAAGAAGTATAAACTGCAGATATGTGGCTGAATCACATTGTATTACTAAAGATATGCATACATATGGCTGGAAATACAAATAAATGGTTGTAGCTCCTCCTTAATAGCTTTCCGAGTGAAAGGATGATCCCTCCACTAGGAAACTAGCTCACAATCAGGGGTTTTGACCCCTCCATTGCAACACCATGAAAAATAACGCAGTTCCTCAAGGAGACTATGCTGTAGTTGTAGGTGGCTACTTGACCCATTATTTTATGGTGGAAAATTAAGCCCAGAACACTCATCTTATATTTCTTCAACAAGTCCTCCAAGGAAGAGTGTGGAATTCCCACATGAGAATACCCTTGCACTAAACAGTGCAACAAACCCAGCTAAAAAGTGAAGCATGCAATAAGTCATAAGAATCAAACAAAAACAATATTTTGAATGCATCTCATGGCTGCCATCCCTTCCCTTATATTCTTGGTGATCTTCCTCACCCTTGGCCCCACTTATTTATGAGGTTACTTCCATGCAAAGACTCCTCCTCCAAAACTACGTTGTCTCCACTAGCTCCACTCTCTCATTTACAACGTTGTTTGATTTGGTTAACCTTGACTTAGTCTCCATGAATTTTCTCCTTTCACACCCAAGGTGGCTTTATTCTAACTATATAAACTAATCCACATTCACACTGGGCTGTCTCTATTGATGATTCACTCCTCCCATACAAGTGTCGTTGACTTGGTCAAACTTGGCCTTGTCCATATGCATTAGCCCCTGTTCACACATGAGGGTGCTTTATCCAGCTATGAATATGATCCATTTTCACATTAAGAGGGATTTTATGCCTACTAAAGAGATTTATGGGCCTCCCTACCCATTTATTCACCTAACTAAATGTCAAGAGAAAAATTAATATTCCAATTAGCTGCATGCTAATTTAGGAATATTACAGTCCTCCCCTCCCAAATGTTTATTTTCCTCAAGAAAATGCAAGGATAGAACTGAAGAGCCTCTTCTCCTCCTCCTGTAGCATACTCATATGATAAAATCCTCCAAGGAACAAGATGTTGTCTTAGCAATAAATCTTCAAGTTGCCCCTCCCAAGTAAGTAAGTTAGCTTTTGGTAACCATCCCAAATATCTATCATCATGTAGAAGTAAAACAATCATGGAGGAAACAATGTGTTGTCTAGAGGCCTTCTTGAGGCATGGATTCTGAAATATGTTGGGAATTATAATTCCCATTTGAGTCTCCCATCCCTAAGCTATCATCCATACAAAATGAGCCACCCTCCAAAATGGTAACCCATGAAAAATCTCCTCCACCTTTGGATCCTGCAATGTAGGTGGGTTGCATAACTGAACATAGTAGACAAAATGGGCTACCTCACACTGTCTCTCTCTCCACTTATGATAAGTGTAGAGTAGCTGCCAATTTTGGGCTGCAATAATGTTGCCCTCAAGAGGCAGGAAGAAGACTGGATCTTCAAAGATCCTCTCCATAGAGTCATGAATCATGATGGCCCAAACCATCCCATACAAAGAGAATGGCACATCATCACCATATAGAATCCAAATCACCAAAATGTTGAAGTTTATGTACAAGTTTGGATGGCCCCAATGGTTTCTCCAGTGGATACAGCGTAGTTTTACCAACTGCTATTTTAGAACATCATGTGGCAAGTTGTCTCCCAACAAGTTTATAGTTGTGCATGTTTTCTCATCTACTATGAGGTAGTAAATGGCATTATACATCAGTTGAGCACAATAAAAATAACACCATACTTGCCCAAAGTCATGCAAATAAGGGCTATCTCTACCACAAATGTTGGTCCTAGAATGACCATGAAACCCAAAGATAAGCTTGCCCTCTTGTGGAGAAATTCACTATACATTTCTTACCATGCATTGTGAGTAGGCTAAAAGTGAGGTCCATATATGAGCCCTCCCATGATAATCTCCTCATAAAGATTTTCAAAATGAAGGGATGCATACTCCCCTTAGAACACTCCAGCAATAGATCCATACTCCCAAGTGAAAGCATTGTTGTCCTTATTGATAAGGCTTTTTCTATTCCATGACTCCATTCTTTGTCATGCCATATGAAAAAGTCATCCACCATCATGCTGCTATATGTGGGAGATTTCTTCCTATGTGGAAGCACCTCCTGATCCTCTAATTCTGAAGGGTAGCCTCTTTGCACTTTTACTGTGCCATCCCTTTCTCCTGAAATATCATGCCAAGTATCGGAGAAATTCTGCCCACGCTCTCCCAAGAGTAGTCAAAGCAACAATAGCTCTTGCTGCCCCCTCACACCTCCATCATGAAAATCATGAGGTGAAAATATGATGATTGACATGAAGAATGTCATATCAGCACAATGCACCCAAAATCCTTGTTTCCATATGATGCAAGTGTCAAGCCAAGTTACACCCACCAACATACCCTTAGAAGAAGGATATGTCACTTAATGGCCAAACTCTTTCAAGAGTAGCCAACGCAGCCATGCATCCTGCTTCCCTGTGTCAGAGATATGAAGGTGACTCACCAACCTCTTGCTTACCATCTACACCCCTTCATCCAAATGTGGGTGTCTCCTACCATGCCCCATCTTGGTAATACTCCAATGGAGAATACCGTCTTTCCATATCAGATTTCCACCTTTTCATTTCATGGGATGTTGAAATGCAATCTCTTTGAGATCCCCAAGTGAAGGCCACTTATCAATGACCATGTTGAATCCAAAGGGATCCAAGTATGCTGAAGGTAAAGGCTTCCCATTGAGTTGTGAAATTCTCATTAAGAAATATCCATCACAACAGTGAAAGATAAGATGCCTTTCATCAATCATCTGCCCATCCAATATCGTATAGGTAAAATAGTCATCAGAATGCTCCAATAATAGTTGGGCCCCCAACTCATCACTACTGCTTAATGACAACGCTACTAATCTTGAAAATGGTGTTTTAGCTGTCTCATGTGTTATCACTCAATAATTTCTATAGGTTCAAGAGAAATAGTCCGAGGTAACCACAAACCTACTTTGGAAATCTACGATCTAGCCTTCCTAAATTTTAGAGAGGGCTCTCTCTTTATGATTTAACTTTGTTTTTGTTTAATTTTTTAGGTTAGTTATGATAGAAAAATTTGGTTTTGGTTTTGAAATGTTTGGTGGAAAATAATATTACTTGAAGACAAATTAAAGAGGGATCTACTAGTCCATTGGGCTATGGAGTCAAAATCTAGCAAGCAGAACTAGTAGGCAAGGCCAAGAGGATGTTAATGTATTCAGGGCAAGGTAGATAACCCTCAGATATTTGGATAGATTTTTTTGATGAGATGGCTTGTTTTTGGATAAAGGGCAATGAAGAATCCTTTGATTCGGAAAAAAAGGAAGGAGGCAGAGGTCAAATGGGACTAGGAGAAATTAAGAATTCCTAAATCCGGAAATCAGCAGAAAACATTTAAATGATTAAGTAGTTAAGACAAGGAGTTCTAACACTAGTCCTGAATTAATACTCCTATTTAATCATTAAGATTGAACAACATATATGAAATTGTATGTAACTTAGAATGGAAACAATGAAAAGATAGATGCACTTTACTCTTCAAATTATCGCATGAATCCTGAATTATGAAGTCCAATTGGCTATTGTCTAGACCGCTGCTTTGAAATCAACACATGTGAGCCTCCAACGTACCAGAAAAATGTCTATAATGTTCTTAGCAATTTTATTCCACACTAAACAATTCATAAACAGAAGTATTTATACAGAATTTTTATTACAAATATCCTAGAGAAATATAGGAACAACTCTAGGAAATAAAAATATCCTTACACATTAAGAGGGACAATTGCTTAACAACTTAGCAAGTTGTCCTTTTATCTAGAAAAAATAGAACTAACATTATCTAATAAAAATAATTTGTTGACTAGGTGTACATGATTGCTAGCATATTTGGAAAATATCTCTTTGAAGATTGCTTGATTGATACTCTTTTCACTTTACACCCTTTAACACTGCCTTTCTTCCTGATACTCTTTCACGCTGTTCATTTATCTCTTCGCTGCTGTAAAAATAGAGAAATTACAGTAGTAAAAATTTGTTGGCTATTGCTTTTCTAATACTCTTTGACCTTGATTTTTAGCCTGATACACTCACCTGATATATTAACCTTTTGACAACTGTAAAATGAAATTTTTAATGTGGTAGAACAATTAATTCACTGTCATATACTTTCACTGTCATACTTGGATTTCCCTTTTACCCTTTTACTGTTTTACTTTGATTGTCCTGTAACTTTGTTTTGACCTTTCACTCTAACTTTTACCTGATACACTTTATCCACTGATACTCTTTAACTGTTATGCTTTTACTATCCCTGTGAATTCTCATTTCACTTTTATCATTCACTGTGAAAATTTCATCATTTTGATCTCTCTTTGACTTGATTTTATCCTTTCTTGTACACAAACTGTTTGTTGAATGAAGTTTTTTTGAATTGAAATCTGAGAATTTGGAGCAAACAATTTTTTCAACTAGTATTGAAACTGTTGGTCCAATTTCATATTATGATAATAACCTTTACTGTAGGTATTTCAAAATTAGGGATGGTTTTTTGCAGTTTCTGCTTGAATTTGAGCTTTAATGTTAACTGCTAGAACCGAAACAGATCTTATCTGGTCTTCAAACAGGGATCTTGCTGTTAAATCTGGATTTTCATGCGTGAATTTATACATCTAGGTTTAAAACAAGGCTCTGGGAGCTTAAAACTGGCTAAATGGAGCTTCATTAACAGTCGGCTACAAATTTAAACTCAAAACACACAGATCTTGTTAAAAAAAATTATAACCAAGGTTTTAACCCATAGCTATAAATCTCATAAACGTATCAATGGTGGGTTTTAATACTTTGGCAGGAATTCTTTGAAGTTTGAATGCAAAAAACTAGGGGTGGTTTTCGCATTTAAAATGAGCTGTAAGTGGTATTCATCTAATCAAACGAGACGAAATGAACATATGCCACGTCACAGAGGTGGTTTTCACAAAAAAAAAAATTTCGCGTCCATTTGGGTTGGGGGTCATCGTTTGTTTTGCGGGCGTGAAGATTATCGTTAGTCGTTGGATTGGAGAGTTTAAATCGAGTGGTTAGGATCCTTTTAAAACTACAGGGGAAAGGTGTTGGGAAAAATACAGAGAGGGGGGTGGGTGAATCAGTATTTAGTGCAGACAATAAAACTTTGATTTGTCTTTCTTAAAAAACCATATGCTACTTTCTTGAAGAAAACTCGCGTATATACGCGGATATCCTTTACAGAACTCGCATATATCCATTGATCTAATTATGCTTTTAGTTCTTGACTTAGATCATTGCATTACTCATTTTTCAGATGTTTAGAAAACAGTAAACAGGTGCAGAAAGAACAGAACAATCATCACACATAAGCAACACACATGAACACCAGGATTTTAGGTGGAAACCCAATTCGGGAGAAAACCACCGCTGCCGTAGTCTCAGTATTCAATCTTTATTATTAAGAAAACTTCTTACAACATGTACTGGTGCAGACTCATACCAGCACGTAGGCACCCACCTGCAGAAGGCTACAACCTTCTCTCATTTACCAGCCTCTCCTGGAAGGGAGCAAAAACCCCCTGCTCTCGTTTACCAGCCTCACCTGGAAGGAAGCTACTACCCCCTGATATTAGCACCAGCCTCTACTAGAAGAAAGCTTCTACTTACAGACTGAAGGCTTCAACCCTCAGATCCACTGCAGACCACGTTTCATCAATTTTCAAACTGGATCAAACAATTCCAACACAACCCTTTACTTATCAACAAACAACCTTTGCCTAATGCAGAACAGTGAAACCACTTGTAACCAGAATATCAGAGATAGCCCAGACTTCAGAATAAATATGCAGAAACACATTCAACCTTGAGCAACCATTATATTAGATATCATACGCGCTTTTAGTTAATCAGACCCGCGTATATACGCGCTTTTCATGAAGCGAAGCCACGTATACATCTGTGCAATTACCAAAATAACCCTAATTGTCCATACACGCCTTTGTTTAAACAGATCCACGTATACACACGCTTTTCACAAACTGAACCTGCGTATAGATCTATAAAAGATAAACTTTGCACAACAGACTAGATCTATGAACTTACCCATATTTCTTCAAGATCTTCAACAGATTTGCGCTAGGTCTTCATTACTTCTTTTCAAATCATCCTAGAGATTCAACTTTTCATATCTAGAGGTCTTGAACCTTCATCATGTTCATAGGTGCATCATAGATTCAGATCTATCAATTAAGAACAGAGTTCAACCATACAGACTAACTTTAGAGTGAAGTATTCATTAAAACCCAGACATCTTGCACACCATTTTCACAATGATTTTCTTCTCCTTATATAGATTTAGCCTTTTTCAATACCATGAGCCAAAACCACATCACTTCCGATGGTATTCCTGGATGGGATTAAATAGACAATCTAGCGCTCAATACAATGGGTCAATACCATGGTAATTCCCTTGGTTTTACAAATATAGAGCGCAATTGGGAATACGCGACTTGGAACGATCTTTTCCGCGTGTATACATGACTTCCCCTAAACAAACCCGTGTATGCTTTGTGACATACCTTGTTCAACAATATTCGGGCCCTTACTGATATTTATTTCTCTGGTACTTCTGAGCTACTTGAAGAAAATTAGATTTACATCATTAATAAACTCATCAAGCATCAAGGACAAATTCATTAAGTAGGTTGCCATCATCTTCATCAAGTGGGTTGCCATCAAGGACAACACTCTGTATCATATTGCCAACAATCTCCCCCTTTGGGCTTGATGGTAACCATGATGGTGTTTGATTATCACAACAGATAGATACATTAAGCATAATGATATTCTTACCTTATTCAAACACCATGTCACACTCCCCCTTTGACATCAAGGGAAAAGAGCAGATCAAAACCAACACAAGGTTACCAGCTCCCCTTGAGTCCATGCTGAATTTTCAAACATATTTTTCAATGAAGTACATGACTCTGTGACCTTCCTATCACCAAGGAATCATACTTACATCAAAGATCCAACCAAGTGGACTTACAAAAAAAATTACCAATTCCTTACATGACTGAATATTACAATTTTACATCATAGGTCTCAACATGACCTTTACATCAAATTACAAATATGAATTTTTATAACCAAAAACAAAAGGACTAAAGAGATCATATTTCAGAATCATAATGCCAACAATGCATAATACTCAGCAAGGATAATGCTCCCCCTAAAGCTGTGCTTCCAATGCATCCTTTCCATATGACCAAAGCTCCCCCTGTGCTTGTGCATCCTGAACACTTTCAACATCAAATCATCAAGGCATCTTCACCCAATAGAGAAAGAAACAGAAATATAAGAGCTGAAATACCACTAGAGACTCCAAACCACATCAGCGATACCAAACAGCACCAGAGCTTGTGCTGAAGAAATGCTGACCCTGAAAAAAATTGTCAGCAATCACTCATACGCGGTTTTTTGTGTATGAACTCGCGTATATACGCGACTGTCTTTCAGGAAACCTACGTATCCAATTTAATCTTCTGAATTTAAGCAGATTTGTTCTTCTGACTGGCAGAGACTACTCCCAGCTTCTATCTTAGATATTTGAATGCTTCCCTGGGCAGAGTTTTGGTAAAGATATCAACAACTTGTTCTTTGGAGGGAACATACTCCAACTTCACCTTTTGTTCAAGCACTTGTTCACGTAAGAAGTGATATTTGATGGGAATGTGCTTGGTCTTTGAATGCATAGCATGATTCTTTGAGGTATGATGGCACTTGTATTATCACATATAATGGAGATAGGAGGTGTACATTTGATTTGAAAATATTGTAAGGTTTGCATCATCCAAAGGAGTTAAGTGCAACAAGATGCGGCAGCCACATATTCTGCTTCTGCTGTAGATAAGGCAATAGAATTTTTCTTCTTGCTGAACCAAGATACTAACTGGGGTCCCATATAGAATGCACCACCACTAGTGATTTTCTGATCATCAACATTTCCAACCCAATCTGCATCAGTGTAAGCATGAAGAGTAAGATCAGCATTCTTTGGATACCATAGTCCAAAGTCTTGAGTTCCTTGTAGATATTTTAATATTCTTTTGACAGCCTGAAGGTGAGACTCTTTTAGATTAGCTTGGAATCGTCCAACAATCCCAACTACATGCATAATGTCTGGTCTATTCCCAGTGAGATAAAGTAGGCTTCCTATCATTGATTTGTATTCTGGTTGATTCACCGTGGGAGAATCATCATGAGAACTGAGATTACATCCGGTTATCATTGGTGTACTTATAGGTTTGCATTCTTCCATGCCATACTTCTTCAGAATTTGCTTAAGATATTTTGCTTGTGATAATAATATACCATCTGTAGTTTGATGCACTTGCAAGCCAAGAAAGAATGTTAGTTCTCCAAGTAAGGACATTTCAAATTCTTGCTGCATGACAGAAGCAAATTTCTGACTCATAGATTATTCATTACTCCCAAAAATGATATCATCAACATATACAACCACAATCAATAGTTTATCATTTTCAACTTTTGTGTATAATTTGCTATCAGCAGACCCCTTTGAAAATCCTTGTTGATGAAGATATTTGTCAAGACGATAATACCATGCCCTTGGAGCTTGTTTGAGACCATATAGAGCCTTTTTAAGTCAACAAACAATATTTTCATCATTTCCCAAAATGAATCCTTCCGGTTGTTCTATATAAACTTCTTCTTCTAGATCACCATTGAGAAATGCAGATTTAACATCCATTTGATAAACTTTGATTTGTTGAAAACTTGAAAAAGCAAGAAACATTCTTATGGCTTCAAGTCTAGCTATAGGAGAAAAAGTTTCTTCAAAGTCTATTCCTTCTTGTTGAGTATACCCCTTGCAAACCAGTCTAGCTTTGTTTCTTATAACATCCCCATTCTCATTTAACTTTTTCTTGAATATCCATTTAGTTCCAATGACATTTTTATCATGTGGTCTTGGTACCAATTCCCAAGTGTGATTCTTTTCAATTTGATCAAGCTCTTCATTCATGACTTGAACCCAACATTCATCTTTGCTAGCTTGATTGACATTGTGTGGTTCAATTGTGGATAGAAATGCTAGATAGCTAGAATATCCCACAAGAGTCCTCCTTATTTGTACACCTGATTCCATGTCTCCCAAAATTTGAGATTCAGGATGATTCTTTTGAACATATCTGGATGGAGCTTTTTCAGATAAATCATTTTTAGGTTCTTCATTGGATCCACTGTCTATATCATTTCTATTTGATGTATAAGGAAAAAATTCACCATCATCTTCATCTGTTGTTTGTTTTTCTTCTTTAGGGGCTGCAGGAGACTCATCAATAACAACATCAATACATTCAACAATATTTCGAAGCCTTTTATTGTAAAATTTGTATGCTCTACTCGTAGATGAGTAACCAAGAATTATTCCTTCATCTGATCTAGGTTCAAACTTGCCAAGCTTTTCATCATTATTTTTGATAAATCATTTACTTCCAAAAACTCTAAAATGCTTTACAGATGGAGAATTACCATACCAGAGTTCATATGGATTTTTGTCACTATTTACCCGAACATGAGCCTTGTTGAGAATGTTTACTGCTGTATGTGCTGCTTCTCCCCAAAATGTGTCAGGTGTTCCAGAATCATCAAGCATAGCTCTAGCCATTTGTTGAACGGTTCTATTCATTCTTTCTGCTACGCCATTTTGTTGTGGAGTTCCAGCTACAGAAAATTGTCCTTTTATGCCATGTTGTTCACAAAATTCAAGGAATTCATTTGAAGTATATTCTCCTCCTAAATCAAATCTAAGAAATTTGAGTTTTAGATCTACTACATTTTCAACCAGAGCCTTGAAGATCTAAAATTTCTCAAATGCTTCATCTTTGTGCTTCAGCAACCCAATCCAACACATTCTAGAGAAGTCATCAATAAATAAGATATAGTATTGTTCACCACGGGGTGAATTTTTCCTCATAGGTCCACATATGTCATAATGAATGAGTTAAAGAGGTCTAATTGATGATCCTTCCTTGGCATTAAATTGCACTCTGGTCTGCTTGCCGAATTTGCAAGATTTGCATATGATACTTTCAGGTAGAGAAATATTGGGAATACCACGAACATCATTCAGTCTGCTTGATTCACTGATTTGAGAGAAGCTTAGATGCCCCAACCTTCTATGCCATAGCCAATTTTCAGAAGATTGACTCAAGCAACATTGTTCTTTGCAGTTCTTCAATACATACAGGTTGCTTGGAGTTATTTTCCCTTTTATAATTGTTTTGCCTATATCAAGATCACGAACCACACATTCTTTTGAACTAAAGACAACTTCAGTTCCTTGATCACACATTTGACTCACACTTAGCAAGTTATGCCTTAAGCCATCCACATACATGACATCATTAGCCTTCACATTTTCCTTTAGAAACCCAGACCCTTTTCCTTTAATTACAGCAGGATTATCATTTCCAAAATTAACTTTCTTCTCCTTTTCTAGAGCACTATATGCAAGAAGTTTGTGTTTGTCACCTGTCATGTGTCTTGAGCAACCACTATCAATGTACCATTGATTTTCATCACCTTCTGCGAATAATGCTATGCCACAATTTTCAACCTGTAATTCCTTCTTTTTCCATACTTTGGATCTTGAAGGAAAATGCTCTTTTGGCTGAACTTTGCTCCTGCATTCAGATTCTTCATGCCCAAAGTTATTGCAGTAAGAACATTCAACTTCATTTAGAAGAGGAGAAATTTTTTTATAGGTATTCTTCTAAAATTCAATCCTTTTATTTTTTGCTTCTCTAGTCATGATAGTTTTATATGCAACACATTGAACAAATTTATGACCAAAATTGTGACATGAGAAACATTGTCCATTGAAGAAGAAATTTCTGCGATCATGAAATATTCTACTTGGATTTACCTGTTGATCGGTGTTTCTTTGAGAGATATTCCTATTAGTGTTCTTTGAGTTGAGATGAACATGATTTACCTGCAATGAATCTTTATTCCCTTGCTGAGTGGCAGAATTTTGTAAACCAGCTGTAACTGCTTTTAGATAATTTGGTGCTGAAGCTTGAGAGGATTCTCCGGTATATCCAAGACCTGTTTTTATAAGAGGAGAACGTTGTACCTTGATAATATCATCTAAGGTTTCAGATCCTTTAGCAAATCTAAGATTCAGAGTCTTTACTTTCTCAGAATATTTTCTTAGACTTACCACTTCACATTCTAATTTCTCAATGTGTTTCTTTGCTTCTTCAACCTGCTTTTCAAGAGTCTCTATGGTTATTTTCCTTTCTTCTAAGAGTATTTTACTTTCTTTTACGCATATTTTGAGTTGATTATTTTCTTCAAGAAAGTCATTGTCCTCTAGAGCATCCACAAAAATATCCTTTTCTTCTCTAGATTCAAATTCCATGAGAAGTCTAAGATCTTCTTCACATTCTTCTTCACTATCAGATTGCCCATCATTGTCTTCATGAATATAGTAACTTTTTCTAGTGTTAAACCGATTCTTATTCCTTCTTGCTACTTCCTTCCCTTTTGCAGGTGTTTCTTTATGAGGACACTTAGCAGCATAATGACCAATTCTTCCACACTCAAAACATTTGAAAGGAAGATTACCTCCGAATCGTCCTGTGCCAAGTTGGAGTTTCTTTACAAAATTTGCCTCATCTTCTTCTGAAATATATCCTGATCCTTCTGCTTCTTGTACTTCTTTCCCTTTTGTAGAAGCTCTGAATATAGCCTCCTTGACTTTAGATGGTCCTCCTCTTCTCATTTCATATGCGGTTAGTATGCCATGAAGTTGTACCATAGTAAGATTTTGAAGATCCTGTTTTTCTTCTAGAGCAGAAACTTTTGACTCAAATTTTGCTGTTAGTGATCTTAAAATTTTCTCAACCAAAGTAGATTTAGTTATTGTTTCTCCTAGATTTTTCATACGATTTACAACATCATCAACACGTAAAAATAAACTGGCAATACTTTCATCACTATGCATCTTCAAATTTTCATAGTCAATTCTGAGAGTTTGGAGTTTTGCACTTTTTACCTTTGCATCACCTTCATAACTTAGAATGATTTTGTCCCACATTTCCTTTGCTGTATTTAGCTGCATGACTTTGACAAATTCAGATTCAGTCAAACTTCCTGTTATAGCATTGACCGCCTTTGCATTGGATTCATAATTCTTCTTTTCATTCGGATCTGTTGGTATTGTAGCTGGATATTGATATCCTTGTACAACAATGGCCCATACATCTATTCCTATATACTGAAGATAGGACCTCATCCTTGTTTTCCAGAAGATTAACTTTCTTCCATTAAAGACCGGAGGCTTGATAGATGCTGTTCCATCATGATTTCTCATCTTGCTTGATCTTCCTTCTAGCGGCTAAGTTGTTTCAGAAGGACCTGCTCTGATACCAATTGTTGGGAAAAATACTGAGAGAGGGGGGGGGGGTGAATCAGTATTTAGTGCAGACAATAAAACTTTGATTTATCTTTCTTAAAAAACCATACGCTACTTTCTTGAAGACAACTCGCGTATATACATGGATATCCTTTACAGAACTCGAGTATATCCAGTGATCTAATTATGCTTTTAGTTCTTGACTTAGATCATTGCATTACTCATTTTTCAGATGTTTAGAAAACATTAAACAGGTGCAGAAAGAACAAAACAATCATCACACATAAGAAACACACATGAACACCAGGATTTTAGGTGGAAACCCAATTCGGGAGAAAACCACTGCTGCCGTATTCTCAGTCTTCAATCTTTATTATTAAGAAAACTTCTTACAACATGTACTAGCGCAAACTCATACCAGCATGCAGGCACCCACCTACAGAAGGTTAAAACCTTCTCTCGTTTACCAGTCTCTCCTGGAAGGGAGCAACAACCCCCTGCTCTCGTTTACCAGCCTCACCTGGAAGGGAGCTACTACCCCCTGATATTAGCACCAGGCTCTACTGGCATAAAGCTTCTACTTACAGAATGAAGGCTTCAACCCTCAGATCCACTGCAGATAACGTTTCATCAATTTTCAAACTGGATCAAACAGTTCCAACACAACCCTTTACTTATCAACAAAAAACCTTTGCCAAATGCAGAACAGTGAAACCACTGTAACCAAAATATCAGAGATAGCCCAGACTTCAGAATAAATATGCAGAAACACATTCAACCTTGAGCAACCATTAGATTAGATATCATACGCACTTTTAGTTAATCAGACCCGCGTATATACACGCTTTTCATGAAGCGAAGCCACGTATACATCTGTGCAATTACCAAAATAACCCTAACTGTCCATACACGCCTTTGTTTAAACAGATCCGCGTATACACGCGCTTTTCATGAACTGAACCTGCGTATAGATCTATAAAAGATAAAATTTGCACAACAGACCAGATCTATGAACTTACCCAGATTTCTTCAAGATCTTCAACAGATTTGCGCCAGGTCTTCATTACTTCTTTTCAAATCATCCTAGAGATTCATCTTTTCAGATCTAGAGGTCTTGAACCTTCATCATGTTCATAGGTGCATCATAGATTCAGATCTATCAATTAAGAACAAAGTTCAACCATACATATTAACTTCAGAGTGAAGTATTCATTAAAACCCAGACATCTTGCACACCATTTGCACAATGATTTTCTTCTCCTTATATAGATTTAGCCTTTGTCAATACCATGAGCCAAAACCACATCACTTCTGATGGTATTCCTGGACGGGATCAAATAGACAATCCAACGTTCAATACAATGGGTCAATACCATGGTAATTCCCCTGGTTTTACAAATAGAGAGCGCAATTGGGAATACGTGACTTGGAACAATATTTTCCGCGTGTATACGCGAATTCCCCTAAACAAACCCGCGTATGCTTTGTGACATACCTTATTCAACAATATTCGGGCCCTTACTGATATTTCTTTCTCTGGTACTTCTGAGCTACTTGAAGAACATTAGATTTACATCATTAATAAACTCATCAAGCATCAAGAACAAATTCATTAAGTAGGTTGCCATCATATTCATCAAGTGGGTTACCATCAAGGAGAACACTCTGTATCATATTGCCAACAAAAGGTAAGGTGGGGCTGGGGCTTATGCGATGGCGCATTTTAATTTTATAACAAAACCTTTGTATAATAGACTTTATAACAAAGTTTTGGTATATGAAAAGATTATGTTAATGCAGGGTTATATTTCAAAGGTTTTTTGAAAAGGGTTTATCGGGTAGTATATAAACATAGTTTTATGTATATGGTATATGGTGCATGAGGCAGGTTTTAGGCTTTAACCATGGTTTAAATTTATGTATCTAGTGTGAGGCTATTTACGTGGTGGATTATACATACGAGAAGGATTTAAGTATTGCAGGGATAAAATACCATGGGAAAGTTGATCATGATGATACCTTGGGTTAAAGCATGGAAAGGTAAATATATTTACAAAGGTATGGGGGTTCTAAATTTTAGCTTAGATTAAACTTTAGAAAAAGCTCGGGGAATATATTTTTTGATTTAAACATATATAAAACATGTTTAATTTTTTTTGTATTTTATTTTTATTATATAGTAATAGACTGATGTAAATGTCTATTTACTATAGGGGACGGGAATATTTATATGGTTAGTTTTATGCCAAAGGGGGCTTAATGGGGGTTTTTATTAAAACATTTGGATATTTAACTTTGGAAAAAAAGCTTATAATAATGGGTTTTGGGGATAATTAAATAAAAGGAACTATAATACTTAGGATAAGGTTTATTTATAAGGATTTAATAAGTAAATTATAAGTTAATATGACTATGGACAATGTAAAACACTAAAAAACAATTATATAAATAAGTAAAGTGATAATGTAAAAGCAAGGCTTTATTATTTGTAATTTAACCACTTTGACTTAGAATACAACATTTTTGGATGGTGTTTTGTGTTTTTATGAATGAAGAAGATTAGCCAAAAGGGAATTTGATTATTCATTAGGTAAAAAAAGAGTCTTTACTTATGAAATTGAATAATGATGAGTGCATGAAGGGTAAATTATGAAAATTAGGGATTAATATAGGAATTCAACACTTTTAACTTATAAGTCATTGAGCCTTGGGTCAAGTCCCAACAGAAGTCAGAGAAATTCTCTGAGCCTCTTTGATTGGAAGTCTAGAATGCAGAATAACTATAGGGGAGGGGAAATTAGTGATTGTTGCCTGGTGATAAATATTTACATGCTTTTCCCACTTCTTTCTACCTACCCAACTTTTAATCTAACATTTTTTCTTCCATTTTGCAAGTGCATTTGAGCTAGCAACCTTGAACATTTTATTCTTTTGAAAGCAGTAAAAACTATCTAAATCTACCTTATATAATCTGAGGGCTCAGATTAAACTAATGAACTCCTCTTTATTCTCTACCTATCTAGTAACTAGTCAGGATTAAACTGTCTAACTAATCTTTATTCACTATTCTACAATAATAAAATTGAAACATGACAAGTCAAGATTAAGCATATCAACTCATTATAGATTATGGCATTTATTGACACTCTGCCATAATCATCAGCAAAAATTAAAAAGTAGTGGCATTTTTACTTGCACACTTTCATGTTTTATTTCTTTTTCTTTGGGGTATATTATTTTTTCTAAGTCCTTTGATTTTTATTTTAGGACTTTTACCCTCTTTTTGATTTTCTATTTTTTATTTTTTTACAAAATATGGGAAAACAACTTGCAGAAAGCAAGGTATGTACAAATTTTTACAAGATTATCATATGTTAATTCCAAATTATGAATCCTATATTTATAGGACCCTAACAATGGCTTCACATGGGGATGACATCTCCTTGTGAGATGTCAAGAACACCGTTGAATAGTAGCATGATCCTTTGAGCCAATCCCAAACATGCATTTGCTTTGCTATAAAATATCTGTAACTGAAACTCTTGAATTGAATTTAGTCCTTTTTATGCAAACTAAAATTTGATCTGAAACTAAAAGAACATACTGAAATTGTCAAACCAAATTGATAGATCTTAAATATCTTTAGGAACTTTTCCTTGGCTTTAAATTTTAATGAATTATTTCAAAACTAGCTGAAAACTGAATACTGAAAAAAAATGCTTAGAGATTGGAGCTTATTTGCATTCATCTACCTACTCTAATCTACTGTTAATTTTGTTGAATCAGGCAATACAAAAATTCTAATGAAGCCAGTCAAGTAGCTGTAGAAATGAATGAATAATTTGACTGCTTGTGATCAAACTTGGAAGTATAAATTGATCATGTGTCTTCATAATCAATGATATGATGTGAAATGGAAATTGTTGATATATTTGATCCTCATAGATAAAACATGTTTGCAGATTTGAGCTAAAAATATTCTCCATATAATTTGCTATAGGATCATTAAAAGCATAATGTATGATTTGTGCTTCTAGGCCTTCAATGACTAGTTGTTCAGTTGTATTTTGAATATTAAACCCTGAAAATATTTTTTAGTCTTGTGTTTGAAAGAATAATCATCCTCAATCTGCAAGTCAAAAGATAGTACAATTTCCTCTTGCTTTGGAGAAGGAATATTTTCCAAGAATTCTTTAGGATCTCGGAAATTATATGAATAAATTTGAGAATGCAAAAGTTTAATTTCATTTTCATAATTTTCAGAAATTATCTCAAGAACACATTTTTTGAGTTGAGGATAATATTTTCTTAATTTCAAAATAAGAAAGAGAGCTCTTAGAAAATCCTCATCAAGCTGAAATTCTAATATCTCATCCCTCAAAATAGCTAGTGATTGTTCTGTGAAATTAGCTTGAATTTGGAGAACATAATTATAATAATATTGATCATACTTAGGAAGATCTTCAAAAGAAGGAATGTCATCAATTATATACATTAGATCAGCAGATTTCTCTTCCAAAAATCCTAATACATCTTGATTATGTTGGTTGCATTCTATTTGAAATTCGTTATTTTTCTCAATAGGAGTGCTATCAAGCAATGGGAATTTTTGGGAAGGTAAAATAACATGAGCATCAACCTGTTCTTTTGTCTCTTCATGGATAAAAACTTTAGTACATTCAAAATTAGAATAAGTAGAAACAATTTCTTCATTATGTAAATATTTTGAGGATGGTTGCATGTTTAGAAGAAAATTGATTTCTTCTTTGGTGAGAGGGGTGGGAATCTTTGAATTATTAGATTTGAATAACAATTGTTTTTTCTCTTATTTAAAAATTTATCATGAGGTTGAATATTTTCTTTAACTTCATTCAAAACATTAAATTGTTGAAGTTATCACAGCAGAAATATTAAACTACGAACACACACAACAGAAAACACACATAAAGAACACAGTTTTTAACGTGGTTCACCCAACCAATCTGGGCTACGTCCACCTAACAGGGCATCGACAGTCTCATTAATCAACTGGAGAAAATACAATTGCAGAGTTTCTCATCTGCTCAGCCTTCCTCACTACACATTCCTCCTTATTTACACTTGCCTCTACGGGCTTACATTTTATAGCTGGAAATGGCAACAAACTCATAAATTATCTCACAACAAATATAGGATGCATTAACTCCTCATCAGAAACTGATGGATCCAATGTAGAAAAAAATCCTATTGTTGTCACCTACATGAGATTTTCCTCCAGATTTAATTAAAAATAAGAAATAAAATCTCAACAATCTCCACCTTGACAACAATTAGCCTGATACCCTGTTTCATTATTATTTTTATCTTTTCTGCAAGCCAAGAGAAGCCAAACACCATCGTAGCTTCTCTAACAAAACTGGTTTCGTGAACATGTCTGCACAGTTTTCCTTTGTATGCACCTTTTCAAGAGAGACTCCCCTTTTAGTGATAACCTGTCTTACAAAATGGTATTTGATAGGTATATGCTTTGATTTACTATGATAGGCAGGATTTTTAGCCAAGTGAATTGCACTTTGACTATCACAAAATAACTTGATGCTGTCTTGCAACCTACCAAACTCACCAAAGAAACCTTTCAACCAAACTGCTTCTTTGCAAGCATGTAAAGCAGCTATGTATTCTGCTTCTGTAGTGGATAAAGCAACAATGTTCTGTAGCTTTGACATCCAGCTAATAGCTCCACCTGCAAGAGTAAATACATACCCTAAAGTTGACCTTCTCTTATCCAAATCACCTGCAAAATCAGAATCAACATATCCACAAACATATTCACTGCTCCTGTTATAAGTGATACAATAATCACTTGTGCCTCTCAAATACCGAAGCACCCATTTCACTGCTGACCAGTGTTCTTTTCCTGGATTTGCTATATACCTGCTGACAACCCCAACTGCATGTGAAATATCTGGTCGAGTACAAACCATCGCATACATCAAACAACCTACTACATTGGCATATGGAATTCGAGACATATATTCCTTTTCTTCATTAGTGTTAGGACATAAACTTGAAGAAAACTTAAAATGGGAAGAAAAAGGGACTGAAACAGGCTTCACATTGTTCATACCAAACCTCAAGAGTATCTTCTCAACATACTTCTGTTGTGATAGCCACAGCTTACCATTGCTCTTGTCTCTGAAAATCTCCATGCCCAAAATCTGTCTTGCTGCTCCTAGATCTTTCATATCAAACGTCCTAGCCATCTGAGCCTTTAACCTGTTGATCTCTGTTATGCTTTTGCTTGTTAAAAGCATATCGTCAACATACAACACTAAGATAATGAACATGCCATTACTTAATTTCTTAAAGTAAACACAATGATCATATTCACTTCTTATATAATTTTGAATCATCATGAAAGAATCAAATTTCTTGTACCACTGTCGAGGCGACTGCTTCAGACCATACAATGATTTCTTGAGCCTGCAGACAAATTTCCTGTTGCGATTTTGAACAAACCCTTCCGGTTGTTCCATGTAAATCTCCTCATCTAAATCTCCATGTAAAAATGCAGTTTTAACATCTAGTTGCTGTAATTCTAAATAAAGTAAAGCAACTAATGCTAACACAATCCGAATTGAAACAATTTTCACAACTGGTGAAAAAATCTCATGAAAGTCAATGCATGCTTTCTGAGAAAAACCTTTCGCGACCAGCCTCGCTTTGTACCTGTCTTCTGTATCATCAACACCCTTCTTCAATTTGTAAACCCACTTACATCCCACAGTTTTTCTGTCTTTAGGAAGTTCTACCAGATCCCATGTGGCATTCTTTGCTAACGCCTTCATCTCGTCCTTCATAGCCTCTTTCCACTTACCACTGTTTGAACCTTCTATAGCTTCCTGATAGCACAAAGGTTCATCATCGTTAGCAGTTAAAGCAACTGAAGTAACATAATCATCATACCTTTTAGGAAGTCGTCTGATTCTCGTAGACCTTCTTAAATATGTTTCTGGTACTTCCACAATTTGCTGATTATTATCTGTAGGAACTTCTTCATGATCAGCATCTGAAACACGTTCATGATCTGCATCTGAAACTTGTTCATGATCTGAATCTGAAACTTGTTCATCTAGACTATCATCAGTTTTTGAATTGGTTTCAAACTGAATGTGTTGAAGCTTAGGTTCATTATCCTGTTTCAATTCATCATCTACATTTGGATTTTCAAGTGAGGATTCATTAAATTTAACATCTCTGTTAATGATGATCTTGTGAGTAGTAGGATCCCACAACCTGTATCCCTTAGTCCCATCACCATATCCAACAAAGATATATCTTTTTAATTTAGGATCTAACTTAGAACACTGATGTTTCGGAACTAGAGCATATGCATCACAACCAAAAACTTTCAGTTTAGAATAATCACATGGATAACCTTTCCATACCTCTTGAGAAATTTTGCATCCTATTGCAGTTGATGGTGATCGATTTACCAAGTAACAAGCTGTAGAAACCGCTTCTATCCACAATTCCTTCTGCAAATTGGCGTTACTAAGCATACTTCTTGCTCTCTCTAAAAGAGTCCTATTCATGCGTTCAGCAACTCCATTTTGCTGAGGAGTATATACGGTGGTTTTATGTCTTTCGATCCCAACGTCCTTGCAATAATTATCAAATTCCTTTGAAGTGAACTCACCACCATTGTCAGTTCTTAAACATTTAATGGTTCTTCCAATGATGTTTTCAACTAATGCTCTAAACTGTTTGAAAACTGTGAACACATCAGACTTCTTCTTTAACATGTAGACCCACACTTTTCTAGAGAAATCATCAATAAAAGATACAAAATATGACGATCCTCCATATGAGGTTGTAGGAGATGGACCCCAAACATCAGAATGGATATAATCAAGGATTCCCTTACTAGTATGTTTTCCAGTTTTAAACTTCTGCTTACTTTGTTTCCCAAACAGACAATGTTTGCAGAAATCTAACTTAGAAGATTTTAAACTAGGAAGTAACTTACGATCAGATAAAATTTTTAAACCTCTTTCGCTCATATGGCCCAACCTTTGATGCCATAAACGAATAGAATTACTTTCATTTTCAGATACTGTAGAAGCATGATCTGATTGTGTTCTTCCTTCTAACTGATAAAGATTTCCAACCTTCTTTACTTTCATTACTAGTAAAATTCCTTTATAAAATTTCATTACTCCACCTTGAATAAAGGTTTTATATTCATTAGTGTCTAGTACTCCTAGTGAAATGAGGTTTTTTCTTAGTTCAGGTACATGTCTTACATCAGTTAGAATTTTATTTGTCCCATCAAACATTTTAATCTGGACGCTTCCAATTCCCACAATATTACATGAGGCATCATTTCCCATATAAACCACTCCATCATCGATTGATTTATAAGTTTTAAACCACTCTCTATGAATGCACATGTGATTTGACGCACCAGAATCTAACAGCCAATTTTGATCATGATTAGACAAACTAACTGATAACACTTCATCACTCATACCTGAAATCGATGCCGAACCTGTATCTGTCGTGTTTGCTTCTTTCTTCTCTGTCGAAGAGTCTCCTTTGGATGTTTGTTGTCTCTTCCAACAGTCCTTCTTCAAATGTCCTGATTTGCCACAAAACCAGCACTTTACCTTACTCTTCTTCCCTTTTGATTTTGAACACGAGTTGTTGTGCTTACTGAAGCATCTTTCTTTGGAACGACCTCTGACCATCATTGCTTATGATGTAGAGGTTTCTAAATTTGACCTCTTCCTTGTTTCTTCAGACAACAAGGCTCCAACAACATCATCAAATTCAAGGGTTTTTGATGAACTAAGACTTATAGAAGTAACAAAATGATCCCATGACTCGGGAAACGAGAATAATAAAGTTACATATTTATCTTCTGATTCAAATTTTACTTCTATACTTTCTAACTGCACCAGGAGAGTATTAAAGGTATTCAGATGATTAGTTATCGTCTTACCTTCTTTCATGCGCAGCTGTACAACTGTCACTTCAGAAGAATCCTATTGGTTAAGGATTTTGTCATGTACAGCTTTTCAAGCTTTGTCCACAAACCAGCAGCAGTTTTCTCTGACACGATGTTAAACAAAACATCATCCGCCAAACACAGTCGAATGCCGCTCAGTGCTCTTTCATCCAGATCACTCCATTCATCATCTGTCATGGTGTAAGGCTATTTGGATTTTCCCAACAATGCCTTCGCCATGCCTTGTTGCACAAGCAAATCATACATCTTCACTTTCCAGATCTCGAAGTTGTTTTTGCCATTGAACTTCTCGATCTCAAACCGGGCACTTTGTGTTTTTGCCATTTTTAGTAGCTCGTGTCACAAAAAACTCGAATTTCAGAAGGAATTAGTTTTGATTAAAAAAGCCCTTATCCTTTTAATATAATGGCATATTACAAAAAATATTTATACAATAATCGATATTACAATTCTTATGACTCCATATAAAATATTGATTTATCATACAAATCGATTTAATGAAATGCCTCCTTATTAAAGGAATTCATAAAAAAAAACTTTACCCTTCACCTTCCTTTAAAGTGCCTCTCACTTCCTTTTAAAAAAATATACCCTTGACCTTCCTTACATACCATATGCAAATGGTATTAAACAAAAAATTACAAATTGATTTTTTTTTTCTTTTAAATCACAAATCGATTGACCTTTTATTAAATCGACATACATAAATCGATTTAAAAACAAAACATTTAAATATTGATATCGATTTGTTAATATAATCGATCTGTGTTTTGTTTTTTAAAAAAACATTGCAATAAAAATCGATTTGTTTTTTTTTTTTTGTTTAAAAAAACATTGCAATAAAAAAAAAAACGATTTGAATGAGATACGGCAGTGTTTCATTCAGAACCTCTGTAGTAATGTTCGTTATGGTTCGATTCAGAACCTCCAGCTTCATTCTGATCGTTTGCCATCTACTCGAGAAGAACTTAGTGGAAAAGGCCTCTGAAATTAATAGTGGAATCAGTTCTTGGGCTGTTCTTGCGCATTCTTCATCATCATTATTATCATTTTCAATAGTCCCTTGACTCCCTTGAGATACGACAGCATTTCAAATAAGCACAGAACGCAGTTCCAGCTCAACGCTCGGTCCAAGCAGTTCAACGCTGTCCGGTTTTCTCCAACGCTGTTCAACGATCAGTTCAACGCTTTCAGTTTCACCAAAATACAGCGATGGCTCTGCTCACTGCGCACTGTAACAAGTTTGACCGCTCAACTTGCTGCTCCGATACCAATTGTTGAAGTTAGCACAGCAGAAATATTAAACTACGAACACACACAGCAGAAAACACACATAAAGAACAGAGTTTTTAACGTGGTTCACCCAACCAATCTGGGCTATGTCTACCTAACAGGGCATCGGCAATCTCATTAATCAACTGGAGAAAATAAAATTGCAGAGTTTCTCATCTGCTCAGCCTTCCTCACTACACATTCCTCCTTATTTATACTTGCCTCTACGGGCTTACATTTTATAGCTGGAAATGGCAACAAACTCATAAATTCTCTCACAACAAATATAGGATGCATTAACTCCTCATCAGAAACTGATGGAGCCAATGTAGCAACAAATCCTATTGTTGTCACCTACATGATATTTTCCTCCAGATTTAATTAAAAATAAGAAATAAAATCTCAACATAAATGAAACATCATTTGTTATCACAGAGGGGCTTTGTGGATCTTGATTAATCTCCTGATCTATTTCATCTTTGTTTAACTCCTCTTGATTATCATGACATTTAACTTGAGAATGAAAGTTCTGGACTTATTCTAATAAAACTTCAGGATGCCAATTTCCAAAATATTCATCAATATTTTTAAGGTAATGTATAAGATCTTCATCTTGATCACAACAATTTTCAGCTAATGATAAAGATGGAAAATCTTCTTTGTAATGCTCATAAAATACCTTGTGAAAATCTTTTCAAGAAAATAAACTAGCAGGTTTGAGAGCTTCATACCATTCCCTTGCTTTTCCTTCGAAGGTTGCCATGAATATTTTTCATGAGGAAATCCTCATGCCAGTCACCGTTCAATATCGACGAGTGTATATGAAATTTAATGAGATGTAACAAAGGATCATCAATATTCTCATCTTGAAACATGGGAATATTTTTACCCCAATTTACCTTTGGTAGTTTGTGTGGAAATCTAGGTATGTGATCTCTGCTCATGGGAGCATATCTTTGTTTTATTCTTGGATCATATTGAAGATTAGCCATAACGAAAGGCCACTGTATCTGTAAAACCAAGTTAGATCCTTATATAAAATACAATATATATTGAAAAACTTTCTTAACGAGAAAGAACATAATGTCTTGGATTAAGATCCAAGTTGAAAGCCTGATCTTTCCATATTTTTCTTCCAGGTTCATTCCTCTAGTGGAGTATTGATTTTGAAATTGATGTGGAGTCGCCAGGTGGATGTTTTTAACCTTTGTGTGTCTGATCATTGCCCACCATCATAGATCAGATATGAACCTGTAAAATATTTCTGAAGAAAATGTTAGTCTTCCCTAGTATGGTTGCCATTATGTGGTCACTCAGTAATTTCTCTAGGTTCAAGAGAAATAGTCCGAGGTAACCACAAACTTCCTTTGGAAACCTAGGATCTAGCCTTCCTAAATTTCAGAGAGGGCTCTCTCTTTATGATTTAACTTTGTTTTTGTTTAATGTTTTAGGCTAGTTATGATAGAACAATTTGGTTTTGGTTTTGAAATGTTTGGTGGAAAATAAGATTACTTGAAGACAAATTAAAGAGGGGTCTACTAGTCCATTGGGCTATGGAGTCAAAATCTAGCAAGCGGAACTAGAAGGCAAGGCCAAGAGGATGCTAATGTATTCAGGGCAAGGTAGATAACCCTCAGAGATTTGGATAGATTGTTTTGATGAGATGGCTTGTTTCGGGATAAAGGGAAATGAAGAATCCTTTGATCTGAAAAAAGAGGAAGGAGGAAGAGGTCAAACGAGACTAGGAGCAATTAATAATTCCTAAATCTAGAAATCAGTAGAAAACATTTAAATGATTAAGTAGTTAAGACAGGGAGTTCTAACACTAGTCCTGAATTAATACTCCTATTTAATCATTAATATTGAAAAACATATATGAAATTGTATGTAACTTATAATGGAAACAATGACAATATAGATGCACTTTATCTTCAAATTATTGCATGAATCATGAATTATGAAGTCCAATTGGCTATTGTCTAGACTGCGGCTTTGAAATCAACACATGTGAGCCTCCAACGTACCAACAAAATGTCTACAATGTTCTCAGCAATTTTATTCCACACTAAACACTTCATAAACAGAAGTATTTATACAAAATGTTTATTACAAATATCCTAGAGAAATATATTAATAACTCTAGGAGATAAAAATATCTTTACACATTAAGAGGGACAGCTTCTTAACAACTTAGCAAGCTGTTCTTTTATCTAGAAAAAAATAGAATTAACATTATCTAATCAAAACAATTTGTTGACTAGGTGTACATGCTTGTTGGCATATTTGGAAAATATCTCTTTGAAGATTGCTTGATTGATACTCTTTTCACTTTACACCCTTTAACACTGCCTTTCTTCCTGATACTCTTTCACGTTGTTCATTTATCTCTTCGCTGCTGTAAAAATAGAGAAATTATAGTAGTAAAATTTGCTGGCTGTTGCTTTTCTGATACTCTTTGACCTTGTTGTTTACCCTGATACACTTTCACCTGATATATTAACCTTTTGACAGCTGCAAAATGAATTTTTCAATGTGGTAGAAAAATTAATGCACTGTCATATCCTTTCACTGTCATACTTGGATTTCCCTTTTACTCTTTTACTGTTTTACTTTGATTGTCCTGTAACTTATTTTGACCTTTCACTCTGACTTTTACCTGATACACTTTATCCACTGATACTCCTTAATTGTTATGCTTTTACTATCCCTATGAATTCTCATTTCACTTTTATCATTCACTGTGCAAATTTCATCATTCTAATCTCTCTCTGACTTGATTTTATCCTTTCTTGTACACAAACTGTTTGTTGAATGAAGCTTTTTTGAATTGAAATCTGAGAATTTGGAGCAAACAATTTTTTCAACTAGTATTGAAAGTGTTGGTCCAATTTCATATTCTGATAATAACCTTTACTGCAGGTATTTCGACAATCAAGATGGTTTTTTGTAGTTTCTGCTTGAATTTGAGCTTTAATGTTAACTGTTGGAACCGAAACATATATTATCTGGTCTTCAAACAAGGATCTTGTTGTTAAATATGGATTTTCATGCGTGAATTTATACATCTAGGTTTAAAACAAGGCTCTCGGAGCTTAAAACTAGCTAAATGGAGCTTCATTAACAGTCGGCTGCGACTTTAAAACTCAAAACACATAGATCTTGTTAAAAAAACTTATAACCAAGGTTTTAACCCATAGCTATAAATCTCATAAACGTATCAATGGTTGGTTTTAATACTTTGGTGGGAATTATTTGAAGTTTGAACACGAAAAACTAGGGGTTGTTTTCGCATTGAAAATGAGCTGTAAGTGGTATTCATCTAATCGAACGAGACAGAATGAAAATATGCCACGTCGCAGAGGTGGTTTTCACGAAAAACAACTTTTTTCGCGTCCATTTGGGCTGGGGGTCATTGTTTGTTTTGCGGGCGCGAAGATTATCGTCAGTCGTTGGATTAGAGAGTTTAAAGCGAATGGTTAGGATCCTTTTAAAGCTGCAGGGAAAAGGTAAGGTGGGGTCGGGGCTTATGCGATGGCGCATTTTAATTTTATAACAAAACCTTGTATAATAGACTTTATAACAAAGTTTTGGTATATGAAAAGATTACGCTAATGCAGGGTTATATTTCAAAGGTTTTTTGAAAAGGGTTTATCAGGTAGTATATAAAACATAGTTTTATGTATATGGTAAATGGCACATGAGGCGGGTTTTAGGATTTAACCATGGTTTAAATTTATGTATATAGCATGAGGCTATTTACATGGTGGATTATACATACGGGAAGGCTTTAAGTATTGCGGGGATAAAATACCATGGGAAAGTTGATCATGATGATACCTTGGGTTAAAGCATGGAAAGGTAAATATATTTACAAAGGTATGGGGGTTATAAAGTTTAGCTTAGATTAAACTTTAGAAAAAGCTTAGGGAATATATTTTTTGATTTCAACATATATAAAACATGTTTAAAGTTTTTTGTATTTTATTTTTATTATGTAGTAATAGACTGATGTAAATGTCTATTTACTATAGGGGGAGGGAATATTTATATGGTTAGTTTTATACCAAAGGGGGTTTAATGGGGTTTTTTATTAAAACATGTGGATATTTAACTTTGGGAAAAAATCTCATAATAATGGGTTTTGGGGATAATTAAATAAAAGGAGCTATAATACTTAGGATAAGGTTTATTTATAAGGATTTAATAAGTAAATCAATGTAAAACAACAAAAAACAATTATATAACTAAGTAAAGTGATAACGTAAAAGCAAGGCTTTATTATTTGTAATTTAACCACTTTGAGTTAGAATATAACATTTTTGGAGGGTTTTTTGTGTTTTTATGAATGAAGGAGATGAGTCAAAAGGGAATGTGATTATTCATTAAGTAAAAAAGGAGTCTTTACTTATGAAATTGAAGAATGATGAGTGCATGAAGGGTAAATGATGAAAATTAGGGATTAATATAGGAATTCAACACTTTCAACTTATGAGTCATTGAGCCTTGGGTCCAGTCCCAACAGAAGTCAGAGAAATGCTCTGAGCCTCTTTGACTGGAAGTCTAGAATGAAAAATAACTATGGGGAGGGGAAATTAGTGATTGTTTCCTGGTGATAAATATTTATATGCTTTTCCCACTTCTTTCTACCTACCCAACTTTTAATCTAACATTTTTTCTTCCATTTTGCAGGTGCATTTGGGCTAGCAACCTTGAACATTTTATTCTTTTGAAAGCAGTAAAAAATATCTAAATCTACCTTATATAATCTGAGGGCTCAGATTAAACTTATGAACTCCTCTTTATTCTCTACCTATCTAGTAACTAGTTAGGATTAAACTGTTTAACTAATCTTTATTCACTATTCTACAACAATAAAATTGAAACATGACAAGTCAAGATTAAGCAGTTCAACTCATCATGGATTATGGCATTTATTGACACTCTGCCATAGTCATCAACAAAAAGTAAAAAGTAGTGGCATTTGGACTTGCACACTTTCATGTTTTATTTCTTTTTCTTTGGGGTATATTATTTTTTCTAAGTCCTTTTATTTTTCTTTTAGGAATTTTACCCTCTTTTTTATTTTCTGATTTTATTATTTTACAAAATATGGGAAAAAAACTTGAGGTATGTACATATTTTTACAAAATTATCATATGTTAATTCCAAATTATGAATCCTATATTTATAGGACCCTAACATCATACTCATGCATAATGTTGAACATATAGTTATGCATTGGTTTGTTTCGGGCAATGCTCATCCTGTCCTCCAGGAATCCACACTCCAACCCAAGGAGTTGTGTGCATCTCAATAATGAATAACTAGGATGATTGTTTATCCCCTCGAAAAACTCAGGGCTGCTCAGCGCAGTGATAGTCTGCTGCTCCAATTCAGCAAAATGCTTTGACCCTTGGTCATGCAATGGCATATTCCCACAACCCTCCATAAGATGTACTCAAATAATAGAAAGTGGAAACATATGCATACCTTAGTAAAGCTTGGGAACATCTTGTATTGCTACAAGGGTTCCTTCCTCCGGTGTGATGACTTCCCCAACTACTGATGATGATGGTTGCTCCTCTATGGCTATATCAGCATTGTTACAAGTCTCCTCCTTCTCATGAATCTCCACGATAGTGCATGGGGCTCCTGCAGCAAGTGGTGGTGAAGGCCTCTTCTCCTCTGATTTCTTCATGTCAAATTTCTTGATCAACCTTTGAGTAAAATATGCAAATGTAGTCAATATTCCATAACTCAAATGGATGAAACACCAAATGTTTGCTTCACCCTCAAGGTGCAGCGCCGCAATCTCAACAACTTATCTTTATACCACTGGATGTAGTAGGAAGAATGCATCCAACTTCATTCCCCATGTCCTTTCTGTACATGTGGATGACCCATCAAAGGTAGACAATAGAAATCTATTGCCCTTTATTTTCCTATTGTTGTAAGGTCTCCTTTCTTCTTCAAGTTGAATGATTTGTGGGAGAGTTAGATTCTCCTTGAAAGCTCTAGGTTGAGACTTATATTCTGCCAGGTATCCACTTGGAATCTCATGTTCCAAGTGCCCTCCATCTCCATGCCTCTTGTCTTCTTCCTTAAAAGAGGAGGGTATAGTGTATTACTTTGGAGTTCTATGCAACACCGGTTATTTCTTCTGATGATAGGAGGTACTTGGACCTTCCTCTTCTTGAAACCCTCTAAAGGTTTCATTGCATCTCTCCTCTTTCATCCGCTTGACCTCCTTGGAGAGGTTCTTCATAGATCTGAAAATTGATGAGAAAAATCTCATTCCTTCCATAATTTTAGACCTCATTTTCTTCTTATAGAATATTTTCTTGAAACTCACAGGTTGAGCCAAGATTATGCTATGATACCACTGTAATATTCCCAAATGGGAAAATCAGCAATATAGGCACCAAAAACACATTTTTCAAAAAATTATGCTATAATTGCCAACAAAATCTCATGGATCCATTAGTTTATACATTATAGCAACCAAATATGCAAGGGTATCAAAAAAAAAATCATTATAGTTAGTTAAACAGGCATCACAAGCCCGTAATAGCTCAATAACACTGCAACCCCATGACTACTGCAACACATAATTTCTGAAGCAAATAACAAGGAATTTTAATGAGGGTTTCTGCAAAAAAATTAGAAAGACAAATGGATCTGCTGATATATTACTAAAAAGGGCTGAAAAACAGAGATCTAGTCCCTTTTACACAATTCCAGGGTAACCTGGCAAGAGTTTCTTTGAAGAGCACGAGATGCAAGAAGTATAAACTACATATTTGTGGTTGAATCACACTATATTACTGAATATATGCATACATATGGATGGAAATACAAATAAATGGTTGTAGCTCCTCCTTACTAGCTTTCCGAGTGAAAGGTTGATCCCTCCACTAGGAAACTAGCTCACAATCTGGGGTTTTGACCCCTCCACTGCAACACCATGAAAAATATCGCAGTTCCTCAAGGAGACTGTGCTGTAGCTGTAGGTGGCTACTTGACCCAATGCCTGATGGTGTAAAATTAAGCCTAGAATACTCCTCTCATATTTCTTCAACAAATCATCCAAGGAAGAGTGTGGAATTCCCGCATGAGAATACCCTTGCACTAAACAGTGCAAAAAACCCAGCTAAATAGCTGAAGCATGAAATAAGTCATAAGACTGAAACATAAACAATATTATGAATGCTTCTCATGGCTACCATCCCTACCCTTATATTCTTGGTGAGCTTCCGCACCCTTGGCCCCACTCATTTATGAGGTTACTTCCATGCAAAGACTCCTCCTCCAAAACTAGGCTGTCTCCACTAGCTCCACTCTCTCATTTACAACATTGTTTGATTTGGTCAACCTTGACTCACTCTCCATGCATTGTCTCCTTTCACACCCAAGGTGGCTTTATTCTAACTATCTATATTGATCCACATTCACGCTAGGCTATCTCTATTGATGATTCACTCCTCCCATACCAGTGTTGTTGACTTGGTCAAACTTGACCTTGTCCACATGCATTAGCCCCTATTCACACGTGAGGGTGCTTTATCCAGCTATGAATATGATCCTTTTCACATTAAGAGGGATTTTATGTCTACTAAAGAGATTTATGGGCCTCCCTACCCATTTATTCATATAGCTAAATCTCACAAGAAAAATTAATATTCCAATTAGTTGCATGCTAATTTAGGAATATTACATTATTTCTCCTCCAATAGTTTGAGCATGAAGTCAACATGTTGAACATGATCCTTCCAAGACTTGATGTAGATTAGTATATCATCAAAAAATACTAATAAAAAATTTCTAAGGAAGGGTTTGAAAATCGAATTCATCAAACCTTGAAATGTGGAAGGTGCATTAGTAAGTCCAAAAGGCATGACTAAAAATTCATAATGACCCTCATGAGTTTTGAATGGTGTTTTCAAAATAAATTTCAGCCTTCATTCTAATTTTATGATATCTAGAACGAAGATCCAGCTTGGTGAAGTAAATTTCTCCATGTAATTCATCCAATAATTCATCAATGACAGGGATGGGAAATTTATCTTTAATAGTGAGAATTTTGAGCTCCCCATAATCCAGATGGATACACCATAGTCCATCCTTCTTGTGCACCAATACTACTGGAGCAGAGAAATAACTTTGACTAGGTTGAATTACACCAGTCTCTAGCATTTCTGCAACCATATATTCAATCTCACTCTTTTGGGCATAAGGATATTTGTAAGTCCTGATGTTTGGAGGAACACTTCCTGTAATCAAATGAAGAGCATGATCATGATCAAGAATAGGTGGGATTATTTTGGGAGTCTCAAACACCTTGGAATGATTGTCCAAGACATTTTGCAGATCTGGAGAAATTGTAGAAATTTATTAATACTGATAGTATTACCAGATTATCTTGATCTAAAAAATTAATCTTATGTTAAATACAAAATCCTTCCACTTAATTCTTTGCGAAAATTAAATCGCTAATTGCAAACACATGAAGTAAATCAATCGCACATAAACATAGTTTTTTAACGGGAAATCTTAAAGTTAAAAACCCCAACTATCATATATTATGTATATCAATGGAATCATGTAACAATCTCATACAAATATTAGTACATCAAGCTCTCAATACAATATAGAATCGTCACGCACTCTCATGTAGAAATTTGCATATCTATGCACCAATTTCTTGCCTCTTGACAGCCTGCCTCCACTGCACAATCCTTGCTGAAGAAGACCCCTGAATGAATTCGAATTGGCCTTGCCTTGACTGCACAATCCTCATTGGCATATCCAATTTGTGTCAGATGCATTGACTGCATCACTATAGTCACAACAGATAGTCTATCTCACCCTTTCACCTATCTCTCCACTGGGTCTCCACTAGAACTGACATGAAAGTAGTTAACTGCTGTATTTGTTCTGTTGCAAGTGAGTTATTAGTTGTGAATTAATTAACTAATTAATTCACTAAACTCTCACTAGTGTATCTTCAGTTAGAACTAGATACAACTAGCACAACTAAGTTTAACTCACTTAACTGAGTTAAACTAAATAACAACTCCCATAACTACTCTTCGAACTCTGTCACAACTTTGCCACTTTAGTTCTAACTGAGTCCTCCATGCATGAGTCACCAACCACCCTAGGAATTGCGTAATTCCTTCAACCCGCTGATTTTCCAAATTTGTTCACTGAAATAAAGTGCTTTAGGAGAATAAGTTGATATTTATTGTCGGATTATTATTAAGGGCTAATAATAATCGACATGCATCTATTTTTAGATTAGCGATCTATAAATAGACTTCGCCCAATCTTCTAAAAATAGAATCTCATATATTTTTCCAACTTTATCAACCATCTACAAATAGCATCTGCAACTTATAAAATATTCTCACCATGTCTAAAAATAGACATACACCTAAAAATAGCCTATGAGCCCCACTTAGTGAAGGTGCTTAATTTTCACTACGCGCATCATCTTGTTGAATCTCAACACTCCCTCTCAACAAGATAGGGGTTATCCTTCACCCCGATCCTACCTCTATGGTATTCAAATTTGCTCCTGCTGAGCGCCTTCATCAGAATATCTGCATCTTGATCTTTTGTAGGAATGTACTGAAGCAACATGATCTTCTGCTACACACAATATTTGATATGATGATACCAGATATCTATATGCTTAGATCAATCATGAAACACATGATTAATTGAGAGTTTAATGAAACTCTGATTATCACAATGTATCACTGTAGGATCTAAATGAGAACCAATCAAATTGACCAAGATATTCCTCATCCATATAGCTTCACATGCAGCTTCAATTGCTGCCATGTATTCTGCTTCCACTCAACTGAGTGCCACTGATCTTTGTTTCCTACTGTACCAAGAAAATTCTGTAGATCTGATACTGAAAATCCCTCCTGATGTGATCTTTCTGTCCATTGGGATTCCTTCCCAATATGCATCCGTGAAGCCATGAAACTTCACCTCATCTGTTTATCTATACCATAATCCATACTCAGATGTGCCCCTGAGATACCTCAGGACATGCTTGCATGCCTTCCAAAAGAGTTTGGTAGGCTTAACCATCGCTTGACTAAGTTGGTTCACCACATAGCATATGTCTGGTCTTGTATTAACTAAATACATGATCAAATCCACAAACTGTCGATAAACAGTGGCATCTCATACCTCTGCCGATTTAGCATCCTCTTTCCTCCAATTTCCTAGAAGAGGAGTATCCATGGGCTTGTAGTCCTCGATGTGAAACTTACCAAGCATCTCCCGAGCATACTTTCCTTGAGACACAAATAGTTCACCTTCTCGCTGCCATATTTCCAATCCAAGGAAATAATGAAGGAGGCCCAAATCCTTCATCTCAAACTCCTTTGCAAGATCTGCCTTGCATGAGTGTATCAACTGCTCATCACCTGTTATTATTAAATCATCAACATAAATAACAATGATTAAAAGCTTACCCTCCACCACAATTTGGTATAGGTTTGCATCTGCCTCACTCTTGGTGAAGCCAAGTCCAGTGAAATAGCTTGATCCAAGTGTACCAAGCACATGGTGCTTGCTTCATCCCATACAACGCTCTTTTGAGTCTGCACACATGCGACTTGTTGATGAAGATATCAAATTATTCATGCTGCTCAATGCACACTTATTCCTCAATGATCCCATTAAGGAGAATAATATTCACATCCATCTGATGAATGTGCCAACCCATATACACTGAGAGAGCAAGGATGGTCCTTATGGAAGAATACCATGCGATAGGTGAAAAGGTTTCTTCATAATAAATCCCCTCGATCTGTGAGAAGCCTCGAGCAATAAATATTTCCTTATACTTCTAGACACTCCCATCAATAGCTTGCTTTACCTTGTAGATCCATTTTGAACCTACCACTGATTTACCCAGCAGCCTTGGAACAATCTCCCAAGCACTATTTCTGATAATGGATTCATACTCCTCCACAGAGCCTTCACTTGCTTCCCTGACTCCTTCTCCACAATGATTTGAACTCACAGAACTTTGAGAATGTTTCACTCTTATTCTTCATGAATAAGATCCAACATCTACGAGAATAGTCATCAACAAATATAACATAATAGATGTTTTTTTCTATTGAAGCAACCGACAAAGGTCCACACACATATTTGTGAATTCTCTCTAGGATCACCAAATCACAGTTCTCCTTCTCATGAAAGGTGATCTTCACAAACTTACCCATAGTACATCCATTGCACTAATTTAACTATGCAAGAGTACCCTTGGGAAGTCCAGTAGAAATCTGCTACAAAATATTCAAGGTTCCATGGTGAAGATGGCCCAATCTCCTGTGCCATAATTCACCATCATCCTAGCTCACCACTTCTTCTATTTTTCCCATCATTGCAGCATAGCCATCTACCTCCATCTTGTATATATTCTTAACTTGAATCCATATCCTCTTGGTTTGACACATTGTTTTATGTTGCAGGAAATCTTTTCCCTTGCTGAAAAAAACGTCATAACCTCTGCCCTCCAACATCGCAACCGAGACCAAGTTATTCTTCAGACTTGGAACATGCATAACACATTTCAAAAGAAATGGTTTACTTGACTCCCTCTCAAAGGTAATGGCTCCAATTCCGGTCGCACTATATCTACCATTGTCGCCCATCTCTATATGAATTTGGAGATCCTTCTCCTTCGTCACTAAACAACTCCTTTTCTCCCGTCATATGGAAGGAAGCACCACTATCAAGATACCACACAAATCCCATTGCGCTTGAAACCAAGCATACGATCAAGGAGAAATCAAGTTCAAATTGTGAGGCTAAGGCCTCACCAGCTGTAGCTACAACAACCTTCTTTTTCTTCTTTTCCTGTGGGCATTTAGTGGCGAGATGCCCATGTTCGTGACAATGAAAACACTTCACCTTGAAAAAATCCAGCTTCTTACCTTTAGCCTCGGATTTTGGATGGGAATTATTCCCCTTCAATTTCCTTGATTTGGCAGCCAAAGCAAAATTCTCTTCATCATCATTGTTTGATGAAGAGCCATCCCTGGTATTCCGCCTTATCTCCTCCTACACTAGATCCGACCAAATTCGCTCCCAATCTGGCAGTTTCTCCCATCCATTGACAGAGTCTTCGTGGATGTGCCAACTCTTCAAAAGCCCAAGGAGAGCCAAGATCACCAAGTCATCATCTGCAACTGTAATTCCCACACTCCCCAGCTCATCCCTACAATGGACAAACTTCATGAGATATTTTGGAATACTGTCGCCCTTCTCCATTTTGAAATTTTCTGAGCTTATATTTTAGCGCCAACTTCCTATGGTTGCTGCTGCTTTGGAAAAGATATGTCAAAGCCTTCCACATTGAAAATGGAGTGGATTTCCCGTGAAGGCTTGACACAATATGGTATTTCACACCTTCCAATAGAATTATTCTTGTCTTCGCTACCTTCTTTTGCCAGGCATCAAGTAATGCAGCATCACTAGAAGTAGGCTTAGGAACATCGCTATCGATGAACTCCTTCAAACCATTATCTTCAAGCACTACCTCCATCCTATCCTTACAGTATATGTATTTTGAGCTACCCTCAAGGGAATACTCCAGGTGCAACCCATTGAAAGACATTTCAATGAATACTCAATTGTCGCACCAAGAAATTTCTGCAGCAAATTCAAACTGTCCACCAGCACAAAACTCAGCACCCGCTCACTATTGCAATCTCCAGTGGTTAACACTGCTATGATACCATGTAGAAATTTATTAATACTGATAGTATTACCAGATTATCCTGATCTAAAAAATTAATATTATGTTAAATAAATAATCCTTCCACTTAATTCTTTGTGGAAATTAAATCGCCAATTGCAAACACATGAAGAAAATCAATCGCACGTAAACACAGTTTTTTACTGGGAAAGAATAAAGATAAAAACCCATACTATAATATATTATGTATATTGATGGAATCATGTAACAATATCATACAAATCTTATTACATCAAGCTCTCAGTACAATATAGAATCGTCACACACTTTCATGTAGAAATTTGCATATCTAGGCACCAATTTCTTGCCTCCTGACAGCCTGCCTCCACTGTGCAATCCCTGCTGAAGAAGACCCCTGAATGAATTTGAATTGGCCTTTCCTTGACTGGACAATCCTCATTGGAATCTCCAATGTGTGTCATATGCATTGAATGCATCACTATAGTCACAATAGATAGTCCATCTCACCCTTTCACCTATCTCTCCACTGGGTCTCCACTAGAACTGACATGCAAGTAGTTAATTGTTGTATTTGTTCAGTTGCAAGTGAGTTATTAGTTGTGAATTAATTAAATAATTAATTCACTAAACTCTCACTAGTGTATCTTCAGTTAGAACTAGATACAACTAGCAAAACTGAGTTTAAATAACTCTGAGTTAAACTAAATAACAACTCCCATAACTACTCTTCCAACTCTGTCACAACTTTTCCACTTCAGTTCTAACTAAGTCCTCCATGCACGAGTCACCAACCACCCTAGGAATTGCGTTATTCCTTCAACCCACTGATTTTCCAAATCTGTTCACTGAAATAAATTTCTCCAAGAGAATAAGTTGATATTTATTTTCGGATTATTATTAAGGGCTAATAATAATCGACATGCATCTATTTTTGGATTAGCGATCTATAAATAGACTTTGCCCAATATTATAAAAGTATACTCTGATCTATTTTTCCAACTTGATCAACCATATACAAATAGCATCCTGCAACTTATAGAATATGCTCACAATGTCTAAAAATATACATACACCTAAAAATAGCTCGTGGGCCCCACTTAGAGAAGGTGTTTAATTTTCACTAAGCTCATCATCTTGTTGAATCTCAACAAAAATAGATGATTTTGATGTTTGAACCTCTAGTGAGCATAATTGTGCAATTACGACTTGTTGTTCTTTCTTTAGAATATTTGTCATGACATTAGAGATTATTATATTTCTCAGCTTCTCTATGATACCCCGTAATTCAACTTCCTTTCCTTCCCAAAAAAAATTCAAGAAAAGTTCTTGAAAATTAAAATCTATTGTTTCCAGATATTGTAACCATTGGAATCCTAGTACAACATCAGCACCACCCATTGTAATGGAGATAATTGGAATATTCAATACATATTACCCCATGGTTATCCTTAGATTATGGTACTTTCCAGAGAAATTTATAGTTCCTCCATTTGCAGCCATCACTTGACACTCAGGTGCTAGGTATAGGCGCAATTCATTTACTTGGATACCTTACAATGAATAAAATTAGGGTACGACCCGAATCCATCAACACTATTACATTTTTCTTCTTGATATGTCCTTCTATCTTGAGAGTTTGAGGAGTGGTAATTCCTTCCAATGCATTACAATATATGGTTGGATTCATTTGTTCTATCTCTAGGGTTGGTTCCTCGTGTATATCCTCTTCTTTTGAAGTTTCTTGTTCTTTTTCTTCCTCCTCTTCACAATCTATGTAAAATAACTTCTTCTCAACACACTTATGGCCTCAGTGTATTTTTTATCACAGCTATAGAAAATCCATTATGATCTTTTTTCTTCCAGTTTTTGTGGTCTAGGAGTAGCAACACTTCCATCTTTATATTTGTGAGTGGTAGGCTTCCTTGTCTCCATAATTTTTCTTTCATTTTTTCTTGCCAACCTAAATTCCTTCTCCAATGAATTAGGTTCCCAAAGGCGAACCTCATATTGGATTTGATCCTTTAAAGTCCTTATAAATACATAAATATTGTGCTCTTATAGAATATCATTTACCCTTATATTAAATTTTTTTAATTCCCCAATGTGCTCCACCATTGGACCCTTTTGTTTGAGATTTATCAATTGGCCAAAGAAGGAATTGCTATTTGTATCCTCATAATGTGTTATCATTTCCTCTGTAAAAATTGACCAAGTGACAATTCATTTATGATATAAAAGCCATCGATACCATACAAATGTATTGGGTTCTAAATATATAGTTACAATGCATACATTTTGTGTGCATTGCACATTATGGAGATCAAAATATTGCTCCATATGAAGTATCCATGTTATGGGATCCCTGGCATCAAACTTCATCTGGGTATTAAATCCAATGTTAGTATTTATGAAATCATTAATAACATTTATTTTGTTCTCATAAAGAGTTTTATCTACTACCGTTTATCCATTAGGAAGCTTTCTTGTAGAAACTTTGTCAAACCTTCCTTCAAAAGATGTCTTTCTTCAAATCTTCCATGTTGTCTTCCAGTTTTTCTTCTATACCATCGATATTAGATTCCATTCCATTCTTCAACCCATTCATTACATCCTTAAAACCATCCATATTAGCTTCCATGTATGATTTTAAACCATCCATGTCACCTTTTAGTTCATTTTTGGTTGTTCTATGTGAGAGCAAAATTTGTTGCACTTAGTCTTGTAATTTTGAGATATCATGTTGTAATTATTCTTCTTCATGTTTCATAGTAGATATTTATGAGGGCTTAATGGGTGTGGAATTATTTTTGGGAGGAATTTTAGAACTCAATATTGATATCTATGCTTCAATATGCCCTTGGAATCACTTCAAACCATTTTTTCAAACAAAATATATTCAATTAAAAAAAAATACACACTTTTTTCTTGTTTTTAAGGAGACTGATGTATCTTTGTGATTTCAGATCCCCAAGATTTTAAAATTGGTCCTGTAGTATCCCTTTGAGTCTTGGAAGTATCGCTTTGAGTCTTCTTTCCAATTCCACAGGCTATACCTAATTTGTATTCTTCAAGGTAAATTAATGCTTGATCTCCCACAATGACTTGATTATAGACTAGTTCAGTAGAGTGAACTTGTACAGAGTGCCACGTGTCAATGTTTTAACCTTTTTCTCTGAAATTTCATGAAATAATAAATTTCTTGCACTTTTTTTAACTTTTTAAAGAATTCAAATCCGATGTCTGAAATGAAAGTTATGACAATTTTCCCTAGGTCAGTTGTTTGAGACTGAATTTTGGAGTCTGCAAAAACCCTAACTTCATGAAGTCATAACTCTGAAAATATAGCGAACCAAGATTTGAAATTTTTACATGAAGTTCATCACGATTTTGACTCCACGTGGTAAAAATTTTAGCATCTGAAGCCTCATAGAAAAAAATTTATAGCGAAAATTCCAAGATGTCTTATTTGAAGAAGTGAAACCTTAGAATCCAAAGCTCTGATACTAAATGTTATGAAACCAACTCACATAATAGATGTAAATATAGATCAAAAACTTAGAAATCAACCTTTTCTAGGGGGGAAATTCCTTTACATTACATAAATGAACAATTCTTGGATGATACAAATGAAAAAACCTACCTTATATATAAAGGAGTCTAAGGGGTCACAATATAACAATATGGGGACCAAATGGGCACAACAATAACAATAATGGTGCTACACCTATGGGCTACAATAATAAAAATATGGGGACTAAATGGGCACAACAATAACAATAATGGGGATACACTAACAATAACAATAAGGGTCTACACTACTATTATAGGTACTTAACAATAGAAATCCTATTCTTCATAATAAAAAAATTCCTCATGTACAAATGAAAACTTTTGAAGTAACCAAACGTCTTCCATATAGAGTGGATGGTCATAATGGTCAACATTCAGATTTTCCATAATGCATTCAAATGATAATTTTGACCAAATAGATGAATATTTTTTATAGTTCTCTTCTTATGGAAAAGGAGGGTGAAAGAAAAATATATTTTCAAGAGAGGAAGCTTGGCCCCAGGAATTCTACTCTAAAATTTGCATATTGATCATTAGTGTCAGATCTAGAATTTCTACATTATATAAAACATTCAGAAGAAAAACCATATGGACTTATCAAGTTACAAAACTATAAAAATTATCAATCTCTTTTTCTTGCATAGAATATTGATGATTTGGATCAAGATGTTATAAAGGCTAAATAAAATTTGGCTTAATTACAGCCTTTAGTCAATTCTCTTAATGAATTAAAAAGACAACATTAGCAGAGCATATAAGACATCCAAGAAAATTTATCTATCATTACGTCTGTTTTTGCTAACTTGAAGGCCTCTTTGCCAAATATAGAGCCATCGTCTCCAATAAATATTAGAGAATTTGAAAAACAAGTTTTCAAGTATCCAATTATTAGTAGTTTTTCCTATATAATTTTGAAACAACCGAGTTATGGTTAAGTAGAAGTAGCAAAAATAAATAAAGCATATAGAATGGCTTATGTAAATTTCAAATTGTTTCAGTCTAGAATTCCCCAAATAAATATGGTTAAGAGGGGGGAAGATCCACAATCCTCCAAGAAAAGGGAACATCAGGGATTCGAGAATTTTGAGGTTAAAATTCCAAGAAATACTAGTGAAGAGAATGGTTATGACCTTTTTAATTTACTTTGGAAAAATGGTGTAAAATGAAATATGGCTCAAATTCTAGGGTTCCCTATGATCCCTCTAATATTGACAATTATCCTACATGGAGAAAAGAAAATCAAGATATTTCTCCTATAATTAGTCTTAATTGAAAATCAAAAGATGAAGTTTTAATTACTATTCAAAGGCGATATGCATGGGTCATGACACAAAATTTCCAATACAAGAAATGAATTTCATGGCAAGAATTAGCACTAAGAATTACTTTGGGATTCATAGGAGTAGTGAGACTATGGTGGGATCGTCTTTGACATGAAGATAAAATAAGCATTATGGAGTCTGAAAAATAAATGGAGGAATCATCTAAAGCATTAATGAAATAATTTTGCGGTATAACTCCTCCACCAATTGATCACTATGTGTAGTTGTATATGTCACAATTAATTTGCAATATTAAATAACTTTCTGATTTTTATTGCATAAAGAAAAATCTACTATATAAGATTCCAGATTCGGATGAAATTTCTTATCATGAGAACTATTTGGCAGCCATGCTAGGAAGGCTTCTTGATATTTTCAAAGAAAATATGGAACCGAACAAAATAAATATTGAAGATATTTCTTTGGAAAAAGTACAACATCAAATTATACTTGCATTGCAAAGGAATTTCTCAATAAAGGTTCAAAAGAATATAAAAAATAATTTAGGGTTTAACCCTGACATATGAAATTGGTTGTCATAAATGAAAAGATAAAGATATGAAAAATATTCTTCATGTACAGGAAATAATTTTTCTTGAAACCGATGTAAATATTCTTATTCAAAAATATCTAAATCCTTCAAAAAGAAGAAATCTACTTTGGTCAGACCAAAATTTATTTTCATGAAAAGGAGAGGCCCATCAAAGACTTATATTTGTTATATATGCAAGAAGATGGTCATTGGGCCCATAATTTTACTCAAAAGTAGAATTCTAAGCACCAATAGAAACTCATGGATATTTCCCAATTTGCCTATGAACCAGTGGAATGGGAACAAGTGTCTCATTACAGTTCTGATGGTGAATATTTTTTAGTCTCTGCAACCACCTCTAATTATAAAACTGAAGGCATGCAACATCAGTTTGGTCAAGTTACTCTTTCATATGATTTAGCTTCTTCTTGTTTATATCATAGTTCCTTTCAAATTTCTTGATGTGAACTAATGTTTCTGCTTTAAAGCATTCATCAATTTCTTTTCAAAATGATCTAGCTTCACTTACTGCTGGTGATTTTTCTCTTCGTCATCAATATCAAGAACATATTAGTAAGCTCACTTGTAATATTCCAAATTTTCCATCAAATAATTGGAATATTATAGTTCTTACTTTTCTTATTTAGTTAAGTAAATAAAAGGGTGGGAGTACCCATAAACCCAGTAGATGAATAAATGCACTTCTATAGTGTGAATGTGGGCTAATTGAGTAGTGGAGTAGAATGATATAGTGGAGCAGCATAATAATGAAGAAAGATTGGAGGTGATAGAGCATTAATGAGGGAGATGGTGGAGATAGTGGAGGAATAAATGCAAGATTATGGAGATAGTGGAGAAGCAATTGTAGAGATGATGAAGTGGTGCATTAAATGCACACATGATGGACGAAATGGAGAGTAATTGCAACAGTGATGGAGATCATGGAGGACATCGCAGTGTTTATGGAGGCTAGTGGCCACATGTGTAGTGCAGTTATTAGGTGGGCCAAGGCTAGGAAAGGCTCACAACCGTAAGAGGAAGATGAGGGAAGCAAAGGAAGGGGAGTCTAGATTTTTATTGTTGAGTGTCATAAGACATTTCTTTGCATGCTTCAATTGTTTAGCTAAGTCTGTTGTGTTGTTTAGCATCGAGTGTTCCTGAGTGAGAACCCCACCCTTACCCATAGGGGACTTTGAGTGCCTACTCTGGGAAGGTTTTCTTGGGAAAAATTCATCATCCAGAAATCAATATCACTTTCAACCACTCTCATCTGCACTTCCAGCTACAGGAATTACGCATTCCTGAACTTGGGTTTGAGAGTTGGAAGGTTGTTCTTAGTACTTCAGATGAGAAACCTATGGAAGGATCAACCCTTCACATTGTGGATCCATTGCAGTCTTCAAAGAGTTTGATTATCATATACGACATCATACCATCCATCTACTCTCCTATGCAGCAACATTTCCTGCAGGAATTTCGTAATTTTGCAGTAAGGGTTTGAGAAGAAGAGGAATTTCCAAGCAACTCAGCTTGGAATCATGTGAGGGTTTAATCCTTCACTCCAGGGATGACTTCAATAACCTGGGATCATCATTGTATTATATATTAGTAGGCTACATCATCAGCCCTCCTAGACAGCGCAATATTACCCAGTAGTTGTGCATGCAGCAGCTACATATTTAGTTGAGGAGTTAGATCCTAAGTTTCTAAGCTTGGGATCGGGAGACGGGACCAACCCTTCAGTTATTGAGTTGAGTGGGTGATATTTCAACATATAGATCATTATTTCAGCCCCATATCAGTATTTTTCTCCAGGGAGTGCGTAACTCAGCCAACAGGGATGTAGTGTGCTACCCAAAAAGGGTCGAAATCCAAAACTCAAAATCTGGACAAACCATTTATGGGTTTTTCTAGGTTTTTTGAGTGGAGTCTATGGTTAAAATACCAAATATTTCTAAGCACTCTAGTAGCCTCTCGAACATAGATCTGCTTCCCAACAACAACAACAGTTTTTACTTTCTAGTGCTAGTTTTCAGTAGAGTTGTTTCAACCATCTTTGGATGTATTGAGTGCATCCATTTTTAGAGAACTATGTATATTCATTTTTTGTTGATACATAATGATATGGCTCAGCTATTTCTACTCATATGTATGATTTTTTGATATATTTTGACATTTTTGTTGTTCTACATGTTTTATTCTTATTTTACCGTAGTTGGAATTGTGCATATGTTCTATATTACTGTCTTTCCCATTTTTGGATATTACATCACTTATCGAGTCAGATCCCTACAACAACCCAGTGTGGTGGATTCTCTAGAATATTATGAAAGACATATGATCCTTGATTAGAGACTAGATTCTCCTTCTATGATTGCTTCAACAGAACAAACTCAGACTACCGAGAATTATCAGAAGTATTCTCTAGAAAATGTAGAAGAATGGATATAAAATCAAATAAGGCAAACAAAAAATGAGCTTAAAAATAAAATAAATAAAATTAGACAACTGGTAAGCTCTATTAAGGATGATAGTGGAAAATCAAATAAATTTAGAGCAGAGCTAGGGTTTTCGGCCCCATCGCTACGGCGCCGCCCCTCTTCATTTCTTCCTGCTTTTTCCCTGCGCTAGCGTGTTTCTTCCTTCCCCGTCCTGCTGATCCCTCATGATGGATACATCGTAGGGGGAGGCTCTCCAAGCCCCCCCCAATCCCAAAGCGACTACAGTCCAAAATCCCCCTTCTGACACAAATCATACCCCCTCTGGCAATGAATAGAGCCTGGGTGGAAATAAGGATTCGATGGACAACACAGTGCGTAATCAACACTCCGGGCAAGAACCTGGAGCGCAAACAAACAAAAATGTGGATACGGAAGGTAACACGACAACACCCAAAGTTACTTCTACTACTTGCAGGCCGATTGCTACAGAACGACCCAAGATCGAACTCCCCAGCCATCGGATCAACGTTCAGATCCAGTACATGCACGACCATGCGTTGATTGGCAAATTCGTAGGCTTCTAGCCCACTGAAAAAGCTCTGCATGGGTGGATCAAGACTAAATGGAAGCCAAAGGGTCAGTTTACGCTCCAACTTGGACCCAAAGGGTTCTTCACGGCCATCTTTAACTGCCTTGAGGACAAAAACCGTGTCATGGACGAGGGACCCTACTTCTTTAACTCCTCAGGACTCTATCTGCATGAATAGATCGAAAGATTCAACCCGGATAAAGAGGATTTCAACTGGGCACCGGTATGGATCAGACTGTACTCTCTGCCTATGGAGTATTGGGACAAAGAATCCATAAAAGACATTGGAAATGCTCTAGGAGAGTTCATAAAAACTGCGGAGGAAACCAAGCTCAAGCGATACACCTCCTATGCTCGCATCTACGTCTTCATACATCTAGCCAGCGCCCTTCCAGACTCGGTAAGTCTCTATCATGATGATTTTGAATGGGTACAGCCCATAGACTATGAAAATGTTCCTTTTAGATGCAGGAGATGTCATACCCATGGCCACCTTTTCCGCGATTGTCCTCTGAATGCTCCTCCCAACAAGCCCTCTGAAGCTTCCTCTACCCCTGATGCGGATGGGTTTACCAAAGTCTAGAACTGACGCCATCACAACAAGAAAACCCCTCTGACAAACCCCAAAGGCCCTTCACAAGCTCCTGTCCCTCCATCTACTAGCGATAGCTTTGAACTATTGGCCAATCCTGACTCAAATAATCCTCTAGAGGTCACCTTACCCCAACCCCTCTAAATACTGAACCCACGATCAGCACAGACCCATCTGGGCACATGGAGGTGGATATCTCTGCGGCCACTACAGGCCAAACCAGTCTAATGGAGGAAGAATCTAAAATGGTGGACATCGGAGATCTGGACATATTCACCCTTGAGCAAGCATGCAAGAAAAGGGAGTATGATCATATCTCTGAAAAAAAATTTGAGAAGCTAATGGTGGCCCTCACCCGAGCTTAGCAACATCAAAAATCCCTGGGTATTCAACAGGGAGGCCCATGGGATGGGAAAAAGCTGTTTAAAGACTCAAAGAAAAGAGGAAGGAAGACAGACCTTCAAAGAACAATCCTCGTCAGGGAAATGCTTATGGAATCTAGTAGGTATCCCAAGATTACCAAGTTCTTTCCACCCAGTGAAGGCAGTTCCCAATGAAACTCGTCTCTTGGAATATAAGGGGTCTCAATGGCCCCTCCAAATTTTGTATGATCAAAAACTTGATAAGGATGGAGAGACCTCAAGTCTTATTTCTGCAAGAAACTAAATGCACAGCTTCACCCTTGGACCCATTCTCTCAAGGGCCTGTCATGGATGTCACTCTATGGCGGTCGATGCCTCCGAAGCTTCAGGAGGCTTAGCTATTGTATGGGATCCACGAACTGTTTCAATAAGTGACGCCCATGCTGCTCACAACTTAATACAAGATTCTTTTCATATCCATGGGACCAAAATGCATGGCCATCTTTCCAATGCCTATTTTCCTCAAGATGCTGCCAGGAAAATAGCACTGCTGGACATGATTGAACTCCTCAACTCCTCCAGACCTCACCCTCTATGGATTTTAGGAGGCGATTTCAATATGATAACTAGCTTAGACGAAAAAAGGGGTGGAAGGGCTAAGCTGGATTCGGACAGTATCCACTTCAAAGATTTCATACAACAGAATTGACTAATTGATCTCCCCTTTGCAAATGGTACGCACACCTAGAACAATAGGAGATCTGGTTCGTAGCATATCGCCTCCAGACTAGATTTCTTCCTCCTTTTTGATAACGCCATTCACATAGGGGGTGATTTTCAGACTTCCATATTGCCTTTCTCTGGCTCGGATCACTGGCCCATCTCTCTCCAATGGTCCAGACCTGGAGACCACATCAAAATACCTTTCCGATTTGAAGCTTTCTGGCTCACCCACCCAGGCTTCAAGGAAATGGTCCATTCTGCTTGGAAAGATTTCACCCCGCTCTCAGGTTCCAAAATGTACTAGTTTCAACAACATCTCAAAGACCTCAAGGCGCACATCAAAGAATGGAATCACTCCACTTTTGGAAATATTTTCGAACAACAAAAGCTTATTGAAAAATAAATGGCAGATCTTCAGCGTCATATCATCCGAGAGGGGCGTAATGAAACCTTGGATCAGCAAGAGCAGAGCCTGCTCAAACAGCTAGAGGAAAGAAGGCAGCAAGAAGAAATCTTCTGGAAGCAAAAGTCCTGAATCCGGTGGCTGAAGGAGGGGTAGCAGAACACTAAGTTCTTTCATCGTTCTACTATCCAACGTAGAATGGGCAACCACATCGGCTTTCTCCTTAACCAAGTGGGAGAGAGACTGGAAGACCACCACGACATAGAAGCGGAACTTGTCAACCATTTCAAATCGGTACTGCTGGAAGACCACATTGACAGGCAACCTGCAATCAATCGAATCCTTCAGCACATGGCCAAACTGATAACGAAAGAACACAATCAACTCTTGTTGCGCCCAGTCACTCTACTGGAGGTGGAGCAAGTGGTGGCCCAAAACAAGGAAGGAAAAGCACCAGGGCCAGATGGTTTCACTTCCAATTTCTTCCACCACTTCTGGGATCTAATCAAGACTGATGTTTGGCATCTAGTTGAGGAATCCAGATCCATGCATTGGCTCCTTTCGTCTCTGAATTCCACCTTCATTACCCTGGTCCCTAAAGAAAACTAGGCTGCCACTCCTGATAAATTCTGACCTATTTCTCTTTGCAACGTCATCTACAAAATCATTTCTAAGGTCATCGCTAACAGGCTCAAGTCGCTACTCCCTATGATCATCTCACCAGACCAAACAGGATATGTGGAGGGGCGCCAGATTCTTGATGGCATAATCCTCACCCATGAGGTCATTCACTTGCTGAAACATACCAAAAAATCAGGTATGATCTTGAAGATTGATCTTTCTAAAGCTTTTGATAAACTAAATTGGAATTATATTCATCAGATGCTAAACGCCTATGGTTTCAGCCCCCAGTGGATTAGATGGGTCATGAGCTTAATTTCTTCCTCCTTCTTCTCTATTCTTATTAACGACATCCCCTCCCATCCCTTCGCCCCCTCTCATGGTATTCGTCAAGGAGATCCTCTATCCACATTTCTTTTCGTTCTTATGGCTGAGGGTCTTAGTCGTTCCATCACCCATGCTCTTCACACCCAGCGTCTCCGGGGCATTTCAGTCTATGGAGCCCCTGCCATTACTCATCAGCAATTTTTTGATGATAACATGCTCTTTGGTCATCCATCTGCCCAAGAAGCCTCTGCCCTCAAAGGTCTGCTAGATCTGTTTGCTGAAGCCTCGGGCATGACAGTCAATGCCTCTAAGTCGCAAATATTTTTCTTCAACACGGCCCTTCCGATTCAAAATCGCATAGCCAGGATACTCGGTTTCTCCATTGCCAAGCTACCTGATAAATATCTTGGGGCCCCCCTGACTAATGCTACCCTCAAGCACTCTGCATGGAAAAATATTCTTGACAAGATCGAGGCCAGATTATCCTCCTGGACTTATCGGTCTCTCAACCTTCCCAGCAGACTCATTCTGGTCAAGTCGGTTCTTCAAACTATGCCCCTCTATCTCTTCTCTGTGCTAGCTGCCCCCAAGTGGGTCCTTAAGAAAATCAAAGCTCTACAGCGCCAGTTCCTATGGGGAGCATCGGGAAAAAGCAGAAAATGGGCCTTGGTAAAGTGGACATCAATTTGCTGACCAAATATTGCTGGTGGCCTCGGCCTACGTGACCCTTAGCACAGTAATGCAATTATGGGCGCTAAGATATGGTGGAAATGGTTAACTTCCCCTCAGCACCCACGGGTGAAGCTATGGATGGCTAAATATGCTAATCACAAACCTCCTTCTGAGCTAATCAGACTTACTGAAGTAGGTACAAGTTCACTCATATGGAATGCAGCCAAGAAACACCGTCACCTCATCCAAGACCATAGCTTTTGGGAGGTCCACAACGACCATGCTGCTCGCTTCTGGACAGATTCATGGCAACAGCAACCCAAACTACTCTCTTCCATCGAGCTGCCTCTGCTGCCAGAATTGATCCCCTCTCTTGAAGCACCGGTTCACCAGTTCTGGGAGGAGAACCTTTTCCAAGGCTATCGTTGCTGGAAATTGGTAGCTGGCTGTCTGAATGATCTGCAGGAACAACCGCTCCCAGCACTAACCTCGACCTTGAACAGCAGGAAGATTAGATTCTCGAACAAGCAGGACATTCTTCGATGGGGGTACAGGTCGAAAGTAAAGTTCACCACACAGGAAGCCTACGCACTCCTAACTCAGAACCATGATCCTATTTATCCCATCTGGAAAGATCTTTGGCCACCTCCCATCTGGCCGAAAATCTCCACGTTCCTATGGCTCCTTTGTCACAATAAAATTCTCACCTGGGATAATATTTTAAAGAGGGGATTTTCAGGGCCCTCCAGATGCCCCAATTGCAACAGTCAGGAGGAAAACATCCCTCACCTCATGATCAATTTCCCTCTAGTTGCCTTCTTGTGGAAGCATCTTAGCACAAACTGCAGGCGGGATGGCAGAAGTTCAGGGGACCTTAACACAATCATTCGCAACTGGCCCATAGCCCCCTACAAATACACCATCCTCAACACCCTCTGGAGGCTTATCCCAGGGTTTACCCTTTGGACCATTTGGAAAGAGAGAAACAAGAGGATCTTCAAAGACCAGTCCACTCCGAAAGAAATCTTATGGAATAATATTTGCAGCAATATTCAGGAAACATTAGCGCTTCAGAAATGGACGCAGGAGGACCTTCTGACTCTACTTATTGAACAAGAAATATGGGAAAGATGGCATTTCAAACTCCAAATGGATCCCTCACAAACGGGACCCCGAGGCCCCCAGGTAGCCACCCCCGACACATGGGCCCCTCCCCCGGCTGGATTCCTGAAGCTCAACTTCGATGGAGCATCCAAGGGCAATCTTGGGGAGGCCGGATTTGGAGGAATATTTCGGGATCAAAATGACAATCCGTCGCTCATCTTCTACGGATCAATAGGTTGGGATACCAACAACTCCACGGAGCTTGAAGGTCTATGGCAGGGTATGTAGTTGGCCCAAATGCACAATCTTTTCCCCCTTGAAATAGAAGGTGACTCGTAAATCCTCATCAACATGGTCCAGAAACTCCTCTCTGACTCTCCTCCTTCTTGGGTTGCTAATAGCTGGAGACTCATGGCCAGGTTAGAGCTCATCGCTGGCTAGTTGCAAGAGCATTGTGCTATCTGCTTCAAGCATACGAAAAGAGCAGGCAACAAGGTGGCTGATTTCATGGCAAACTTAGGCATTGAGGGTAACCAAACTCTCACAGCAGGGCCCCTTTCCAGTCTCAATGACAGAAAACTACTTCAGGAGTGCACTTTGCTGGTGCAACAGGATAGCAACCACCCGGATGCGGGTGATCAAGGCTGATATGACTGGAGGGACGCCGCGGGATGGCGCGTGGCATGGCCACATGGGCTCCCGTAGGCAGAATTTATTCTCCATTGTTATGAGCTCTGCGCCAGTCAACCACCCTACGCGACATTTATGTTGGTGGGAAGGTCGAGACGGTAAACCTTTCATTTTGTATCTGTCTAGCTCGTTCTCCATTTGCATTTGGCTCTTCTTTGCCATCCTCTATCTGTTCTCTGTGCATTTTTGCAACAGATAGCTGAGCTCCATGCCGATGCAGCTTCGGCCTCTTAGATACAGATGCTCTCAGGAGGAAAATTCGCCCAGTCTTTGCACTCATGTGGGTAGGCGTTCTCAGCTAGGCTGTTGCATCGAATTTTTTCCAGGTCTGCATTTCTCCCATAGCCCCTGTTTCCCCCGTCTTTCTACGACCCCGCTTGAGGTTTTTGATCCATATTCCCCCCTGCTGCCTCGTCTCTCTTCTGTTTTCCCCTTTGGCCTTCGAGATTCAATGCCTCGTCTCAGACACAAGCTCAGATGCCGTCGAGGCAGCACGCATGGCCCCTCTTCTAGCCATCGGCACTCTCATTTGGCCACCTCGACTTCGTCATCCTCCGAAGATCTCTATGAGCAGCCTCCCCGTGCATGATTCCAGCATATCCATGAGCGCGGGTTTGACGCCTCTCCCCCCTCCAGGCGAGGCTCTGTTGCCCCTAGGCCGCCTGTTGAGCCACGCCCAGCTCCCTCTTCTCCCCTCCAGAACGCCACCACCGCTATCTTCCACTTCCAGAGCAATTCTGATAGACCCCTTTTCATTGCTACTATTACCATCTCTTTCAAAGAAATCTCTGAGATAACTCCCGCCCCCCCTCCGGCTGCTCATACGGACAATTTTCCTGTGCCTCCTTCTGCTCTGCACCCTACTCTACCTGTAGGTATGGATCCCTCTTGCAAAGGAGGGGAGTGCAGCTCCAGTATGCCTCAGGACGAAAGAATCCAGGTTGGCGTTCACGATGCTAGCGCTGCTGCAGCTCAAAGCGGTCTGAGCCACAATAACGAAGAAGCTGGATGGTGCAGAATTAAAGAAGAAACGCCTTCGGGCGACTATGGTCTCTAGACGCGCTCCTCGCACAAGTAATTATGCTCGGTCTCTATGTTTTTTTCTGTCTCATTGCTTTTTTTACTGTTTTTGGCTCCATTAGGTCTCTATATGTCAAAGTTAACTACATCTCTCGAGGCTATACAAGAATTCAGAATGAGTCGGTTTCCCCTAGTGGGTGGCTCAGTTTTTTTGTTCAAACTGTGCTTGTATAAGCTGGTTTCCTCGGATGAGGCAGCTCTTAAACTCTGCTCGGGCCGGTTTCCTTCAATGGCGGCTCAAATTTTTGATATTCTGCTGACAGTATGCCTCATGGAGGCCATGAACGCTATGTACCATATGTTTCCATAATAGATTTAGATTTACTTAGAAAATAAAAATAAAAATTTAGAGCACAATTAATAGAGGTATTGGCTAAACAATTAGAAATCCAATTACAAGATATTTCAGATAATGAAATAAATGATCAGGAGGAGAACATAATAAATACTCAATTTCCTAATATAAAAGGGTTTGATGACAGAATCATAATTACTATATAAATTAACACGAAAGGTTATAAACAATATTTCCTAGATGCACAAATTGATACATGTGCCATGAAAAGTTGTGCTAAATATAGGGAAATACCAGAGTACTATTTCCAGCCAAGAGGCATTTCAAAGCAATCAATTGCCCCACTGTGTTTTTTATTATATGCAAAGCAATGTATATATCCATCTAAGTATTTATTCGTATTCTTAATTTTCCCATTAGAATAAGAATGGTAAGATGAGCTATGAGCCAATTGAGTACCCAAACAAGAAAATAATTCAACCCATAAATTTCTAGTGAAAATTGGATCTTTATCACTTACAATAGTATTCCATATTCCATTTAGCTTTTGTATTATTTTTGTGAATGTTTTTTCCATTGTACTTGCTTTAAAAGGATGAGAAAGAGAGGAAAAATGGACATACTTTTCCATTTGATCTTACCACTACCATAAGAACACTCTTTCCTTTATATTTGGATAAAATTGTAATAAAATTCATTGAAATGTTTTCAAAATGTTGGATCGGTATGGATAATGGTTGAAGAATACTTGGGGTCTTGATTGTCTCTCCCTTGTTTTGTTTTAATACCACACATTTAGCCACAAAAATTTTCACATCTTCTTTAAGACCTTCCTAAAAGAATTATTTCTTGATCCTATTTTATGTCTTAAAGAACCATGAATTTCCTAATACCAAATAAGTGTGTAATTCCAAAGGACATTTTGTTTGTGTTGAAAAATATTACATAAGTACAAGAAATATTGATACCACAACAAATCATTCTTCCACATAAAATTTTCACCTACATCAAGGTCCTTATTAGAGGAAATTTCATCCTAAAATTGGCCTCCTAAGGAAAAATAATAAAATAATAGTTATGAATTTTGGAGGGAAAAGAAAACAACTACTTTTTTAATTGTATTTTTGGCTTATCTCCTTATAGGTTTACTCAAATATCAAGTGTAGACACTCTATGGATGAGGAATTAAATTTTTCATCCAACGAGTACCCATTATGCATATATTTGAGAAGATCCAAATCGACAAAAATCCAAGATACATTAAAAAAGCGCTTTGAACATATTTTTTAATGTATCCTGATTTTTTATCAATGTGGGTCTCCTAAAATGCATTCATAATGGGTACACATTCGATGCAAAATTTAATTCTGCATCGAACAAGTGTCCACATTTGAAATTTGAGTAAACCCTTAAGGAGATAAGCCAAAAATATAATTTAAAAAAGTAGTTTTTCTTTTTTTCCCTCCAAAATAGTTACATTTACCTTTGTTTAAATTTAAAGGATTTTGATTGGTTTACATATTATGACATGGAAATTACATGAAAATTGCATGGGTAATTTTAGGCTAAAATTTTCTCTAATGCTTATAGTTGTTGAATGATGTTGCATACCTTCTCATCTTGCTTATATTCTATCTTTGCTTCTTAAACATAGTCACATTGTGGAATTGAAATAGTGCATAGCAAACCCTTTATGTTTTCCTCCTTCCTTGAGAGCGCATATGCCACAATATATCGTCTTACCATTTCAAAGGTAATTTCAAAGTCATAAACCAACATCTTTATAATCTATTTTTGTTGTTCTTCTAAAAATATTATTTGTTCCAAGAAGCACTTAAAACTATTATGATCTATTTTTACTTTGAAGTGTCTTCATATTAGGTATGTATGCCATTTATTATATTTATTTTAGTCAAACTAGCCATTATGTTACAACGGCTAGTTGGAGCTTTCCTTGTCTATTTAATTAGGTTTCTTGATCAGATTTCTCATCTTTTCCTGATGATGAACCACACTGGCTGGTTCGAAACACGCTAAGAAAAATTTATTTTATGTGACTTTCACCGAAATTTTCTTATAAACATTTCATGGATCACAGAAGCAAAATTCCTAATAATGACCAATATTATTTTTCACAGATTGGTTTGAGTAAGTTCCTTCCTTTAATTTTTCTTCTTCAAATGCAAGGGGCCTTCTTTATTGCATCAAAAATGTACCCATGCCATGGCCTAAGGCATCACACTCCACAATGAAGTTTTTGTGAAGTCTTGCCAAGATGGGAGGTGTACACTTAGACTCTTTAAGTTTTTCAAAATGTTTGGTTTCTTCTTTAGTCCAAGAAAATGCTTCCCTATTCAATAATTTTGTTAGAGGTGTTGGTATTCGACCATAATTCTTGACAAAATTGTAGTCATATCTTGTCAATCCTAATAATCATCTAAGTTTCTTCCAGGTATTAGGGATTGGTCATTCCCTCATAGCTTTGATTTTGTTAGTATATAATTTTACATCCTTATGGGATACAATATAACCCAAATATTCTACTTATTTAACCCAAAAGGAACACTTGAAAGGATTTTCAAATAGTTTTTGTTCTTCCAATAGTGTTAAGACATTGTCAACATGTTGTACATGCTCTTCCTAAGAGTTTTTGTAGATAAGTATGCCATAAAAAAACACTAACACAAATTTTCTAAGGAAGGGTTTGATAAAATAATTCATCAAGATTTGAAATGTTGAATGTGCATTTTTCAGTTCAAATGGCATAACCAAAAATATCATAATGAAATTTACATATTCTAAAGGTTTTTTTGGGAATGTGTTATTGCCTCATTCTGATTTGATGATATCTTGAATGGAGATCCAACTTAGTAAAGAAAATTTCTCCATGAAATTCATCAATGTTAGGAATAGGAAACTTATCTTTGATTTTCATTTTGTTTACATATTTTTAATATGGACACATATGCCATGAGCCATCCTTTTAAATAACCATCACTACTAGTGAAGAGAAATCACTCTCACTAGGTTGAATGATGATATCCTTTGACATTTCTTGAGCTATATGCTCAATATTAATATTTGATGCCTATGGATACCTGTAAGAGCTAATTTTAGGTGGTACACTTCTAGGTTACAGATTAATAGCATGGTCATGATCTCGAGCTGGTGGAAGACCCTTAAAAAAATCTCTAAGTACCTTGGAATGATTGTTAATAAATTTTTAAGGATCCATTGAATAAGAGAATATATATATTTGAACATATAATCAACACAATTGTGCAGTTAAACCTTGTTTTCCCCTTCTTATCTATTTTTTCATGTCATTAGAGCTTGTCATTTTACTATATTTTTCTTGGATACCTCTAATTTCAATGTCCTTTCCTTTTGAAGAAAATATTTTCAAAAGATGTTTAAAATTAAGGGCCATTGTTCCTGACGATTGTAACAATTGGACCCGTAATACAACATTAAACTGCTCATTTGGATTGTAATCATGGAACTTTCCAACAAATACTCTCCCACATTGATGTTGAAATTATGGAACTTACCTAGGAAATTTATGGTTCCTCCATCTGTAATCATTACTTGAAATTATGGTGATGGATAAACAAAGAAATCAGTAAGGTTTGTCAATATGTAATTGATGAAGTTATGGGTACTAATTGAATCAATCAATATTGTTACCTTTTTTATTTGATGTATCCTTTTATCTCAAGGGATTGTGGAGTACTGATGATGCCTAATGCATGACAAAATATTGTTGGATTAGTCTCTTATATATCTATATCTTGTGATGGTTCCACTTCTTGATATTTTTCATCTTCATAGTCTATGTAAACAAATTTCTCCTCATTCCATTTATGTCGCTTACTAAACTTGTTGTAACAGTTGAAATATAGTATATTTCCTCTTCTTTCATCCTTTTTTGAGGATTCAAACTTGTTATTTTAAGAGAGGGAGCATGATTTTATATGTAGTTATTAGTGATCAATTTTATAGAGGCCATATTTTTACTTTCAACTTTCTAAGCTAGACTAAAAGAATGCTCTAGAGATTTGGGTTCAAAGAGACACACCTCATGTTGGATCCTTTCCTTTAAGGTTCCCATAAATAGGTATAACAAATTATCCTCTGAAATCCTCTTTACAATGAGACTTAACTTTTGGAATTATTGAATGTTCTCTATAACTAGTCCTTTTTGTCAAATTTTACCAAATGAATAAAAAATACATTGCTCCTAATATCCCCATAATGTGCTACCAATTCCCATGTAAAAATGGATTGAGATATAATTTTAATAGTCCATTTTCTCGCATCTTATTAGTGAGCCTCCTAATGGGATCAATCAACATCATACGCCACCTTGTCACCATATTTCACAAAGCCCTAAGAATATTCCTTTCATCCCCTAGAATTTCAGCCCTAAATTGCATCATTTGAGCCAGTTTTAGGACCAACGCTCCCTGTATGCCTATTGTGGTGTGACCACCTACATGTTTCTCCATTGTGGCTAGTGTTGGTCACCAACAGGTTTCTCCCCTTTTCACCCACGTTGGTTCTAGAAATCTGGGAGAATGATCGAGTTTTTGGAAGCGTCACCTTCTATGAGTTTCTAGAAGTTGTTTCAACCACTTACCTTAGATAAAAAATTTGGATCCTATCCTACCTTAATTTGGAGTTTTCAACACTTATCCTTTGATATTATCCATCCATCAAAGGTGGATTTAAAACCTTATAATGGTAATTGGATAATAACTCCCAACTTACCCCACTCTTCTATATATTTACTATCTTGCATATGCAAAGGGTTAATGAATGGTTGGCTTTTGGAGAGTGATTTTTTCCTTATGTTGTTGTAGTGAGTGGTTATTATCTCATGCATTAGGGTGATTGAAGTTGCATATTGTGACAAGGAAAGGACAAGTCAACAACTTGGACGAGCTCTTCTAGAAGATCAACTGCTACTTATGGTTGTAATCTCCTTCCATTTATATTAATGCAAACAATTATCTATCTTCCTATATGTGATGTTTTTATTTCATATATTTCAATAACATGTTAATATATTGAATAGAGTATTTAGATGATAATGCATAAATCTTGTAGTTTCTTGGATTGTGTTATCTGATTGTGCAGGTTCTAATTTTGGAAATTGAAGATGGAATTGGAGCTTCCAAGCTAAAGAAGGAGAGAATCATGTGAATAATTATAGGTAGGCCTCACTCCATCATCTATTTACTTCAAGGAAAAGAATTGGGTTCCTTGTCTCTTTGTTGTTCTAGGTTATCCATTGACCTAGGGGAGATCAATTTATCCACAATCATAAATCACATATAAAAAATTAGCGACCATACTCGAGAGATACCACAGAGCATTTCACCTCACTCAGGCCAATTTTGTGCCAACATTGCAAAGCACTTGTGCCTCCTTTGCACTAGTGTTGGCCTTTATTTTTGCACAAATTTTTCCTTGGTTTTAGAGCCTCTCTTTCAATGGCATGCTTCTAGCTAAAATTCCCTAAGTCTTGAGTGTCTTGCGGTCTCTCTAAAACCTCCATTTTTTTTACATTTGTGCTTGTTTGCCTTTGGTGAGAATTGTTTTCGATTTTTATTTTTTCTTATTATTTAGTTTCTTGAAAACTGATTTTGTTTGATTTTTGATCACTTGGATGAATTTTTGTTTGAGTCCTCATTCTGAAAAGTGTAATTGAATCAGTAACTGAACATTTACATCTTAGTTTTCTTCATTTTAGAAAATTAAGTGTGGTTAAAAGACAATTTGAGCATTGGAATTTAGGATTTTTCATGTGCATTAGTATAGGAACAGTTGCATCGAAAGGGAAATTGTATCTTGCATCTTATTTGTTGCATATTTATTTTTTATTCCCTTCCTTAGCTATATTTTTATTGAAAGAGAAAAGATTTATATTTTCCCATGCTATATTTTCATTTTAGGATATTCATGTGACAGTCGTGGTGAACCCGAAAACTGTAACTTAATCAAAGATAAATAGTAAAATTTATTGAATCAACCTAAGGAGAATTTGTAACATTAATGCAAACATTTAGAGGTCTAGGCTAGAGACGTGTTCCGTTGTTGTTAAACATAGGAGTTGTCATTTTTTTCCAATGTTGCATCCTAGGGGTGAAATCTCGTTCCACGTATGTAAGTGTAGAGGATCATTATCCACGTACCTTTGGGTATATCATATGGCACTCCATGCATGAAAAGTATATGGGAACACTCTCATCGAATGATTACGCATTATACAACACTACTACGGACTGTACTCCCACGTACTATCAAGTATATTTTGGGAGTCCCCTATAGGTTTCTATCCATCCATATGTAACTGAGTTTGTCAACTTGTATACTGTCATACACCGAACACAACGTTCAGGGAGATGGGTTATCATATGTTAAGTCCTTGGTTCACCAAGGTGTATATTCCAGTTCACATTTTCTTGGTAAACCTTTATGCCTGGTTACCCCTTTATTTTATTTGTGTCTTTAATTTCTAAAATCAATTAATTGACCATAGAACAACACCCTCACCATGCAAAAAATCCTTAGAAGATCTTAGGTTGAGACTAATGGAAACATTTCCCAAGTCTACCAATCAAGGAAATCCCTCTGATAATAATCCTTTCCATTTTCCTTCTTTTGTAAATATTGTTGCTCCTTATATGGAAACGTTGTCCCTTCCCGAATTTGCCATTGGTTTGATAGTTTGGTTGTTTTTGACCCCTATGGTTTCGAATGTCCAAACTTATTCTCAACCAAGTTCTCCTCCACCTGAATTGCATCAACATCATCTTGATCCTAAAGTTGAAACTTTTCCTTCTTCACTTTTTGTTTCTATATCTCTGTCTTCCTCCTTGCCTAGTGAAAGTATTTATTCTAGTAACCAGGAAGCTAAGAAGAAGAAGAAAATGATGAAGAAGAAGAAGAAAAATAGTAAAGGGGGCAACCAATTAGCCATTGCTACTGATGCAACTAGTATGAAGGAACCTTCCAATCAGCCCCACAAAGTTAAATTCCCTTGAAACTTATGTAAGGGTGATCACCTTCTTAGATATTGTCATGGTATTCCCAATATATTAGAAGTGTGTTCCATAGGCTCACATCGTCCTTTGTCATTAGCTTCTTGAGATCATGTTGGTGACAAACCATCGAATAATGATAATAAGGCCAATGGGAAAAAGGGTAAAATCAAATTTCCATGTAATTTATGTGAAGGGAATAATCCTATTCGCCTTTGTCCTTATATGGATGAATCCTAAAAAGTGTTGGAAAACCTTACAGCTTCTTATCTACGACTTCCTGATGGTTACTGGAAGCTTTCTCCCATCCTCCACTATTTGATGAAGTGATTGATCAGAATCCACCTCTAATCAATCCCACTCTCTCTGAACATGAATCCCATGAGTCTATTTCCGACCAACCTTTGGTTGATAAAATGGTTGACTCAATTCCACCTTCAGTTGATTTTACCTTTCCCGTAGAGAGTGAACGTCATACCCCGTAGGTTATTCTTGTTTCTTCATATTCAAATGAACTGGAGGGAAATCCTCCCATTCCCAAGGTACAAGAGAGCAGTTCTCTTGTTCCCATAATGCAAGGAGGCAGTTCTCCCATTCTCGTGGCACCCCCTCCAAGTAGTATGGTCACTTCATTTTATTAGAGGCGAATGGAAAGTTATTTTATTCCTTCTTACATTCCCTTTCAGATAAGAGTACATGCTTATAATATCCTCGTACCTGGTGCAATCATAGAAGAAGGCACATATGTTAGTATTTTTTCCTCAACTGCTTGGAAAGATTTAGTTTCTCCACAGCTTGCACCTATTACCCATAATTTTCTAGCTTTTAAGAAAGGAACCAGTCAACCGTTAGCGATAATCCCTAATTTTCCCATTACTTTGGGAGGAAAAATCATTTATATCGATGTTATGGTTGTCTAAGGCCCTTTTCATTTTAATTTACTCTTTGGTTGTGACTATTTTTATTTCATGGGAGCTCTTGTCTCTTCTCTCTTTCGTGTGATATGTTTCCTGCATGAAGGAAGAATCATGAACATTAACCAACTTTCATTCATTGGTCCTAATTTTACTCCCAATCAACCAACATCCCTAAATGGTCCTTATATGCAAGTGGTATCTCCTCTGCCATAGGTTAATTATGTGTCCACATGTTACATGCCCGTGTCTACTGATTATCTAGTCATTGATATAGTAAATCATGTACTGGGGGCATTGGAGCCTGATATTTCCATTATATTCCTTGATATGTATCCCTTCCAGAGTGTTGTTCTCCCATATGATGAGAACCTCTTGGAAGCCATGGCCTCTTAATGGACATGATTAAATTTTTCGGAGTAGAGTTTCTTTTCTTGTGACAAGCTCATTAAAAAATGAAACAAGGTTGTAGGAGAATAGTTATTTTTCTTGTGTCAAGTTCGTTAAAAAATGAAACAAGGTCTTATGAGCATATTTCCTTTCCTGTTTGAATCTAATTAAAAAATGAAACATATCCCCTTCCAATTCGAGTCTTTGATTAGATCTCGTAAATTCCTAGTCGAGTATTTCACTTGATCTCATAAATGAACCTTCTTTCCATCCACCTATTATCCACCAGTAGTCTACTTAGGTGGATGAAATTAAGTTTGGGGGGCATGTTCCTAGAATTGAGTCATTATGTTGAGGGCATGAAAGCTTATCTCAAGCATAAGTTTTTTCCTATGTTTCAATATTTTCTAAAAATGAAACCAATTCCAAGCATGGTTTTTCTTTGTTTCAAGCTTGTGTAAAAATGAAACTGATTTCAAGCATATTTTCTCTCATGGTTTAAGATTATGATAAAAGAAACCATCTTCAAATAATTGCAAGCATATTTTCCCATGTTTGGAGCTTGTGTAAAAATGAAACCATTTTCATCCTACCTCTTGTGATTTCCATTTTTATGAGTTTGTTTATGGTAGATGAGAATTGGTTTTCTCATTCCATCACCACCATCTATTTGGTCGATCATATGATTTCACTTGGATTTTTACCATTTATTGAGGAAATGTTATGATGAATGGTATTATTAGCCATCCTCTAGTTGACCTACATGTGTTTTGAGTAGTTCCATCATCACCGGAACCAGTTGATATCCTGCATACCACTCGTTCCTCTAGGAGGAGTCCTCTTTCATCTCTTTTCAGACTCCCGATATATGAAAAGATTTTCGAGCACTTGTATTTTCAAACTCGTAAAAATAAATGAAAATATGTCTACTCAGTATAAGTTTAGGGCCATTTCCAGAATGAGATAGACTAGCTATGAAAAAGGAATACCTTAGTTGAACATGACTATGAGGTTCTCTTGAGTATTATTTTCTGCCTTTTCAGACTGAAGAGACTATTTACAAACATGAACATTTGGATTTTTATCTTCTCCTCTTTTTCAAACTCTCTAAAAATGAAAAATATGTCAAGTTTTACCTTCGTTGGACTCATAAAAACATCAAACAGTGATGGACTTGTCTAACATGACAAGACCAAACCAATCCTTCTTAGGGTTCATTAAATATACTCGAAGGGATTCTTTAGAAATGATGAACTTACAAATCAAGCATATTTTATCCTCCTTAATCTTGTTAAAAATAAATATTTATTAACGAGTATGGTTGGGGAAATCGAGAAAACAAAGGATTCCATTTTTCTAATGGCAGTGAGTCGCCCTTTAATATGACACTTTTCCACTTCATCTTTGTGGCCATTAGGTTGGGTAATCTACTTGTCTCTTGATTATCATATTGTTTTCATAGCCTCATGGTTCTGGGTCAATGCTGCCAACTCCATTCAGTGTTTTCGGTGTTCAAGAGAAGCGAGTGAGTTTCTCTCCACTACAATACTCTTAAATCCTTCATTTCATGTCTGCATTTCCTTGTCCAGTTCCATATTAGCATCATTCTGATATTTTTGCCTCAATCATGATTCTCGTTTCATGTTGTTGATTGGGGGATACATCAAGGCCCTCCTGTGATGGGTCACTTCTTGTCGATATCAACACATCATCCAAGAGGTTAATTTAGAAACACCCCTTTGGTACCTTGGTGCTTGCATACATCAATGGAAATTTTCCTCACTCTTAGTGAGAGGTTTACATCATTTTTGTTTGTTATCACCAAAAATTAATCATCTAACCATTTCTAACTAGATGGATCTAATTACACCATGTAAGACCAATTTTACCATAATAAAAATTGTTTTCACTATAAGAAATTATTTAATAAACCATATTTTATTAAGTTATTCCTAGTTAAAACAAGAAACCCCACGAGAAATAATTAAATAAATACTTATTTATTTTATTTTCCTCTAAGAATAATTAATTAAACCATTGTTTAAATAATATTTCTATTCACATTTAACCCAATTATGAGAAATAATTATATAAATCATTTTTTTTCTTATTTTTCTCTAGGAATAATTAATCAAATCATTATTTAGTTATTATTCCTTGTTAAATTTGACTAAATCACTTAGTAATAATTTAAAAAATCATTATTTGTTTACTATTCTTTAACCGCATTCTTGAAATGATAAATAAAAATTTAATTTGTTTATTATTTCTAAATAAATGTATTTAACCAATTTAAATACCTTTTCCCTCCAACAAAATATAATAAAATATTCCAAGCGGTTAGATATAGATTTTGGTTAATAATATTTTATTATTCTCCATTTTCGAGGATAACTCAATATTTTGTTATAAATAGGAGGGTTTTTCCATTCATTCTTCACTTTGATCATTCTAATTTTCACTGTCATTTTCTTTTGCCATTTGAGCTCCCACTTGAGTTCACCACATGGTTTGAGTTTTCTACACCATTGAGAGAGAGAAGCCTCTGAAGCTGAAGAATTAAGGACAAACAAGGACCTATACCACTGAGGGGGACTAGTGACATATACTTGTTTCCTTATCCAAACATTATTTAAAATCATTCTTTAATCTTGTCTTTGATGTTGGATACTTGGAGTTAACTTTTGCATCAGTTACTATTTCTTCTCGTTGTTTAACTAATTTTACTGCATAGATCTGGGTTTTTACAAGATTTTTTCTATCTGTCTATTGCGGATCTAAAGGGTTCAGAAACCATTTTTTTGTTAGGGCTATTTTTCATGCATAGCTAAAGTAGAATTTTTTCATACACTCGCGATAAGATTTTACAATAACAAATGGTGACTTCGCTGGTGTTTTAATCACACATTGGTGTCAACAAATGGCGACTCCATTGTTGTGATTCATATTCCTATGTAACCAGTAGATTTAGCAACAAGGGTTTATCTCTAGCTGTTTCCAGTCTCTTGATGTTGTTTCTTCAATTCTTTTCCCTAATTCAATCAAAATTCTAAATTCCAAATGTTTTCTGGTGTTTTCAGCAGGTAACAGGTATTAGCCGCACCAGAGATGGTAAATTTTCTGCAACCTGCCACTTGAGAACCAAGGAGTAGAAAATAATTTTTTTTAGCTCAAACAGTGTGAGTTCCCCCTGAACTCACACTTTTTTGCCATGAACTGCGAGTTCACCTATCCACATGTCAGAAACTCCGATCTCAAATATTTTTCTAATTTTTTTCTGAAACTGTCAAGATTTATCGAGAACTCTGTTTTGGGTTGTCTAACTTCTGTTTCAGACCATCTTAGGCCTGGATATGCTCAATTTGTCTCCTTGAAGTAGAACAAATCCCCCTAAGGTTTCAATACACTTCCATATTTTTAGGAGGGGTTAATATGAGTAGGTAGTCTAAGATTTACAGTGCTCTCAACCATTGTTTTAGGGTCTGATATGTCATTTTTTCAGATCCTTTTTGATAGATTATTGTTACATCCAAAACCCTCTCTAGAGTTTTGTTTGGTCATTGTATTTGGGTCTCTCTATTTACCCTAGGTTTTTAACCTTTTACCTTCTCTTTTGCAGCAGTTTTCCCCTCTAGTTTCTTGTTGTTTCTTGTGTCATTTCCAGTAGTACAATGTCATTAGATCCATATCCCTTCAACATTAGATCTCTTGTCCATTTTAGTGTGTTTCGAATCAATTTCACCCCCTCTTATTTTGGTTGTTATAGAGCTTTCTTTGGTTTCGGATTTATGCATGATTAACTGTTTATTTTACTGTCATTTAAGTTTCATTTACAGTTGTTCAACATTTTTTCTTTTTATTTAAAAAAATTTCAGGGTTTAGTTAAAATAAAAACACGGCTTGCACGCCCTCACACCTAAATCGAAGAGTTCTTGCTTTACACTGCGAAGCCAAGACATAAACATCATAATTAATTAATCTGCCTCATCAATCCTTTGTTTATCATACTTCAAAATTTTCATGTCATTTGTATCATTGTGCCCCCAAGGAATTTATCGCAAAGACTCCAAGTTATTCACCCTTAGTTTATGTTAGGATGTCTTACTCCACCCTGTAGGGTCCAATTTATTCCTCCCCCGAGTCCCCATACCGACTATGATTATGGTTCATCAAGTTCTTCCTCTGATTCTAATACCGATTCTTCTCGCCATCATACCATCACCATGTCAAGTGCCAATGCAGGTGCATGTCCTCTAGCCAATGGTGGCCCTAGCCCTAATGCTAGAGCCACTACTAGTGGAACCACTACTAGAACCACCCCGACTACTCCCTTGCTACCTTTTATGGCAGGTTTAAGCCTTCCCAATTTTATCTAGTTAATCAATGACCCGATACTCCACAATGTAGGTTGGCCAACAATGCCAACTAAGCTTCCTTCTGACATTTCTAAGCTTGAAGGAAACACTGGAGAGGACCCTACTAACAATGTTCGCTCTTTTCATATGTGGTGTTCGTCTAATTCCATCATCGATAACTCCATTCGTCTTTGGTCTTTCCAACGTATGCTCACTAGAGAAGGTGAAAAGTGGTATGTTGATAAAGATTTTATGTCATATTTCAACTTACCCCTCCATTATGATACTAGTACCGAGTTTTTGACTGCATTCCATCAATATTCTGCCACCTACCTTTCTAACCATGTCCATGAATGGCGTAAAAGAAGGAGCTTGTATAGAGCTCCTACATTCAACAACCGTGTCTATATGGATTTATTTCTTCGAATTCTCATAGCCCCCATCGTTAAAGATATTGAATCTCATTTTCCTCAGTCAGAGGAATAAGCTCTCCAGGTCACATTAAAATATGACTTGATCTATGCCTAGTCTGGTTATGTTATACCGTTTTACCATATCTTTCTAGACTTGGTGGTGCCAGCGCACTAGGGGCATCTCATGTCACCAAAAGTATCGTTGGATCTCTCTCACATCCATATGCTCCTCCTCACATGAGTTATGTTTACCCTCGAGTGGGGACCAGTTCCTCCAACACTTATGCCCACCCCAAGCAACTTGTATCCCAGTCAAAGCATGCCTTACGCATTTTCCCAACCACATTAGTCGATGTCAAGGCCATTTTTTTCTCAACATGTTTATCCATATGTTTCCCCTCTCCTTTATATCGTTATGTATAGCCCAACACTCGATCCCCTCCAGCATCAATGCCCCCACCACTCGTGCCTTCTAAATCTCTAGCACAACAGCCACTGCCTCCTCAAGGTCACGTGTATGTTTAGTAGAGTGTGAATAATCCTCCTAGTTCAAAGAAAAAGAATAAGGGGAAAGGAAATCAGAACCAACAAGCGTAAGGTAACCAAGGTCACTAAGGTAATCAACCAAACACACCTTAAGGGAACCAACCTAACACCGCAAACCAACAACAAGGTGATCATCCCAAGAAAAACAAGAACCTTCATATGAACAAACCTTGTTCATGTTATGGTGTCCATGGCCATTATACTCATGATTTTCCCCTTTACCTCAGATGCACTAGTTGTGGAAAGGCTAAGCAGCGTCCAGAGGACAGTAACCCATCGAGTGGTTTCCTCTAAACATTGTGCTAGCTCAACCAGATGTGTTCACTAATCATTTCCATCAGCAAGGATATGTTGATGCCCAACCACCTCAAGGTCAGGCTGCCCCAACCCCCGCATTCTGGTACCCTTGATTACCAAATTATCATGATGAATTTTAAAGAGGTCAATACTATTGATTTCAACCTTCAGACCTGGTCACACCAATATGAAAATCAACCCACTACGTCTGCAACCGAGTCCCAAAGTAAAGTATCCAGAGAGTCCATTTCGACACCAAATTTTTCCTTACATATCCCTTAGGATATATCAGAGGTCATTCATAAGATTCCTAAAGGGCCATTACACCGAAATATTGCTTCTGCCAAAGCCGCCCACACCTACAACATAGTAGATGACTTGGTGTAGTCTCTTGCTTCCATGTCAACGCTGGAAGTCCTCCAAGCCTGACCATCACAACGAAAATATCTAATATATATTCTGGGAATTTTACATCCTTTAGACGATAATTTTATCATATTTGATATTGATAAGTCAGAACATCCCCCTTTACCTTCATCCATTGCCTTCCAAATACCAATTAATATTTTTAATGCCCACGTTCAAAGATGTATCATTCATGAAAGTGCATCCACTTATGTGATGTCCTCCTATGTTTGGAAGAATTTCATATCACATGATCTGTTCCCATCCACCATCAGTTTATGTGCTTGGGACGATCACCCTTCCCAACCCCTTGGCATGTTCTGCAATTTTCTAGTCACACTTGCCAAAAAGACTACTTGTGTTGACATAGAAGTCATTGATGACCCCCTGGATTATAATATCCTCTTGGGTCGTAGCTACACCTATGTGATTTCATCTGTCACATTCGTGACTCACCGTAATATGTGATTCCCCCACAATGGAATTATTGTCACGATCGATCATTGACATATTACGAACCGAAGTCTCAGACCTCCCCTAAGTCCATCATATCTTCAGTGGCTGATAAACAATCATTCGTACCTCTCACCAGTGTTTCACCAGAAGTTTATAAAGATTCCACCTTACTTGGTTCATTCCATGCCCCCCCCTCTTATCACTGATCCCATCTCATCAAGTTTTTTCATGTTGCAAGCATTTCGAGCTAACCAAAAGTAGCTTGGTATGACTAGCCAACAACCAGTGCCTTCACAACCTGTTGTTATTCACTCGATACAGGTGTCAGGACCATCTCCTCAAGTACCTTCTCCTTTTGTTTGTGTCTCTCCTAATATTTTTCAACCAAGAACAGTTCCTGCAAGCCTTAACCATTTGGGAGCCATTCCACCAAGCCATTACCCTTCTAGTCAGATCCATTTTTTTCTCCCCCATATAGAGTATTTTCGGTTCCTGTTATGGCTATGTTGAGTTTACCGAATTTGAATTTGGGGATCCTAGTTTGGTACATTGATCCCCTAGCACACAATCCTCCTGGTAAACGTAAACCATATACCACTTTAACCCCAGTCCAACCAGTCGCGATGACCCTTCCCTTTGCTTCAGTGCCATAACCACCTCAACAGGAACCCACTCCTATTACGAAAGCATCCGGTGAGGGGGGAAAAGTCAAAAAGAGGGAACCTAAGGACAAGGCTCCCCAAAAAACTCCATCTCCACATAAGCCTCCAAAGCTGACACCCCCTTGTGCTTTGTGTGATTTTTGGGCATGCCACCCATAACTATTCTGAACTTCCCCATCTCAAACTTGTGGTCAACGAAACATTTCCTAAATCTGACATCCTGAAGGTCCATGTTACCTTACCTGATTTATCAAAGAAAATCAAATCGTTTCGCACGAACCACCCTTGTGCTTTGTGCGACCTTTAAGACAATTATTCCCATCATTGTCTCTGTCTCGATGACTTTCGCAATACCCTTGAGGAAATTTGTGAAATAGAGATTGCTCGTAGTGGAACATGTACTCCTCTTCTTGTGAGTTCTGCTTCACTGGAATGAGAGGACAATTCTGCACCCATTGTGATACCTCCCCCTGATGTCGAGATGAGGGACTCTTCAGTCACTATTCTCTATCTGTAGTCATCCATGATATACATGGAGGAAGACCCCTCTAGGGCTTCCCAATTTTTTTTGGTCGAACCTCCCTTGTTGAACACCTTGGTCTCAAAATCGGTAGATGTTTCATCTGCTAGTTCTTCGTCTACCCTTTGTAGCGATGCACATGTGAACCATATTTCTCATGAATATGTGCCAGGTAGCTACACCACATCATGTGGTCTCCCCTCCTCCATTCCTCCCATATTCCATTCAGATGAAGACATTATGGAAGGAATGACCACCCCTGATTTCCCATGGGATGATATGCACCATCATGCATATGTCCTTCTACAACAGACTCATACCAACATGTTGTGGATTCAAAATACTTCATCCATAGTGAGGTTGATTGGTTATATAACCCCTTAATTTTAACCCATGCATTCAAACCATATACACCTTGTGGCCATTACATTGACACCCAATCTTTGGGTAAGGGGGCACCCATATTTGAGATTCCACGAGAAGCAATTCTCCACAACCCTCCTAGTGCATTTGGTAGTGTCAACTCTAGTACCATTATTCTTTCCCATTTGTAAGAACCTCTAGAGTCTCATATCACTTTATATCACTATAGGTATGATCCACTTAATCATTCCTTCATCTTACATCAACAACCCAGTCCCTTAGAAATTTTTGTTGACCAACCTATATGTTTTCTAGGTGAGCACCAATTCATTATATCTAAAGCCACTCTTCAGTATAGTGATGCCATGTATGTGAACCAAAAAATTTAGTCCATTTGCTTCATATATGTAGTGCAAAATGGGATTGGTAATCCATTATTTCCTTTCTCTAACTGTATCTATCCATTCTTCCCAAAGAAGATAACCATAACATAAACAAATGGTGAACCACATCATCAAAATGTGTTTAGAGTCCACTATTCTAAATAAATTCAGAATGTCCATAGTATGCTTGGGAGAACCTTTTGTTAGGTCCCTATATTACTAGTGTAGTCCCTTATTGTTGTTAGTGTAGCCTCCTTATTGTTATTGTTGTACCCCTATAGTCCCCATATTGTTATTATTGTGCCCCATAAAAGCCCACTATTGTTATCGGTGTACCCTTACATTATTATTGTTAGGTTGACTAGGATTATATTGTGACCCCATGGACTCCTACATATAGAAAGGAGGTTTTTTCATTTGTATCATCCAAGAATTGTTGATTTATGTAATTTTGTAACATTCCTAATTAGTCCAAGCTAATAGGAATATTTCATTTTGTTTTGATTTTCTAAATTGATGAATGAAATGTATAGGAGAACATGTAAACTCCTAAAAACATGAAAATAAATCAATGCCCAATGTGAACAGAGGAAAATCAGGGCTGTTTCAATAAAATACCCTTATAATGTGAAAATGGGATCATCTTAGTAGCTGGATTTTACACTTATGGGTGTGAACAAGGTAAAATGGATGAGGACATAGTCAAGTTTGACTAAGTCAACATGCATGCATGAAGAAGAAGAGATCATCGATAAAACCAGTTCAGTGTGAACAAGGATCATCATAGGCAAACATTTCTGAGTTGGATTGATTGCACTTGCAGGTGTGAATGGGTTTGAGCTATGAGACTGGGTCAACCTTGACCAAATCTACAACGCAGTCTAGGTTCAATGCACCTCAGGGAGGGACATCGCAGTTCTAGAAGGAGGCCCTCATGTGAAAGGAGATAATTCCTCAAGGTGGTTTAGGGTTTGCCAAAGCTCTCATATTATAAAAGGAAGGGGAAGGCTCAAGAGAAGGTTTTTCATGATATTATATTTTCAGAGTATATTGTCTTCTTAGACATATCTCATTCTCTTGGCTGTTTAGCAGAGAATTGTGAGGATTTCCTGTTTAGGGATTCTCTCTCTCCTTCCATTGAGTAGCTATTGGAGGGCATTGCACTTATCTTCCATTATCAGGCATATGGCCAAGCTCCATCTCCCTTAGACAATGTAAATCCTACTGTGATTTACTTTTTTTAGTGAGATGGAGCAAGTGGAGACTAGATCTGCTCAGATCTAGCTTGTATTGGTGGCTCTTCTCAGTGAGTGTGTCATTGAACCTCCTGGAAGAGTGCATCTATTTTTTGATATTTATATTTCAGATCTTGGCATGTGTCAAACTCACTTCTCAGCATCTACAACATATTTAGCTTCAGAAACTGCATCATTTTCTAGAGTGTTGCAGTAGCAGGGTTTCGTCCCTTGCCTGTGAGCCTTTTCCTTGGAGGAAGGGCCAACCCTTCTCCCGGACAAGCATTGTACATCATTATACTTCTCTCTCATGTATTATTAATATATTTTCTTATAAATATACAGTAAATTGTGTTTTCCATATCCCTATTCTGCATATCTGTCATTCTTACACTTGTACTTTCAGGAAACCCTTGCTGGGTCATCTTTATGATGTGTAAAGGAGCTAGATCTCCATTTTTATTCATGTTCTATAAAATAAAACTCCATATCAGATGTTTGCATCATATTTTAGCAGAAAAAATCTGTAAATTACGTTGTATATGCTTCAGTAAAATTCTGTTTAGTAAAAGTCATGGGATTTCAACTTTTTTAAGCCATATCGGGAGTGTTAGATCTATTTAACATAGCTAGAGTCATTTTTTTAGGCTGAAATTTTATATGTAAGTCTATTATGACCTAATATATGGGATACCACCATTATTTTCCCTTAGTTTTATGCATATCTCTGAAGATAACGTTTTTAGGGCTAAAATAGCTTCTTTTCCCCACTTTGGGTTGAAGAAATGAATCATACTTCTTTCTGATGTACATAAAATTGATGTTGAAGTTTTTCTTGACACATTACATGGATGTATAGCTTACTAAAGCTCCAACATTGTGTTCACATATTGCTGCAGTCCATTTTTGGGCATTTTCCAGCCATTCTAGGTGTGAGAGGCTTGTTTATCTCACTTAGTTTACTTGGTTTCTGATTTCCTCTTGGATTTGGATATTAGATTATCAGATATAAGAGATCCAAGGTCTAATCTTGGTTTTTGTAGCATACATTCCTGAAAAATGCGTTTTTCAGGCATGCCTTGCTAGCTGTTCCAATTTTGGAATATTACAGTGGTATCAGAGCATCTTTCTTCGCTCAGCTTGTGAGTCTCAACCCAAGAAGATAGAGGAATATCAAAATGATGAAGCAGATGAAATTACTCTCATCAGTTTTTAGATCAATAAAGGACCTCCCCCAGAAGGTTAAGCATATGGAAAGTTGCAGTGAAACTCCTAAAGGGTTTTAAAAAGAGGAAGAACCTTGCACTTCCTGTTCTCAAAGATGAGAAGACAAGAGACATAGAGGACACTTGTAATATGAGATTCAAAGTGAATACAAAGCTAAATATAGAGCCTCCAAGGAGACTCTAGCTTTACCTCAGTTCATTCAGCTAGAAGAAGAGAGATCCTCACCACCTCTTGAGGAAGCATGTACTAGTGCTGTCACAACCTTAGAGGAGAAACCTTCATGTTCAACAGTGGAGGAAAGAATGGTGGATAGTAGACATCTTGAAGTGAGAAACCCTTTATCCTTTCTAGATGACACTTTCTCAATGAGCACTCCCCGGCTCAAAGAGAAACTTCTACCTGCAGCAGTTCTAAGGCCTCACTGGTTTTGGAAGACCATGAATGAGGAGGAGGTCTCATCAAGAGATCCCACAAAAGGTGCACTTCAACATTTTATGGAGTGAAAATCTCTTCAACAGTATAAGGAGGCTATTTCCTTCTCACCCTTGGATCTTCATGGATTCAAGGAGGAACAGATATATGATGGAGGACATCTTCAGATGGATAACATATCTCATGTGTGTGTTGGAAACTCCTTGAGCCATCCACATCATGATGGGAGGTTTTTCCTACCACCTATTTGGATCCTTATGGGGTCAAATTGATCCTTGAGAAGATTGCATTTCAACATCCCATGAAATTCAAGAGCAGAAATCTGATTTGGGATGATGGTAGCCTTCATGGAAGGAGACATCCATAATGGGTTCAGTGGATGTGGTTGGAAAGCAAGAAGCTGGTGAGCTACTTGCAGATCTATGATTCCAGGCAGCAGGAGGCTTGGCTGCGTTGGTTACTTTTGAAAGAGTTTGGCCATCATCCTCTTTCTAAGGGTATGCAGAGGAAATATGTGTGGCAGGATACTTGCATCATTGAGCAGCAAAGAGTATGGAAACATTGTGTTGACATAAAATTCTTCATGTTAATCACCATGTTTTCACTACATGATTTAGATGATGGGAGTATGAGGAGGCAACAAAAGATTTTGTTGCTTGGGATGTTCTAGGGAGAGCAAGAGCAGATTTTCTCTCACACATTGCATGATGTTGGAGGAGGAGATAGCATTATCCCCTTAGCCTTGGATGATCTAGAAGTACTTCCACTTCGGAAGGAACTTCTTGTTTGCAACAACATTATGGAAGATGTCTTTGACAATGAGAATGTCAAAGAAAGAGAGAGAGAAGTACATGAGGGGGGATCTTCATGCAACACATGATTCATTTCTCTTCATGAGAGTATACCATATCATTATGGAGAATTTGTTCATGGAACATATAGCACATGGTTAGGGTCTTGTTGTTGCATTTAGTGATCTACATATTCTTACCATTTCTATGCAGTGCATTGCTCCATAAGAGGGAAAGATTTTCATTGAGCTCCATGATCAACAATGGGCCAGAATGTATGATGGAGACAAAAATCTCTTATATGGCCATGGGAAATTGTTGTATTACTTCATGTATGTTTATTTTTTGTATGCAGCCATCTACTATTATTTAGTAAATGAAATAACATACATAGACCACCATGTATCCAACAACCACTTGCTTTGTAATATTCTGAAGCTACAGTTGGAAAAACTGTGCTGTGACTTCATGGGAGACTGTTGGTACCTTCCTGCATCATATGAAGCCTTCAGTATTTCCTTTTTCTTGATGCTAATCATGGTTCCAATTGTTGATGTTGATCTTAATTTTGTGAGGAGCATGATGGGAGAGGAAACACATTGGTTCGATGTGTTCTTTTGGGAAGAGGATTTCCACATTTTCTGTAGTACATGTTCTAAGGAGAACATGGGAGGATTTTTGGCCACCATAGCCAAATATTTGTTTATCTTGGAAGTGTGCCAAATGTGTGATGGGATTACATATGATTATTCCCTTCTATCCATCACATGTGGAATTTTTTGGGCCAACTGGTTTTACAGTGTTGGAGGGAGGATCTTTGGAGATCTATTCTTGTTCTTGCCACTTGAGGGAAACCTATTTGCAACCCAAGATCAGTATGTACTCTAAAATTTCCATGAGTGGAGAGGAAGACATCATGGGGTAGGCCATCTTGCCTATCAAGTTCATCTATTCAGCCCACCTTCTTTGCAGGAACCTAAGGTGGAGGAGGCATTTCATGAGTTGCCATATTAGAGGGTGACTCATCTTGTATGGATGATTGCTTGGGGAAAGAAGTTTTCCCAATCCATTTTAGTTCTATCCTTGTAGTTGGTTTAGGAAAAGCAACATTTTTGGAGGGGAGGACTGTAATATTCCTAATTAGCCCAAGCTAATAGGAATATTTAATTTTTTTTTGATTTTCTAAATTGATGAATGAAATGTAAAGGAGAACATGTAAACTCCTAAAAAAATCAAAATAAATCAATGCCCAATGTGAACAGAGGAAAATCAGGGTTGTCTCAATAAAATACCCTTATAATGTGAAAAGGGGATCATCTTAGTAGCTGTTTTTTACAATTATTGGTGTGAACAAGGGAAAATGGATGAGGACATAGTCAATTTTGACTAAGCCAACATGCATGCATGAAGAAGAAGAGATCGTCGATAAAACCAGTTCAGTGTGAACAAGGATTAGCAAAGGCAGAAATTTGCGAGCTGGATTGATTGCACTTGCAAGTGTGAATGGGTTTGAGCTATGAGACTGGGTCAACCTTGACCAAGTCTACAGTGCAGTCTAGGTTCAATGCACCTCATGGAGGGGCAGCACAGTTCTCGAAGGAGGCCCTCATGTGAAAGGAGATAATTCCTCAAGGTGGTTTAGGGTTTTCCAAAGATCTCATATTATAAAAGGAAGGGGAAGGCTCAAGAGAAGGTTGTTCATGATATTATATTTTCAGAGTATATTTTCTGCTTAGACATATCTCATTCTCTTGGCTGTTTAGCAGAGAATTGTGAGGATTTCCTGTTTAGGGATTCTCTCTCTCCTTCCATTGATTAGCTCTTGGAGCATTGCACTTCTCTTCCACTATCAGGAATATGGCCAAGATCCATATCCATTAGACAGCATAAATCCTACTATGATTTACTTGTTTTAGTGAGCTGCAGTAAGTGGAGACTAGATCTGCTCAGATCTAGCTTGTATTGGTGGCTCTTCTTAGTGAGTGTGTCATTTAACCTCCTGAAGAGTGCATCTGTTGTTTGAGCTTAATATTTCAGATCTTGGCATGTGGAAAAATCACTTCTTAGCATCTTAAACGCATTTAGCTTCAGAAACTGTGTCATTTTCTAGAGTGTTGTAGTAGAAGGGTTTGATCCCTTGCTTGTGAACCTTTTCCTTGGAGGAAGGGCCAACCCTTCTCTTGGAAAAGCATTGTACATCATTCTCCTTCTATCTCATGTATTATTCAGATATTTTCTTATAAATCTGCAGTAAAATATGTTTTCCATATCCATATTCTGCAGATCTATCATTCTTACACTTGTACTTTCATGAAACCCTTGCCAGGTCATCTTTCTGATGTGTAAAGGAGCTAGATCTCCATTTTTCTTCATGTTATGAGAAATAAAACTCCATATCATATGTTGGCATCATATTTTAGTAGAAACACTCTGTAAATAACGTTGTATATGCTTCAGAAAAATTATTTTTAGTAAAAGTCATGGGATTTCAGCATTTTTAAGCCATATCGGGAGTGGTAGATCTGTTTAACATAGCTAGAGTCATTTTTTGGGCTGAAATTTGATATGTAAGTATCTTATGACCTAATATATGGGATCCCACCATCCTTTGCCCTTATTTTTATGCAAATCTCTAAATATAACGTTTTTAGGGCTAAAATAGTTGCTTTTCCCCACTTTGGGTTGAAGAAATGAATCATAATTCTTGTTGATGTACATAAAATTGATTCTGAAGTGTTTCTTGAGACATTCCATGGATTTATATCTTGATGCAGTTCTAGCATTGTGTTCACAGTCCATTATTGGGCATTTTCCAGCCATTCTAGGTGTGAGAGGCTTGTTTATCTCACCTAGTTTGCTTGGTTTTTGATTTCCTATTGGATTTGGATCTTAGATTATCAGATCTAAGAGATCCAAGGGATAAACTTGGTTTTTGTAGCATACATTCCTGAAAAATTTGTTTTTCAGGCATGCCTTGCTAGCTATTCCAATTTTGGAATATTACAAATATAAAGGAGGTTTCACCCTCGAATTGGATTATTTCTAAGGCATTGATCTCTCATTTATTATATTTTGGGAGCTGGTTTCATAAAATTTGGTATCATAGCTTTGGATTCTATGGTTTTGTTGCTTCATACAGGTCATCGTGGAATTTTCTCTATAAAAAATTTTCTATGAAGGTTCAGAAGCTAAAACAAAAAATAATTTGCGAAGAAATCCTGCAGAACTTTGTGTAAAATTTTTATATTTTGGTTCACAATAGTTTCAAAGATATGATATGTAGAAGTTATGGTTTTTGCAAGATCCTGAATTTCATCTCAAAGAGGTGACCTTGGGAAAATCATCATAACTCTCTCTCTGAGAATCGGATTGGAATTATGTAAAAAGTTTCCTAAATTAAACGGACTATAGTTTCCTTTGTATAAATTTCAGAGTCGAAGGATGAAACAATGACACGTGGCATGTCGTACAAATTCGTTCTATTGAACCAGTCCATAATTAGGTCATTGTGGGAGATTGGGCATAACTTTGCCTCGAAGAATCAAAATTAGGTCATACTAGTGCCATTGGAAAGAATATTCATAGGGATACTAAAGGACCAAATATAGAATATTGGGGATATGAAATTATAGAGATACATCATTTTCAATATCGAGCTCCTCAAAAGTAAGAAAAAGGTATGTATCTTTTTTTTCAAATTGCATAAGTCTTGTTTAAAAAATCCATTTGAAGTGATTCGAAGATCATATTGAAGCATCGATATTAGTATTGGGTTCTAAAATTCACCCTAAAAATAATTCAACATATCTTAAACCCTCAATAGTCTTTAATATGACTCATGAAGAGGAATAAGTGAAACATGATATATCAAAATTACAAGACCAAGTGCATCAAATTTCACTCTCGCAAAGAGTAACAAAAAATGAAATGGAATTTTTGAAGAAAGGCGTGGAAGCTAATATGGATGGTTTGAAGAAAGGTGTGTTATAGGTCAATTTGGGCACCATTCCCAATGACCTGGTTAACTGGGCATCATCTCTAGGACCGATGATCAAGGGTCTATCATTCCCTGTCATTTCAGTTTCTATATGCCCTAAGATAGAAAAGAAGACAAATCAAGCAAGACTTTCATCAAGCAAATGTTTCCATGGTTTGAAGCTTATTGTATAACATATGAGAGCTCACCAATGCAGGCTCTAAGGGGCCTAAGTGCATTGCATATGCAGGTATCCCTATGCAAGGCTGCTCTGCAAAGCACTTCCCGACATTCAAAGGTGCGTTGTTCACATTGGGAGCGAAATTTTCATTGTTCCGAAATCTCCACTTGGCCAGTGCCTTCTAGAAGAGTTCACATGTTGCAAGCTTAAGATCCAAGTGTCCATTTGACATCTATATGAATGGAAACATGTCTTGCCTGTTTTTGGAATGCTATTGATTGCAAAACAACCTACAGTTCATCTATAAATTGAACACAGAGCTAAGTGTTTGAAAAGGAAGAATTTGAGTAGAGAAATGCTAGAAAATTTTCAATTCAGAGCTTGGTTTGTAGAGCTACTACTGGAGAGATTTATGCTATGATGAGACTTGGGAACTTTTCTGGAAGGTCACTCCAAATTAGTCACTAGGTTGTAACCTCTCCTTCTATCATCAATAAAGAGTACTTCTTGTTTTACCCGACATGCATCTATGTTAACTTTGATTTTCCATATTGTAAGATCTTGGTTGATGAATGTAGTTTATGCTTAACTGATTTAACTAACTAGCTTGAATAGATATATATATATATATTATTGCATCTTCTATTGTTTCAGTGTTATTTCTTGCAGGAAGCATTCAACCAACAAATCGCTTGAATTTGAAGTTGTAGCAGAAGCGACAGAAGGATTCATCTGGAAGCAACAGAAGGAGTCATTTGGAAGCGACTGAAACAAGTAAGCCTCCAATCCTCTCTTTGTATCTTTTCTGAGTTAAGAGAAATGGTAGTATAGTCTTTCACCTGTTGTTCTAGACTAACACCTGTCTAGGGAAGCGTAATTTATCCGTAGATTACAATTCTGGCCCAATAAACTAGCGACCACACTGGGGAGAATTTCTCTTAGTTTTAGGTGTTTTAGTCTCTGATTTGCTTTGATAATCCACCCAGTAGTTGTTACACATAAATATTAGACCTTTTTAGATCTTAATTTGCAAAGATAGTGAGCCAAACATTAGTATTTTTCCTTGCCTACTGCGCCCAATGCACCCTTAGTCAGGGCATAGTGCTTTGCAGAGCACTGTTTCCCTTCCAAGCCTGCATTGCAGAGCACTGTCTCCCCTTGGAGACTGCATTAGCTCCCGTGTTGCGAAAATTTTGATGCTCAGTTAACCAGTGACTCTATATACTTCTTCCTCCTTTGGCTGAAAATTTGTTCAATGTTTGTTTAGAAATTTTTTTCTTTATCATTGACAAGTTGATTTCAAAGTATTTTTTTGTGGTCGCATTAAGAATCATTTGATTTCAAAATAGGAAATTGTTGTAAAATCTTCATTTCCTTGATAGGAGAAATTTTTGTTGAAATCCTCGTTTTTCCTTCAAAAGAGAAATTGTTGTTTGTATTCTTCGTTTCTCAAAGGTAAAAAGCATTTCAATTATTGATCTAGTGCACCTAGTTTATTTTCTGTATTCATAACATTAAGGAAACTGAAAAGAAAAAATTACATTTGCATGTAGGATTGTGTGTATTTTGCAAAAGGAACATTAGGAAATCTACATTTAGTTTGTGATTCATTGATTTTGTTTTTCTTCATTGATTTGTTTGCTCACAAATTATTTTCTCTCTTTCCAAAAAACTAGCGTTCTCTTCCCTTAGTAGTTAGGTTCTTCATTGAAAAAGCTGAAAGTGAAAGTTTGTTTATAATTCTTAGCTGCATTTTAGGAATTTTATATACATCATCGTGGTGAACCTGAAAGGAAAATTGTTAATCAAGATCAACATAAACTAAATGCTTTGGAACATTAATGATAACATTTAGAATGTCTAGGCTAGAGACGTGTTCTGGTGTTGTAAAACATATCAGCTGTCATTAACTTGTCTGTGATACATTCCAAGTGTGATAACTCACTCAAAGTATGTAAGTATATCGTAGCTCGTCCACATACTCTCGAGTATCAGGCGGTGTTACAGTATGATAAGTATAAATGGGTGCTCTCATTGTGCGGTTTCAAAACAGACAACGCTAATACAGACTTGGGCCTCCATGTACCTTCGGGTATATTTGGGAGGAAAACTTATAGGTGCTATCCATCCATAGTGAACCGACTCGGCCACCCTGAAATTGTGATACACCAAACGCAACATTTGGGGAGATTTCATGCCCATACTTCTTGGTTCACCGGGAGGTATTCTGCAGTTCACAGTTTCTTGGTAAACCCTTTTTCCTAGCATTACCCTCTTTTTGTTTATTTGTTTTTGGATAAAATAAATTAGTAATTGTGGAAGAACACAATCCTACCCCCCATCGTTCGCGTAGATTATCTTTAAAACCACCTTTACCACCGTAAGTTACATCTAGTAGGCGAAGGCGATCACGATCTGCCGAATCAAGTACAATTTATACCTCTGGTGAAACATCATCATTTAAACTAGAGTTAGCTCAAATTTTTTCCACACATCCTGGTTTGTTTACTGTTTTCGAAACAGAGTCTTCACAGCTACCTGTGGTCATGATCCATTCAATCACTGAGACCATACCTCCTGGACCCGACGTTGTTCAATCACAAATTGATCCAGATCCTGTCTCTTCTTTTCCATATAATCTGAATCCTGAACAACCAGAAGTTGTTCCTACCTTGGTCACTCCACAAATATTTGTAGCCACTGAAACTCCTATATCACACAGTCAACCGTCTAAATATATATTGGGCATGATGGTGAAGTTATTCCTCCTGGTTTAATCGCGATTGAATAAATCCCACAACCTGATACACCTTTAATTCAAACCCATTTTGGGGGAGACCTTTACTTGTGCTAGTATTTTCATCAATCATTTCCATCTGCTTTTGTTGATCCCATTTCCATTCAATCTCTCATTGAATTTGGAGAGTATACATTTGGTCATACAACCATGCCTGAACCAACATCTTCGGTTGGGTCTGATATTCCAATTACGTCATATCCTACCCTCACTACTCCGTCGATGTTCACATCCTCACCAGAGTCATATTTGCACGGTGGCCCTTCGGTCCCAATAGGCTACAAATCATTATCTGACACTTTCTCTGGTCAATATTCAAGACCATGGTCTTTACCAATGCCATCATCTAGTGTTTTAACTAGTATTCCTATAGTTAGTACTGAATGACTTGAATCATTACACACATCATCAGGGCAATATCAAGTCGATACATATGGGTCAATTCCTTTAAGTACCATATCAAATGGACTCCCAGCATTCGGGGAACAATATTTTCCATATTATTATCCTCCATATGCTGGGGGGGAACCTATGGTCACCCAATACGACAGTACTCAGTCACATTTTGGTCAAACTAATGTTGAAATGAAAGTTTGTCAATGATAGCCCACTCTGCCTATCCAACCAAAAACTGTTGTCCAATCGTATCAACTAGTTCAACATGTCACACCCACCTCAATACTGCTTGTTAATACATCTATACCCTTGTTATAGAATCAAAATATTATACATCAAACTTATCAGGTAGGTTCTTCGACTCAATATCATCAAATGTTTGGTCCACAGACTCAAAATCCTTTGGTTAATCTACAACAACCTGTATCAGGAATGATTTATTCACAAGCTGGTGTACCATTTTATGGTGTGTCACAAATGCAATCTGGTTATACATATCAACCAAATCCAACTTATACTAATTTGGGTTATAAAATTGGTGGACAGAATCCTTGGCAACCACAGGCACAAATCCCTCAAACTTCATTTCAAAAAGTATCATATCCAGGTTTTGGTCAACAGAATTCTCAAGAGTTTGCTATGCAAAACAACCCCTGTCTAGGTTACCAACATCAAATCCCATATGCTGGTGCTCAGAGACTTGTTTCCCAAGAAATTTCATCTTATCCTGGCTATGCTCAACCTGACCTTAATCAACAGTTGCCTTTTGTTGCAACCTTGGAATTACCAGATTTAAACCAGTTAACCAATGATCCCATCAATTATGCTCCTCGGTGGCCGGTGATACCACATAAATTACCCTCTGAAATTCCTAAATTCAATGGAAACCCTGGATAAGATCCATCAACTCATGTTATGACTTATCATTTATGGTGTTCATCGAATTCCCTAAATGATGATTCTGTTCGATTACGTCTTTTCCAGAAAACGCTCACAGGTCCGGTAGCTAAATGGTACATTGAATTACCTAGAGATTCTTTCGATAATTTCACTGCCTTAGCTACTGTCTTTTTGACCCATTTCTAGTTACTGATCAGATATGAAACTGGAACAGAACTCTTAACCAAATTCAAACAGACTAATGCTACTCACATTTCTGATCATATTCATTAGTGGCGTCGTCGTTGACGAATGGTTAAGACATTTGTTCTTGATCAGCTCCTTGTTGAATGGTTCATTAAGTCCCTATTACCATATATAACTGAGGATGTGGCTAAAGGTGGCGTCGTCACAGAAGAGCAAGTTATTTCTCGTGCCCAATATTTAGACTTGATTTATACTCAGTCTGGCATGCTCTATAAAAAAATTCCAAATGTGCCCCAATCTAATTTCAATGTTCCTCCTCAAATAAAGGACTCTCATTCCAGAGATGGCTTGATAGGCACTGCAAACACACACCACCCTACTGCATCTGATCCTGCTCCTACTTCCAAAATTAATGTCGTGTCCTTTGATAAAGGCAAAAGTGATAAGAAATGATGAGGTAATAAAAAAAAACTTCTAACCCATAAGAACGATCATCTGATCACCCGTCTGGACCACATAAACCTCGTTATCCATGCATAATCTATAACAAGGAACACTTTGTTAGATATTGTCCTCACCGTGCTGAAGTCTCAAAAATCATCAAGACTTCTCATGCATCAGCTGTGTTGACAGACCCGTTTCCAAATCCAGACACAAATTTGGTTGCTACGAATCCAGCTCTTAGTTCCAAAGTGTTAATGTTATCCACCACAAAAACTTCACAAGATATTTTGGTGTCAATGCGGAATAAAGACTATGGTAGTCCGACCACTAATCAATCTACTACCTCGACAACGAATCCATCTAATGAATCAGTACCACCTCCTGTTATTCCTGAATTTACAATGAAGCCACTGAAGGGAGTAATTAATAAATCGACATATAATCCTCGAGCAAGAGCTGCACAAAATTATAATATAGTTGAATATTTGGCTCAATCCCCTTCAGATATTTCTGCTCTTGAGGTATTACAACATTTTCCCTCCCAGAAGTAGGCTTTATTGTCGGCCATTGGTGGAATTGATCCGACTGATTCTAATCTTGTTGTATTTAATCATACAGGCTATGTGCTGCAGCTACCAGCAAAATTGGCATTCTCCATCCAAGTAAATGTTCTCAATCACCTTGTTCATCACATTATTATTGATGAGGAAGCATCTACGTGCATTATGTCTCTAAACTATTGGAAGTCACTTGGATCACCGCGATTATCACAATCATCAACGACGTTGAAGGATTTTGATGGAAGAACATATAAACCTTGTGGTATTATCAATAATATGCAAGTTGAATTAGGGGGAAAAATAGTAAGTATTGATTTTGAGGTTGTTGACGGACCCCTTGACTATAATATTTTACTTGTAAGACCATGGGTATATGCGATGACTGCCATTGTTTCTACATACTTTAGAATGATTTCCTTTCCACATAAAGGTACAATCACAGTCATTAATCAATTATCCTTTTTTTCCTCCACTTCGCAGGTAACTGGAAGCATTCCGTATATTCACTTAACCCAACTAGAAATCCAGAACATTGGTGTAGGACTTTTAAAGGATTCCACTCTTATGGGAACCTTTTCATTACTGCCGCTCGTGATGTCAGCAAAAATTGCAAGAATAGAGACCTGCTACATGATCTCTTCCACTCTATCTGGCTTAAGGAAGAGTATGGGTGATTCTGATATTTCTACGTTGGATGATGTTTTACTGCTCAGCCCTCCTGAGCTACAATAGCAATCAATCTATTTGGCTTGGGTGGAAAATACGAAATCAACGTCGTTGAGTGTTTGAATTGATCGTTCATTAGATTTTGGAACTCCATCTGATCCATTTTCCTCAAAATTTTTGACAGATGAAAATATTTTGGAAGCTATGATGGCAGAAGGAGGACAATGGGAAGATTATCATCATCGTTCCCATCTTCTAGATTATGAAGAAAATAATCTTAGTGAACTATATCACCCATCCATTCAAACTTTTTTTTCGAATTCTTTTCTGATTGATGCAATGGAATCTGAGAGAAATTTATCTAATATTGAAGAAATTATTTTTATCGATATTTCGACTAAACCTGGTGTTGTAGAAAATATTCATTTCGGTGTATCTTGTTCTCCATCAAAACTTGATTCATATCTCTCTCTTTTTCGTGAATTTCGTGACGTATTCACTTGGTCTTACGAGGAAATTCTAGGCATAGATACTAGTATAGTTGAACACACTATTAATATGTATCCTGATGTCAAACCGGTGCGTCAATGGCTTCATCCTATTCATCCGAAGAAATCCACTGACATCAAAGCAGAAGTTGAAATTTTTTTGCATGTTGGTTTCATTTACCCTATTCCGCTAACTGAGTGGGTTTCCAATATTGTTCCTATTATGAAAACATAAGGAACCATTAGAGTGTGCATCGATTATCGATATGTCAATCAGGCTTGTCCAAAAGACAACTATCCTACTCCCTTTATTGACCAGATTATTGATGATTGTGCTGGATGCGAAATATTTTCATTCATGGATGAGTTTTCCGGCTACAATAAAATCAATATCCGCCTATATGACCAACATAAGACAACATTCATCTGTCCCTGGGGTACATTTTCATATAGGAAACTTCTGTTTGGTTTAATGAACACTGGGGAAAATTTTCAGAGAGCAATGGATTATGCTTTCAACGACATTAAGCACATTGTTCAACCATATCTAGATGATTTACCAGCGCATTCACGAAATCGGACTGATCACCTGATGCATTTGAGAGGAATTTTCTTATGCTACCGACACTATAAGATACGCCTAAATCCGCACAAATGTGTGTTTTGTGTTTTTTCTGGTCAATTACTCGGATTCGTAGTCTCAAAAGAAGGAATTCGAATAGACCCACTAAAGGTACGGGCCATTCTTGATTTTCTTGTACCATCAAACCTACTTCAGATACAGAAACTTCAAGGAAATGCTAACTTCCTGAGAAGGTTCATTCCAAACTACGCCGAAATGGCTAAAGGATTTACTCGATTATTGAAAAAGGGAGTTCCCTTCCATTGGGAAAAATTTGTGCAATCTTCTTTTGATGCTTTCAAGGACCAGCTTGTCCAAGCGTCACTAATGTATCCTCCTAATTATCAAAATGATTATTTCCTGTATATCGCCACGACTGAAACAACCATTGCTATGGTATTGGTCCAAGTAGAAGATGGAATTGAACATCCAATCTATTATTTGAGTTGTAATATCAATGATACGGACGTTAAGTACTCGTACGTGGAAAATCTTGCCTTGGAAACTGTTCAAGTTGTCCAAAGATTTCTCCTTTATATCCTACTCCGAAAAACAACAATAGTTTTGGATTTCAACCCCATGACTTACATCTTATCACGTCAATTGTTGGGGGGAAAATATTCAAAATGGATTGTCATTTTGCCGGAATTTGATTTGGAATTCATCAAATCCAAGTCAAAGAAGTCTTTGGTTTTGGCTGAGCTTCTTTGTGACCTTCCCTCTGATAGTACTGCAACTATGTCGGAACCATCTATTCAAGACGAGTCTCTGTTTCTGATCAGATCATCTAATCCTTGGTATGGATATTTCATCATTTATCTCCAATCCCAAACTTTTTGACCTAATACCTCTCGCTCTGATCAGTTACATATTCAATATCAAGAAAAATATTATCTAATCATCGGCAATACACTTTATCGTCATGGTGTCGATACCATTTTAAGGAGGTGCCTCACCCATGAGGAGGCAAAAAAATTATTAAATGAATGTCATGTTGGGGCTTGTGGTGGACATTTATCTGGATATACTACCGCGCAGAAGATACTCCGCACTGGTTACTTTTGGCCTAATATTTTTCGAGATTGTATCCTCGCAGTCAGAAGTTGTCATGCATACCAGTTTTTTTACTGTAAAATCCTCAAACGGCCAGTGCCAATGCATCCTGTTGTCCCTGCTAGACCATTTACGAAATGGGGTATTGACTTCATGACCTGTAACACTCCTTCATCTGGGGGCCATGGTTATATTATTGTCGCAATCGAATATTTTACCAAATGGGCTGAAGCAATGCCTACATTCAACAACACAGGACAAACAACTGCATTTTTTTTCTTCAACCACGTTATTGCACGGATTAAGGTCCCACAGGCTATAGCTATGGATCATGGGAAGAATTTTCGCAACCATATGATGTCTAAATTGACAACCAAGTTAGGATTGTCACATGATAATTCTACTCCTTATTATTGTTGAAATTTGGTAACCGGAGGACAGGTGGTTCCCTAAGGCTTTGATCTTTGGCCTAGGGAAAAGTGTCCAAAAGAATTTAATTTTTCTCCTAAAGTGACTTTATAATTTTTATAAAGTCAAATCTAATTTAAAAGTGACTTTAAGTGATAAAGTTACTAAAGTCTAATTTTAAAGTGACTTTAATAAAGTCGATGTAAAATTAGAAAGGAAAAAGTGACTTTGGAAATAAATGACTAAGTGGGTCTTTATTAAAGTGGGGTGAATTAAAAAATAGAAAGTGAGATTTAAATGAGCATTTAATCTCAGCCCTAGATCTCAATCTATTTCAGCCATTGGATTTGGGGATTCCCCAAAAGTCACTTAGGGTTAGGTTAAAGGAGGAAAAGGAGGAAAAGGTCATTCATTCTTTCATGAGCAGATTGGGAGAAGGAGAGAAGGAGAGCAAGGGAGATTTCTGAGCAGAGAGGAGAAAGAGAGCAGCTGATAGAAACTTCAGCAAAGTCCGTACAGCAGCAAGGAGGCACGGGTTCCAAGGCAGAAATCCATACAGCAAGTGTTGGGCACATTTTTCGAAGGAGAGAGGCACAATTTTCAAGGAGAACCGTACAGCAGCTTCAGCATTTAATTCTGGGCAGATTCTGGGCACAGAAATCGAGGAGAGAGACTGCTGCTTGGTGGTACAGATTTCTGGAAATCCGTACAGCAGCCGTACAGTCAGTTTCGGCACATATTTCGAGGCAAAGGAGCGCAGATTTTGAGGAGAAGCAGCAGCTGGGTTTTCCGTACAGTCCGTACAGCAGTACGGCCGTACAGCTGGGCACAAAAATCGAGAAGCTCATTCAGCATTTAATGCTGTCATAAATGCTGTAAAATTTCTGTTTTGGGTTTTTACTGTTTTGCACGTTTTCCAAGGCGGAGTGAATGCACGGAAATCGAGATAAGTACTGTTGTTTAGTTGCTGAAATTTTTGCTGTAATTTCTGCCTCACTGTAAAAAGCATTTTCAGAAATAAGGAGGAGCTCTCAAACTAGTTTTCCCCAAGAGTTGTAGGGGGTTTTTCCAGGGTCACCTTGACAAAAAATCTCAGTGTTCAAATGTGTTGAATGACTGTTTCAACTTGCTGTTTTGTTTTATTTCTGCAGTTTCAGCATTCTGTAAAGTTTTCCAGAATTTGTGTTTCAGCAAATAAAAATTATTTTTCTGATTGTTGAATGTAAGGATATGGGAAAGGGCATTTAACTAAAAGGAGAAATAAGTGATACTGAAACCGGGGTGGGAAAACAGAAAATTTCTACATGGTATCGGAGCTTGAGTGCTGAAAGTGCAGTTTGGGACAGCAAGGAGAAAAATACAGCCTGCTGATTTTTCACTCAAAAAATTCCAGCAAGCTGATTTTTTCACAAACAAAATTTTTATCTTTACTACAACAGTGCTATTTTTCAGTTTTAGGACAGTAGGATTTCATTGGGATTGAGGCTGGAGGATAGGTTGGATGGGCATACCAATTATAGCGTTTGGAAGGAGAGAATGCAAAGTATCTTTGAGGAGGCAGAAGTCTGGGATATCATGGTTCATACCACACAGCAGCCTGTTAATGTGCCTACTGATGCTACTCAGTTGGCAGCATATAATAGGAAGAACAACAAGGGTAAGAGACTAATTCTAGATGGAATCAAAGACCATTGCATTCCTCATGTGAGAGGAAAGAGAAATGCTCATGAGATGTGGACAACATTGTCCAATCTTTACCAAAGTACCAATGAGAACCGGAAAATGGTCCTGAAGGAGAAGTTGAAAACCCTTAAGATGGGTAAGACTGATAGTGTAGCTCGATGTCTCACAAAGATTACTAATGTGAGAGATGAGTTGGAAGTAATTGGAGAGGGCATTCAACCCATTGAGTTGGTGCGGATAGCAGTGAATGGCCTCCCCAGTTCATGGATGAACTTTGCTGATGGGGTTTGTGCACGTGAGACCCTTCCCACATGGGAGAGGTTTTGGGATGATTGCATTCAGACAAAGATCAGGAAAGGTCAGCTTGGGGCAGCCAAGCCAGTTGAGCAGGATGAGGATGTAGCACTGTTGGCAGGAGGCAAGAAAGGCAAAGGCAAGAAGCAGGCTTCCACAAGCAATGGTGGGGGCAAAGGCAAAGGTAAAGGTAAACAGGGTAACACACAGAAGGACTATTCCAAGGTGAAGTGTTGGAATTGTCAGAAGATGGGACACTATGCAGTTGTGTGTCCGGAGAAGAAGAAGAAGAAGGGGAAGAACCAGAGCATGGCAGCATCAGCAGAGGTTGAGGACTTTGCAGATCACTTTGACCGGGAGTTTGGGTTCATTGCGTGTGAGTCCTCTAGTACAGGATTACCTGCCACAGAGGTTCAGAGGGAGCATGCATTTCCCTTGACTAGTAGAGCATCTTCAGGTATCTGGTATGTGGACAGTGGGGCTTCACGTCATATGACAGGAGTCCGTGAGTACTTATCAGAGCTTTCAGAGAGTGGAACTGATATAGAGGTAGTACTTGGTGATGACAGAGTTGTTAGAGCAGTCAGTGTGGGAACACTGACATTTCAGAGGGAGTCTAAACCTCCCTTGAAGGTGTTAGATGTTCTTTATGTGCCAGGGATGAGGAAGAACCTCATATCTATCTCAACTTTGGAGGACAGAGGATATGAGATACTGTTCAAGGGTGGACAGGTGCTGATGTATCCCAGGGGTGCTCCAGCTGATTCAGCTAGAGTGATAGGTGTACGCCATGCAAAGGTGTACAAGTTTTCATTTCAGCCCCTTTTGGCATTGAGCAGTAGCACTGACATCAGAGCTAGCAGTTCTGAGCTGTGTGAGATTTGGCACCACAGGATGGGGCATATGTATCATGGAGCCTTGAGGACTTTGCGGGAGATCACTACAGGTGTGCCAGATTTCAGTACTGATCACTTTGATACTTGCAAAGGATGTGCGATGGGAAAGTTTTCCAAATCCCCTTTTCCCAGCAGTGACAACAGAGCGACTGGGTACTTGATTTGATTCATTCCGATGTGAGCGGTCAAATGTCTTATGTTTCCTTGAGTGGATATGAGTACTATGTTTTATTCATTGATGATCACTCCAGGAGGACCTGGATTTATTTCTTGAAGACCAAGAGTGAGGTCTTCAAGCTGTTTCAGGAGTTCAGAGCTCTTGTGGAGACACAGACAGGTCGGAAGATCAAGTCCCTGAGGTCGAACAATGGAGGAGAGTACACCCTAGGAGAGTTTGTTGACTATTGTGCTGAGGCAGGCATTAGGAGGGAGTTCGTTGTTCCTTACAACCCCCAGCAGAACGAGGTTGCGGAGAGGAAGAACAGATACATCGGAGGGGCTGCCAAAGCCATGTTACATGATCAGGGGCTGCCATTGTTTTTGTGGGCAGAGGCCTGCAACACAGCTATTTATTTGCAGAACTGGAGTCCACATCGTGCCTTGGGGCACATGAATCTGAAGGAGGCTTTTTCTGGGAAGAAGCCTGATATTGGTCATCTTCGTATCTTTGGGTGTATCACATACTCCTAGATACCCAAGGAGAAGAGGACCAAAATAGAGCCCACCGTAGAGAAGGGTATCTTTGTGGGCTATAGTGAGACCTCAAAGGCCTTTTAGATTTACATTCCTGCATAAAGGAAAGTTGTTGTCAGGCGGGATGTGAAGTTCGAGGAGGATATGGCCTTTAGGAGGTCACGAGAGTTAGAGTATCTGGATCAGCTAGACCCTCAGTAACAGCTGAGTTAGTCACAGGGATCCAGTGGGCAGGGATTAGGAGGATCCGGAGGTACATCTATCACGATCTCAAGTCCATCAGTGAGCAGTGGAACACAGAGTTAGAGGGGTGGTGCTTCGAGCAGCATGCAGAGCAGTCTGCAGAGCAGTTCACTAGGGATTCCACTGATGGACAATTCACATGGTACCTCAACTTCTACAGGTTCAGGTGTAGGCAGGAGGACAGTAGACAGACAGTCAGGAGTTCAGGTTCCTGATGATGATGATGAGGAGGAGTTTCATTCTCCAATGGGAGAATTATGCTCAGGGAAGAGGAAGCCCAAGTGGCTTCTGGACACCTTGAGAGAGGCCACATCTGTTGCTGGGCCTAAGAGGCCGGTCAGAGAGAGCAGACCACTTGAGAGGTTTTGTAGCTATATGGCAATGGCTACCAGTATCCCTGACTCTGAGCCTTCTATCTTTGAGGAGGCAGCTAGCCAGCAGGTCTGGAGAGAGGCCATGTAGGAGGAGTATTCTTTTATCATGAAGAATGATGTTTGGGAGGTGGTGCCAAGGCCTAAGGGAAAATTCGTGGTTACTTCCAGATGGCTTTACAAGGTAAATCATGCTACAGATGGCAGCATTGAGAAATTCAAAGAAAGGCTTGTGGCTAGAGGGTTCTCCCAGGTAGAGGGAGTTGATTATGAGGAGACCTTCACTCCCGTGGCTCGATATACTTCGATCCACTCCATTATATCGATAGCAGCAGAGATAGGTTGGAAGATCCACCAGATGGATGTGAAGACCACATTTCTCAATGGCTTCATACAGGAGGAGGTGTACATTGAGCAGCCATAGGGCTTTGAGGTGCATGGAAAGGAGTCCCATGTGTGCAGACTAAAGAAGGCCCTTTATGGCCTGAAGCAAGCTCCTAGAGCTTGGTACTCCAGGATAGATACATACTTGCAGGGGATGGGTTTCACAAAGAGTGAGGCAGATCTGAACCTTTACTATATTGTGATAGGTGAGGAGCCTCTCATTCTGGTGCTGTATGTGGATGACTTGGTCATTACAGGTGTAGAGAGACTCATAGAGCACTGCAAGAGAGATCTTGCGGCGGAGTTTGAGATGAAGGACATCGACTTGATGCATTACTTTTTGGGTTTGGAGGTGTGGCAGGAGGAGGGGCATTTCTTCCTGGGACAGGGGAAGTATATTGTGGACATCCTTGGCAGATTCCACATGGAGGATTGTAGACCCATGTCGACACCGATGATCACCAACTGGAAGAAGATTCATGCTTCGGATTCCGAGTTGGTGGATCCCACATTGTACAGACAGCTGATTGGTTCCTTGATGTATTTGGTCAACACTAGACCAGATATTTGTTTTGTAGTCAACACGATGAGTCAGTTTATGTGTGAGCCTAGGAAGGTTCACTGGGTGGCTGCAAAACACATTTTGCGGTACTTGCAGGGGACAGTGGATTATGGTTTGGACTACAGGCAGGGGGATGGAGTGAGATTGGCAGGTTACACTGATTCTGATTGGGCAGGTTGTGCTTCTGATAGGAAGAGCACTTCAGGGTGCTGTTTTGGGTTGGGTTCGGCGGTGGTGTCATGGTTCAGCTGGAAGCAGCGGTCAGTAGCATTGAGTTCAGCGGAAGCAGAGTATATGGCAGCCAGTCTAGCTAGTTGTGAGGCCATCTGGCTTCGCAAGATGTTGTTTGGCTTATTTGGTCAGCCGTTGATACCTTCAGTGATTTACTGTGATAATCAGAGTTGCATTAAACTCACGGAGAATCCAGTATTTCATGACAGGTCAAAGCATATCGGGATCAAATATCATTTCATCAGAGACTATGTTCAGAAAGGAGCTATGAAGCTTGAGTATATTCCCACTGATGAGCAGGTTGCAGATATTCTTACCAAATCCTTACCACGAGGCAATCATGTCTACTTCAAAGACAAGATGGGTGTGGTGAGGAACACCTTCCTCGGTAAGAGGGAGTGTTGAAATTTGGTTACCGGAGGATAGGTGGTTTCCTAAGGCTTTGATCTTTGGCCTAGGGAAAAGTGTCCAAAATAATTTAATTTTTCTCCTAAAGTGACTTTATAATTTTTATAAAGTCAAATCTAATTTAAAAGTGACTTTAAGTGATAAAGTTACTAAAGTCTAATTTTAAAGTGATTTTAATAAATTCAATGTAAAATTAGAAAGGAAAAGTGACTTTGGAAATAAATGACTAAGTGGGTCTTTATTAAAGTGGGGTGAATTAAAAAAATAGAAAGTGAGATTTAAATGAGCATTTAATCTAAACCCTAGATCTCAATCTGTTTCAGCCATTGGATTTAGGGATTCCCCAAAAGTCACTTAGGGTTAGGTTAAAGGAGGAAAAGGAGGGAAAAGGTCATTCATTCTTTCATGAGCAGATTGAGAGAAGGAGAGAAGGAGAGCAAGGGAGATTTTTGAGCAAAGAGGAGAAAGAGGGCAACTGATAGAGACTTCAAAAAAATCCGTACAACAGCAAGGAGGCACGATTTCCAAGGCAGAAATCCATACAGCAAGTGTTGGGCACATTTTTCGAGGGAGAGAGGCACAGTTTTCAAGGATAACCATACAACAGCTTCAACATTTATTTCTGGGCAGATTCTGGGCACAAAAATCGAGGAGAGAGACTGTTGGTTGGTGGCACGAATTTCCAGAAATCCGTACAGTAGCCATACAGCAGCTTCAGCATAGATTTTGAGGCAAAGGAGCACAGAAATCAAGGAGGAGGGTTTGTTGTCAAATTCGTATAGTCCATATAGTAGTACGACCGTACAGTTGGGCACAAAAATCGAGAAGCTCATTTCAGCATTTAAGGCTGTCATAAAGGCTGTAAAATTTCTGTTTTGGGTTTTTACTGTTTTGCACATTTTCCAAGGCAGAGTGAATGAACGGAAATTGAGATAAGTACTATTGTTTAGTTGCTGAAATTTTTGCTGTAATTTATGCCTCACTGTAAAAGCATTTTTCAGAAATAAGAAGGAGCTATCAAATTGGTTTTCCCCAAGAGTTGTAGGGGGTTTTTCCAGGGTCATGTTGACCAAAAATCTCAGTGTTCAAATGTGTTGAATGACTGTTTCAGCTTGCTATGTGTTTTGTTTTATTTCTGCAGTTTCAGCATTCTGTAAAAGTTTTCCAGAATTTGTGTTTCAGCAAAGTAATTTGTGTTTCAGCAAAGTAATTTCTGTTTCAACAAATATAAATTATTTTTTCTGAGTGTTGAATGTAAGGATATGGGAAAGGGAATTTAACTAAAAGGAGAAATAAGTGATACTGAAACCGCGGTTGGAAAACAGGAAATTTCTACAATTATCCACAATCAAATGGACAAGTTGAGGCTATTAACAAAATTATTAAACGAATGCTTCAACGAATGGTAGGAGTCTGTAAAAGGAATTGGCACTTGATCCTGTACTCCGCCTTGTGGGTGTATCAAACCTCGGTGAGAAATGCGACTGGATTTACTCCTTTTCAATTGGTGTATGGTCTAGAAGTTATCTTACCAATCCAATGTGAAATATCATCATTAAAACTTGCGATAGACTTGTTACCTGACACCTCATAATAAGAAGCGCATATCCTTAACGTAACCAATCTAGATGAAACACATCGTGAATCCCAATTGGCCAACGAAGCGCATAAGAGACGTATAAAGGCGAAATATGACAAAAATGTCCATCCTCGCATCTTCTCAGAGGGCGACTTGGTCCTTCTTTACGACCAAGAAGCTGATGTAATAGGTACAGGGAAATTCGAGCCATTATGGCATGGCCCCTATATTGTCAAAAGAGTTCTTGCTAAGGTTTCCTATGAGTTAATTGATTATGATGGGATTCCATTGGCACAACCTAGAAATGGGTTTTATTTGAAACGTTACTATGCTTAATCATGAGCATAGTAATTTTTTGTATTATATTGTTTATATGCTATTGATTTACATTCACTATCTTAATTTGTTTTTTTAGAGTTTTCTTGACGTTAATAATCTGCTTTAAATTTCATTGCAGATGACTGAATCTTCGGAACCATTTGTTAGATACACTAATGGTGCTCGTCTTAGTACGCAGAATCTATCCTCTGTAGCGTGGGCCATTTTCTCTCTGAACGGTGATTTAGTGAGTTTTAAAGGGATTTTTATTGGTAGATCAATGAATAATATCGATGAGTATAGCATGTTGATCGAACTTCTCTTTGATGCCATTTCATTTGGTATTAACCGCATAATCATAAGGTTAGACTCACAAATTGTGGTACTACAACTTACTAGTATTTATTCTGTTAGAAATCCAACACTTAGATTGTTCCTAAGAGTTCGAATTTTGGAGAGACATTTTGATTTCATTCAATATCAACACATTTCCAGAAATATGAACACTTTAACTGGCTCATTAGCTAATCAAGTTTTAGATAGACATTTGCGACATAGGTAAAGAAAACATTCACATCATTGAGTAGGATTACGCATTAAACATAGGAAAAATTCTGAAAACATATAAATAGATAGTTATATGTTTTCAAAAAATTTGTGCCCAAGACACGTTGGTCATCTGACCTCAAAATGTATGCAAAAATCACAAGTAAACTAGTGGTGCTCATGGTAGCATGCTATAGATCTAGCAATCCTACGGAGCAACGACATGAAATGGTTAGGAACCCCAATAGTGTGTCGCTGCAATCGCATGGGTAACTCTTCGAGCCGGCAATCTGGAATCCTGAAGGTTAATCCCTCTATGTGATGCTGAAGCTCAGCTAGAGTCTCAGCCATATCAAGGTCCTGAAGGACTGCTCTCCCGACAACCCTCTCTGTTGGTGCATCTGCTTCGCAGTCTGGTTCCTCTACTAGTTGAACACGACTTATATCTACATTACATTAAACACTTAGTTTAGTCTTAGAAAACAATATAAACACAAAAGCATTGTATAAACCTTATAAAAATTAAAAAACATGGTCAAATCATTATTACCTATTACACCCCACTGAGCGCCTTCTAGTAAATAGATCTGGATCTCCTCAGAAGTCGACGCCTGTGTATGCATAATCATCGATGGCGACAATCTGTCGCTGGAACCAGGTGAAGAATGCAGTAGAGAACACAACGGTTGATTGGCTTGCATGCCGACCCATGAGTTCTACTGATGCAGGGGAATTAGGTTCAAAAGTCACTTTGTACCAATAAGTAGACATAGGGGTCCCATGTTCTTTAAATTTCTTGTAAATATTAAATAAATTTGGTAGGGAATTGTAATTATTCTCAAGTCATTTTGAGAACATGAGAAATTGGTTAAGATAGGAATACAAAGAGTCATTTTAGGATTAGTTTGGAATTGGGAATGCTAAGAGTTGCTGAACTGTTTGGAGACCTGAATCGATTCAGGTCATCCTTGTGGTATAAATGTAATGCTGAAGAGTTTAGATAGGGAGAGAGGTAGAGAAATTCTTTAGCAACAGAGTAGGAGGATAATGGCCACTGAACTGAATATCTGGCCTGTCATGAAATTGTAAGCGATTGCTTTGAGATTGATCACCTGTATATATATATCTGTTTATCGAAGAACTGTCTTTGAATTAAGTGTGTCTGGATGGGGTTAAACCCTGTTTGAATGTCTTCGAATTTCAATGAGTACCTTTGGATATGTATAAAAGAAATTGTGTCTGAATTCTGTGAGAAGGGCATTGTTGCATTAATTTCTGCGTGAATAACTTCCGTATCTCAAAACCAATTGTATAAGAATGTGTAAATATGTACTCTGTAATTTGAGATTGTATGTGCCTTGATTGAATTGAGTTCTGCGTAATTGAACCGAACCGAGGTATAAGAACCATCACGAATAGGCTCTGTGGAGATGTTAGAGTCTCGGACTTGAAACCACAGTTGGAAGGTTTTAGAGAACCGTGTGTGTATAAACTGGTACCACGAGTGGGTTGGTTTCGAGGAATGGTGGATGATTGTCATGTAGCCAAACGTGATCATGCTACAATCGAACTATTGATCGAATTGGACTGGGTGAAGTCAGATGGTAGTAATAGAACGGTGCTCGATGGAACCTTAAGTGAAAGCCGGGCGGAACTTGAGCGTAAAGGAGAAGAGCGGAACCGGGTGCATCAAGAAGATGGAACCATGCAAGAAGGAACAGTAACGACGGGTTGGAGTGAAACCGGCGGTTGATCGCACCACCTTTGAAGTGGTAAGCGGTATTCATGAAATCAGAGCGATTCCATATGCTGGGCGACACGTGTCCCTAAGCAAATTTGGAAAACCGCTCTCATCGTGCGCCATTGCGCGTTATCGTTTGTGCAGTTAACCCGCGCGATATCCATTGGATCAATTGTAGTGATGCGACGTGATAACAGCCGTTGGATGGGCACGCGGATTTGAAAAATGTATGTTGTGTTGTTGTTAATGAATAAATGAGTGGGCCCAAGTATGTACACATATGAATGGTAAGCGAGTTGTTCTTAAGTCTAAAGATGAAGTTTTGATTTATGCGGGCGATCGGTTGTCTATTTAAATATTGATATATATGTGAATTTGGCGAAATATGAAACTTGCAATGTAGTGAACATGGTTTAATATATGTAGCTGTCAAGGGTTATATGATATGGTTGATTTATATCAAGAACATGTTGAGTTGCCCTGATCGTGAGTTGATTGGGCATGAAAATTTGGATACATTTCACACACAGACAAAGGTTGGAATCAAGGTAAACCGAGGTTGTGGGTGTTACCCGTTATCAAGTGGTATCATAGCTTCAGGAGTAGCTCTTTTTGAAAAGTCCAATTTTGGTGGATGCAAGGAAACCAAACTTGTGGAAACTGATTAGATTGCAGCCTACAGAGATACAGTGAAGGTGGTTGCAGAATTGCAGAGTCCAATTGAAGGACAAGAGTTTTAAGGACTGCAGATTTGAAGAAGGAAGATCACATAGCAAGGATACACAGAATCACAGTGAACAGGATTTGCAGAGTGAGTAGAGGACAGGATCATGATCTTGCAAGTAATTAACTTGATTTGGAATTGCAGAATTATGGTTACTGAAAATTGAAGACATAGATTGATAGTGAAGGCAGTGAGCCTGGTATTTAGCTACAGGCTGGATAAGGAGGAAAATTGCAGTGTTCTCAAGAGAAATGAGCAGTGTTTAACTCTGCTTGAAGGATTTTTTGCAGAAGTCAGAGTGCAGACAATTAAATATATCTCAGCAGAAGTAGATCACAACTTTGAGAGCAGTGATAGAAGAGTTAAACAAGGGAATCTGAGTGAAGAAGAAGAGTGTTGTAGAATCTGGAAGATTCCCAACAGAGGTTGGATGACAGAAGAAAAGAGGTGTTCTTGTGAAAGTTGCAGAGTGAAGCCTAGTGAGAAAGAGAGAGTGATCCGAAGGTTCATGCAGAGAGGGGACCAGTACTTGCCAAAAGCTAGATCTAGAGGGAAGGATTGGTGAGGTGAGTTGCAGCAAGAGAGCTTGCTATTGCAGAGGCTTAGTGTAGCTTGTGATTGAAGAACTCCCAGAGAAGAGAATGGCTACTGAGAGCCATAGCAGAGACTGAAGAGATTGCATAGGTTCTGAGAGAGGCCACAACAGAAGGATGACGGAAGATGCCAAAGAAGTTGGCATGAGGAAGAGACTCATAGATAAAGAGTATTGGAAGGAATTTTCTGATATCAACGAAGAGTTCAACAGATTGAAACTGAGGATAGAAGAAATACAGAGAGTTGGTTGGCTCATGAGGAAGAATGTGAAATGGAAACCATTATAGTTGATGTTGAGGAAAAATAATATTTCCCTATTGAGGAAAGAACTCAGAGCAGCTGAGTTGAAAGAATAAATTTCTGCTTGTGAAGCAAAACAGAACACAGGTGAAGAGTGGAGATCTGCAAGAGATCTTGTAGGAAATGATGAATACTTGAGGTAGCAAGAAGCTTGTCTTGCTGAAGAGGAGGATATAATTGAGGATTTCCTAAGTTATTGGACAAGCCTAGATGATGTGAGGGCTTGTGTTCTTGAGTCTGACAAATGTGAGGTGATGATAGAATCCATAGAGGAAGAAGAACCCAGAGTTCTTGAAGAAAAGATGGAAATTGAAGATTCCATGTGCAGACCTGTTCAAGAAGAAGTGCTTGAGGAAGCAACCAAGGCTGAAAAGTCTTGTAATTTGAAAACTAAAAAGTTGTGTTTGTTTGCAGGTACACCACTAGAAGATGAACAAGCTTCAAAGTTTGTTGGTGAGAAGAAGACATTGAATCTGAAATCTGTTCAGATCAATGCTGAGATAGTGAGATCTTCGGAAGAGATGAGGAGAGAAGAGTCAAATGAAGATATCCAGCAGAATGATGAAGCAGAGAGAGAAGGGCCAACAGAGGATTGGTGAAGAACCAACATAGGCATAAAGAGTTGTGTAAGGTTCCCGAAATATACTCTTATTGAAGTTGTTGAATTGTATAGGAGGTTAGATTCCCAGAGAAGAGAATTGGAGGAGAAGAGAACCTATGCACAAGATGGTTGGCTGAGGGAACAAGGCAAGAAGATCTTCATGGATGGAGTTCATGGAACAAATGATGGAAGAAAAGTGAGACTAGCTGACAGTCTCATGAAGGATGCAGATCGACATGCTGGGGTGTTGACAGAAGATTTGGAAGGAAGTTCTGGAAAACATACTGATGTGTTGTCAAAGGAAAATGATACATTGAAGCACTAGAACTTTATTGTTGATGGTTCATGTGTTAATCATGCAAAGAAAGAGGAAGAACAACAAGTGGAAGTTGTCAGAGAGATGAATAAGAAGGAAATTGTGTTGGCTGGAAAAATAGTGAGGGATCATCATTTGGACATGGTGATTGGAGCAGTGGAGATGGCTCTGATAGCTGAAGAAAAAGATGATGAAGAATTTCTGAGCCTTGAACCAGACTTAGAATTGCCGGGAGAGGAATTGGTGACCAGGTCATCAATTGAGACCATTGGGTCTCATGGTTTTAATACTGACAGTTTTTTTATGTGTACAGGTGATGCAGAAGACAATTCATCCTTTGAAGTTGTCTTGGGAGAAAAAAAACTATTACTGAAGGATGTTGAGACAACCATGTCTCATATGCAGGGATTTGTCACTGTCATTGATAGGGAATAATTGGCTAGATTGATGGGCCAAGAGCAGGCTGATGAGCAGATTTTAAAAGCTGTGGAAGTGAGGAGGAATCAACATTCCATGCTGACAAAATGTGATAAATAAAAGCTCTGAGAACTTGATTGGATTTCCATAATCCATCAGGAGGATGAGAGGCAATTTCTGAAGATTGACCACAAAGAAGAATAAAACGCTGAGTCTAACTTACAGCATGTTGAATATGTAAAACAAACACAGGAGAAATGGCTAAACTGTTTGTTGGGAGCATTTGAAGAAGAGAAAGGGATTGTAGACCCTGGAGCAAGGATTCCTAAAGCTGTGAAGAAGAGAGGAGCAGATACTAGCTTGCAGAATCTAATTCTGTTTACTAGTATACTAGATGAGTATGTCATTGCTGGTAGGAAATTAAATGGTGAATTTTTTTCTGAGAATGAATTTGCAGATGGTGAACAAAATAAGAGTGTTGCAGAGGAAATATCCTAGAGGATATTCAGGATGTTTTCGCGGAGGCAACATTGGCAGCAGCAACACCCATGGTGGAAACAGACGCAGCATGTAGGATGACGCCTGCAGAAGTAGTAAACATGTTGATAGCATGTGAGACTGCAAGAGAAGAAATATTGGCAGTGACAGAGATTGAAAACAACAACATAGGGCAAGATAATTTCCAGCTGGAGGATAAGTTGGACATGGAGATTGAATGCATCAGAAGATTGATGGTAACGGTGTCTCTGAAGTAGCAGACAGCAGCACGGAAACAAAAGGGTTTTTGTACAGGAAAACCAAAAGCAGATTGTGAAAGTATAGCTGGAAGTGACTTACAGAACAAAGTCTGGAAGCCTGGAGAAGATCAATTGAAGAATGATGCAACTAATGGATAGCAACAAAACCAAGTATGGGATCCCGGAGGCAGAGACGAAGAGCACATGATCAGGAGATCATGAACAATTTGAAGCTTGGGAGTCTGATGCAGGGGCATTAGGCTCAAAAGTCACTTTGTACATAAGTATAAATAGGGGGTCCCATGTTCTCTAAATTTCTTGTAAATATTAAATAAATTTGGTAGGGAATTGTAATTATTCTCAAGTCATTTTGAGAACATGAGAAATTGGTTAAGATAGGAATACGAAGAGTCAGTTTAGGATTAGTTTAGAATTGGGAATGCTAAGAGTTGTTGAACTGTTTGGAGAACTGAATCGATTCAGGTCATCCTTATGGTATAAATGTAATCCTGAAGAGTTTAGATAGGGAGAGAGGTAGAGAACTTCTTCAGCAACAGAGTAGGAGGATAATGGCCAATGAACTGAATATCTGGCCTGTCATGAAATTGTAAGCGATTTCTTTGAGATTGATCACCTGTATATATATATATATATATATATATATATATATATGTTTATGGAAGAACTGTCTTTGAATTAAGTGTGTTTGGATGGGGTTAAACCATGTTTGAATGTCTTCGAATTTCAATGAGTACCTTTGGATATGTATAAAATAAATTGTGTTTGAATTCTGTGAGAAGGGCATTGTTGCGTTAATTGCTGTGTGAATAACTTCCGTATCTCAAAACCAATTGTATAAGAATGTGTAAATATGTACTCTTCAATTTGAGATTGTATGTGCCTTGATTGAACTAAGTTCTGTGTAATTGAACCGAACCAAGGTATAAGAACCATCATGAATAGGCTCTGCAGAGATGTTAGAGTCTCAAACTTGAAACCACAGTTGGAAGGTTTTAGAGAACCGTGTGTGTATAAACTGGCACCATGAGTGGGTTGGCGTCGAGGAATGGTGGATGATTGTCATGTAGCCAAACGTGATCACACTACAATCGAACTATTGATCGAATTGGACTGGGCGAAGTCGGATGGTAGTAATAGAATGGTGCTCGATGGAACCTTAAGCAAAAGCCGGGCGGAACCTGAGCGTAAAGGAGAAGAGTAGAATCGGGTGCATCGAGAAGATGGAACCATGCAAGAAGGAACAGTAACGATGGGTTGGAGTGAAACCGGTGGTTTATCGCACCACCTTTGAAGTGTTAAGTGGTATTCATGAAATTGGAGTGATTCCATATGCTGGGCGACATGTGTCCCTGAGCGAATTTGGAAAACCGCTCTCATCGCGCACCATCACGTGTTATCGTTTGTGCAGTTAACCTGCGCGATATCCATTGGATCAATTGTAGTGATGCGACGTGATAACAGCCGTTGGATGGGCACGCGGATTTGACAAAGGTATTTTTCATTGTTGTTAACGAATAAATGAGTGGGCCCAAGTATGTACACATATGAATGGTAAGCAAGTTGTTCTTAAGTCTAAAGATGAAGTTGTGATTTATGCGGGCGATCGGTTGTCTATTTAAATCTTGATATATATGTGAAGTTGGCGCAATATGAAACATGTGATGTAGTGAACGTGGTTTAATATATGTACCTGTCGAGGGTTATATGATATGGTTGATTTATATCAAGAACATGTTGAGTTGCCCAGATCGTGAGTTGATCGGGCATGAAAATTTGGATACAGTTCACACATAGAAAAATGTTGGAATCAAGGTAAACCGGGGCTGTGGGTGTTCCCCATTATCATCTACCCATCTCTGCATTCGAGGATCTCTAGGACTAGATATATCCAATGTTACATGTTGTGGCTGCATAAGTGGAATCCGTTCCAAAGCGAAGGAGATAAGGATTGAACCATAACTAAAAATTTTCTTCCTTCCTCCCTTTTCTTTATTCAGTTGTTCCTTTATTTGAGATAGAACAGCTTCAGACTAGTTGAATACTGTTGGCTCTAAGCACTCTAGCGCATACTGCATATACGATCTATTTGCTACATGGAGTGTAACGGTGCCAGCAAGTTTAGCGATCGTGAAAAGGATGGTTCTCAAAGGAAAATCCTTGACATCCCGTATGTTTATTTTTCCATCTTTGCTAGGTTCTGACCCTGGATAGAAATACTCCATAACATAATCCCTCACTGTCTCTCCTCCAACAGTAGACCCTGTGAGAGAAAAGGGAAAAACTCTCCTCGACAAACCTGTGAGAAAATAGACATCCTCAAATGTTATGGACAAAACTTGATTTTTTATGTGAAATGCCTCTATCGCCAGATCCCATGCTCGAACTAAGAACTCCAAGAGTTCTATTTGTTGCCTCATTCCTGACAATTTGAAGTACTTAAGTAGCCCACAATCTCTTAAGGATCTTACAGTACCTAGATCATTCAAGGCAATCATATCTTGTTCTTCATGTTCTCTTTCTCTCCATGTAATCGTCATTATAATCTGACGGAAACTTAAAAATCAACCATAAGATCCATTAGATACCATTCAGTGCAAAAAACTAGGCAAATTTTGGAGACATCATGAAAATCACAAACTTGAACTGCGCCCAATGCACTCCTTGAGTTGAGACAGTGCATTGCATATGCAGGTACCCTTCACTGTACCTACTATGCAAAGCAGGTTTCGATATTCAAGGGTGTGTTGCCGTCAATTTGGGCAGAATTTACCCTAGGGGCCTAAAAACCCTAAAAATTTGCAAATAATGGGAATGAAATGAATGCTAAAAGAAAGAGGAGGTTCATGCTACTAACCTGGATCAAACAGTGACAAAATCCATCCACAGAAATGACCGTAATCAACGACTGAAGTTCGGGGGCAAAATCAGGTTCAAAACTCCAAAATGCAAATGGTAACTATGGAATGGTAAAAATGAATAGTGAAACAACTTTATATAGTCATTTAATTGATTGCAAGTTAAATTTATTGCTATGACTATAGTTTTATTATGTTTTTATCATGAAACAGGTATTTTTAATCCATTTGATGTTGTTTTGAATAGGAAATACAACTGATGAACATATTAGTCATGCATATTTATTCAAAGAAAGATTTGACCACAAAGCATGATTTTTCTCCTTATTTTTTGAGCTTTGATAAAAATGAAAAAGGATTGAAGCACACTTTTATCTCTTTTTCTAGCTTCAATAACAGCGAAAAAGGAACCCCTGGAGTCTTCTTTCAGCTCTTTTCAGACTCTGATAATGTGAAAATATTGTCGAGGACATGTCATTTTGAGCTCGTTAAAGTAAATGAATTGATATCCACTCAGTACAAGTTTAACCCTTTTCCAGACTGAGATGGATTATTTACAAAAAAGGAATACCTTGGTTAAACATGACCAAAGAGGTTCTCTAAGATATTATTTTACCCTTTTTCGGATTTGAGTGACAAATTTACGAAAAATTACTTTTGGAGTTCTCTTTTGTCCTCTTTTTCAGACTCTCTAAATATGAAAAAGGACTGGGTTATCACTGTCGTTAAGCTCGTTAAAACATAAAATAGCGACGGGCTTGTCGATCATGGCAAGAATCGAGTTTCATTCATCGCTAGATTCGTTAAATTATTAAATAGCGATAATTTATTTGCCCGAAGGGTTGAATTATAGATCAAACAAATGTTATCCTCTTCAAGCTTGTTAAAACATAAAGAGGCATCGGTCAAAAAATGATCGGGGAAAATTTTGGAAAAGGAAGTAAAGTTTCTTTTTGGTAGCAAGTCGCTCTTGAACATGACACTTCTTTCTCTCCATGTCTGTGACTGTTTGGGCTGGGTAATCATCTTGACGGTTCATTCACACCTATGGTTCATCATACCTTCACTTCAGTTTTTAGTTAATGCTGCCAACTCATCACAGTGTCGCCTATATGTTCAAGAGAAGTCATCTAGTGATTAAAAACTCATCCATATGCAATACTCGTACACCTTCATTTTCATGACCGTCATCCCTAAAAACTTCTATATCAAGTCATACCCTTGTCTCCGAAATTAGTAACTCTCGTTTTGCAATAAGGTGACTTCTTGTCGACAACAAATCAATATTTAGGAAGTTCACTTAGAAAAATCAGATTCCAGTACCATGAGGCTTATTACAACATCAACAAGATCCTCGCTTCCGGACTTTTTGACTGAAATATTTTGTTTGGTGTTCGACATTAAATCATCTATTCACACCTTACGAAATGTACTACAGTACCTTGAGGGACATTGAAATTAATGGTGGTTCTCTCTTTTTTGTTAATAGCTCACATCATTGGTTGGTAATCAAACGATGTCTTTCCATGTTCGACGACAAATCATATATTCACATGGTTAGACTTGTACCTGAATGATCGAGTGAATGAGATAAGAAGACCCCAGATCTAGTTTCAGCCATCCGGGATGCGATTTCAGGATTTTTGTACACATCATCTATACAGTGACCTTACATACAGATTGTCATCCAAACATGGGCCTATATTTATAGGCATGTCTGCATCTAGGCAACATTCCAATGTAGATGACTTTCTGAATTATGTACATGTTATTAGATTGTTTTATGTGCTGAATATGGAAATGCCTACCCTCATAAATTATGATCAATAGAGGATATATCATGATGTAATGTATTGTAATATTGATGTAGGTGACCATTTCGCTTCGTTTCCAGGCTCATCACAGTCTAAAGCATCTCAATCAAATGTTCTTATTATTTGGATCTCATGCTTTAGGGAGAAATTTTTATAGGTCAATTTGGGCACTATTCCCAATGACTTGGTTAATTGGGCATCATCTCTAGGACCGATGATCAAGGGTCTATCATTCCCTATCATTTCATTTGCTATATGCCCTAAGATAGAAAACAAGACAAGTCAAGTAAGACTTTCATAAAGCAAAGGTTTCCATGGTTTGAAGCTTATTGTATAACATATGAGAGCTCACCAACGCAGGCTTTAAGGGGCCTAAGTGCATTACATATGCAGGTAGCCCCATGCAAGGCTTCTCTGCAAAGCACTTCCCGACATTCAAAGCTGTGTTGGTCACATTGGGAGGGAAATTATCATTGTTTTGAAATCTCCACTTGGCCAGTGCCTTCTAGAAGAGTTCACATGTGTCAAGCTTCAAATCCAAGTGTCCATTTGACATCTACATTAATGGAAACATGTCTTGCATATTTTTGGAAAGATATTGATTGGAAAACAACCTACAGTTCATTTGTAAATTGAACATAGATCTAAGAGTTTGAAAAGGAAGAATTTGAGTAGAGAAATGCTGGAGAATTTTCAATTGAGAGCTTGGTTTATAGATCTACTGCTAGAGAGATTTATGCTGTGATGATACTTGGGAACTATGCTGGAAGGTCACTCCAAATCAGTCACTAGGTTGTAACCTCTCCTTCTATCATCAATAAAGAGTACTTCTTTTTTTTCCCTACATGCATCTATGTTAACTTTGATTTTCCATATTGTAAGATCTTGGTTGATGAATGTAGTTTATGCTTAACTGATTTAGCTAACTAGCTTGAATAGATATCTATATTATTGCATCTTCTATTGTTTCATTGTTCTTTCTTGCAGGAAGCATTCAACCAACAAACCGCTTGAATTTGAAGTTGTAGCAGAAGCGATAGAAGGAGTCATTTGGAAGCGACTAAAACAAGTAAGCCTCCAATCCTCTCTGTGTATCTATTCTAAGTTAGGAGAAACGGTAGTATAGTCTTTCACCTATTGCTCTAGACTAACACCTGTCTAGGGAAGCATAATTTATCCGTAGATTACAATTCTGGCCCAACAAGGTGTGGAAGCTAAGATGGATGGTTTGAAGAATGGCACGGAAGATAAGATGGATGACATGAAATATAAGATCGATGAAAAAATGAAAGACATCATGGAAGACATGAATAATGATCTAAAAGTAGACATGGAAGGTTTGACAAAGTTGATACAAGAAATTATTCGTAAAGGAAAAAAGGTAGTAGAGGAAACTCATGATGAGAAAAAAATAAATGTTAATCATGATTTCATAAATCTAATGTTGGATTGAAGACCCACTATATTCCAAAGATTGATATGATTAAGTTTGATGGCAAGTATCCTGTAACCTGGATACTATAGATGGAGAAAAATTTTGATCTCCATAATGTGAAAAACACACAAAAGGTACGCATTGCAAATTTATATTTAGAAAAAAATACATTTCTATGGTATTGATGGATTTTATCTCGTAAAAAAATTGTCACTTGGTCAATTTTTACAGAGGAAATGATAGCACATTTTGAGGATACAAAGAGAAACCCCTTTAGCCAATTGATAAATCTCAAACAAAAGGGTTCAATGGTGGAGCACATTGAGGACTTCCAAAAATTGAATATAAGGGTAACTGATATTGCAGAGGAACACATGATTGATGTCTTCATAGGGAATTTAAAGGATAACATCCAACATGAGGTTCGTCTTTGGGAACCCGATTCATTGGATAAGACATTCATTTTGGCAAGAAAAATTGAAAATAAAATTATGGTGACAAGGAATCCTACCACTCACATCTATAAATATGGAAGTGTTGCTACACCTAGACTTCCACAACCTACAAGGTTGACACCACAAAAATTGGAAGAAAAAAGGAAAAAAGGGATTTTCTATAGTTATGATAGAAAATACACTAAAGGTAATAAGTGTGCTGAGAAGAAATTATTTTACATAGACTCTGAAGAGGAGGAAGAAAATGAACAAGAAACTTCAAAAGAAGAGGATATACACTAGGAACCAACCCTAGAGAAAGAATAAATGAGTCCTACCATATCATGTAATGCATTGGCAGGAATTACCACTCCTCAAAATCTCAAGATAGAAGGAAATATCAAGAAGAAAAATTTAATTGTTGTTGAGTCAAATTATAGAATTATTATTTGCCAATCATAAATTGTCAACCCGATCTAAGTTTAATTTCCTACAGTGGCACATGGAATTCCTGCAGCAAAGGAATATAAATTTCCTATATTGTCGCAGGGAATTCCTGCATCACAAGAATAGAAATTTCCTGTAGTGACACAGGAAATTCCTGCAACACGAGAACATAAATTTACCGTAGTGACAAAATGTGTAGAGTCAATTATAGACGTATAATTTTCCAATCATAAATTGTCAACCCAGGGTAAGTAAGCTTGTGAGATACTATACAAAATATATGCAGGGTTATTACTGCAAGTGTTCATAAATTAACTATTCATCCACACACCAACTAATGCCTCTTTCCTGCATCAATACTTAGCAGCAAAGGCTATGGAGTGGACTACAACATCCCTCTACAGCTCTCAGTATTGTTGATATTGACCATGAAAAGATAAAAGATCAAATTACACAATTAAGAAACCAACTTAGACAACGTAAATCCAAGCTTTGATCAAATGAAATTAACACATTAACGTAAGAAATTTTAGTCATTTAATCGATTAAAAAAATGCTGCTACAACTTTAGAAAAAGTGCATTAGCTGTGTAAAATAATTATTGTTGCATAACAATAATTAAACACACACACACTACACTACAGGAGTTGTGAGCAAAGGGGGCCCTCCCTCGCTCACAACCCCTTAAAAACTCAAAGAGATTGCTCAAAAAAGTAAACAAAACATAATAGATTATATTAATATGAAAGTATACAACCAAGTACAATATGATATATTTCTTATCAGCAAAAATCCCAACCCAACCACCTTTTACAATATGAAATACATCTGATTTTATACAGTCTTGAAAGCCCATTTTTGGCTCGAATAAGGAAAATGAATAATCTAAGATATCAACCAACAATATAGGTCTAGGTTATCAAAACTAGCTTCTGTTGTTTCAAAAGGAGGTTTGAAGAAACCAATAGGATAGCCTTCATGTGCAATGAATTCCCCACAAAAACCACGTTTTTGGATTTGGAAATAAGTAGAACATAGTCAACTGCTAATGTCGTTGCAGGAAATCAACGGTTGTAGAAAATTGAGGCTTCTGCAAGAAATATGGAGCTGCTGCAGGAAATATGGATCTTCTGTAGGAAATCTGGAGCTTCTGTAGGAAATGTGGCTACACCAGTTGTCTTCGAGATTTTGCGGAGCTACTTCGAATAAAAAAAAATCTGCACACGAGTTCTAGATTAGTTGGAGTGGTAATTCAATAAAGATACTGTTGAGCTCCAAGAATGTTCTTTCTTCCACCACATTCCACTCCATTTCTTTTGTCCATTGTTAATCTCAGACTCAAATGATCAATAGAATTAGTTAAAATTGCTTTGAGAATGAATATCATGACTAACTTGCTATGTTTTTATGATTTTGTCATTGTAGTACTTTTTGAACTAAATCTAGCTACAGAATGCAGACATTCTGTACCTAGTTGCCAATTCTGCGGCCGCCTTCATGTCTACACAGGTTCCAGGTGTAATCTCAAAGAAAATCACATATGGTTGTATTCCACATCATCTCCTTATCATTTTTTTCTCTCCACGAAGTTTGAACGGAATCCTGTAGGCGGTTATGCACGTGGGAACTCAAATTAGGAGGTAGACTCCTAACAGGATAAGGACAGTCCAGATGTCCTTAATCATATTACGAGACCACCTTCAGAGTTCTAGTTCGATTCTAATTAGGAAAGACAATTATTCCTATGTTATCTTAGATACGGTTATGTAATTTTGTTATAAATATGCTCAGGAAACCGAGGGACAAGGTTAGATTTTATGGTTGATTGCTAGATTTCAGAAGTCCGAAAACACTCTGTTTTGAAGTAATTTCTCTTTAATGAAAGAAGCATCATTTCCTTGAAAGCGTTGAATCAATCTTGAAGTAGATTTCGTGCTACTCTGGTGGTAGAGGGCCCCTGCTACCTGAGCAGCCTTGTTTACACGGTTTAGATAAGTATTTTAGTCTCGTTTTCATTTCTAGCTTAAGTAGATTTCTGAAGTTTATGTTTCATACTTGTTTCATTAATCATTACAGCTATACTTACTCTTACAAACTCTTCCAAAATATCATTATGATGAATAAGGCATAGCTATGGTATTGTAGGTTTTAGTTGCATTTCCTTTCGTTAATTATCACAGTTAGACTTACTCTAATAAACTCTTCCAAAATATCATCACGATGAATAAGGCATAGCTGTGGTATTGTAGGTTTTAGTTGCTTGTTTACACTAAGTGTCACATCCGGTCTTACTCTTACAAACTCTTCCAAAACATCATTAACAACGAATAAGAAACAGCTGTGGTGTCGTAGATTCTAGTTGTATTTGCTTTCAGTTTTATGTTTATGTTCAATTGCATTGAATAATACAACCATACTTGTTTTCACAAACTCTTCCAAAATATCATTCATATTGAACGAGATGGGCTGTAGAATTCCTTAGGTTAGTTGCATGTTAATTTAGTTACAACACTCTGGAGGTAGAATGAATTTAGTTCAGCTCTGTCACTACATTTTAGTTTGATAATGGCATTTTAGTTTAACAATGTTCACTGTACTCCAAGTAGACTAGTAGCACTCTAGTTTAGTCTTAGCTCACTGTATTAACATTCCAGTTTATTTGCTATCCATTGCATTTTAAATTGTATTAGTTGTTAAATTTAAATACCACGGTCTTCTTTATTTACAAAACTTCTTTTGTTCCAAACTCATATTAATACATAATCATCTGGACAGAAGCTAGTATTACTCTAAGGCCTGGAGTATTTTGCAACCTTTTTACCAATTCACAAACAAGCCTTTTCTCAAAAACTATTCTAAAAAGGAAATCTATAACTTTTGAGTGAGGCCTAGTGGTGTTAAATTGAGTTGCAGAATAGAATTAGAAGCTAGTTTAGAGTAGAAATCTTATTGTGCTACAAATTTTCTTTTCCAAATATATTCCAATAAACCTTTAATCATGGATGAGATGTTGTAACATTGTAAGTCGATTGTTTGATTGTTTAATTAGGAGAACTTCATTTATACTTAACTTGTCCATTTCTCAAGCTCTTCCAACACCTTTAATGAATGAATTGGATAAGTTTAAGTTCATGTTGTGAATTATTTTCTTGCACTGATGTCATTATCAAATTTTGCATTTGTTGTTTGCCATCCATAGTTTAGGCTTTGTTCTGTTTTAACACAACCAATAGCTTCTTTTCACCAGCACTTAGTTATTTCCTTTTCAACATAAAACCATAAAACCAAAAACATCATAAAACACTAAACACAACGTAGTGAGAAACAAATACCTAGGCACATATAGTGCATCACACTTCAGCAGTTTACCAACCCTGGTTGACAATTAATGAACTCAATTTAGGAACACTAGGTTGAGCACAAACATTTTGGCACCGTTGCCGGGGAACTGTAACTAGGTAGCCTTGTTTCTTAACTCCCAAAAACAATGATATGCATAGAGAGAGAGACTCAAGGGGTAGATTCATAAGAAGCAGAAGCAGAAGTTTGATTCCTAGAACACCACTTGTTTCATCAAGACCTAGAACCAGCACACCTCCAACTCAGACCCACATTCAATCCTTTACTGATCCTATACTTCTAGAAGATTTAAGATCAGATATTCCATTAGAAATACCTTCCACTTCATCCACTGAACCTGTCTTAGAAGAAGATTCAAGGACCCCTGTTAGAGACACAAAGTTTTCCACTTCCACAGAAGAATCAACTATGGAAGAAGAAGGGGGAGGAGGAGTCTTTAATGGAGAACACATTATTTGGAGGGGGTAGAGGTAGAGGTAGAGGAGAAGGAGGTAGAGGTGCATAAGGTGAAAGAGGTAGACGAAGAGGTAGAAGAGAAATGGGAAGCTCTTTTGGGTTTCCTATAGTAGATGAAGAAACCAATACAGCTATGAAAAACATTTCCCCCTCTGTCCTTCCAAACTTCTATGGACTTAAAACTGAAGATCCTGAAACCTTCCTATTTGAATTTTAAGTCCTATGTAGAACTTATGACTACTTACAAGATGCTCAAAAACTTAAACTATTTCCTTCAACATTGAAAGGAGCAGCATTGAAGTGGTTTATGAGTTTGATCAACAGTTCTATTAGGACATGAGAAAACATGAAACAAGCATTTCTACATAGGTATTTGGATTATTGTATGCCAATCAATCATAAGGAGGAAGTGTTTAAGATGTTACAAAAAGAAGATGAAAACCTGGAAGATTTGTTGGAGAGATTTCATTACAACATCAAAAGAGAAAAAATGGAGAACTTAGATCAAGACACTTTAAAATCTCTCTTGTTGAAGACAATTAGGGATGAATGGTTGGATATCCTTAACATGATGGGAAAAGGGGATATATCTCAGCTCACATTACCTGAAATATCTGAGTTATGTATTAACCTTTCAAGTGGGAAATCCAAAACTATAAAAGGCCCAAGAGACCCTGCTCTTGCAAGGGCAAGTAAGTATGCTTCTAGGACAATAAGTAGGGCAGAAATAGGACATATGCTTGGTGATTTCAAATCTAACATCTTAGGGAGTCTTAGTGAACAAATAGACACCCTTAAGTTACAAAACAAGCAGAAAGCTGAATCTGATGCTTTAGCAATCTTTTGTCCCAAATGTAGAAAGAAGTATGCCTTGAGAGAATGTCCTTTGGATGAAAAAGTTGTAGAGACCTGTGTAATTTGTTCAGAAAAAAATGAGACCAAGAGTTTTCCTTCACTTCCTGGTCTTAAAGCTGTCTTTCAAGAAGTTACTCCTACAAGTTCCACAAAATCTCTCAATTTTGTCTCTAGAAGGCCTTAGCAAGGACCTCAAACATAAGGATTTCATGATCAAATGTATAATCAACCCCCACCAAATTGGAATTCTTGGCAGCAACCTTGGCCCAAATTTCAAAATCAATCTCAAGCTTGGGCACAAGGTTCACAAAATCCCTATGGAAGATACTCTCAGTACTATCAGTATCCACCATCCTATCCACCATATCCACATTTTCCTCCTCAACAAAATCATAAACAAAATCCTCAAAATCCACAACATCAAAATCAACCACTTCCATTACCATTTCCTCAGAAATCAAATCAGTTGCCTACTCAACCCATACCAAACCCCAACAATAAAAATCCTCAGAATACATACATGATAGAAGGCCAACAGTTTCCAACTTATTTAATTACTCCTCTAGACCTTAGTGATGTTCAACTTAGGTCTGGAAGAATACTTTAAAAGAGGGAACCTTCTGTGATTATACAAGAACAAGACAACTCTGAGGAAGACTCTCTACGGGAAAATAAAATTCTTGAAGAAGACACATCTTTTCAGGACCCAAATATTGAAAAATCAAAACAAAAAGAACGAATAATTTCAACTCCTGTATTAGAGCAGCCATCAACATCCACTCCTACACCTCCCTTTCCAGAAAGATTACAAATTGATAGGGGTGTAGAAAAACAAATTATGGTGCTTAATTATGATTTCCTAGATGAGCTGAGAAATGTTTGCATTAAGATTCCATTATTACAAGCCATCAAGGAAATTCCAATTTTAGCAAAAACAATAAAGGAGTTGAGTATGAAGAAAACATGAAAAAGAATAAAAGAGACAAATAAAATTCAACTGGTAGGAAAAATAACAGATATCATGATGGGTAAGATTGCTATTCCAAAGTATCTAGACCCAGGAAATCCAGTTGTTAAAATTCACATCAATGGAATTGAGATCCAAAACACACTCATTGATTTAGGAGAAGCAATCAATATCATGAGTAGACAAATCATGGATAAACTGAAACTTCCTAATCTTCTCTTTAAACCCACATTATTACAATTAGCAGACAGATCTGTGATCAAACCTGATGGGGTAATAGAAGACATTCTAGTGTCCCTAGATTCTTGGGAGTACCCTGTGGATTTTATGATCCTAACTCCTAAGAATAATCTAGGAGGACATCCTATTATATTAGGGAGACCTTGGTTAGCTACAGCTGATGCTTTCATTAGTTGTAGATCCGGTGATATGTACATCTCTGATGGTAGTTCAACTAAGAAATTCACTTTGTATCCTCTAGCAAGGACAATTACAGATTTAGATGATACTCAATGGATAGAGGATGAAGAAGACTTACAACCTCTCTTCACAATTTCAGAAATTAGTGAAGATAGTCAAATTCTGAATACTCTAGAAAACTTTGAATCCTCTTCGGAATGAAAACATGAACAATTTCAAGAAGAATCCAACATTTAGTTTTTATCATCAAGACAGATGTCTCTTCATTCTATGGATAAATTTGGCAGCTCTACAAGTGAGATATTTCCAGGCAAAACTTTAAACATAAACAAGAACCTAGAAAAATCTCAACAAGAAGAGCTAGTCAAGATTTTACAGAGACATTCTTCTGCATATGCATGGGAGTACACTCATATGAAAGGGATAAGACCTAAGACTTGCACTCATCACATCTACATAGAGGAAAATTGTAAACCAATCAGACAACCTCAAAAACGGATGAATCCAAATCTTAGGGAGATTGTTAAAGAAGAATTGCAGAAATTGTTGAATGTCAAATTTATCTATCCTATTTCAGATAGTCAGTGGGTTTCTCCTTTGGTAATTGTGCCAAAGAAAAATGGTAAATGGAGGGTATGTATTGACTACCGAGAATTAAACAAAGCTACTCTTAAAGATCATTTTCTCCTACCTTTCATAGATCAGGTGTTAGATACCTTAGCTGGCAAAAAGTACTTTTCATTTCTAGATGGGTTTAGTGGTTATAATCAAATTCAAGTAGCACTTGAGGACCAAGACAAAACCACATTTACCTATCCTTGGGGTACCTATGCTTACCGAGTATTTCCATTTGGATTATGCAATGCACCTGCAACATTTCAAAGGGCAGTACTAGGAATCTTTTTAGATCTAATACATGATTGTGTAGAGGTATATATGGATGATTTCACAGTTTATGGAAACACATTTGAAGAAGCCTTAGCAAACTTGGAAATTTTTTTAAAGAGATGTAAAGAAGAAAATCTTTCACTTAGTCATGAAAAGTGTTTTATGATGTTTACTGAAGGAATTGTTTTAGGACATCACATTTTAGGGGATGGGATTAGAGTTGATGAGTCAAAAGTTGAAGGCATCTCTAACTTATCTATTCCAAGTTGTCAAAAAGATGTTAGGATTTTTCTTGTATTTAAAGGATATTATCGAATATTTATAGAAAACTTCACTAAGATAACATCTCCACTCTTCAAATTACTTACCAAAGACTGTGAATTCAAATGGAATTCTGATTGCTAGTTAGCCTTTGAGACCCTGAAAACAAAAATTTCTGAAGCACCTATTTTAAGGGGACCTAACTGGAAGTTACCTTTTCATATTTCAACAGATGCCTTAGATACAGCTTTAGGAGCAGTATTGGGACAAAAAGACCTGATTCCTTATGCCATATACTATACTAGTAAAAATTTGACTCCTGCAGAGTTAAAATATACTGTAACTAGAAAATATTTTTTAGTCGTTGTTCATGCCATAAAAAAATTCAGACACTATATAACAGGCTATGAAACTTTTGCTCACACAGATCATTTTGCAATTATATACTTAATGAACAAATCAATTACTAATGGCAGAGTCATAAGATGGTTATTGCTTTTACAAGAATTCAACATTACCATTCTAGATAGGCCTGGAAAACAAAACACAGTAGTTGATTTCCTATCTAGACTCCAAAACATCAAAGATGACACTCCAGTTGAAGATCAATTTCCTGATGAATATCTTTTTGAAATTTCTACCCAAACTACTTGGTTTGCTGACATTGCTAATTATTTAGTTTCAGGAAAATTTCCTTCAATAATGAATGCAAGAGATAAAAGAAAAATCATTCATGAAAGTGCAAAATATTCATGGGTTGCTAATGAGTTGTACAAGACTGGTCCAGATTTTATCATTAGGAGATGTGTTCGGGAAGATGAGATGCCTGAGATTCTCAAAGCACGTCATGATGAACCTTGTGGCGGACACTTTGCTGATAAAAAGACAGCCTATAAGATCCTTCATTTAGGATATTATTGGCCATCCTTGTTTAAAGATGTTAAAGAGTATGTCAAAAGGTGTGACAGTTTCCAAAGGGTAGGGAAACCTTCTCCTTCAGGTGAGATGCCATTACAACCTCAGGTACATATTGAACCTTTTGAAAAATGGGCTTTGGATTTTGTAGGACCTATTAGTCCTCCATCAAGACAAAAGAGATATATATTAGTTTGCACTGATTATGTTACCAAATGGGTAGAGGCCAAGCCATTACTTTTTGCTAATGAAGCATCTGTAGTTACTTTTCTTTTTGAGGATATTTTTACTCGTTTTGGTGTTCCAAGGGAAATTGTTACAGATCAAGGAGCTCAATTTACATCAAGGCTAGTGGAGCAAATGATGGAGAGGTACAAAATCAGGCATAGAAAATCTACTCCCTATCATCCACAAGCAAATGGTCAAGTGGAATCTACTAATAAGGTCATTGAAGGAATCCTAACAAAGACTGTTCATTTACATAGAAGAGATTAGGTAGATAGGCTTCCTGAAGCCTTGTGGGCCTATAGAACTACATGGAGAAACACAACAGGCCATACTCCTTATGAGCTTGTTTATGGAAAGCAATTTTTGTTTCCCATAGAGTTCCAGATTCAAACTTTCAAAATGGCAGTTCAGCTAGGACTTGATTTAACGGAGGCACAAAAGCATAGATTGGAGCAGATTAATGAATTGGATGAGATCAGACAAGATGCAGTTCAGAAAACAAGTATAGTCCAACAACAAAGGACTAGATGGCATGACAAGTACATCAAGGAGAAGAAGTTCAAAGAAGGTGACTGGGCTCTCTTGTTTGATTCAAAGTTCAAGGATTTTCAAGGTAAATTTCAAACACATTGGCTTGGGCCATATGAAATTGTGAGAATTTTTGACAATGGAGCAATAAAAATCAGGAAAATAGATGAAGAAGAGGTTACTTTTCTTGTGAATGGTCATAGATTGAAGCTGTATCACAAACCACTCTCAAGAGAAGAATTTGTCAAGAAGTTCCAAGAAAACAGTGATGTGAAGTTAATGAAGAAGAATCTTTCTTCTTCATCAACTTAATTGAATTTTCTGAAGTCAGATATATTGAAAAAATAATAATAATAATAATAATAATAAAAAGTATAAACATGAAAACCAATCACTGATTGGCATGTTTATACAGAAAAGATAGAGTGAAAATCATAATTTTTCTGACACTAGCTTTTCCATTTATTTTATTTTATTTATTTATTTATTTATTTTATTTTTTTTTGTTTCTGCAGCAACTATTACGAAATCATAAGTGCAGATCCATTTCACTTATGGTCCATCTCATTTCATCCATTCATATTCAATTTCATTCATTCATTCATACTCCATATCACTTCATTCATTCATACTTCACCTCATTCCATATTTCATTCATTTCATTCCATACTTCATCCACCTCATTTCAATTCCAGATTTTTAAAGTCTGATGTTTTTCTGCAATTAAATAATACATATCATGAATTGTAGCCCACTTCTCATACTTCACTCCATTTCATAAGATGTGATCGATTCCACTCCATTACTCACTTCATTCATATCCCATTACACCATATTTTATTATCCATCCTCACTCATTCCATACAACATTCCACTCATGCTCCAAACCATTCCATTTCATGTTTCAAGTTCTCTACAGGTACATTCTGCAATCAATCAGACATTCTGTAGCCAGTCAGACATTCTGCAGCCAGAAAGACATTTTGCAGCCAGAGAGCCTGAAAGCATTGTCTAGTAATCATTTGATCTGCAACAAAATGATCCTGCATATCCCAGAACAAGCAAATTCAAGGGAGTTATGAAGACTCAAAAAGTAATGATTTTCAAGGGAGAACAAAGCATATGAAGATCACAAGAAAATCAAAGCAAAGGTAAAGGTATGAAATTATTATGGTGACTGTTAATGGGAAAATATGTCTAGCCAACAGCAGGGGATCTCCCCGGTAAAAGGTCCCAATTAGACCTTGAACCGTTTGGATTAGGGATCCCGTCCGGGTTGTGGGTCCGGCTACCACTAATTTCTCCTTTTCTTTGGGACTCGCTTAAACTCTATAAAACAGTGAATACACACCTAATCAACTGATACAAGACATATGCTTGATGCATTAAATGTACATACGACACTATGAGTAGCAAGAGAAAATAATAAAGCATGAAGACTGAAGGAAGTGTTGTTAGCAACACTTTATTAGGTTCATGCCTGTAAGTTGTTCTGACCATGAAAGAAACAGTTCCTCATGGCGAGAACACCCTTCACTTCCTAAAAGCTTTAAATTATAACGCAAACGCAGATAAACAAAGTCATCAACATTCGCTAAGAAAGTGAAATAACTCAACCAAAATTAACATACTCAGCAAACTGTTATGTAACTGTGAACTGAATTAAAGACAGTTCCCTTAATCTAAATATGTTCAGAAACTAAAGATATAATACTCAAGAGTGCTCGTACATAAAAAAACACCAGATCCACAAATATATTTTACAAAATGCTTGTATTCATCATTAAATGTATAATCTACTGGTAATACAATGTACTCCACTTGAGTCCCAAACAAAAGATCTCTTTACAAGCTCCCGAAGGAGTATTTATAATACAAAACTTGCCCTTTGGGCTTCCTTGGCCTTTCATCTTCCTGACCGTTGGGCTGCCTTGCAACCCAGTCTTTTCTGCGACCTGCGACCTGAGCTGTTCTTACGACCTGCGACCTGACTGGGTCGCGGGGTCACAGGTTGTAGGAAAATGGCCAAGGTGCGACCTTGCGACCTTGCGACTGGGTATCAGGGTCGCGGGGTCACGAATCGTGAAACAAAGATGAACATGCGACCTTGCAACCTCGCAACTAGGTCGCGGGGTTGCAAATTTCAGGAAAAATCAGAAATGCGACCCTACGACCTGCTGGGATTTGCGACCTCGCAACCTCAATAGACATGCGACCTGCGACCTCGCCAGATCTGCGACCTGCGACCTCCTGGGATTTGTGACTTGTGACTTCAAAAGGGTTGCAGATCTACGGATTTTATAGTAGTGTTCCTCATCTCATGTTCTTCTCTTTGAGAACCGGTCCTCTTGCTTGTTGGGAAAAAACTCCAACTTGTCGTGCAAACCCAGAGCCTCCACCTACAATCAGATGGCTTAGGTTACGCATCTTCATGATCTGATATCGATACTAAGAGAATGTTTAAATAATTTCACAAATGAAAATAATAAACTTAGACCCCTGTGTGGTCAAGTATTGTGCAGTAGCATGGTCTTCACTGAGCTCTGAATGTTTGCAGCGGAAACCTTTGACAAGATGAAAGATCTTCTACTTGTGCCATCCCCCCCTGCATGTGATGCATTCTTGGTTCCCATTTTGGTATTTTGGTAGCAAGCTAGAACTGTACCGTGTAGTTCTCATGAGGGAGGTATGCATAGACCTCAGAAACCCCAAATAAATCATGTGCAACCCATAACAAGAAGCTCATGGTGTTCACACGATGCTGCCTTGGACACTATTTTGGTGCAGACAAGAGTCTCCCACATCAACGGGCGGACAACATTCCTTCCTTCATCTTCCACTTTGAATTCCTTTGGTCATTTTCCAACATGACCTTTAAAATTTTCTTTTCCTTTTTTACTTCATGTATTTGCAATCAGAGAAAAACCAAAAGGCTCGACTTTGCCCAATGTGAAACGTGCTTCCTTTTCCCATAGCACTTTATACGTATAGGCAGCAACTATCAATCTAGCAACATTATATTTACTCGATTGCTCTCTTGCGTATGATGCATGGAAAACTTCTCATCTCCTCTCGATCAGGTGGGGACATTAAAAGATAGGCTGCTGGACCTGATTAGATTATTGAACTATTACGTGCCTTTTCTATTACAAGTCGCAACTTTTGTTTTCCCCACAGATTAGCGACTCAGCGACCTAGAGGGGTCGCGCGACTTAATCTTAAAAGAGGTTGCAAGGTCGCACATACTAACAAGTCGCACTTCTCACTAGTTTGATAGATATGCGACAAGACGACCTCGGTTGAATTTGCAACCTCACAGGGTCACACAGTCGCAGATTCAGGCAAGTTGCGCCTCATTTGACTTTAGGTGTGCTGCGACTCAGCGACCTCCCCACAGTCGCATAGTCGCACTCTGTCTGAGTCACATGGATGCGTGAGAAACTGATCTGCGACTTGACCATTCTCGTCTATGTTCGCCCTTCGACCTCAAGCTACCACTACCATCAAGCTGTGTTGTATGCATGCATTTGCCTAGGGCATTGAGGTGAACCGTTATGCCGGGCCAGCGAGCCTCGAAAGGGTTAGCGAATCTGTCAAATTCATGGTTGCAGCACCTTTCATGGTTAACCATTAGAATAATTTCCCTATGCAGAGAGCGCAGCTCAACATGCATTCGGCGAACGCCTCACGCAGTGTCAGAATGACCATTTGAACGTTATGAGAGAATGGCATGTTTCTGTTGGAGTTTTAACATTATCTGAATTCTTCGCTGTGCATGATATGACACCTCCTGTTTATGCGCAAGACATCATCGTTTATTACGCGAGGCATCTCCGTTTTCACGCAAGGCATCTACGTTATGTGGGAACTTCTTTCCTTTTACATTAACGGCATTGGCATAAAACGCTTCCTATTGTTTAGCACCTTCCCGTTTTATTGTTTCATGGATGTGCTCGTGTGTTATCAGCCCCTGTCTGATATGGTTGGCGTTGTTTAAAACATGGCTATGGATTACGTGGTTTTACGGCTCTGTCCACCATGGTTTGGTTACAACCTTTCATCCGTGCTTCAAACATGCATTTCATCCACTACACGCTCCACATGCATTTTGAACATAGCCTTTGATTTCTGCATACACATATCTATTCCCAATGTTTACCATAGGTTGGAAATTGCGTTGATGTTTTCATATGGCTCTGGAAACAGCTCGATGATTGCATTTTATTGCCGTCGTAGGTCTGTTGCAAAGGTTTCGCTTTAAGAATTTTTGCCACTATGTATACATCTGCTCCAAATGTTCACCATAGTTTGAAACTCCACGTTGACATGCATGTGCCCGTCTGTATGCACCATAGTAATATAACATGTTGTTACGATGTTTGGCTCCGGGTTCAACGCAAATTTTTCTTATATACATAGCTTCTCCAAGCGTTTACCATCCGCCAAAAGATATTTCAACCAACCTATAATGCGTCTTCATATGGTTCTGATTGGCATTTTAATCATAAATTTAACCACCTTATATATCTGCCTCATTACTTAAAAACTTCAGCAAGCCAAAACGGAATATTTATGCTCCATGCAACGTGCCCATGCATTGGTTCTGCGCCATGTCTCCAACGTTTAGCATGGGATGAAACTTGGCCATCAACCTTTTCATCCACGTCCACCTGTATGTGTTTTAACCATAGAATTTGACCGCTTGAAAACCTGTCATCGACATTTGCGCCCGCTCTATGTTATACAAATAACTCCACCATAAAAAATATACAATCTCAATCGTAATGAGTTTTCATAAGGTTCTAATCCATGTTCTAATATGGGTTTAAGACCATATGTTGGCGCCTTGTCTTGGATATATAGATGTGCACCCACTTATAAAGTTTCCTCATAGTTTTGGTTCCACGATCTCCGGTGGTTTTGAAACCACATGCCTTCGAATGTTGTCTTAATTTTATCATTTGGCTTTACCTCATAATACGAAGGCTTCTTGTTTTGGAAGATCGAGAGTCGAAATATGCTTCTCAAGCCACATTGATGGCCCTTTTAATATTAACCCTTTCTATCTCGTAGTTCTGGAGGCTCCCTTTGCGTATGCATCAATGTGCCTGGCTACCAAAGTGTATGCATTAAACATAACCTTCTAGGTTCAATTTGAAATTCTCCATCTCTAATAGTTTCGCATAGAAAATATTTATGGACATGTAGGAGCAAAGGAGACTAGGGTTTTAAGGCCTTTTCGTTCCTCCACATGTACTCCTTGAAGCCTAAATAATGCCACAGTATGTATCTCAAGATTAACAAATGTTGCTTCTCAAAGGTGCGTTGACATATTTGAAACTCTGTCGTCGGCTTGCCACACCCATATGAGATTGTCATTCTCTAAGGAGATCTTCTGAGTCGGCTTTGTTCACCGAGCTATACTTCAGGCTAGATTCATCAAAGTGGTGAAATATGTTCCTTTGCGTGCACCCATCGACATTTAGATGGTATGGTGCAGGATCTGGACACTTCCAAACGGAGTGCATTTAAGTATCTGGTGCACACTGGTGAAGAAAGCTTTTTTGCATCAGTGACATAAAAGGTTCTCTCTCTGATCAACCTGTATCACACCATCTTCCTTCTAACAGTACCGGTCACTTGCTCCTTCTCCTCCCCTGTTTCACAACCTTGGCCTTGTTATTGAGCTCAATTTTATTTCCCTCGATGTCATGACAAGATAAGGGGTTTGTCACTCGTGGGGTCAACCTGTGTGGAACATTACAACATCACAGTTATTCTTCGATAATGATGGCCCCAGACAAAACATATAAAACTAACAAGCTTAAGAGAAGTATTCAAACAACATGCTTAATGACCTACAGTGGGAGGGATTTTATTCGTCAATACACAAAAGGTTTCCATTCAAACGTATGCATGGCAATCTCGTAACACTTGGCGCGACTGCGACAAGAGTGTTCGGGTGTATGATGGATGATCCTTCCCACATATGGCGTGATTGCAACAACGACATCTGATCATGATGGCGAGGCAACTCATGAGGGGTTGGGGATAGGTCGCTGGGATGTAGTTGATTGCAGGTCGAGTGAAAGACCTCAATGCCTAAGCGAGCAGAGGGGGAACCCGAAATTTTAAATATACCCAAAATTTTGGGTGGTGTTGTAGCGGCTACAACAAATGGCGAACCACTGGTAGAATCCAACATCTCTGTTAGTATCACAAAAAAAGTCTGAGTCCTGATAGTAATGCAAGGGAATATTGAACAAGTTCCGCGGGTCCCCTTTGTGTTACTTTGGCCCCTTTACAGGTATGCCTAATCCTTGTGCCTCAACTAAGTCCCGCTAATCAGAAACACATCAAAGAGAAAGCTCGCAGACACTAGTAGTTTGTTGATGATGTGAAGGGAAAGGCACTGGGTTTATTATTTTCAAGATTTTTTAAAGTAAGTTTCTGGCGTTGCTCTGCTGCCAGCAGGCCTGGACAGTACCCTAGTGGAGTCACTTCAAGAAATCACAAACGTTGCTCCGCTGCCAGCGAGCCTGGTCAGTACCCTGGCGGAGCCATTGCATTACCTCTCTGCGCAGGAAGACTTTCTTGATCCTTTACCCTTATTTGTTTCATGTGCTTGTAGCACTTATTTTCATGTGCTCGTGGCACTTATTTTTCATGGGCGGATGAGGAATCCCGACTTATTTTACGAGCAAGAGAGGTTGTTTCTTGTTTTGCAGAAACTGAAAGATATCCTGATTTGGGTTTACCCTTGTGCCAAACCTTCACATCCCATCCACCAAAATAGGTGAAGCGTGCAAAACAAGTCATTAAGATGTCCAGGACTATGCTGGGCACAAGGCTTAGGCTACGGGTATGGGCCATTCAAACTCATTAGGTCTCCCATAAGAAACCAGCACGTATCTCCCTGGCTAAATAAGTTTATACTCATAGGCCTCTTGTTGAGAATGCGACTTCAATGATTGTTCCTAAGAGAAAGCTGCCTCTTGAGATAGCCACCACAACCTCACGCAAAACAATGGGGTTATTGTTTCAGTAATCGGGGCAAAACAAGACTGCAAGGTGATAGGGTTGCAATGAGGGCTCATGAAGTGGCAGGTGATATGACAAAAATGATGTGAGGGAGAGAGCATACGATGCAATGTAATAGGTGAGGCTCAAGATGCAATGCCACGCCATGTGGGAGAATGATTAACTAGTTGTAGGTGGGAAAGAGGCACAATACAAGCAGTAATTATTTATGCAGCATCAAGAAAATGGAAAAGAAATGAGTGCAAAACAATTGTAACATGATGATGCCTAGGATATTAATCGTAAAATAACAAACACACTTTTAAATCATGAAGTAAAAAAATTTAGCAAGTAAACCTAATTAACTTTGAACTAAAAAATTTATTTCAGGTCCTAGCTAGCCTACACCTAAGACCTAGTTTAACCAATGATGCAGTGGGGCTATGTAAAATCAACTTTCCAGTGCAGCCACCCCATTAGTTCCTGACCTGCAAGAACAACAATGATCAGGATCAGAGCTAGTATCCAAAAAAGTGCAGCAGCAACAAAACTTACCTGAGGAGCAGGTGCCACGGCAAGATGATCAGAGATACTTACCAAAGAACATGCCAGAACAGATTGTGCAAGCTGAATCCCATTCTCATCTTGATAACTAGCAATATGTTCTTGAAACTCAACATTATTGATAAATGACACAAAATCATTCATGCACAATCCTGGATTTGAGGGGTGATGGGTAAGCCAATTCCTATTTGCAAGCACATTCACCGAATGGGGTTGGTCAGATGAACTAGCATGCTCATTATGGTAGTGAGGATCATCAGTTTTATGGAATGGAAACAATAAGCAAGTGCCAGGTGAATTATAGATGCATGCGCATCCAAGCGTAGAAACCCTAGTTCCGAAAACCCTAGTCCGGGGTTGCTCCTGGGTTGGGTCAAGGGTATGGGGATCTGAATACACGTTTAGTGGAGCCTGAAATTCCTCACCGCCTTGAACAAACTCCGGACCTTCGAGTGGAGCACTTCCCAACTTTTATGGTTGGGCAATATCAACAGGAAAATTGATGTGATCATGCATTGTGGTGAGTTGCAAAATGTCAGTGGGCTTTGTATCAATTTGGTAAAATGTTTGCACGCTGATAGATTGATAGATCGATATATCAGAGTCTTTAGATTCACCAGGGTAGGGTGGATTTACCGCAGTTATGTTGGGAGGAGCATGGCACTTGGGGATCGTCATTTGAGAAATGGGCAACAGAAGCTGAGGCACTTCGATTTTCCGATGGGTACTTGAATCTTCCGAAAGCGAATCATCGAATTCAGGTGTCTTCATAGGGTCAAAAAAGAGATGTGAGTGATAGTCCTCAGTGGTATGATTGAATATGTTTTCAGATAAGGAGTGATCACTACAACCATCAATTTGATCAAGTTGGGTACCTGGCATGTCAGGCTCCCCGAGAGCTACCGACTAGGATGGATCAATAAAGAGGACATCTTGAGGTTGCCCAGACAGACAATCGCTCCTATGGCCATCTAAAGATTCCGAGTGAGAAAGATCAGATCTGAAAGATTCATCGATTTTGAACTGTGATCGTGAAACACCATCTGAGTGCTTATGGTTGTCGCCAATACCAGTATAAGGAAATTTTGAATGTCTCGAAGAAATTATTGGTGTGGCAGGATCGGGAAACCAACCGGGGAATAATGAACGAAAAGATTGAGTCACAGGGGCGTTAACCCTACAAGGCTTTTCAACACGTGCATCCGTTTCATTTAGAGAAAACAATGATCTGGCAGGCCTTGTAAGGGAATCAAATTTATGCGGTGTAGGAGTCGATTCATAATCAGTATGCGAATCAGATTTAGGTTTGTGTCTAGGGAGACACTGATTGGGCTCGAGGTAGGTTTCATGAACTGAGAGAGATAATGAGCCACTGGGGCTTTCAAGCTCTGATTCAACATGGTGCGTGAAATATTCAAAGGGAGTACCGTAGGCTTCATCCCCATGCACCCATCCATCATTTCTCAGAACTTTCAAGGTCGTATCTTGACTATCTGACAACTCAGGAGGAGGAGCGAGAATGTCACACATAGCAATACTCGGGAGGCTGAGTGTGTCCGGACTTGGGGAGATGGACAAAGAAGCATTAGTACAAATATAAATGTAATTTTAACTCATGGGTTATCATAGGGAACACTAGGATCTAATTGAAATTTTTCAAGGGAATGAGAATCTAATATACTTGAATTGTTCACTTAAACATTTCCAATCAACATCCCTTTCAGGAACTCAAAACAATAATGAATACATCAGATAGGAGAATTCATCAATCCAGAGATTCCTAAGGTTCCATTCTAATGTCATTGTCATTAATTACTACACTTTGCAAATCATACCTATGAAGCTTGTCGCAATTCACTAACAGTTGTTCAAACAAATGGATGGAAGCTTTCGTAATGTGCTGAACCATTGCTTAGGAGGACCTTCGAGAGTGAGGAAGAAAAGAAAACAAATCAAACCTTCATCATCAATTTCGTAGCACTCACCAAAGTCACGGTGTAACTAAAAAGTGTTGTGTTGCGGAGAATTCCATTTTCACCATCAACTTTTAACTCGGGACAAGTGATAAATGTTCACTGGGATTAAGTATCGAGGCTCATAAAACTCCGACATCTCTCGAGACGGGGGAACGAGCCATTACAGAGCATGAGATTAACCGCAGTGCTCTTGTGGCTCACTTTGTCATCCTGCCCTTCCTTCTAGCGCCACCCCGTTGACGGGAAAATCACTGCCAATGTGCCAGGATCTCCCTGCAAAATGTCCCGCGGACCTTGAATTGTTTGGATTAGGGATCCCGTCCGGGGTGTGGGTCCGGCTACCACTGATTTCTCCTTTTCTTTGGGTCTCGCTTAAACTCTATAAAACAGTGAATACACACCTAATCAACTGATACAAGACATATGCTTGATGCATTAAATGTACATACGACACTATGAGTAGCAAGAGAAAATAATAAAGCATGAAGACTGAAGGAAGTGTTGTTAGTAACACTTCATTAGGCTCATGCCTGTAAGCTGTTCTAACCATGAAAGAAACAGTTGCTCATGGCGAGAACACCCTTCACTTCCTAAAAGCTTTAAATGATAATGCAAACGCAGATAAACAAAGTCATCAACATTCGCTAAGAAAGTGAAATAACTCAACCACCATTAACATACTCAACAAACTGTTATGTAACTGTGAAATGAATTAAAGATACAGTTCCCTTAATCTAAATATGTTCAGAAACTGAAGATATAATACTCAAGAGTGCTCGTACATAAAACAACACCAGATCCACAAAGAGATTTTACAAAATTCTTGTATTCATCATTAAATGTATAATCTACTGGTAATACAATGTACTCCACTCGAGTCCCAAACAAAAGATCTCTTTACAAGCTCCCGAAGGAGTATTTATAATACAAAACCTGCCCTTTAGGCTTCCTTGACCTTTCATCTTCCTGACCGTTGGGCTGCCTTGCGACCCAGTCTTTTCTACGACCTGCGACCTGAGCTGTTGTTGCGACCTGCGACCTGACTGGGTCGCGTGGTCGCAGGTTGTAGGAAAATGGCCAAAGTGCGACCTTGCGACTGGGTCGCAGGGTCGCGGGGTCACGGATCGTGAAACAAAGATGAGCATGCGACCTTGCAACCTCACGACTAGGTCGCTTGGTCGTGGGGTCGCAACTTTTGGGAAAAATCATAAATGTGACTCTACGACCTGCTGGGATTTGTGACCTCGCGATCTTGATAGACATGCGACCTGTGACCTCGCCAGATCTGCGACCTGCGACCTCCTGGGGTTTGCGACCTGCGACTTCAAAAGGGTTGTAGATCTATGGATTTTATAGCAGTGTTCCTCATCTCACTTTCTTCGCTTTGAAAACCGGTCCTCTTGCTTGCTGGGAAAAAACTCCAACTCGTCGTGCAAACCCACAGCCTCCACCTGCAATCAGATGGCTTAGGTTACGCATCTTCATGATCTGATATCGATACTAAGAGCATGTTTAAATAATTGCACAAATGAAAATAATAAAATTAGACCCCTGTGTGGTCAAGTATTGTGCAGTAGCATGGCCTTCACTGAGCTCTGAATGTTTGCAGCGGAAACCTTTGACAAGATGAAAGATCTTCTGCTTGTGCCATCCCCCCCTGCATGTGATGCATTCCTGGTTGCCATTTTGGTATTTTGGTAGCAAGCTAGAACTGTACCATGTAGTTCTCATGAGGGAGGTATGCATAGACCTCAGAAACCCAAAATAAATCATGTGCAACCCATAACAAGAAGCTCATGGTGTTCACACAGCGCTGCCTTGGACACTATTTTGGTGCAGACAAGAGTCTCCCACATGAACGGGCGGACAACATTCCTTCCTTCATCTTCCACATTGAATTCCTTTGGTCGTTTTCCAAAATGACCTTTAAAAGTTTCTTTTCCTTTTTTACTTCATGGATTTGCAATCGGGGAAAAACCAAAAGGCTCGACTTTGCCCAATGTGAGACGTGCTGCCTTTTCCCATAGCACTTTATACATATAGGCAGCAACTATCAATCTAGCAACATTATATTTACTTGATCACTCTCTTGCGTTTGACGCATGGACAACTTCTCATCTCCTCTCGATCAGGTGGGGATGTTAAAAGACAGGCTGCTGGACCTGATTATATTATTGAACTATTACGTGCCTTTTCTATTACAAGTCGCAGCTTTTGTTTTCCCCACATATTAGCGACTCAGCAAACTGGAGGGGTCGCGCGACTTAATATTAAAAGAGGTCGCAAGGTCGCACATACTAACAAGTCGCACTTCTCACTGGTTTGATAGATATGCGACTCGGCGACCTCGGTTGAATTTGCAAACTCACAGGGTCACACAGTCGCAGATTCAGGCAAGTCATGCCTCATTTGACTTTAGGTGTGCTACGACTCTGCGACCTAGCTGTTCTGCGACCTCCCCAGAGTCGCATAGTCGCACTCTGTCTAAGTCACATGGACGCGTGAGAAACTGATCTGCAACTTGACCATTCTCATTTGTGTTCACCCTTCGACCTCAAGCTGCCACTACCATCAAGCTGTTTTGTATGCATGAATTTTCCAAGGGTGTTGAGGTGAACCGTTATGCCAGGCTAGCGAGCCTCCAAAGGGTTAGCGAATCTGTCAAATTCATGGTTGCAGCACCTTTCATGGTTACCCATTAGAATAATTTCCCTATGCAGAGAGCACAGCTCAACATGCATTCGGTGAACACCTCACGCAGTGTCAGAATGACCATTTGAACGTTATGAGAAAATGGCATGTTTCTGCTGGAGTTTTAACGTTATCCAAATTCTTCATTGTGCATGATATGGCACCTCCTGTTTATGTGCAAGACATCAACATTTATTACGCGAGGCATCTCTGTTTTCACACAAGGCATCTGCGTTATGTGGGAACTTCTTTCCTTTTACATTAACGACATTGACATAAAATGCTTCCTATTGTTTAGCACCTTCCCGTTTTATTGTTTTATGGATGTGCTCGTGTGTTATCATCCCCCGTCTGATATGGTTGGCATTGTTTAAAACATGGCTATGGATTACGTGGTTTTACGGCTTTGTCCACCATGGTTTGGTTACAACCTTTCATTCGTGCTTCAAACATGCGTTTCGTCCACTGCACGCTCCACATGGTTTTTAAACACAACCTTTGACTACTGCATACACATATCTATTCCCAACGCTTACCATAGGTTGCAAATTGCGTTGATGTTTTCATATGGTTCTGTAAACAACTCGATGATTGCATTTTATTGCCGTCATAGGTCTGTTGCAAAGGTTTCGCTTTAATAATTTTGGTCACTATGTATACATCCGCTCCAAATGTTCACCATAGTTTGAAACTCCACGTTTACATTCGTGCGCCCGTCTGTACGCACCATAGTAATATAACATGCTGTTACGATGTTTGGCTTCGGGTTCAATGCAAATTTTTCTTATATAAATAGCTTCAACAAGCGTTTACCATCCGCCAAAAGATATTTCAACCAACTTGTAATGCCTCTTCATATGGTTCTGATTGGTGTTTTAATCATAAATTTAGCCACCTTATATATCTTCCTCATTACTTAAAAACTTCAGCAAGCCAAAACGGAATATTTACGCTCCATGCAACGTGCCCATGCAACGTGCCCATGCATTGGTTCTGCGCCATGTCTCCAACGTTTAGCATGGGATGAAACTTGTCCATCAACCTTTGCGTCCACATCCACCTATACGTGTTTTAACCATAGAATTTGACCGCTTGAAAACCTGTCATCGACATTTGCGCTCGCTCTATGTTTTACAAATAACTCCACCATAAAAAATATATGATCTCAATCATAATGAGTTTTCATAAGGTTCTAATCCATGTTCTAATATGGGTTTAAAACCATATGTTTGCGCCTTGTCATGGATATATAGATGTGCACCCACTTATAAAGTTTCCTCATAGTTTTGGTTCCATGATCTCCGATGGTTTTGAAACCACATGCCTTCGAACCTTGTCTTAATTTGATCATTTGGCTTTACCTCATAATACGAAGGCTTCTTGTTTTGGAAGATAGAAAGTTGAAATATGCTTCTCAAGCCACATTGATGGCCCTTTTAATATTAACCCTTTCTATCTCGTAGTTCTGGAGGCTCCCTTTGCGTATGCATCAATGTGTATGGCTACCAAAGTGTATGCATTAAACATAACCTTCTAGGTTCAATTTGAAATTCTCCATCTCTAATAGTTTCACATAGAAAATATTTATGGACATGTAGGAGCAAAGGAGACTAGGGTTTTAAGGCCTTTTCATTCCTCCACATGTACTCCTTGCAGCCTAAATAATGCCACAGTATGTATCTCAAGATTAACAAATGTTGCTTCTCAAAGGTGTGTTGACATATTTGAAACTTTGTCGTCGGCTTGCCACACCCATATGAGATTGTCATTCTCTAAGGAGATCTTCTGAGTCGGCTTTGTTCACCGGGCTATACTTCAGGCTAGATTCATCAAAGTGGCGAAATATGTTCTTTTGCATGTACCCATCGACATTTAGATGGTATGGTGCAGGATCTGGACACTTCCAAACGAAGCGCATTTAAGTATCTGGTGCGCACTGGTGAAGAAAGCTTTTTTGCATCAGTGACATAAAAGGTTCTTTCTCTAATCAACCTGTATCACACCATATTCCTTCTAACAGTACCGGTCACTTGCTCCTTCTCCTCCCCTATTTCGCAACCTTGGCCTTGTTATTGAGCTCAATTTTATTTCCCTAAATGTCATGACAAGATGAGGGGTTTGTCACTCGTGGGGTCGACCTGTGTGTAACATTACAACATCACAGTTATTCTTCGATAATGATGGCCCCAGAAAAAACATATAAAACTAACAAGCTTAAGAGAAGTATTCAAACAACATGCTTAATGACCTACAGTGGGAGGGATTTTATTCGTCAATACACAAAATCTTTCCATTCAAACGTATGCATGGCAATCTCGTAACACTTGGCGTGACTGCGACAAGAGTGTTCGGGTGTACGCTGGATGATCCTTCCCACATATGGCGTGATTGCAACAACGACATCTGATCATGAAGGCGAGGCAACTCATGAGGGGTTGGGGATAGGTCGCTGGGATGTAGTTGATTGCAGGTCGAGTGAAATACCTCAACGCCTAAGCGAGCAGAGGGGGAACCGGAAATTTTAAATATACCCAAAATTTTGGGTGGTGTTGTAGCGGTTACAACAGTGACATATCATGAAAAACTTTAGCATAGTTCAGTTATATATTATTCAAAAAGTTGTTTTAATTAATTTTGTTGATCATGCCTAACAAACCTCCGACAAAAAATTTGGATAAAACTCCTTCTATTCCGCCATTTCAAAACCCATATCCAATCATCATTTAAAAATCTAAATGGTTAAAGTGATGAAGTGATTGGATTAGTCATGTCACTGAGCATTTAATGATGATTTTTGAATTCGTTACAAAATATCTCCACGGTCTTTCCTTCTATGATATCTTTCAACTCATATACATCATCCTCACCTCATTATATTCATTCCGTAACCACTCCATATCACTCTTTCCCGTAGCCAACTTTTAACCATTTCGGTCTGTGAGACAGAGGCATCTCTGTAACAACCATTCTCACCGTGAGCAGAAGACTAGTGAATTGAGGATTGAAGAAGAATTTATGGGCCTCATCGTGAGAACTGAACCAGTTGGCACTAATTACTTGGAAGGCTATCCCCAAATCAGAGAAATCTTCCAACAAGTAGGATGGTTGCAATTCCTTGAAAAATTCAGTGGCCTCCACAAAGAGGTTCCTAAAACTTTTGCAAGATCCTTTAATGGAGCTGAGGTTGAAGTTGGAGATATTAAATTCACTGTCACAGAGGCTTTTATTGCAGAAGCAACATGATTTCCTAGACAAGGAGAAAGGTGGTTTAAGAACAGATAATTTCATAACGAAGCATGGAAGCAGATACTCAAGTCACCAGGTATGGATGTCACCGTTTTTAAAAAGGGTATCCCTAGATCTGCATTAAAGAACAAATGGAGGAACATGTTGCTTATCCTACAAAAATTCATCACTTGTGAAGGTAGATATGGTACTTTCTATGTTTACCATATTCGATTGATAATGCATTTACTAGAAGAAGAACTCAACTTGCCCTTTTTCTTGCTTCATAGTTTAAAGAAAATGGCTTCAAGTGTTCAAAAGAGAATTCAATTTCTGGAGACAACCTTATACCACCATGGTTTAGTCAAGATTTTAATTGGACATCATTTAGAAAAAATGGGAGATACTTGGGATGAATTCTTGGTGAGAAATCACTTTGAGGAACCAAAGGAACCTCCACCTGAAGATAAACCTACAAAAAGAAGCAGAAAATGGAAATCCTCCAAAACTAAAATTGGTAAAACAATAAAAGAAAGAAGTGAAGAAATGATTTCTGAAAAATTAGTTCAGATTAAGAAGCAACTTAAGAAAGAGAGGACCATAAGAAAATTTGCCAGAGAGAAAGGAGAAGGGCCATCTCAACCGAGGAGGAGCCACAGACTGAGGGGGATACTAAATAAAACAAAAGTTAAACAAACTGGAGTCATAAACATAGAAGACGAAGAAACACCTACTGAGCAGGATTTTGATGAAGAAACTCCTGAAATAGACCCTGCACAGCAAGAAATTTACAACTATGTTGAGTCATTGGAGAGAAGAGCTTCAGAAAGTAGAGACAGAACCCCTAGTCCACCAGAGTCCGAAATAGATGTGCTAAGAAGAGATAAGTACGAGCTAGAAGTACTTAATAGGCATATCAGGACTGAAAATGATATTTTGAGGGAGCAAGTTAAACTAAAAACCAATATTAATTCAACCTTGTCTCTACAAATGGACAAAGTGGAAAAGGCCAATGAAAATTTGAAAAAGAGAAACAAAAAGTTAATCAGGGCACTTACCAATTTAAGGTTCAAGTTAGTCATCAGGAAGCCCAGAAGGCCTTTAACTACCAGGAAAAGCAGAAGAAGAGGGTTGGATGTTCTTGCAGAGGTCTCAGAGTTCATGGAATAGTTGCATGAGGACATGCAAGAATATAGCAGTGGGGGTATGTTGAGCTCCAAGAATGTTCTTTCTTCCACCACATTCCACTCCATTTCTTTTGTCCATTGTTAATCTCAGGCTCAAATGATCAATAGAATTAGTTAAAATTTCTTTGAGAATGAACATCATGAATAACTTGCTATGTTTTTATGATTTTGTCATTGTAGTACTTTTTGAACTAAATCTAGCTACAAAATGCAGACATTTTGTAGCTAGTTGCCAATTCTGCAGCCGGCTTCATGTCTACACAGGTTCCAGGTGTCATCTCAGATAAAAGCACATATGGTCATATTACACATCATCTCCTTATCATTTTTTGTTCTCCACGAAGTTTGAACGGAATCCTGTAGGCGGTTATGCACGTGGGAACTCAAATTAGGAGGTAGACTCCTAATAGGATAAGGACAGTCCAGATGTACTTAATCATATTACGAGACCACCTTCAGAGTTCTAGTTCAATTCTAATTAGGAAAAACAATTATTCCTATGTTATCTCAGATACGGTTATGTAATTTTGTTATAAATATGCTCGGGAAACCGAGGGACAAGGTTAGATTTTATGGTTGATTGCTAGATTTCAGAAGTCCAAAAACACTCTGTTTTGAAGTAATTTCTCTTTAATGAAAGAAGCATCATTTCCTTGAAAGCATTGAATCAATCTTGAAGTAGATTTCGTGCTACTCTGGTGGTAGAGGGCCCCTGCTACTTGAGCAGCCTTGTTTATACAGTTTAGATAAGTATTTTAGTCTTGTTTTCATTTCTAGCTTAAGTAGATTTCTGAAGTTTATGTTTCATACTTGTTTCATTAATCATTACAGCTATAATTACTATTATAAACTCTTCCAAAATATCATTACGATGAATAAGGCATAGCTGTGGTATTGTAGGTTTTAGTTGCATTTCCTTTCGTTAATTATCACAGTTAGAATTACTCTAATAAACTCTTCCAAAATATCATCACGATGAATAAGGCATAGCTGTGGTATTGTAGGTTTTAGTTGCTTGTTTACACTAAGTGTCACAGCTGGTATTACTCTTACAAACTCTTCCAAAACATCATTAACAACGAATAAGAAACAGCTGTGGTGTCTTAGATTCTAGTTGTATTTTCTTTCAGTTTTATTTTTATGTTCAATTGCATTGAATAATACAACCATACTTGTTTTCACAAACTCTTCCAAAATATCATTCATATTGAAAGAGATGGGCTGTAGAATTCCTTAGGTTAGTTGCATGGTAATTTAGTTACAGCACTCCGAAGGTAGAATGCATTTAGTTCAGCTCTGTCACTACATTTTAGTTTGATAATGGCATTTTAGTTTAACACTGTTCACTGTACTCCAAGTAGGCTAGTAGCACTCTAGTTTAGTCTTAGCTCACTGTATTAACATTCCAGTTTAGTTGCTATCCATTGCATTTTAAATTGTATTAGTTGTTAAATTTAAATACCACGGTCTTCGTTATTTACAAAACTTCTTTTGTTCCAAACTCATATTAATACATAATCATCTGGACAGAAGCTAGTATCAGTCTAAGGCCTGGAGTATTTTGCAACCTTTTTACCATTTCACAAACAAGCCTTTTCTCAAAGACTATTCTAAAAAGGAAATTTATAACTTTTGAGTGAGGCCTAGTGGTGTTAAATTGAGTTGCAGAACAGAATTAGAAGCTAGTTTAGATTAGAAATCTTATTGTGCTACAAATTTTTTTTTCCAAATATATTCCAATAAACCTTTAATCATGGATGAGATGTTGTAACATTGTAAGTTGATTGTTTGATTGTTTAATTAGGAGAACTTCATTTATACTTAACTTTTCCATTTCTCAAGCTCTTCCAACACATCTTTAATGAATGAATTGGATAATTTTAAGTTCATGTTGTGATTTATTTTCTTACACTGAAGTCATTATCAAACTTTGCATTTGTTGTTTGCCATCCATAGTTTAGGCTTTGTTCTGTTTTAACACAACTAATAGCTTCTTTTCACCAGCACTTAGTTATTTCCTTTTCAACATAAAACCATAAAACCAAAAACATCGTAAAACACTAAACACAACGTAGTGAGAAACAAATACCTAGGCACATATAATGCACCACACTTCAGCAGTTTACCAACCCTAGTTGACAATTAATGAACTCAATTTAGGAACACTAGGTTGAGCACAAAAAGATACAACTAGATCAAAGAATGAGCTTCTGCAGGAAATTCGAAGCTTCTGCAGGAATTGGTAGAGATTTTGTAGGAAATGTGGCCACACAAGCTGTCTTTAGGAATTTGCGAAGCTATTTCAAATCAAAGCAAATCTTCGCACGAGTTCTAGATCAAAGAATACTTCAAGTTCAAGGAAAAATGACACTTATTACGTTAATTTGACATACCTTAAGCTTATACAACCTTTCAGGAAAAACAAAAAAATATAGCTGAAATAAGCATAATCAGGGGTGGAAGGAGTTCAAAAATAGGGGAGGTCAGGCCTGGGAAAGAGGTGTCAAAAAATAGGCAAAATTGAGACATAACATCTCCCCCACACCAAAATTATTGTATGTCCTCATGCAAGGAAATAAATTTATGTATTGTCGCTCCCTTGCTAAAACAAAAACATTTATGGACGCTCATAATAATGTTCCTGCAATTCTATGTGACCCAGATTTCCTTCACTAGATAGAGCTTGTTCCAAAAACAAAGTGTCTACTGGACTCTTTATTTGTTTAAACTATTTTCATGAAAATATAGCACAAAGGATTCCATGGGAATACTAAATTGCAAGGATGGTGTTATTTATTTGAATAAAATAACCAACTTATTAAAATTTCCATAAAAAATTATGGGGCATCCTTGATTATAAGTTTTACTTTAATATCCCCATTGTAAATATGAGTGACATGATTTGAAATCCATGTCATTTAAAAGTAGTCATAATAATACTTTCCCATAGTGACCATCTTACCATTATCCACATATAGTTGAAGCTCCTCTTTTCTAGGCAAGGTGAGGTATCTGCACTAAGGGTCCCACATCCATAAAAAAAATTGTTCCAAAAAGATAGAACTCCAAGGCATAACACCAAAAGGATCTTTGAAGCCATTCTCAAAGAGATATGATAATGAATTCAGGAAGAAAAAAACAACTAAGTAAATCATAGTGTAAAGTTAACTTAATACCACATGCATGGCCCTGATGCTTGTAGGCATCAATAGCCTCGATAGGGATGCCTTTTAACCCATAAAATTCCTGTGTCCCAATTGTTAGATATAGATTCAGAGTTTTTCCAAAGAATTTACATTTTTTTTAAATTAATTGAAGGTCGTTGTCCTGGCTTGGTAACCAGCTAACGACAGTTCCATTCACAAGAACTAACATGAAAGAACATGTCGGCTCATGATGGGACCTCTTGCCTTCCATATTTTCAACTGAAATCCATTACCTTGGCTTGGTGACTAGTGTGATAATTTTTTTCTCTTTAGGACCCATGATCATGGTAGGTCAGCTCGTAATGAGACCTCCTATTCATCAATTAATCTATCTTATAGAAAAATTCTGATTATAATCAACCTTAAATAGGTTACTTAATAGTTCCCTGGATGTGGGTGTTAATGTGCATTAACTCTGGAATCCATCTAGCCTCGTGGATGATGGAAACCCATCCTCCTCACGTGGGTGCACATGGCCTCAGTAACTGGATTAAAGCATGGAGCATGAGGCCTTTACTCTCCACCACCCTCGAACTCTCTACTACGTCCTCTCAACCTCATTCCATCATTAACATCTTCCTACAAACATTCATTATGTCTGTCATGCCTTCTCACCCTCTGCCACCATTCATGGATCATAAATGTTAGGGTTCTTGTGAAAAATTGTTACAGTTTTGTAGGTGTGGTCCACCATAGGAATATTCTCATCAATACCTTCAAAGAGGGTCCTTAAAAAAAAGTCTGGATGATAGTTATTGGTCAATAGTCAAAGTCACTTTATAAAATATGAGGCATTAAGAGTAGATTCCTTCTGAAAAGTCTTACCACGAGAGTGCATAATAATATAAATTTTACAAGTTGTGCTTTAGGGAATCATAATTTCAAGAGTGTCGTTATACAATTTTATTTCAGATGGCATCTTTATTCATTACCCTACCCTATTTTAAAGAGAGGAAGATCCCTTTTAAGTGTAGGCATACTTCCAATGTAGCCATGTATGCAACATAATGCTAAATATACTCACAATTAGTTTTAAATAATAAACCTCGATACATACCAAAGTGCGAGAAACTAGTTGCCTTGATTGATATGGTACCAAGTTTTTCTAGTTAATGAGGTAAGGGGGTGTGATAACAATTGTTTGGAACCAAGATTCAATAGGACCCACATATTGATGGTTCTCCAAATCTTCCATAGCTTAATGTTTTCTCTCTTCAGATTGACAAGGATGGTTAAGGGAAATTCTAGGATTTTCTTCTTGGTGAGCTTCAACAATGGTTTTCGAACAAGTTCCAATTATATATTTCTCCTTTAATGGTCTATGGATTAAAGTTTCTTCCTGAGGTAAATTTTGTGTGGTAATAGGGAAAGTTTCTAATTTCACTCCTCTCCCCTCTCCAAAATATATGGCATTACATTCAGTAGGGGAGTGAGTAGGAAAAATAGGTGTTTTAAATTGATGTGCAACTTGATAATCAGAATTAGGATTTGGTTGCACAAATGATTGGTACCATAGATAAATATAACATGGTGGTGCATTAAATAGGAATCTTGTTTGTTGTGGCTCAGGTAATGGAGTTTGGATGGAGAATTTCCCTAGAGAAGAGGCTCCAAACCATCCTTGAGGTTGTAGGAATATATGGCTCGAGGGAGAGGTCCAATGTGTCCATAAGTTGGGGTACTGAATTAGAGGAGGATTATAAGTTTTTCATGGAACTGTAGGGTTGTCGATGTGTTGAGGAACCTATTGGGGATAATGAATACTATTCCAAGTATTAAATGATGATGAGTTTTGAGTTATACCTGACAGTTGATTTATTTCCTTACTTGATTCCTTAAACACATGTTGAAACCCCGATAGTGATGGAAAATAATCTATTGAATGATCCTCCTTGCACTGCTTATGTTCTTCTTATAAATCATCCAATTGTAAATTTAGACAAGATTTTGTAGTTCCTATTTTTGTAGTAGATTTCAAAAATTGAGAAGAAGGTTCTCAATAATTTGTACCAATCTTGGAGATTCATCTTGAATAACTAATGCACAATTTACAAAAATCATCATATGGTAAGTGAGAAACATTACCTGCTCCTATAAGATTTAAAGATTCTAAAAATTCATCTTTGATTCCTCTGAGTAGGAGTGTTTTCAAGGTCTCTTTTACCAAATTATTATGTTTTGATTTTTGGAGGTTGTATCTAAATCGCTCCACATAATCCTCCAAACTTTCATTTCCCCCCTGTGTGATCCAAAAAATATATTCGTCGGCCTGGTAGTAATCTTGGTATTTCTCCAAGAATACATTCTTCATGTTTTCCCATGCTTAAATGTAGTTCCCTCCAAGGCTCATTAACCATTGGAGAGTTGTTGTTTTTAGAGTAAGAGGAAACAATTGCAACCTTTGAGAATTAGTACAATAACCATATACTCTACAAAGTACTTCAAATTAAAATAAGAATGTATCTGGGTCTTCATTTTCCAAATCATGAAATTTTAAAAGTGCAGATAGGGGAATACTATGCATTTGTGCCACTCCTAGATCTTTTATAGGGAATTCAAAAGTAACAATGTTTTACATTTCTTACCAAATGAAAAGATGTTCTCTAAGTATTACTTCGAGACTCCTTCGTCTAATTTTCTTGCCAATTGATCAATGAAATAGATATATTGGATGATTAATATTAGCCTCAAAACTCCTCATCGAAAAATGCCTTGAAATACCATTTCTCTGTTTTCAACAAGCTAGTTGGTATATCTTGTTAGCACGTGGTTGAATAGATTGGGGGGTTCTTACAACACCCAAGAAATGAAAAAAACTTAAAAATAATGAATGAAAGAAACAACTTCAAAAAACACTACTTACCAAAAAAATCAGAACATGGCTTTGGCGAATTTTTGACCTCTGTGGGTGCGTGGGATTTTCCTTTCATCTTATCACTTTGAATCCCCCAATCCTAAAAAAAATCAACAAAATCAAACTAAAACACTTTCAATAACATCCCTTAGCACCTCCTCGGTAACGGTGCCAAAGTGTTGTCAAATTATAGACTTATAATTTGCCAATCATAAATTGTCAACTTGATCTAAGTTTAATTTCCTGTAGTGGCACAGGGAATTCTTGTAGCACAGGAACATAAATTTCCTGCAGTAGCACAGGGAATTCCTGTAGCATAGGAACATAAATCTCCTGTAGCAACATAGGAAATTCCTGCAACACGGGAACAAAAATTTCTTGCAGTGACAAAATGTTGAGTCAAATTATAGACTTATAATTTTCCAATCATAAATTGTTAACCCAGGGTAGGTAAGCTTGTGAGATACTATGCAAAATGTATGCAGGCTTCTTACTACAAGTGTTCATAAATTAATTATTCACACACACCAACTAATGCTTCTTTCCTGCATCAATACTTAGCAGCAAAGGCTATGGAGTGGACTACAACATCCCTCTACAGCTCTCTGTATTGCTGATATTGACCATGAAAAGATAAAATATCAAATTACACAATCAAGAAAACAACTTAGACAACATAAATCCAAGCTTTGATAGATTGAAATTAACACTTTAACATAATAAATTTAGCCATTTAATCGATTAACAAACTTCTGCTAAAACTTTATAAAGGGTGCATTAGTTGTCTAAAAGAATTATTGCTGCATAAAAAGAATTAAACACACACACACACTGTGTTGCAGGAGTTGTGAGAAAAGGGGGCCCTCCCTCACTCACAACCCCTTCAAAACTCAAAGAGATTGCTCAGCAAAGTAAAAATAACATAAGAGATAATATTAATCTGAAACTATACAACCAAGTACAATCTTATATATTTCTTATCTGCAAAAATCCCAACCCAACCACCTTTTACAATATGAAATACATCTGATTTTATACAATCTTGAAAGCCCATATTTGGCTCAAATAAGAAAAATGACTAATCTAAGCTAGAAGCCAACAATACAAGTTTATATTATCAAAATTAGCTTCTTTTGGGTCTAATCCATTACTAAAAGCATGGATTAGATGATTTCTATTACATAGCTGAAGTTGTAATGTTCCAAATCTGGAACAGCTAGCAAGGCATAACTGGAAAACACATTTTATAGTAATGGCTACTACATGAATTGAAACCAGGACCTGGATCCCTTATATCAATGTATATAAGAATTAAATACAAGATATGGCTCCAAATAAATCCTTCTAAGGTGGTTAGACAAACCTACCACACTTAGATGTCCTCAAAAAGTGTCCGATGAAGGGGCTGCAACAATGTAAGAACAAGAGCTGGAACGACAGCGTTATTTCTCAACCATGAGCATATGACTATCTGAATAGCCAACAAATAATTTTAGAGAAGAAAAAAGATTACAAGTTCTTGAGGAAACATCCACTCAAGAAAGGCAATGCAAGCCTCACAAGACATGTACATGAAAATATAAGAACACTGTTATTTCTGCATAAACCCAGGCTAAGAGGACGCAGTTTATAAAAGGTAATTCTCCATATTACATGATAACTAAAATATATGAAAATATATGGCTCAAATACAATAGGGGAGAAAATCTCTAACCCTTAGAAACAATAATACATCAATCCTCCAAAGGATTGGCTAAAATATACAAAATGGAAAAAATGTCAAAGTTGTTGGGCAGCTGCTGCAGCTCAGAAACTAGAAATACATAGAGAAGGCTGAATATGATGAATGATCTGAAGTATACCTCCTCCAATTTATCTCCAAAGTGTAATGATGATCCTTACACTTGAGATCTCACCATCCAATCAACCTGCAATCCCTCACTGCAAGTGCTCCATGAAAATAACGTAGTCTAAGAGGGTAACTGCACTGTAGGTGGAATAGAATGATTTGGCCAAGTACCAAGATCTGAAATAAGCTCTGACAGCTTCCAAACTAATCCTCCAAGGGAAAGAAATAGTCTCCCTCTAAAAATCAAGAAATGGAAGAGGTGTTGTAACTTCTCACTGTAACACCCTGCAATACTGAATTATGCTGCTGCTGCAATAACACTATCTTGGAGGAGGATGCTTGGCCTCAAGCCTAGATGTGAGAAAAATTAGTACAACTCCATCAAGAGGCTTCTCAAGAAATGATAAGGATTCCTAAGAAGGAGATCCTTGTGCTAAGTAGCACAGTAACTTAGCTAAACAGTCGGGGTTGCAGAAATGTCTAAGCAGACATGAAATCAATAATCATATGCATAATGAACAATGGCTGCCTTGCCCTCCTTTTAAACACATGAGAGATCCCTATCCATGGGTACCACTCTATTAGGGCTTCCTCCTTCAATTAATATTCCCTCCTCTATCTTTGCACTGTCCCATAGAGTGCTTTCCACCTCATACCTCTGCGTTGGTTGACTTGGTCAAACCTCTGTGAAAATGTCTCCTTTCACACATGAGGGTGTGAAATATAGTTCTAAGGCTGATCCCCTTTCATACTAGAGTAATTTTATCCATGTTTTAATTATTAATGGGTCTTCTCACCCAATTATTCATCTCCTAAGTGAAAATAGACAAAATTAATATTCCAATTTATTGCAGGAAAAATTTGGAATATTACAGTACTCCCCTCCCAAATGTTGCTTGTCCTCAAGAAACTGCAAGGATAGAACTGAAAAGTATCCACTCAACGCATGGAGTTATAAATGTGATGAGGAACATCTTCCCCATGTGGATCCTCCATCCCCAAGCAATAATCCAAAAAAAATGAGCCACCTCCCAATAAGGCAACTCCTGAAAATCTCCTTCCACCTCAAGCTCCGGAAATGAAGGTGGGCTAAAAACCTGAACATGGAAAGAATCATAGCCTACCCCAAGCTATCCTTCTCTCCACTTATGATAAGTGTAGAGTGTATGTTGATCCTGGGCTGCAAAAGTATTTCCCTCAAATGGAAAAGTGAAGAACAATCCTCCAAAGAGTTCTCCTCCAACAATGAAGAACAAGCTGGCCCAAAATATTCCATCCATGATGAATAGGACATGCTTATCATAGAGTATCCCAATGAGAATTTTGCTACAAGTTTTACATGATAGTGCATGATAAAAACTATAGCTCAGAAGGATACAACATAGTCTCATCCACTGCAACTCCAAGAAATAGTGTGGCAAGCAGTGTACAAAAATCATCTCATCTACTAATGAATAGTAAATGGTTGAATATGTCATCAATAAATGATCAATTACTTGCCCATGGCTATAAAATGGATGGATATCAAACTCATGGCCCACCTCAAAGAAAAACAAACATGTGGCTGTGGTGGCCATACCTCCTCCCATGCTCCCATTAGAACATGTAGTGCAGAAAAAGTGGGAGTCTTCTCCCCTTAAGGACAGATCCAACTCATGTGTCTTTCTCATAATCATACTTCTCATACAAATATGATCCATATTAGAAAATGAAGTCATGATCTGCAAAAAAATGAAGTAAATACTGATGGCTTCATGTGGTTCTTGAAGACACCAACAGTCTCCTAGGTGTGTACAGCGCAGTTTTACAAGCTGCTACTTGAGAAAAGTACAAGGCAAAATGTTTCTTTTTACATGGTTAATCATGCATGTCTTCATATGGTACATGTTTGAGTACAAAAACTGAACATACATGTGATGATAAGACATTTTCCCAAGGCCACATAAGAGATGGCTGCCTCCATCATGTAAATTGGCCCAACAATGATCATGGAGCAATGTGACAAGCTTGCCCTCATGTGAAGCAATGCACTGCATAGTAATGGTAAGAGTACGCAAATCAATTAATGTATCAACAAACTTATTACCATATTCTGGAAGAAAGGTGGTACATGGATTCATGAATGAGTTCTCCATGGTGTTGTGGCATGCTATGAAGAATAATGAACCATGTGATGCAAGAAGGTAATATTCCTCACGCTTGGAAACCCAAGTCAAGAAGAGTATGCCATAGTGATAGATGTATCTATCCACCACTCTATCATCATCACCTCCTCCATTTTCACCAAGTGCATCCAATTTGAAGTGATCCTGGGGACACTCCCTCCATAAATATCTGCTCCAAAGTGACAACGCTGTGAGCTCATGCAAATAAGCTCCTGTCAATATAAAGCTCTGTTCTTTGACATGCTCCTTGTCAAAGATTCCTCTAATAATGCTGAAACAAATATAGAATACTTCCCAAGATGGAAATTCTTCCAAATCATCAAATACCAAGGAGATAATGTCATCTCCTCCTCCTGCAACATCATGCAAAGTGTGAGAGAAAATCTGCTCTTGCTCTCCCAAGAACAAGCAAAGCAACAAAATATTTTGCTATCTCCCCATACTTCCATCATAAAACTCATGTGATGAAGACACAATTAATGATATGAGTATCACATCAACATCATGCATCCATATTCTATGCTTCCCAATGATGCAAGTATCCTACCATCTCTTCTCCATCCTCCTACTCTTAAGAAGAGTGTTTGCCAAGTGATGGCCAAACTCTTTCAAGAGTAACCAGTGTAGCCAAGCCTCCTGTTGCCTGGTATCATAAATTTTCAAGTAGCCTCCAAAATCCTTGCTTATCAACCACATCCACTCAACCACTTGTGGATGTCTTCTCCTTTTCCTCATCTTGGTACTCCTCCCATGAGGGCTACCATCCTCCCAAACCAAATCTCTGTCTTTGCACTTCATGGGATTTTGAAATGCAATCTTCTCAAGGATCAATGATACCCTATAAGGACTCAAATAGGTGGTAGGAAAAAACCTCCCAACATGATGTTTGTGGCTCAAGTAATTTCCAACACAAGCATGAGAGATGTTATCCATCTTGAGATTTCCTCCATCTTCTATCTGCTCCTGTGAGAAAGGAAGAAAATCTTTGCACTTCATGGTGTGTTGAAGTGAACCTCTAATGAGATATATTCTTGAGATATCCTTCTCAACAATAGTCTTCCAAAACCAATGAAGTCTTGGATCTGCTAAAATTAGAAGTTCCTCTTTGAGCTGAGAGGAGCTCATTGAGAAAGTGTCATCTTGAAAGGAGAAAGGGTTTCTCACCCCAAGATGTCTACCATCCTTCATCAAGTCTTCAAACCCCAACCTCAAATGTGATGTACAATCCAACAATGGCTGATGAGAATGATGGTTTTCTTCCTCCTTGAATGTTATCTTGTTTCACAGTGCAGTGAAACCAAGCTGCTCTATGGTAGCAGTGTGATTTGACCCTTGGTCATGTAAAAGTAAATCTCCACAATTATCAAAAGAATTTCCTACAACAATAGATTGTGGGAATATTTTCATACCTTGATGATGTTTGGGAACTTCTTGTAGGGCTGCAAGAGTTCCTTCCTCCAAAGTGTTGGCTGCCCCAAATGTTGATGCATGTAGCTACTCCTCGATGAGTGTGACAGCATTAGAACAAAGCTCCTCAAGTGGTGTGAGCTATTCCTCCTTTGTTATTTATCCATCAAAGGTTTGGATCAACCTTTGAGTGAACTCTGCAAAAGTATTCACCCTTGCATGGCTCAAGTGACTGGACCACCAAGCATAGGCTTCACCCTCCAAGTGCAGCGCTGAGATTTCAACAGCTTCTTTCCCTGCTACAAGATGTAGTAGGAAAAATGCCTCCAACTTTCTCACCCAAGTTCTTGCTGTAGATAACCCATCAAAAGTAAACAACAGAAATCTATTGCCCTTGATTTCTCTTCTGCTGCAAGGTCTCTTCTCTTCCTTCAACTGGATGAAATGAGGGAAATATAGAGTCTCCTTGAAGGCTCTAGGTTGAGATCTGTAATCAACAAGGTAATCACTTAGGATCAAATGATCCAAGTATCTTCCATGCTTACTGTCTTCTTCTTGATGAGAATAGGAAGTGCATGGTCCTTCCATTTCTCCTTCTTCAATATTCTTGACCTCCTTGGAGAGGTCTTCTCTGGATTTGAATATCGATGATATCGATCTCATATTCTTTAACATTCCGATCTTCTTGGGCTTAAACTCACAGGCTAAGCCAATAAAATTGCTCTGATACCACTGTAATGTTCCAAATCTGGAACAACTAGCAAGGCATGACAGAAAATGAATTTTCAAGTAATGGCTACTACAAGAATTGAAACCAGGACCTAGATCCCTTAGATCAATGTATCTAAGAATGAAATCCAAGAGATGGCTCCAAATAAATCCTTCTAAGGTGGTTAGACAGACCTACCACACTTGGATGTCCTCAAAAAGTGCCGGATCAAGGGGCTGCAACAATGTAAGCACAAGAGATGGAATGACAGCGTTATTTCTCAACCATGAGCATATGAAGATCTGAATAGCCAAAAAATAATGTTATAACAGCAAAAAAAGTACAAGTTCTTGAGGAAACATCCACTCAAGAAAGGCAATGCAAGCCTCACAAGACATGTACATGAAAATAGAAGAACACTACTATTTCTGCGTAAACCCAGGCTAAGAGGATGCAATTTATAAAAGGTACTTCTCCATATTACATGATAACTGAAATATATGAAAAGATATGGCTCAAATACAATAGGAGAGCAAAGCTCTAACCCTTAGAAACAATAATACATCAATCCTCCAAAGGATTGGCTAAAATATACAAAATGGAAAAAATGTCAGAGTTGCTAGGTAGCTGCTGCAACTCAGAAACTAGAAATACATAGAGAAGGATGAATATGATGAATGATATGAAGTGGACCTCCTCCAATGGATCTCCAAAGTGGAAGGCTAATCCTTACACTTGAGATCTCACCCTCCAATCATCCTGCAACCCCTCACTGCAAGTGCTCCATGAAAATAACGTAGTCTAAGAGGGTAACTACACTGTAGGTGGAATATAATTATTTGGCCAAGTGCTAAGATCTAAAATAAGCTCTGAAATCTTCCAAACTAATCCTCCAGGGGAAAGAAATAGTCTCCCTCTGAAAAACAAGCAATGGAAGAGGTGTTGTAACTTCTCACTGCAACACCCTGCAACACAGAAATATGTTGCTGCAACAATAACGCTGTCCTGGAGGAGGATGCTTGGCCTCAAGCATAGATGTGATACAAATAAATACAACTCCTTCAAGAGGATTTTCAAGAAAGGAGAAGGATTCCTAAGTAGGATATCCTTGTGCTAAGCAGCACATCAACTCAGCTAAACAGTTGGGGTTGCAGAAATGTCTAAGCAAACATGAAATCAATAATCATATACATAATGAACAATGGTTGCCTTGCCCTCCTTTTAAAAACATGAGAGCTCCCTCTCCATGGGTCCCACTCTATTGGGGTTTCCTCCTTCAAGTAATATTCCCTCCTCTATATCTGCACTGTCCCATAGAGTGCTTTCCACCTCATACCTCTGTGCTGGTTGACTTGGTCAAACCTCTTTGCAAATGTCTCCTTTCACACATGAGGGTGTGAAATCTAGTTCCAAGGCTGATCCCCTTTCATACTAGAGGGATTTTATCTATGTTTTTATTATGAATGGATCTTCTCACCCAATTATTCATCTCCTAAGAGAAAATAGAAAAAATTAATATTCCAATTTATTGCGAGAAAAATTTGGAATATTACAAAAGTTTCCTCCTCATGTGGTCATGAGAAGAAATTTGTAGGTTCGAGTTGTTTCAAAAGGAGGTTCGAAGCAACCAATAGGATAACCTTCATATGCAACGAATTACCCACAAAACACATGTTCTTGCTAGATCTGGAAATAAGTAGAACATAGTCAACCACTGATGTCACTGCAGGAAATCAGCGGTTGTAGGAAATCGAGGCTTCTGCAGGAAATCAAGAGATGTTGCAGGAAATCCGGATCTTTTGCAGGAAATCTAGAGCTTCTGCAGGAAATGTGATTGCACGAGTTGTCTTCAAGATTTTTCGGAGCTTCTTAGAATCAAATAAAATATGCACACGACTTCTAGATTATTTGGAGTGGTAATTCAATAAAGATACATCTATATAAAAGAATAAGCTTCTAGAGGAATTCTGGAGCTTCTGCAGGAAATGTGGCCGCACGAGCTATCTTTAGGAATTTGTAGAGCTGTTTCAAATCAAATAAAATCTGCACATGAGTTCTAAATCAAAGAATACTTCAAGTTCAAGGAAAAATGATACTTATTATGTTAATTTGACATACCTTAAGCTTATAGCACCCTTTTAGCCAAAACTAAACAATATAGCCGAACTAAGCATAATTAGGGGTGGAAGGAGTTCAAAAATAGGGGAGTTAAGGCCTAGGAAAGGTGTCAAAAAATAGGAAAATTTGAGACTTAACAATTGTGTTGATTGATTCAGGTAGTACCCATAATTTTATTCATTGTAAGGTAGCGATGAATTGCTTCCTATACCCATCACCAAAGTGTCAAGTGATGGTTGCAAATGGAGGAACTATAAATTTCTCTGGAAAATTCCATAATATCAAGCTAACCATGGGGGAATATGTATTGAATAGTCCAATTCTTTCCATTTCAATGGGAGGTGTTGATGTTGTACTATGAGTACAGTGGTTACAATCTTTGAGGATGGTAGCTTTTAATTTTCTTGAAAAAAAATATCGGAAGGAAAGGAAGTTGAATTACGGGGTATCCCAGGGAAGTTGGGAAAGATAATAAGCTCTACTGTCATGACAAATATTTTGAAGAAAGAACAATGAGGCATAATCACACAATTATTCTCACTATAAGTTCCAACATCAAAATCATCTATTTCTCCAGATCCCAAAAATCCTTGGACAATAATTCCAAGGTGTTTTAAACTCCCAAAGGACTCCCACCTATTCATGATCATGATCATTCTATTCATTTGATTTTAGGAAGTGTTCCTCCAAACATCAGTCCTTACACATATCCTTATGTCCAAAAGAGCGAAATTGAACGTATGATTTCATAAATGTTAGAGGCTGGTATAATTCAACCTAATCAAATTTTTTTCTCTGCTCCAGTAGTATTGGTGCATAAGAAGGATGGATCATGGCACATGTGTTCGGATTATAGGGAGCTCAATAATTTCACTATTAAAGATAAATTTCCCATTACTGTGACTGATTAATTATTGGATGAATTACATGGAGCAATTTATTTTACCAAGTTGGATCTTCATTCAGGATATCATCAAATTAGAACGAAGACTGAAGATATTCCGAAAATAGCATTTCAAGCTCACAAGGGTAATTACAAATTTTTGGTCATGCCTTTTGGCCTTTCTACATTTCAAAGGTTGATGAATTCCATTTTCAAACCCTTTCTTAGAAAATTTGTGGTAGTATTTTTTGATGATATACTAATCTACAGTAGGTCTTGGAAGGATCATGTTCAACATGTTGACAGGGTGCTCAAACTTTTGTAGGACAAACAATTATATGAAAAAACCTCCAAATGTTACTTTTGAGTACAAGAGGTGGAATATCTGGGTCATATTGTATATCATGAGGGTGTTAAGGTAGACCCTAACAAAATTAAATCCATTAAGGAATGGAAAGTACCCACAACCATAAATCAATTGTGAGGATTTCTCAGGATAACAGGGTATTATCACAAGTTTGTTAATACTTATGGCAGAAAAATAGCACCTATAACAAAATTATTGAATAAAGATGCATTTTCATGGACTCCTGAGGCAACTCAGGCCTTTGAACATCTTAAAGAGGAAATGTGCCTAGCACCGGTCTTAACTACGCCAGACTTTACAAAAACCTTTATTGTGGAATGTGATGCCTCGAGAAATGGAATTGGTGTTGTTTTAATGCAAGAAAGAAGACCCACTACTTTTGAAATTCATCCAATCAAAGGAAAGTATTTACATAAAGCTATTTATGAGAAGGAAATGTTGGAAATACTACATGCACTAAAGAAATGGCGACCTTACCTAATGGGAAGACACTTCAAGGTAAAAAATGACCATGATAATATTAAATAATTCTTGGAACAAAGACTCTCTTCAGAAGAGCAAAAAAAGCAGGTCACAAAGATGTTGGGTTATGACTTTGAAATCATCTACAAAAAATGGAAGCTAAATGTTGTTGCAGATGCACTCTCGGGAAAGGATGAGGAGGTGGAAGCATTGCTTTGTGCCATTTATATTATCCAACCACATTAGATAACCAAATCAAGGGAGAAATGGAAGAATGATGAATAAATGTGGACACTCATTCAAAAATTGCAGCAAGATCCCGGTACATCTGATTCATTTAGTTGGAAAAATGATTCCTTATGGTACAAATATCGCTTATATATTTTTAAGAATTCCCAACTAAAACAAAATATTCTTTTGGGATTGCTCACCTCTCCCTTATGAGGACACTCAGGATTTTTAAAAACTTACCACAAGGTGATCTAAGGCTCAGTTTTAGCTAAAATTTGAAAGTGCTAAAAAATTCTTCGAACCTGAGCGACTGGATAGAGTTCATCGCCAGGACTCTGGCACAACTTGTTTCATCAAAATACGAGTTTGTATGAGTGAGTTATGGTCTGATGTTTGCTTTCCAAAACAAGAAAAAAATGAGCAGAAGAGGTACTGGGATGATGTGGCATTTATATTCAGCTTCTGAAAAAATATTCTCCAGATTCAGCCAATGGCGATGTGCCATGTGTTACAGTCGGATTCGCCAATGATGACTAGGAAGGGAATCTTTTTTTCTTATAAGTCTAAGGATGAATTTTATCCTTATTATTGGTGCAGGAATTATTTTTTGCTATTTGGAAATTTGGACCAATGGGGGTAGGCCATGTGGCATAGCCAAGGGCTGCCACATGTCCCCACCCCATGGCCTTAAATGTTATCAAGTCGAATGGATTAACATATATGTATATTGGTGATTGATTATTGTTTTAAACCTAAGGGTGAAACTATATGTTATATTGGGCTTAAAAAAATTTGGAGCATCCACCAACCAAAGTTGTCAAAGGTCTACAATTGAAAGTGGCACTAACCTTGGCGACAAGGTCCATTACAAATCCTTATAAAATATTATGGCTGGTTTGGGGGTCAAACACCCGACTTTCTCCACACAAATCGAGCGTGCTACCGTCTTAGCTACCACGATGGTTCTTAACCATATAGAACCCTGATTCCTCTTAAATTTTAAGTGTACAATGGTTGGGGCTCCAGAGGGGGCCAACCCCCTCCCATATGGCCAGGTGATGAGGAGCAAGCGCCAAAAGGATTAAACGACGTAAATAATTAAGACAAATTAATTAGTGCTAAGACATGGGTTAACCACGATTACCATAATGATTAGCGCTTAAACATAAATCCACACTTATCCATCCACTAAGCATGATTAGCCTTTAATTAATCTATGATTATCTTGGCGTAATTTTAGGGAGTGCGCCAAAACTGGTGGGTTTTCTATTTTGGGAAAATTAACTGGTAGTCTCCCAAAATTTAGTGGAGAAATTATGGAAATATAGTTTTGGCCATAACTGAGGCAATTTTCTCCCAAACAGAGCTCTGTAAGAGGCATTATAGGCTAATTGACATGATTTGAACTCAATGAATCAGGTTGTAGAGGCATAAAACTTCATCTACAGGTTTTTTTGTGCATTTGAATATTTTTTAAGGTGAGGGCCACCAGGTGTTGGGGGCATTGCTAGAGCATCCAGAGTCCAAATTAAGCCAATACATAGTCATTTCTAGGATATTTTGATGTTATAAACTCATTGGAATAGGTTCCAAGAGAATTTAAAGCTTGTAACCGAAATTTGAGCACACTTGAAGCTAATACAAAGGCCCACACTATGAATATGGACCAAGGAGATGTAACCCAGGAGGGGTGAACTCGTTTATAAAAATTCTATGTGTTAATATTTTTTATGTGTGTTTGTTGTGTTTATAACTACTCCTATTCAGTCATTTAAAATTATGATTTCTAAGCTTATGACAAACACAAAATTTCACCAAGTAAATTGATTTGACAATCACATGCTCATAGACAAACCCATGGAGAATAAGTAAAACTAAGCAAAGAGATTAATGTATCTAACATGATACTAGCACAAAAATAAATAGAAATCATTTTTAGATCAAGTTGGTATCAGATCACAAGGTTTCTTTCTTTTTTTATTGAAGGGTTTTAATAGTTTCAAATTTTGTGATGCTTATAGGGTTGAGATTACAGAGAGAAGGGAAGCTATTGGTAGCTAGTCTTGAGATTAGGAAAAGAAGGAAGAAGGCTGAGAGGGCACCATCCTCACCCAAAGGACCACTCAATGTATCACTTGAAGCACCTTAAATTTCATCTCCAACAGTTTATATTGAAGAGGTCCAAATTGCACAAGAGACAGAAGTGATTTAAGGGGTACAAGTTGCAGAGATTGAGCTTGAATCCAAAGCAAAAATGTCAGGTTATGAAAAGAATCATAGACATTCTAAAGAAGAGGATTATAGGAGATACTTCGAAGAAATGAAAATAATGGTTAAAATCATGTATGAATCATTCATTGCGGAAAAATATGGAGAATATTCAAAACCTCCACATGGAGAAGGATATTCTAACAATAAGAAGGATGAAAAGAAGAGCTCGAAAGGTAGTGGAGGAAAAACACCTCCATCTCCACCATCTATCTTCCTCATCTTCATCAGCATCTTCATCTTCCACATCCACCACAAAAAATCATACCCAAACCCATTCCAAGATCCCAAAAGGAAATACCTTGTTACTCAAGTTGGACATAAAGTTTGAACTTCCCACATACAATGGAGAGGTTAATGTTGAGAATCTAGAAAATTGGATTCGTCAATTGGAATTATATTTCAGAATTCAAAATCTACAAGAGGACGATATCAAGATCCAGTTGGCTTCAATAAGGCTAGAAGGAGCAACACTAGTTTGGTGGGAGGCAAAGACATAAGAGAAAATGAGAATCCATGGTAAGATTTCCATTTCTTGGGTTGAATTTATTTCTTCCATTAAAATAAAGTTTTATCCATTAGCCTATATGCAAAAATAAATTAGGATTTGGAAAAAATTTAGACAACTCAAAGGCCAAAATGTTCAAGAGTATACACAAGAGTTTAGGAAGAGGGCTTTATTACTTGGAGTAAACTTGAATTTGCAAGATACACTCTTGAAATATATAGGAGGTTTACATTCCTACTTGAAACATACTATCCTTATGTTTAACCTAAATAACTTATATGAAGTATGTGTGCAAGCCACGCATCTTGAAGCAAGGGGAAAAAAGATTTCTGAAGAGGGTAGTAAGAAGAAGCCATTCAAGGGTAAGGGAAAAGAGAAGGGAGTAGAATGGAAGGGAAAGAAGAATAAAAGTATTATGAAAGAAAGGTACAAAATTACATGAAAACATTGTTCCAAAGAGGGACATGATGAAGCCCATTCTTGGAAATTACATCCTGAATTAGGACCAAAGAAAACAAATAACAAAGGGAAACAAAAGATGACCACCACTACACAAAAATATCTTGGATCTGATTCAGGAGATGAAACCAAGATAGTTGCCATGGTTAACAAAGGAATCAAGCCATAAAAAGTTCCAGTTCCTCAAACAGTCACAAAAAAACTCCAAATGAAGATACAAGGATAGAATTATTCCATGTTAGAGTAATTTCTAATCATACAAATATTGATGCATTGTTTGATATGGGGTCACAAGAAAACTTGATTTCAGAAGAATTATTTAAAAATCTTAACCTTGAAACTATACCACACCATAAACCATACCCTTTTGGATGGATAGTTAAGAATGCTAATTTACAAGTTACAAGGAAATGCATAATTAGATTTGCTATTACTGAAAACTTTGTTGATGAAGTCAAGCTAGATGTGGTTCCACTTGACATTTATGGAATTATCTGAGGAAGTCCATATTTGTATGATAGGAAAGCATTATTTTATCGCCATGAGAAAAAATATCATTTGATCAAGGATGGAGTGGAGTATATTGTGAGATCTCATCGCAAGAAACTGAATATTTCTTTAGTTAATGCAGGGAAAATGAAGAGCCTAGTAAATGCAAGTAAAAATTGTGTTCTTCTCATGATGAAGAACAAGGATGATGTTGACTATAAATCCTTTGATGGATGTGATGAAAAATTGAAATCTGATTTTTTTGATGTGGTAAGTCAACATGGCGAGATGTTTCAAGAACCAAAGGGGTTACCACCCAAGAGGGGAATTCAACATGAGATTCAGTTGCAACAAGATGTTCCACTTTGAAACATTGGTATGTATCACATGTTGAAAGTTTGGAAATTAAGAAACTAATCCAAGAATTTTTTAACAAAGTTATCATACACCCTGTTGTTATGATAACCCTCATCTTACAAGGTTCGGAAAAAAGATAAATTGAGGCAAGCAAATAAATAAACTTGGGAAGTGTAAGCAGACCAAATAGATATGAGGGAATTATGAAAACCCTCCCCTCATAGAAAAAATGTGGGAAAAGGAGTAAATGGAGGGTTACAACTAAGCAAAGAGGCCACAGGCCATACATGTGACAGTCCAAGTATCATCGCCACGTGGAGGGATTCTGAGGGTACCAAGGATGATATAAGGAGGACAGAGCTATACCCCCCGGAATACATGACGTCACAGGTGTTAGGCCAGAATTGTGAATTACGGATAAATCACGCTTCCATAGATAGGTGCTAGTCTAGAACAATAGGTGAAAGACTATACGACTATTTTTCCTAACTCAGAATAGATACACAGAGAGGATTGGAGGCTTACTTGTTCAATCACTTCCAAATGGCTCCTTTTATCACTTCTGTTGCAGCTTCAAATTCAAGCAGTTTGTGGGCTGAATGCTTCCTACAAGAAAGAACACTGAAACAACAGAAGATTCAATAATATAGATATCTATTCAAGGTAGTTAGCTAAATCAGTAAAGCATAAACCATATACATCAACCAAGATCTTGAAATATGGAAAATCAAAGCCAATATAGATGCATATAGGGAAAAATAAGAAGTACTCTTTATTGATGATAGATGGAGAGTTTACAACCTAATGAATAATTTTAAGTTACCTTCTAGCAACGTTCCCAAGCCTCATCACAGTATAATCTCTCCAGCAGCAGCTACACAAATCTAGCTCTCAATTGAAAATTCTCTATCATTTTTCTACTCAAATTCTTCCTCCTCAAGCACTTAGATCTGTGCTCAATTTATAGATGAATTGTAGGTTGTTTTGCAATCAATAAATTTTCAATAATAGGCAAGACATGTTTCTAGTCATGTAGATGTCAAATGGACACTTAGATTCGAAGCTTGACACATGTGAACTCTTCTAGAAGGCACTGGCCAAGTGGAGATCCCGGAACTATGATAATTTCGCTCCCAATGTGACCAATGCACCTGTGAATGTTGGGAAGTGCTTTGAAGAGAAGCCTTGCATGGGGCTACCTGCATATGCAATGCACTTAGGCCCCTTATATTCTATGTTGGTGAGCTCTCATATGCTATATAATAAGCTTCAAACCATAGAAACCTTTGCTTGATGAAAGTCTTGCTTGATTTTTCTTGTTTCTTGTCTTAGGACATGTAGAAACTGAAATGATAGGGAATTATAGACCCTTTATCATTTTTCCAAGAGATGATTCCCAGTTAACCAGGTCATTGGGAATGGTTCCCAAATTGACCTATAACAATTGCCCCCTAAAGCATGAGATCCAAATAATAAGAACATTTGATTGAGATGATTTACACTATGATGAGCCTGGAAATGAAGCGGAGTGGTCACCTGCATCAATATTACAATACATTACATCATGATATATCCTCTTTGATCATAATTGATGAGGGTAGGAATTCCCATGTTCAGCACATAAAAAATCTAATAACATGTACATAATTAAAAAATTCATCTTCATTGTAATGTTGCCTAGATGCAGACATGCCTACAGATATAGGCCCATGTTTGGATGAAAATCTGTATGTAAGGTCATCGTACAAATTATGTGTACAACAATCCTGAAATCGCAGCCCGGATGGCTGAAACTAGATCCAGGGTCTTCTTATCTCATTCACTCGATCATTCGAGTACAAGTCTAGCCATGCAAATATATGATTTGTAGTCGAACATGGAAATTTGATTACCAACTAATGACGTGTGATGTTAAAAAATGTGAGAGAACCGCCATTAATGTCAATGGCCCTCAAGGTATTGTAATACATTTCGTAAGGTGTTAATAGATGATTTGATGTCGAACGCCAAAAAAAATCATTCGGTCAAAGGTCTGGAAGCGAGGATCTTTTCGATGCTGTAACAAGCCTCATGGTATTGAAATCTGATGTTTCTAAGTGAACTTCCTAGATATTGATTTGTTGTCGACAAGAAGTCACCTTATTGCAAAAATGGAGTTACTTGATTTCAGAGATAAGGGTATGACTTGCTATAGCACTTTTCAGGGATGATGGTCATGGGAATGAAGGTTTATGAGTATTGCAGAAGGATGAGTTTTTAATCATTGGATGACTTCTCTTGAACATATCGGTGACACTATAATGAGTTGGCAGCATTGACCCAAAACTGAAGTGAAGGTATGATGAACCATAGGTGTGAATGAACCGTCAAGATGATTACCCAACCCAAGCAGTCACGGACATGGAGTGAAAGAAGTGTCATGTTCAAGAGTGACTTTCTACCAAAAGGAAACTTTGCTCACTTTTCCTAAATTTTCCCCAGTCATTTTTCGACTAGTACCTCATTATTTTTTAATAAGATTGAGGAGGATAACATTTGCTTGATCTATAATTCAACCCTTCGGGTGAATAAAGTATCGCTATTTAATAATTTAATGAGTCTAGCGATGAATGAAACTTGATTCTTGCCCTGATCGACAAGCTTGTCGCTAATTTATGTTTTAACGAGCTTAACGAAAGTGATAGCCTGGTCCTTTTTCATATTTAGAGAGTCCAAAAAAGAGGGCGAAAGAGAACTCCAAAAATACTTTTTCGTAAATTTGTCACTCGGACCTGAAAAAGTGTAAAATAATATCTAAGAGAACCTCTTTAGTCATGTTTAACCAAGGTATTCCTTTTTCGTAAATAATACATCTAAGTCCGGAAAAGGGTTAAACTTATACTGAGTAGATATCAATTCATTTACTTTAACGAGCTCAAAAATACAAGTGCTCAGAAATCTTTTCATATTATCGAAGTCTGAAAAGAGATGAAATAAAACTCTAGGGGTTACTTTTTCACTATTATCGGAGCTCTAAAAAGAGATAAAATTTCGCTTCAAATCCTTTTTCATTTTTAACAAAGCTCGAAAAATAAGGAGAAAAAGTATGCTTTGTGGTCAAGTCATTCTTTGAATAAATCTGCACGACTAATCTGTTCATCATTTGTATTTCCTGTTCATAACAACATCAAATGGATTAAAAATACCTGTTTCATGATAAAAACATAATAAAACTATATTCATAGCAATAAACTTAACTTGCAAACAATTAAATGACTATAAAAAGTAGTTTCACTATTCATTTTTACCATTCCATAGTTACCATTTGCATTTTGGAGCTCTGAACTTGATTTTGCCCCTAAAATTCAGTCATTGATTGCAGTCGTTTCTGTGGATGGATTTCGTGGCCGTTTAATCCAGGTTAGAACCATGAACCTCCTCTTCCCTTTGGTAGTCATTTAATTTCCATTCTTTGCAGATTTTTATGGTTTTAAAGCCCCTAGTGTAAATTTTTCCCAAAAGGAAGGCAACACACCCTTGAATGTCGAAACCTGTGTTTCATAGTAGGTACAGTGAAGGGTAATTTCATGTGCAACACACTATCTCAGCCCAGGGAGTGCACTGGGCATAGTTCAAGTTTTTTATTTTAATGTTGTGCCCAAAATTTTCCTAGTTTTTTGCAACGAATGGAATCTAATGGATCTTATGGTTGAATTTCAAGTTTCCATTGGATTATAATGACGATTACATGGAGGGAAAGAGAACATGAATAAAAGGATATGATTTCCTTGAATGATCCGGGTACTGCAAGATCCCTAAGAGATTGTGGACTACTTAAGTACTTCAAATTGTTAGGAATGAGGCAACAAATAGAACTCTTGAAGTTATTAGTTCGAGCATGGGATCCGACGATAGAGGAATTTCACATTAAGAACAAAGTGATTCCCATAATATTTGAGGATGTGTATTTTCTCACAGGTTTGTCGAGGAGAGGTTTGCCCATTTCTCTCACAGGGTCTACCATTGGAGGAGATACACTTAGGGATTATGCCATGCAGTATTGTTATCCAGGGGAAAAACCTAGCAAAGATGGAAAAATAAACATCCAAGATGTCAGGGATTTGCCTTTGAGAACCATAATTTTCATGATCGCTAAACTTGTTGGCACCGTTACACTACATGTAGCGAACAAATCGTATATGCAATATGCACTAGAGTGCTTAGAGCCAATAGTCTTCAACTAGTTTGAAGCTGTTCTATCTCAGATAAAGGAACAACTGAAAAAAGAAAAGGGAGGAAGGAATAAAAATTCAGTTATGGTTCAATCCTTATCTCCTTCGCTTTGGAATGGATTCCACTGATGCAGCCACAACATGTAACACTGGATATATATAGTCCTAGAGATCCTCGAATGCAGAGATGGGTAGAACTCATGGGTCGACATGCAGGCCAATCGACCGTTGTGTTTTATACTGCATTCTTTGCCTGGTTCTAGCAACAGATCGTTGCCATCGATAAGTACGCATACATAGGCGTTGACTTCCAAGGAGATCCAGATTTAGTATTACCAGAAGGCGCTCAGTGAGGTGCAATAAGTAAGAATGATGTAACCATGTTTTTTTATTTTTCTAAGGTTTATACAATGTTTCTGTGTTTTGATTTCTTTCCAAGACTAAACTAAATGTTTGATGTAATGCAGATATTGGTCGTGTTCAACCAGTAGAGGAACCAAAGCACAAAGTAGATGTGCCAGCAGAGAGGATGATCGAGAGAGAATTCCTTCAGGACCTTGATATGGCTGAGACTCTAGCTGAGCTTTAGCACCACATAGAGGGTTTGACCTTCGGAATTCCAGATTTCCGGGTCGAAGAGTTACCCATGTGACTGAATCGACACATTATTTGGGTTCCTAACCATTGGATGTGGTTACTCCATAGGATTGCTAGATCTATAGCATGCTACCATGAGAACCACTAGTTTACTTGTGACATTTTGCATACATTTTGAGGTCAGATGACAAATGTGTCTTGGGCACAAATTTTGTAAAAACCTATAACTATCTATCTATATGATTTTAGATTTTTTCCTATGTTTAATGCGCAATGCTATTCAATGATGTAAATATTTTCTTTACCTATGTTGCAAATGTCTATCTAAAACTTGTTTAGCTAATGAATAATTCAAAGTGTTCAAATTTCTAGAAATGTGTTGATATTGAACAAAATCAAAATGTCTTTCCAAAATTCGAACTCTTAGGAACAATCTAAGAAGTGTTGAATTTCTAACAGTAACACTAGTAAGTTGTAATACCACAGGTTGTGAGTCTAGCCTTATGATTATGTGGTTAATACCAAATGAAATGGCATCAGAGAGAAGTTTGATCAACATGCTATACTCAGTGATATTATTTGTCGATCTACCAATACAAATACCTCAAAAACTCACTAACTCGCCGTACGGAGCGAAAATGGCCCATGCTACAGAGGATAGATTCTACGTACTTCGACTAGCACCATCAGAATATCCAACAAATGGTTCCAAATATTTAGTCATCTGTGATGAAATTTAAAGCGGATTACTAACGTCAAGAAAACTATAAAAACAAATTAAGATAGTGAATGCAATTCAACAACATATATACAATATAATACAAAAAATTACTACGCCCATGATTAAGAATAGTAACGTTTCAAATACAACCCATTTCTAGGATGTACCAATGGAATCCCATCGTAATCAACTAACTCGTAGGCACCCTTAGCAAGAACTCGTTTGACAATATAGGGGCCATGCCAAAATGGCTCGAATTTTCCTATACCTATTACATCAGCTTCTTGATCGTAAAGAAGGACCAAGTCACCCTTTGAGTAGATGTGAGGATGGACATGTTTGTTGTATTGCACCTTTATACGTCTCTTATGCACTTCATTGGCCAATTGGGCTTCACGACATGTTTCATCTAGATGGATGAGGTTAAGGAGACACACTTCTTCTTCTGAGGTGTCAGGTAACAAGTCTATCGCGATTTTTAACGATGATATTTCACATTGGACTGGTAATATAGCTTCCAGACCGTACACCAATTGAAAAGGAGTAAATCTGGTTGTGTTTCCCACCGAGGTTTGATACGCCCACAAAGAAAAGTACATGATCAAATTACAGTTCCTTTTACAGACTCCTATCATTCGTTGCAGCATTCATTTAAGAATTTTGTTAATAGCCTCAACTTGTCCATTTGATTGTCGATAATAAGGAGTAGAATTATCATGTGAAAATCCTAACTAGGTAGTCAATTCAGACATCATATGGTTGTGGACATGCTTCGCATGATCTGTAACTATAGCTTGTGGGACCCCAAACCATGCAATAACGTGGTTGAAGAAAAACAATGCAGTTGTTTGTCCTGTGTTATTAAATGTAGGAATTTCTTTGGCCCATTTGGTAAAATAGTCGACCGCGACAATAATATAACCATGCCCCCCAGACGAAGGAGGGTTACAGGTCATGAAGTCAATACCCCATTTCGTAAATGGTCCGGCAGAGACAACATGATGCATTGGCACTAACGGTTTACAGATTTTACGATAAAAAATCTGGCATGCTTGACAATCATTTAACACTTTTTCGGCTTCCTCATGAGTGAGGCACCTCCTTAAAATTGTATTTACATGACGACGATAAAGTGTATCACCGACGATTAGATAATCTTTGCCTTGGTATCGAATACGTCGCTATTCAGAGTGAGAGGTATTAGGTCGAAAAGTTTGGGTTTAGAGATAAATGATGAAATCCCCATATCAAGGATCATATGATCTGATCAGAAACATATACTTGTCTGGAATAGATGGTTCCGATGTAGTAGCAGTACTATCAGAGGGAAGGTCACAAAGAAGCTTAGAAAAAAATAAAGACTTCTTTGACTTGGATTTGATGAATTCCAAATTAAATTCTTGCAAAATGACAATCCATTTTGAATATTCCCCCCCCCCAGAAATTGACGTGATAAGATATAAGTCATGGGGTTGCAATCCAAAACTATTGTTGTTTTTCGGAGCAGGATATAATGGCGAAATCTTTCGACAGCTTGACCAAATGCCAAGGTAAGCTTTTCCACGTATGAGTACTTAACTTCTGTATCATTGATATTATGACACAAATAATACATCGGATGTTCAATTCCATTTTTTACATGGACAAAAACCATAGCGATGGTCATTTCAGCCATGACGATATATAGGAAATAATCATTTTGATAATTAGGAGGATACATTAATGACGCTCGAACAAGATGGTCCTTGAAAACATCAAAAGAATCTTGCGCAACTTGGTCCCAATGGAAGGGAACCCCCTTTTTCAATAATCGAGTAAATCCTTTAGCCATTTCGACGTAGTTTGAATGAACCTTCTCAGGAAGTTATCCTTTCCTTGAAGTTTATGTATCTGAAGTAAGTTTGATGGTGCAGGAAAATCAAGAATGGCCTGTACCTTCAGTGGATCTATTTGAATTTCTTCTTTTGAGACTACGAATCTGAGCAATCGACCTGAACCAACACAAAACACACATTTATGTGGATTGAGGTGTATCTTGTAGTGTCAGCAGCATAAGAAAATGGCTCTCAAATTCATCAGGTGATCAGTCTGAATTCGTGAATGCACTGGTAAATCATCTAGATATGGTTGAACGATGTGCTTGATGTCATTGAAAGCATAATCCATTGCTCTTTGAAAAGTTGCCCCACCATTCTTTAAACCAAACGGTAGTCATCTGGGTGGATATTGATTTGATTGCAGTAGGAAAATCCATCCATGAATGAGAATATTTCACACCCATCACAATCGTTAATAATTTGGTCAATAAAGGGAGTAGGATAGTTGTCTTTTGGACAAGCATGATTAACATCCCGATAATCGATGCACACTCTAATGGTTACTTGTTTTTTCATAACAGGAATGATATTGGAAACCCACTCAGTTAGCGGAACAAGGTAAATGAAACCAGCACGCAAATGTTTTTCAAATTCTACTTTGATGGTAGCGGCTTTCTTTGGATGAACAGGACGAAGCCGTTGATGAACTGGTTTGACATCAAGATACATATTAATAGTGTGTTCAACTATACTAGTATCTATGCCTGGAATCTCCTTGTAAGACCAAGCGAATACGTCACGAAATTCACGAAAAAGAGAGCGATATGAATCAAGTTCTGATGGAGAACAAGATACACCGACATGAATATTTTCTACAACGCCTGGTTTGGTCAAAATATTGAGAGAAACTGTTTCTTTGATATTTGATAAATTTCGCTCAGATTCAATTACATTAATCAGTAAAGAATTTGAAAAGAAAGATTTGATGGATGGGTGATATAGTTCACTGAGATTTTTTTCTTCATAATCAGGAAGATGGGAACGGTGATGATAATATTCCCATGGTTCTCCTTTTGACATCATAGCTTCCAAAATATTTTCATCTATCAAAAAATTTAAGGAAAATGGATTAGATGGAGTACCAAAATCTAAGGAACAATCAACCCAAACACTCAATGACGTTGATTTCGGATTTGTCGCCCAAGCCAAATAGATTGATTGTTATGCCAGCTCAATAGGGCTGGGTGGTAAAACATCACCCAACTTAGAAATATTAGAATCACCCGTACTCACCCTTAAGCTAGATAGAGTGGAAGAGATCATGTAGTAGGTCTCTATGCTTGCAATTTATGCTGACGTCGCGGGCAGCGGTAATGCAAAGGTTCCCATAAGAGTGGAATCCTTTAAGATTCCTACACCAATGTTCTAAATTTCTAGTTGGGGTAAGTGAACAAAAGGAACGCTTCTAGTTACCTGCAAAGTGGAGGAAAAAAAGGATAATTGATTAATGACTGTGATTGTACCTTTATGTGGAAAGGAAATCATTCTAAAGTATGTAGAAAAAATGGCAGTCATTACATATACCCATGGTCTTCTAAGTAAAATATTATATTCAAGGGGTCCGTCAACAACCTCAACATCAATATTAACTATTTTCCCCCCTAATTCAACGTTCCAGTTATTGATAATACCACAAGGTTTATATGTTCTTCCATAAAAAGCCTTTAACGTCATTGATGATTGTGATAATCACGATGAGACAAGTGACTTCCGACAGTTTAGATACATAATGCATGTAGATTCTCCCTCATCAATAATATTGTGATGAACAATGTGATTGAGAACATTTACTTGCATGGAGAATGCCAATTCTACTAGTAATTGTAGCACATAGCCCATATGGTTAAAGATGACAAGATTAGAATCATTTGGATCGATTCCACCAATGGAAAACAATAAAGCCTATTTCTGGGAGGGGAAAATTTGTAATACCTCAAGAGTAGACATAGCTGAAGGGGATTGAGCCAAATCTTAAACTATATTATAATTTTGTGCAACTCTTGCTCAAGGATTATATGTCGATTTATGAATTACTCCCTTCGGTGGCTTAATTTTCAATTCAGGAATAACAGTAGGTGGTACTGATTCATTAGATGGATTCATTTTCAAGGTAGTAGGTTGATTAGTGGTTGGACTACCATATTTTTTATTCTGCATCGACACAAAAATATCTTGTGAATGTTTTGTGGTGGATAACATTAAAACTTGGGAACTAGGAGCTCGATCCGTAGCAACCAAATTAGTGTCCGGATTTGGAAATGTGTTTGTCAACACAGCTGATGCATGGGAAGTCTTGAAGATTTTTGAGACTTCAGCACGGTGAAGACAATACCTAAAATTTTTTTCCTCGTTACAGATTATGCATGGATAACAAGGTTTCCATGGTCTAGATGGTTGATCAGATGATCTTTTATGTGGGTTAGAAGTTTTATTTTTCTTTGATTTCCCCTTTTTCTTACCTCTTGGTTGCTTTTCACTTTTGCCTTTGCCAAATCACACAACATTAATTTCAGAAGTAGGAGCATGAACAGATGCAATAGCGTGGTGTGTGTTTCATGTGCCTATCAAGCTATCTCTGGCATGAGAGTCCTTTATTTGAGGAGGAACATTGAAATTAGATCGCGGTGCATTAGGAATTTTTTCATAGAGCGTGCTCGATTGAGTATAAATCAAGTCTAAATATTGGGCACGAGCGATAACTTGCTCTTCTGTGACGATGCCACCTTTAGCCACATCCTCAATTATAGATGGTAACAGGGACTTAATGAACCATTCAGCAAGGAGCTGATAAGGAAAAAATGTCTTAACCATTCATCAACGACAACGCCACTCATGAAAATGATCAGAAATGTGAGTAGAATTAGTCTGTTTGAAGTTGATCAAGAGTTCCATTCCAGTTTCGTATCTGATCAGTAACTAAAAATGGGTCAAAAAGGTAGTAGCTAAAGTAGTGAAATAGTCGAAAGAAGCTCTAGGTAGCTAAATGTATCATTTAGCAGCTGGACCTGTGAGTGTACACTGGAAAATACATAGTCGAACAGAATCATCATTCAAGGAACTTGATGAACACCATAAAATATAAGTCATGACATGAGTCGATGGATCTTCTCCAGGGTTTCCATTGAATTTAGGAATATCAGAGGGTAATTTATGAGGTATCACCGGCCACCAAAGAGCATAATTTATAGGATCATTGGTTAACCGGTTTAAATTTGGTAATTCCAAGGTTGCAACAAAAGGAAACTGTTGATTAAGGTCAGGTTGAGCATATCGAGGGTAAGATGTAATTGCTTGGGCAACAGGCCTTTGAGCACCAGCATATGGAATCTACTACTGGTAACCCAGATAGGGGTTTTTTTGCATAGCAAATGCTTGAGGATTCGGTTGACCAAAAACTGGATATGATACTCGTTGAAATGAAGTTTAAGGCATTTGCGCTTATGGCTGCCAAGGGGTCTGTCCACCAATGTTATAACCCAAATTAGAATAAATTGGATTTGGTTGATATGTATAACCAGTTTGCATTTGTGACATCCCATAAAATGGTACACCAGCTTGTGAATAAATGATTCTTGATACAGGTTGTGTAAATTAACCAAAGGATTTTGAGTTTGTGGACCCAACATTTGATGATATTGAGTTGAAGAACCTGCCTTATAAGGTTGATGTACAATATTTTGATTCTGTAACAGGGGTATAGATGTATTAACAAGTGGTAATGAAGTGGGTGTAACATTTCGAACCAGTTGATACGAGTGTACAATCATTTGTGGTTGGATAGGTATAGTGGGTTTCCATTGACAAACATTCATGTCAACATTAGTTTGACCAGAAAGTGACTAAGTATTTTCATATTGGGTGACCGAAGGTTTCCCCCCAGTAAAAGGAGGATAATAAGACGGAAAATAATTTTCTCCAAATTTTGGGAGTCGAGTTGATATGGTACTTAAAGGAATTGACCCAAAAGGACCAACTTAATATTGCCCTGATGATGTATGTAATGAATCAAGTCCTTCAGTACTAACAATAGGAATACTAGTTAAAACAACAGATTGTGACATTGGAAAAGACCATGATCGTGAAGATGCACCAAAGAAAGTGCCAGAAAATGATTTGTAACCTGTTGGGACCGAAGGGCCACCATGAAAATATGAATCTGGTGAGGTTGTGAACATCGACGGAGTAGCGAGCGTAGGAGCTGACGTAATTGGAATAGCAGACCCAATTGAAGATGTTGGTTTAGACATGGTTGTTTGACCAAATGTATACCCTCAAAAATAAACGAGAGATTGAATGGAAACAGGATCAACAAAAGCAGATGGAAACGATTGAGGAAAATACTGGTACAGGTAAAATTCCTCCCCAAAATGGGTTGGAGTTAAAGGTGTATCATCTTGTGGGATTTCTTCAATCGCAATTAAACCACGAGGAAGAACTTCATCGTCAGGCCCAAAATATACTTCAGACAGTTGACTGTGTGATATAGGAGTTTCAATAGCTACATAAGTTTGTGGGATGACCAAGGTAGGAACAACTTTCGGTTGTTTGACTTCAGGATTCAGATGTTTTGGCAAAGAAGAGACAGGATCTGGATCAATTTGTGATTGAAAAACATCGGGTCTAGGAGGTATGGTCTTAGTGATTGAATGGATCATGACCATGGGCAGTTGTGAAGACTCTGTTTTAACAACAATAGACAAATCGGGATGTGTGGAAACAATTTGACTAACTCTGGGTTAAAAGATGATGTTTCGCCAGAGGTACAAATTGTATTTGATTCGGCAGATCGTGATTGCCTTCGCTTACCAGAAGTAACTTCCAGTGGTAAAGGTGGTTTTAAAGCTAATCTACATGAAAAATGGGGGATAGGATTTTGTTCTTCCACGATTACTGATTTATTTTAACCAAATAAAAGATAAACAAAAAGAGGGTAATGCTAGGAAAAATGGTTTACCAAGAAACTGTGAACTGCAGAATACCTCCTGGCGAATCGAGAAGTACGGGCAGGTAATCTCCCTAAATGTTGTGTTCGGTGTATCACAATTTCAAGGCGGCTAACTCGGTTCACTATGGATGGATAGCACCTAAAGGTTGCCCTCCAAAATATACCCGAAGGTACATGGAGGCCTAAGTCCGTATTAGCGTTGTCTGATGCGAAACCGCATAGTGAGAGCACCCCTTTATACTTATCATATTGTAACACCGCCTGATATACTCGAAAGTATGTGGATGAGCTATGATATACTTACGCACGTGGAGTGAGGTATCACACTCGAAATGTATCGCAGACAAGTTAACAACAACTGCTATGTTTTACGGCGCCGGAACATGTCTCTAGCCTAGACCTTCTAAATGTTATCGTTATGGTTCCAATGTGTTGTTAAGTAAATTGAGATTAATTTTATTGATCTTTCTTAAAAAAATTCCTTTCAAAGGTTCAACACGATGATGTGTATGAAATTCCTAAAATGCAAGCTAAGAATGATAAACAAAATTTCACTTTCAGCTTTTCCAATGAAGAACCTAGCTACTAAGGGAAGAGAGAAAATAATTTGTGATAAAACAAATAAATGAACAAAAAAAATCAATGAATCACAAACTAAATGCAGATTTCCTAATGTTCCTTTTGCAAAACACACAAAAATCCTACAAGAAAATGCAAGTTTTTCTTTTCAGTTTCCTTAATTTTTTGAATGCAGAAAAGAAACTAGGTGCACTAAATCAATAATTCAAATGATTTTTAATTTCAAGAAACGAAGAATACAAACAACAATTTCTCTTTTGAAGGAAAAACGAGGATTTCAACAACAATTTCTCCTATCAAGGAAATGAATATTTTACGAAAATTTCCTATTTCGAAAGAAAATGATTCTTAATGCGACCATAAAAATTACTTTGAAATCAACTTGTTAATGATAAAGATTTTTTTTTTAAACCAACATTGAACAAATTTTCAGTCAAAGGAGAAGAAGTATATAGAGTCACTAGTCAATTGAGGATCAAACTTTTCAGAACACAGCAGCAAACAAAACTGAAGCAAATTGCAAAGGAAAATTCAAGGGAATTTGTGTACTTTTAGGAGTCAACACAGTCTCCAAGGGGAGACAGTGATCTGCAACGTAGGCTAGGAAGGGAGACAGTGCTCTGCAAAGCACTGTGTCCAATCTAAGGGTGTGTTGGGCGCAATATACAAAGAAAAATACTACTGTTTAACTCACTGCCTTTGCAAATTAAGCTCTGAAAAGTTTTAATCTTTATGTGTAACAACTATTGGGTGGATAAAAAAAGAAAATCATAGGCTTAAACACCTAGAACTAAGAGAAATTTTCCCCAGCGGAGTCGCCAATTTGTTGGGCCAGAATTTTGAATTACAGATAAATCACACTTCCCTAGACAGGTGCTAGTCTATAACTACAGGTGAAAGACTATACGACTGTTTTTCCTAACTCAGAATAGATACAAAGAGAGGATTGGAGGCTTACTTTTTCAGTCTCTTCCAAATGGCTCCTTCTGTTGCTTTTGTTGCAGTTTCAAATTCAAGTGGTTTGTGGGTTGAATGCTTCCTACAAGAAAGAACACTGAAATAGCAGAAGATGCAATAATATAGATATTTATTCAAGCTAGTTAGCTAAATTAGTAAAGCATAAACCATATACATCAACCAAGATCTTGCAATATGGAAAATCAAAGCCAATACAGATGCATATAGGGAAAAATAAGCAATACTCTTTATTGATGATAGAAGGAGAGGTTACAACCTAATGACTGATTTGAAGTGACCTTCCAACAACGTTCCCAAGCCTCATCACATTATAAATCTCTCCAGCAGCAACTACACAAATCTAGCTCTCAATTGAAAATTCTCCAGCATTTCTCTACTCAAATTCTTCCTCCTCACGCACTTATATCTATGATTAAATTAAGATGAACTATAGGTTTTTTTGTAATCAATGACTTTCCAATAATAGGAAAGACATGTTTCTAGTCATGTAGATGTCAAATGGACACTTGGATCTGAAGCTTGACACATGTGAACTCTTCTAGAAGGCACTGGCCAAGTGGAGATTCTGGAACAATGAGAATTTCACTCCCAATGTGACCAACACACCTGTGAATGTCGATAAGTGCTTTCCAGAGTAGCCTTGCATGGGGCTACCTGCATATGAAATGCACTTAGGCCCCTTAGAGCCTGTGTTGGTGAGCTCTCATATGCTATATAATAAGCTTCAAACCATGGAAACCTTTGCTTGATGAAAGTCTCGCTTGATTTGTCTTGTTTCTTGTCTTAGGGCATGTAGCAACTGAAATGATAGGGAATGATAGACCCTCGATCATTGGTCCTAGAGATGATGCCCAGTTAACCAGGTCATTGGGAATGGTGCCAAAATTTACCTATAATAACAGGTTGGTGGGGGCAGGTTTTTATCATTATGTGGGGTGGTGGTGCATCGTGAGGAGACTTCACAGGTCCCCGCTGGAACTCTTCAGTGGGCCCCTTGAGACTAACAGGTGGCACAAGTAAAAGAAAAGGTAAGGTAAGTCAGGAAAGTCGATACAAGACCAGTACTGGTATTTAACCCAACGCGTGGCTTACACCTACCCAGCTCCTGGTAGCCAGCAACCAAATGCCACGTGCCTCAGTGTTGACATCCTTATGACATCAGCCCTCCAATTTGTTACCCAAGCCTCATTTTTCGTAAATCTATGGCCTGTTTAACCCTGTATTATGCCCATTTTTGGTAAAATACTTGTTTTTATGAATTCGAGAGCAGTTAAGCTTGGATTACAACACCAAGGCTCTTTCATCCCCCACGTCGCTTTCCCTCTTAGGTTTTCCTCACTAGTTACAGGTATTTTGTCATTCCCGCATCTTACATTTTTCCTTCCGCTTTACTTTTCAAAATGGTCATCGCGAGAGTCAAGTCCAGAAAGTCTGAACCTGAAACCACTCAAGCCCGCGAAGTTAGGGCCATGCCTAGACCTAAGCCTCTCATTGACACACAGGGTTGTATTCGTGACCCATAGTACCCTTTCAGTGTCTCTCGTGTTAGACTTGACTTGTTAGAAAGCCATGTGAAAGGCCAAGACTGGTTCAGATTCATTAGGTTTGGCCTATATTACCAAATTGTTCCACCCACCTTTCCAGTCACCGAGTTCATATGTTGGCTCAGAGATTCCTACGATGAATGCAGGGATGTGTTTCTTTTAGCTCAGGGAAATAAGGTTTTTTGTATATCCCTTGAGCTCATTAAATAAGCCCTCCATTTTCCTCACAACCAAGAGTATGTCGAGTTCACAGAGTTGTCCCTGTCTCATCAGTTTTCCAAATTACCCTGGAAACAACAGAGTGAATTTCTCTCTTCCATCTCAGACGCTCGTCTCATGTCTATCCCATCTTTGAATATGGTTCCCTTGGCCTCATTCACAGACAATATCCAGCCTATTATCGCTTTCATCTCAGGGTTTCTAGGTCTCAGAGAGGTCGAGAGGGTGTCAAAAGAATGCATACCCTCCTTTGGCTCATGTCCCAACCGGGTGTCATTTTGGATATCCCCACTTTCTTGACCTTAGCCATTAAAACTCAGTTTCAAGAACTACCCTCTTCGGGGGCTTTCTGTTTCTATTCACTTGTGTTTTACCTCTTTCTATTTGAGCACGCTGATAAGTTTGAAGCTTTGGGCCTCAAACAACTCTCAAGGATGAAGAGCCATCCAAGAACTATCTTTGACTGGAATGTATCAGTACATCAGCAACCTAATGGGAGGGGTTACACAAGGTTTTTGAACGAGTTCATGACCATTGCCTACACCATACATCACAATAGCCCCCTACCCAGGATTTTTTCCGAGCATAAGGATTGGCTACAATTTGGTGATTAGGAGAGCACAGGGGACTGGTACTTGTTTGACAAATACACTGAGATCATAGTATATGGTTCAGATGTACCCTCTATTGCATGTCGTTGTTCCCTGCTATGCGGGTTTTATCCCTTGAATACATATGTCAAACCCTGAAAGTGGTCCAGTTCCACTTCGTCCCCACAAAGAAAGGCTAAATCCTCAAGCTCTCGACCACCATCAACCCTTTTACCGTAAACTCAAGACACACCCTCTCCATAGTGGAGAGGCTACTTCAGGGGATGGATTTAGTGCTGGGAAAAGTTTGGCCCTATGACCCGAAAGGAATCCTCTCTAATAGGAAAATGAAGATTAGGTCCACTACATATGTGCATGGGACTAGGCCTTTCATTGAATGGAGAGCTAACCTTGACACATGGCCTTTGGCTTCGCAGATGGAGGCCGAATCTTCGGCTCCAGAAGGAAGGGGCGACACCACTTCAATGGGTACAGGAAGGAAAGGGCAGACTGACGAGGCTGAATTTTTAGAGGAACCATAAGATTTGGATACAGGAGAGGGGTGCCATCCCTCCAAGAAACATATAATTGATGATGTGAAGATTATCTGGGATGAGTCATTGTAAGAGGAACTAATCCAATACAGGGAGCCTGACAAGAGCAAGGCCGGTTTTAGGGTAAATTATGATGGTGCTTCTTCTTCGGAACCCTCTGGGATATCACAGGTCATTTCAGTAAATAGATACGAAGTAAGGGAAGAAATTGGAAATAGAAACTAGACAGTAAGGGAAAAAATCCGAGCAGAATTGGCTGGGTTCATGAATAAATATCATACTCGGCTCACCTCAGAACTGGATATGGATAAATAACAGCTGATAATAGCTATCACAGAGGCAGTTCTAGACCCCACTGCTAATGAAGTCAGCTACTGAGCTTTGGAGGTTGATGTGAATCTAGCAAAGGTCCCTTTAATTGACAAACTTGGCCTTCACCAATGCATCAGGGATATGCTAAGGGATGAGGTTTTGAAGCTTTCAGTCACACTAAGGAAGCTGGAAGAAAAATACAAAGAGGTATTAGAGAATTAGAAGAAAGAAAGGGCTAGTGCCAGGGGCATCAACAACAACCTGCACAATCTCAAAAGGATAATGAGTGAAAAAGGAAGTGACAAAGAAGGAATCTAGAAGAAAATCATCCTGGATTTAGAGGTCAAGAACTCAGGGTTGAGGAGGAGACTCAACATCCCCTGCGGCGAATATATACAACCTAAGGAATTAGCCCAACTGAAAAGAGAGAAATCAGCCCTCATTGATACCATTGCTTGGGAAAGGGATGAGAATGCGAAAACAACTACAGAAATGGTTGCCCTTAGATAGATATTGGCTGAATTGCAAGGGAAATGGGACACACATGTCTGCATGACTCCAAATTCTGATACACCAGGTGCCACTCTAGCACAATTAACCAAGGCTCTGTCGGACCTACAGGTCTCAGAAAAGAAATCCCATACAACACAATAAAAAGTTCAGGAGTTGGTAGCTAGGTTGGAACAAAATAATAAGGTAATAGCGACCCTGCAAGAAGAGGTAGAAGGAGTGAAAAGGGAGAAGCCGCAGTAGGAAAAGGTCATCAAGGATATGAACAATTGGATGAAAGGAAACACAACCCTCCTGGAAGCTAGGCGCATCATCTGGACTAACATTATATTGGAGGTAAGGAAATGTTGGAAGTATATTATGTTAATGGATGATAAGAATATTGTTGTCCGATTATTCAACGGGAAGTTGCAGGAAGGACAAGAGGAATCCGAGGAAAAGGTGGTTATGGCCAAGAAGTATATCACTTACCTAAATGGATTGGACTCTGAATAGTTGGCTATCTAAGGGATTGAAGATCATTTCAGGGGAGTGATGGAAATCAGAAGGGTAATTGAGAAAGAGACCATGCATGTAAATGCGTTGAGTGGTTTGGAACAGGTTGCCAAGGGAGTGGAGAAGTTTGAGCAAGAGTGGGATGAGCTAGTGAAAGCAGGACTCCCATCATGCTGGGAGCCTACAAAGGTCTCATTTTCAGGTCTAACTGATTACGAAGAGAAGTCGACAGCTGTTATGAATTAGACCAATATTCTCTGTGAGAAAACCACTTACCTAAAAGTTGAAACCATAATTGTTTCCTTGGGAAAGGAGATTTCCCTTCTCTGTCAGATCAAAAATATTTTGGCCATCGACGTGGATTACTCGGAATTGACTAATATACAGGCCTTATTGGAGATTTTTTCCACTATGCCCCCAACAGGGGTGACCATATGGCAGAAATGCAACGAGTATGTAAATGTACTAGTCGCCACACCGTCCCTCCAGTCCCTGCCTCTTCAGAAGCATAAAGCTGGCTCGTCCACGCGATGCTTCCGACTCAGCCAGCAACAGCTATGCCCCGTTTCTCTAAAAAATGATGCTCATGATCTGGCCCTAGTGGCCTTTTTACTTGTTATTTTTACTTTGTAATATCGGGTGAAATATTCATTTCACCCTATGCATTTTATTTTCTGTTTAAGTTGTTTTGTTTTCAGTTGGTGCCTTTGTTAAATCCACTACAGAGATGATGAGAGGTGTCTTTCCTCATCATCAATTTTGATTTTGATAGAGACAAGCAACAAAAAATATATTTCTGTAAACAAATATTGGTCTAAAAATATCTTTTGCAAACAATCAGTAGGGGATTATAAAAGAAATAACCTGAGTTTATGCAAGGGTTCCAAATTTTCCAGAACAGAGACTGTTAGTTGTAAGCGGTCCTTTTTGTAAAGTTTTAAGGCTTTCTAGTGGTTTATGTTGAAGAATCCCGTTGGGAAATCAAAGTGTATAATTATGTTGAGAGATGAAATCCTGGTGAGATCGGTCACAATTTTGTATCCCCTCTGTTATACTCTAATACAAATTTTTTTTGGCATTTCATCACTCTCTTTATATTACAAGTTATCAAAATGCGAGTTCTTGATTAACTGGATGTGAATTTATCTGTTAAAAGATACTCATGTCTATTGGTCTATGGAACTTTAAATATGTCTCGAATATTTGATATTATGCCCATATGTTATATCTCATTTACTCGCCTTTCCTCTGATATTAGTTGGTGATAGTTTCTTCTATGAAAATAAGCCTATCTGTAGTTAATACTTTCTTCATTTTCTTCCGTTGTTACCACACTTATTATTTTGATAACTATGCCCTGTGTTTCATGTTTGGCCCTCCTCACAGTTGTTAAATCCAGATCCATCTTTGATAATGTGCTTATAGACCCTTATTGTTATATTATTGGACACTTTTTCTGGTTTATCTCTATTCCTAATGTCTCAATCCCACCTTATGAAGTTTCAAAAAAAATTATGAACAATATTTTTTACATTATTGACCATTGAAAGAATTTCCGAACCCTCTTAATCTTAATATGTCCTAGGAATTGGTCCTTTGCAACTCAGGGTTGTCTCTAGGAGCGACAACATCTTTTTGGCACTATTTCCGGGGAACAAATTTGAATATCTTATCCCTGGGTATGACAAGAACATTAACCCTTCAAAATTAGGTGAGCATGAAGGGTTGAGTGTTGTAGATCCCTCACCTTAGCGAATCCACTGTCCTTTGAAATATAAAATCCATTTGCAGTTTTGGCTTATCAAAAGCCCCACCTATGGTCAGATACCTCTCAGTTGAGAATTCCTTCTCTATCTTACCCAGAGAAGATCTTATTCAAAAGGATCTGGAAAGAAAAGAAAGATACTCATACTGACATACCCACGTTCTCTCTTGAAGACTCCCCATCTTCCTTGCAACAAGTTCAAGCCCAACGCCCTGATTCCACTACACGAGTCCTTGAATACCCACTAGATAATCCTTCCCCTAAACACTCAAAGGTAAAAGATGAAGCTGAGTCAATAGATATTTCAAGATTTGTCTTACATCCCACTCCTGAAGCTGAAGAGATAAAACAGGTAAACATCACTCACATTCCGTTTACTCAAGAAAATTATTATAATACCATTTAGTTTACCCCATTTGTCATTCAGCGAAATATTCCTCTTGCTCCACACCCTCCCATGGTGGTTCCTGGATTTTTGTTAAATAAATATTCCCCCTTGGCATTACCTCAAATTCTAAATGACATGCCTCAAGACTACATGAAGCTCTTATCTCGGTTTACTGGAGAAGAGATTACTGTTGTGCAAAACCATTTGGAAGATTTCTATGCTTTCACAGAGAATTTTAATGTCAAACATTTGGACGTGGTAATTAGATCATTTGTTCAATCTCTAGATGGAGAAACTCGGAAGTGGTTCAAGACTCTTGGAGATCGCTCCATTACTAATTGGGAGGAAATGGAAAATGCTTTCACCAAAAATGGGGAGAAAAAAGAGACCACATCTATTGCCTCACAAAGTTCAACACACTAAAGAAAAAACATAATGAAGATGTGGGTGAGTTCATAAAGAGATTTAACAAACTGTACACCAACTTTCCAGCTGATATGAAACCCCCCTAGACGGTTGCTAAGTTAGTGTTCATTGGAGCATTTGAATCTGAGTTCGGTTTCACCCTTAGGGAGTGGAAATCAGTTTCTCTGGATCAAGCTCAGACTGATGCACTAGAGGAAGAAGCTAACTTTGATTCTACAGGGAAATCGAAAGGAAGGTTGGATCACAATTTTAGGTGAAGGGGTAAGGAAGAAGCCTCTTCTTCTAACCAAGATAGGGAGGTTCTATATGACAAGATTGAAGAAATGAATAAAATGATTAAGAACTTGTCAAGTAAATTGGTGAAACTTGAGTTATAAGCAAGTAACACCTTATCCCGGCCATCTTATACTGCTCCTAGCTGAGGAAATAATCCACAATATTGAAATCCACCACTACAGATATTGCAGAGAGAGAAAAAAGAGCAACAAGATCACATACAACCCCCTCTGCATCTGGAAGGGAAAATGGAAGGCCTTGCTGAGGATGTTCCTGATGGAGAATATGACTAGTACCTCACATATTCATAAGGAGGGGAAGTTGAGTTTTCTACGCTAGAAAAAGAGGAGGAGGATACAATGAATGTTACTACTAATCCTGATATTAATGACTATTGTAGGAGGTTCATGGATTTCATGCAAGCCCAATTCCACAAGAGGTATGACCTTCAGTCTTCCAGGAAGAGGACATGTACTCAATATCAAGAGGAAGAGTTACCTTCCAAGGAGTCGAATCTCCCAAAGACTAATTACAAAGGTGAAAAACTTGTTGAAGAACCTTCAGGACAAAAAGGTACTCCTGCATCATCATCCAAGTCTGTACCCGACCCTCTTCCTCATGCTAAAGGTATGTCCACTGACGAAAAACCATCTATCCTCATCAAGGAATCAAAAGAGACCTCAGTATAAAAGGGGCCCACTGTGTCTAATCTCCAAAAAGAGCTAGAAAAAGTCAAAATCCCTGTTCCTTTGGTTGAACTCCTAAAACAACCCTCCTATAAAGCTCAAGACTCTCATTTTATGCTCCATCATGGGGTAACTTCACCCCCAGATTATCTTAACCTTCAAGAAGAAAGGCCCATGGAAGTTTTTGGCCCCCATGTAGAAGATTTAGACTTTGTAACTCCACCCTTTTACGTCTCTCTAGTCATCCATGATTTTTTGTTACATAATTGTATGTTGGACTCGGGGGCTTCACATAAGCTGTTACCTCTTTCAGTCATGGAACAACTAGGATTGCAGATCACTCGAACCTACAAAGACCTCTATTCATTCAATTCCAAATGAGTAAAATGTCTCGGGATGATTAAAGATCTGGTGGTAAACTTGGCTCAGATACCGGCCAAGAGTGTCGTCATGGACATAGTAGTTGCCGATATCCCAGCCCATTTTGGAATGCTTCTATTCAAATCATGGGGTACTAAGATTGGAGGGCCAATCAAGCTAGATCTTACTTATGCAACTATTCCAATGTTTGGAGGACAAGAAAGAAGGTTATATAGGGAGTCAATATTTGTGAAAATGGTAACCAAATCCGATGGCTCAATAAATTCCCCGGTGTATGGAAAAGAAGGGGAGTTCTCTTGTCTAATGCTTGAGGAGGACCAAGATTTTTTTCAAAAACTAACATTCAACTTACTAAAGTTGCAACATTCCTCAAGTGATGATGAAAGGGGAATATGGACCTTGCACTTTGATGGAGTGAATTCAAGGGAAGGAAATGGAGCAGGAGTGCTTCTAATCTCCCCTACTCGACAAGTAGTCCCTTTCTCTTCCAAATTGGAGTATGAGGCCACCAATAACATGGCTGAATATGAGGCACTACTTCTAGGCCTACAAACTGCAAAGAACATGAATATCCTTAGTCTTAAAGTATTTGGAGACTCAGAGCTGGTGGTGAGACAGATTAAAAATCAGTGCCAAGCAAAACATCCTTAGCTAAGGGCATACAGAAATGAAGTATGGGACCTAGTGGAGAATTTTTTCTTAGCATTTAACATACAGTTCATATTGAGAGATCAGAATAGGATGGCAGATTCACTAGTTATGGTAGAAATCAATATCCACCCACCTCAGAATCCACTTCTGAGATATGAAGTGGAGATGCATTATCATCCTTCCATCCCAGACAACGTCAAACACTGGTAGGTGTTAGAAGATGAACAACAGATGGAACGCTTGATGGAAACTACTGGAGATTTTTCAAACTTGGTTATCGATACCGAGGAGGAAGAGGAAACTGAAGAAAAACACCAAAATAAATGGCAAGAGATGGTGGCTGGTCACAAAGGGCTGCAGTTGAAAGGAAATGTAATCCCCAGAGGCTTAGCACCTTTAGAGAGGTTGTTTGATAAAAATGATGTTCCTATCAGCCCAAATAAGCTGACACCAGAAACTCAGGTGGAATATGTTAACGTTGGGACGAAATAAGATCCTAATATAGTCAAATTATCTAAATGAGTTCCGGAAGAACACATAGAAAGGTATTTACAGTTTTTTTACTCCTATAAGGATGTTTTCGCTTGGTCTTACCAAGATTTGAAAAAAAATAACATAAGTGTAATCCAGCATAAGATCCCACTGAGAGATGATGCCAAGCCACATAAGTAGAAGCTAAGGAATATTAACACTTTGCTGCTTCCTGCCATAGAGAAGGAATCAAGAATTTGCTGAAGGATAAGATCATTGTGCCTCTGAGGTATTCAGAACAGGTGGCTAACCTGGTACCGGTCCGTAGGAGGAATGGAAAGATAAGGTTATGTGTAGACTTTCGAAATTTAAATAGAGCATCTCTTAAAGACAACTATCCTCTCCCCAAAATGGATTACATATTGCAAAATGTGGTCAGGTCCTCTCGCATGTCCATGATGGGTGGTTTCTCGAAATACAATTAGGTCGAAGTCCTTCTTGAAGACCAATAGAAGACGACATTCACCACTCCATGGGTCACTTTCATGTATGTCTGAATGAATTTCCGTTTGATAAATGCTGGAGCCACTTTCCAGAGGGAAAAGTACATCGCGTTTATAGGAGAATAGGAAAAGTTCGTGGTGGTATACCTGGATGATATCACTTTCTTTTCGAAATATGATGCTGAACATGTTGAACACCTATGCTGGACTTACAAAAAATGTCACAGGTGTGGTCTGTCCCTAAACCCTCAAAAAATTATGTTTGCTTTAGAAGAAGGGAAATTATTGGGCCATATTTTAACTAAATCAGGAGTAAAGATTGATCCAAAAAGGGTAGAAGTTATCAACAACATATCCTTACCTCGTAATAAGAAGGAAGTTCAGGTTTTCCTCGGGTGCATAATTTTTTTGAGAAGGTTCATCCCGAACTGCGCATAAATAGTTTGGCATATCACTCAAATTCTTAAGAAAAGTAATGAGGTGAAATGGACGAATGAGTCAAGAGAAGCATTTAATAGAATCAAGAGTGTCTTTGCAGAAGCTCCAGTATTAGCAAGACCAGATTATAGTAAGCCATTCATGATCTTCTCATTTGCCTCCCCACATACTGTAGCCGCAGTAATTTTACAGAAAAATGAAAAGGGGTATGAACAACCCATCACCTTTTTTAGTCAGGTACTTCGAGATGCTGAACTAAAATACAAAATTCTAGAGAAGCAGGCATATGCTTTGGTGAAGTCCTTAAAGGCATTCCGGATGTATGTCTTACAGTCAGCCATCACTTCTTGTGTACCTACGGCCGTAGTTAAAGTTATTCTGATTCAAGGGGATAGTGAGGGCCAAAGGGAAAAATGGATCACTAAGATCCAAGAATACGAATTAGAGATTCGCCCCACAAATCTCATTAAGGGACAGGGTCTAGCCAAGATTTTGTCTGAGTCTAATTGTCAAGATCTAGGAATAAATCTATCCATGGGAATTGGAGAGTTGTCTAGAGACATGAAGGAACAACCCGAGATAGAAACGACCGTGCAAAAGACCCACATGAAGTATCTTATCAGTGTTTGGTATAAGGATATTGTGGAATATCTTTTAACTCTCAGGTGCCCTCCAAACTTAGATAAGGCTAAATATTGAACGTTGAGGTTGAATTCACAGAATTATATCGTTGCAAATGGCCGATTATATTGGAAGGATAGGATCCTTTGGGAATATTTCTCTTGTGCCTTACAGAAATGGAAGTGGAGGAAGTTATGTCCGAATTCCATGAAGGCATTTGTGGAGGGAATTATAGCTGGAGGTCTACAGCCCATAATATATTGAAGGCAAGTTTCTTCTGGCCCAAATTTTTTGGGGATGTGCATGCTCGAGCCAGGGCCTATGAAAAGTGTCAGAGGTTTGCTGAAAAGCAGAAATTCACTCCCTTACCTATGATCCCAATACATATAGAAGAACATTTTCAGAAATGAGGGATAGATTTCATCGAGGAAATTCACTCGCAATCTAGTGGCCAACATAAATGGATCCTAATCGCCACTGACTACTTCACCAAGTGGGTAGAGGAAATACTAGCAAGGAACACAAATGATGTAGTGGTGATTAAGTTCCTAGAAGAAAATATTATATCCAGATTTGGCTGCCCGACTAAGATTGTGACAGATAATGCACAGGCTTTCAAGTCTGTAAAATTCACTACTTTCTATCAGCAATACCATATCACCCTGGGGCACTCCATATCCTATTATCCTCAGGGGAATGGATTGGATGAGTCTTCAAATAAGACATTGGTAAGAGCACTAAAGAAAACTATAAATGAAAGTTAGAAAAATTTGGATTCCCAGCTGAAATTCGCACTATGGGTGAACAGAATCACAAACAAACGATCGACAAGAAAGTCCCCATATGAACTATTCTATGGTAGAGCAACATTTTTCCCAATACAGCTTGCCTTGCCTGTGGCTAGGTTCCTTCAAGATAGTCAGGAAGAGCCCAATGATCTTACTAGAAGAATAAATCAATTGGTTGAGTTAGAAGAGACTCGAAGCCAAGTAAATGATCATTTAGCATAGTACCAAGAGAAAATTAAAAATTCGTTTGATCAACATGCCAAAGACAAAGAAATGAAATCAGGGGATTTAGTACTAAGGTGGGACATTAGGAGAGCAGACAAAGGTAAACATGGAAAGTTTGACCCCCTGTGGTTTGGACCTTTCAAAATTGTTGAAGTTAAAGGTAATAACAACTTCACACTGGAGAATTTGGAAGGTGATGTGATTGAGACACCCGTAAATGGGCAGTTCCTAAAGCCCTATTTCCAAAACTGATCCAGGTCTTGGAGACCGTTGTATTATAGTGTGTATATATTTTTCATTTCTACTTTCATAGTTGATATTTGTTTCACCATGTGAATTTTTGAAAATTTTGAAGAGACTCTGGCTTTCAAAGAATGAGTTACAAGTGGTATGCGGAGTTCTCGACACATCTGAGGACGAACCTACCATCCCTAGGTGGAGCCAATGTTGTTATGATAACCCTCATCTTACAAGGTTTGGCAAAAAGATAACTTGAGGCAAGAAAAGAAATAACCTTGGGAAGTGTAAGCAGACCAAATAGATATGAGGGAAGTATGAAAACCCTCCCCTCATAGAAAAAATGCGGGCAAAGGAGTAAATGGTGCGTTACAGCTAAGCAAAGAGGCCGCAGGCCATACATGGGACAGTCTAAGTATCGCTGCCATGTGGAGGGATTCCGGGGGTACCAAGGATGGTATAAGGAGGGCAGAGATATACCCCCCAGAATGCATGACATCACAAGTTGGTGGGGGTAGATTTTGATCATTCTGTGGGGTGGTGGTGCATCGCGAGGAGACTTCACAGGTGCCTGCTGGAACTCTTCAGTGGGCCCCTCAAGACTAACAGGTGGCACGAGTAAAATAAAAGGTAAGGTAAGTCAAGAAAGTTGGTACACGACCAGTACTGGTATTTAACCTGGCGCGTGGCTCACACCTACCCAAATCCTGGTAGCCAATAGACAAATTCCACGTGCCTTAGTGTTGATGTCCTTATGACATCATTCCTCCAAGTTGTTACCCAAGCCTCGTTTTTCGTAAATCTATGGCCTGTTTAACCCTATCTTATGCCCATTTTTGGTAAAATACTTATTTTTACGAACTCGCCGAGTAGTTAAGCTTGTATTACAGCACCAGGTCACTTTCAACCCCTATGTAGCTTTCCCTCTCAGGTTTTCCTCAGAGGTTAGAGGTATTTTTTCATTCCTGCATCTTACAGTTTTCCTTCCGCTTTAATTTTCAAAATGGTCATCGCGGGAGTCAAGTCCAGAAAGTCTGAACCTGAAACCCTTGAAGCCCACAAATTTAGGGCCGTCCCTAGACCTAAGCCTCTCATTGGCACACAGGCTCGTATCCGTGACCCGCAGTACCCTTTCAATGTCTCTCGTGTCAGACCCAACCTATTAGAAAGCCATGTGAAATGCCAAGACCGGTTTAGAGTCATTCGGTCTGGCCTATATTAACAAATTGTTCCGCCCACCTTTCCAGTCACCTAGTTCATATGTTGGCTCAGAGATGCCTACAACGAACGCAGGGATGTATTTCTTTCGGCTCAGGGAAATAAGGTTTTCCTTATATCCCTGAGCTCATTAAAGAAGCCCTTTTTTTTCCTCAGAGCCAAGAGTATGTCGAGTTCACAGAGCTGTGCCTGTCTCGTCAGTTTCCAAATTACCTTGGAAATAATAGACTGAATTCCTCTCTTCCATCTCAGACTCTTGTCTCACATCTATCCCGTCTTCGGATATGGTGCCCTTGACCGCATTCAAAAAAAATCTCCAGCCTGTTCTCACTTTCATCTCAGGGTTGCTAGGTCTCAGAGAGGTCGAGAGGGTTTCGAAAGAATGCATAGCCCTCCTTTGGATCATGTCCTAGTCGGGTGTCATTTTTTATATCCCCACTTTCTTGGCCTCGGCCATTCAAACTTAGTTTCAAGAACTACCCTCTTCGGGGGATTTCCATTTCTGTTCACTTGTGTTTTACCTCTTTCTGTTTGAGCATGCTAACAAGTTCAAAGCTTTGGGCCTCAAAAAAATCTCAAGTACGAAAAGCCAGCTAAGAACTGTCTTTGAGTGGATCGTCTCAGTATGTCAACAGCCTAACGGGAGGTGTTACTCAAGGTTTTTGAACGAGTTCATGACCATTGCCTACACCATACTTCACGACAGCCCCCCACCCAGGATTTTTCCTTAGAAGAATTATTGGCTATATTTTGGTGATGAGGAAATCACAGGGGACTGGTACTTTTTTGATGACTACACTGAGATTAGAGTTCATGGTGCAGATGTACCCCCCTATCACCTGTCATTTTTCCCTGCTATGTGGGTTTTCGCCCTTGAATACATACGTAAAATCCTGAAAGTAGACCAGTTCCACTTTTTCCCTACAAAGAAAGGCTACATCCTCAAGCTCCCAACCACCATCGGCCCTTTTACTGTAAACTCAAGACACACCCTCTCCATAGTGGAGACACTGCTTCAGGGGATGGATTTAGTGTTGCAGAAAGTTTAGACCTATGACCCGATAGGAATTCTCTCTAATAGGAAAAGAAATATTAGGTCCACTGCATATGTGCATGAGACTAGGCCCTTCATTGAATTGAGAGCTAACCTTGACACATGGCCTTTGGCTTCGAACATGGAGGCTGAATCTTCAGCTACAGAAGGAAGGGGTGACACCGCTTCAACGAGTACAGGAAGGAAAGGGCAGACTAATGAGGCCGATTTTTCAGAGGAACCAGAAGGTTTGGATACAGGAGAGGGCTCCCATCCCTCCAAGAAACATAGAATTGATGATGTGGATATTCTCTGGGATGAGCCACCGCAAGAGGAACTAATCCAATATGGGGAGCCTGACAAGAGCAAGGCTGGTTCTAGGGTAAATTATGATGGTGCTTCCTCTTCATAACCCTCTGGGATATCACAGGCCATTTCAATAAATAGAGCTGAAGGAAGGGAAGAAATTGAAAATAGAAACTAGACAGTAAGGGAAAAACTCCGAGTAGAATTGGCTGGGTTCCTGGATAAATGTCATACCCGGCTCACCTCAGAGTTGGATATGGATAAAGAACAGTTGATAATAGCTATCATAGAGGCAGTGCTAGACCCCACTGCTAATGAAGTTAGCTACTGAGCCTTGGAGGTTTCTGTGAATCTAGCAAAGGTACCTTTAACTGAAAAACTTGGCCTTCACCAATGCATCGAGGATATGCTAAGGGACGAGGTTGTGAAGCTTGCGCTCACACTAAGGAAGCTAGAAGACAAATAAAAAGAGGTATTAGAGAATCAGAAGAAATAAAGGGCTAGTTCTAGGGGCATCATCAACAACCTCCACAATATCGTAAGGATAATGAGTGAAAAAGGAAGCGAAAAAGAAGGAATTCAGAAGAAAATCATCCTAGATTTAGAGGTCAAGAACTCAGAGTTGGGGAGGAGACTCAACATCCCCCGTGGGGAATATATACAACCTGAGGAATTAGCCCAAGCCAAAAGGGAGAAATCAGCCCTCACTGATAGCATTGCTTGGGAAAGGGATGAGAATGCGAAAACGACTGCAGAAATGGTTGCCCTCAGGCATAGATTGGCTGAATTGCAAGGGAAATAAGACACAAATGTTTGCGTGACTCCAACTTCCAGTACACCAGCTGCCACTCTAGCACACCTAACCAAGGCTCTATCAAACCTACAGGTCTCAGAAAAGCAAGGCCATACAACACAACAGAAAGTTCAGGAGTTGGTAGCTAGGTTGGAACAAAATGATAAGGTAATAGTGGCCCTCCAAGAAGAGGTAGAAGGATCAAAAAGGGAGAAGATGCAGCAGGAAAAGGTCATCAATGATCTGAATAATTAGATGAAAGGAAACGCAACCCTCCTAGAAGCTAGGCGCCTCATCTAGATTGACATTATATCGGAGGTAAGGAAACGTTGGAAGTATATTATGTTAATGGATGATAAGAAGATTGTTGTCTGATTATTCAAAGGGAAGTTGCAGGAAGGACAAGCAGAAGCCAAGGAAAAGGTGTTTATGGCTAAGAAGTATATCACTTACCTAAATGGATTGGACTCTAAAGAGTTGGTTGTCCAAGGGATTGAACATCGTTTCAGGGGAGTGATGGAAATCAGAAGGGTAATTGAGAAAGAGACTTCGTGTGTAAATGCGTTGAGTGGTTTGGAACATGTTTCCAAGGGAGTGGAGAAGTTTGAGCAAGAGTGGGATGAGCTGATGAAAGTAGGCCTCCCATCATGTTGGGAGCCTGCAATGGCCGCGTTTTCAAGTCTAACTAGTTACGAAGAGAAGCTGACAACTGTTATGAATTAGACCAATCTTCTCTATGACAAAACCACTCGCCTGAAAGCTGAAACCATAATTTCTACCCTGGGAAATGAGATTTCCCTTATTTTTCAGATTAAACAGTGCTTGGCCATCCATATGGATTACTCAGAATTGACTGATATACAGAACTTAGTGGAGATTTTTTCCACTATGTGCCCACCAAGGATGACCATATGGCAGAAATGCAATGAGTATGTAAATGTACCAGTTGCCACGCCATCCCTCCAATCCCCGCCTCCTCAGAAGCATAAAGCTGGATCGTCTGCGTCATCGGTGCTTCCAACTCAATCAGCGGCAGCTACACCCCATTTCTCTAAAAAATGATGCTCATGATCCGGCCCTAGTGGCATTTTTACTTGTTATTTTTACTTTGTAATATCGGGGGAAATTTTCATTTCACCCTATGCATTTTATTTTCTGTTTAAGTTGTTTTGTTTTCGGTAGGTGTCTTTCCTCATCATCAATTTTGATTTTGATAGAGACAAGCAACATAAAAGATATTTCTGTAAAAAAATATTGGTCTAAAAATATCTTTTGCGAACAGTCAACAGGGGATTATCAAAGAAAGAACCTAAGTTTATGCAAGGGTTCCAGATTTTCCAGAACAGAGACTGTTAGTTGTAAGCGATCCTTTTTGTAAATTTTTAAGGATTTTTAGTGGTTTGTGTTGAAGAATCCCGTTGGAAAATAAAAGTGTATTATTCTGTTGTGAGATGGATTCCTAGTGAGATCAGTCATATTTTTGTATGCCCTCTGTTATACTCTAATACAAATTTTTTTTCGACATTTCATCACTCTCTTTATATTATAAGCTATCAGAATGCAAGTGATTGATTAACTGGATGTGAATTTATCTATTAAAAGATACTCATGTATATTGGTCTATGGCGCTTTAAATATGGCTTGAAGCTTTGATATTATGTTCATATGTTATATCTCATTTACTCAGATTTCCTCTTATATTAGCTGGTGATAGATTCTTATATGAAAATAAGCCTATATGTAGTTAATACTTTCTTCATTTGCCGCCGTTGTTACCAGACTTCTTATTTTGATAACTATGCAATGTGTTTCATGTTAGGCCCTCATCACAATTGTTTAAATCTAGATCCATCTTTGATAATGTTCTTATAGACCCTTATTGTTTTACTATTGGACACTTTTTCTGGTTTATCTTTGTTCCTGATGTCTCGATCGCACCTTATGAAGTTTCAAAACAAATTCTGAACAAGAGGTTTTACATTCCTGACCATAGAAATTTCTTCCAAATCCTCTTAATCTTAAGATGTCCTAGGAATTGGTCCTTTTCAACTCAAGTCTTTCTCTAGGAGCGAAAATATGCCCATCTACTTTGCCATGTGGTTCTCCAATAGTTTTGGTTCCAAAGAAGGATGTGACTTGGCGCATGAGTATCGATTTCCGTTCACTAAATAAAATCATGGTAAAGAATCGTTACCCACTCCCACGTATTGATGATTTGCTTGATTAGTTAAAGCATGCAAATCATTTCACTAAGTTAGACTTACGAAGTGGTTATCATCAAGTTAGAATAGTTGAAGAGGACATTTGGAAAAATTCTTTCAAAACTAGACAAGGATTGTATGAGTGGTTAGTTATGCCATTTGGCTTAACAAATGCAACAACTGCTTTCATGAGAGTCATGAATGATGTACTTAGAAAATTTATAGATGAATTTGTCATTTTTTACTTAGATTACATACTTATATTTATAAAATCAACAAAAGAACATGTCATGCATGTGAACAAGGTACTTGATGTCTTGAAGAAATAACAATTATTTTTAAAGATGTCAAAGTGTGAGTTTGGTAAGACTTCATTGATGTACTTGGGACACATTGTTGGAGGAGGTGAGTTGAAGATCGATCCTTCCAAAGTTGAGGGCATTCTAAATTGGCCCAAGCCCAATACAGTTACAGAGGTAAGAAGCTTCTTAGGAGTAGAATAGTATTGGAGGAAATTTATTGATAATTTTTTTTCCATTGTAGCTCCATTACATGCATTGACAAGTGTGAATAAAGTATTCCATTGGGGAGATGTAAAACAGAAATAATTCTATTCTTTGAAGAAAAATATAAGTTCAACACCAGTTTTAGCACTTCCAGATCTTAGACAACCATTTGAGATCCAAACATATGCAAGTGATTATGCTATGGGAGCAGTGCTCATGCAGCATGGTAAGCCTATCTCGTTTCATTCTAAAAATTTTAATGGAGCTGTAACTAAATATCCCACCTATGATAAAGGGTTATATGCATTGGTACAAATTGTAAATAAATGGAAGTGTTGTGGATGATTTTTTCACCCTCCTAGAGACAGCCTAGAGTTGCCATAGACCAGTGCCTAGGACATCTTAATATAGCAAGGAGTCCTTTATAGTTTGGGTTGTCAGGCCAAGGGACTCGCCTACTATCTCTTGTTCTAAACAAGGAAATTGAATTAGATTTAATTGGTCCAAATTCTCTCTCAGAAACTGATACAAGGATAGGAGTAAGGTAAAGACACCGTGTAAAACTTCAGCATGAGAATATTAGACAGTTAAGAGACCGCTTAACTGTAATGAGGGCCGGTTCATATAATATACCACAGAAATCAAACATCAAGAAGTGCAGGCAGTGAAGAAGCATAAGAAGATATTACTGGCAAAAGGGCGCATCAATTTACGAATCCTTAAGCCATTAATATAGCAGAAATTATGAAATGAGTGAACATGGAACAACATATCACTTCTAGGCCTATTTAAAGCACTTGACTAATTCCAGAAAGGGCACCACTTAAGATGAATCCTTACTGCAAACTAGTGAGCCACTCGCATTCTAGAACATGATACAAGAAGAAAGTTTGCATGAAAAAGGATGATATATTAACATATGAGAGAAATTACATACTGCAATATACCAAAGACCAGAATCCTCAATACAGTCATAACCCCTCCTCACTGAGACCCAACGGGCTCTGAAACTTCATACAGAAATGTCACAAGATGTATACAATAGTCTTCTCGCTGCACAGCTTGCTTACAGAAATCTGGAACCCTAACAATGTCTTCTTTGTTGGTACTTATAGAGAAGACTAAAACTTCTAGAGGAGGGGGGAAAGGAAAAGAGCAATTAATGACTACATTTCAATCCAATGGCGGAAAACACTCGCGCCTTTTTATGAATGACAAGTTATAAATAAATACCTAACCACCTATATACAGAAATTAATGCTGGGAGATAAAAATCTCTTTGTGTACAAGATGGAAATAATAAAATATATACAGTGAGATGCCTTCAGCCAAGAAAGATCTGCTACCGTAAGGGTTTAGAAATGTCCTGTAATTCTGTACTGTACTATTCGGCTCTTAGCTCTGCATTTGAATTCCGAAGCTTTAAATGCAGGATGAATTCTTCTGGAGGGTTCTGGGAATTTACATCTGTGTTTTCTTTAATAATGGTCATTTCTTGGACCTACCCTCCGCTTCTTCATTAAACTTTATCCACAGAAAACGTCCTTTATGGGCCCTCGACATTTGTAGCAGCAGCAGTTTAGAATATCTTCCTGCAATTCTGTAACCTGCAAAACCTTCAAAATTATTAGAAAAATGGACACATACAAAGGCGGGAATGATGGAGGTTGAAATGGGGAAGATGAGGAGGATATGGACGGAAGAAGACAACACTCAGGGTGGTGGAATGAAAACGATGGAGGTTTTGCGAATGGGTGAAATGTGACACAGTATGGTCGCGGAGAAGAAAAATAGCGATGAATTACGTATTAAACATATAAAAACATATATATATCTATATATATATATAGGCGCGGGGACATAATATGGATGTATGGGGGAGAGACACATAGGCACATGGGAGACTAGTGGGGGAGACGACGTGGCGGGTAAGTTGATGGGCGGAGGCGTGAAACAGTGACACGGTGGCGGACTGTGGGACGTGGCGGGACATAACAATGGACGGACGGTTTAATTGTATCTCCGTCGTCGGATTGGAGATCTAGAGATCCGACGGTCTCTGTGGACCCCGCTGACCGGCCATCAGTTGAAGTTTAACGCGCGGGGAATGGGCGGTTTCCTGCTCGTACCCCAAAACACGTGGCGCGTCCTGTGTGGAATCGCTGGTGTTCGGTCCGATACCGCCATCCGACAAGAGTGGTGCGGGGAAAAAGGCTGGTTTTGCTGCGTGTTGCAGCCATATGTGGGGTCCTCTTTCTTCAATGACCACCGCGCCGTTGATTTAATTGAATCGGACGGTTGTAAACGGCGCCCGGGACTCAAACGATAAGCCCCCTTTCCCTGGCCTGCGGTCCTGGACTCGGGTCATATGAAGATCAAGGCGGGAGGGGCTAAAATCAAAAGGGCTTTGGTCCGACACATAAAATACGAATTTTAAACATTCGAACAGCGTATTTTTAGAGCAGCAGGAGGGTTTTTAGCCATAAAATATAAAGGAAACAGGTTTAACAGGGATCGATGGCTAAAACTGAATGGAGGGAAAAGTGTACAACATTCGGCTCCATCTGGGGACGGCATGCCCGACTTCGGGTATGTCGAGAACACGCAGACCGTTCAAAACTTCAATTCTGCTACTCAATTTCTCCTGCGCTTCTCCTTCTGGTAACTATCAGCATCCCTTTTCCCTTAAAATGAAAGCAATTTATATACAGTATATACAATCCGGTACTCTTCACTTGGGTCAGAATTGAAAATATGGCTTGAGGAATTGGCCATTCACGGGCGTATCCAGCAAATCACCCTGTAGGTTCTCCAACATAAAAGTATTATTCCCCCCTTGACTCACGATTCTGAATGGACCGAACCATAATGGATCAAACTTAGCGTGCTTGCCCTTTTCTGCTCTGCGAACATCCCATCTAAGAACCAGGTCTCCAATTTGGAAATTTCTATCCTTTGCGTGCTGATCAAAGACCTTCTTCATTTTTTCCTGGTATTCTATTAGTCTCTGGTCTACCTGGTTCCTCGTCTCCTCCAATTCTACCAACTGATTAATTCTCCTAATCATCTCGTCTGGTTCTTCCTGGTTTTCCTGCATAAAACGTGCCACCGGCAGTGCCAATTGCACAGGAAACACTGCAGCCCGCCCATACACCAGCTCATATGGAGACTTGCCTGTTGCTCTTTTGCTGGTTATCCTGTTTTCCCACAGAGCAAACTTCAACTGAGAGTCCCAGTTCTTCTGGTTTTCGGCTATTGTTTTCTTGAGGGCCCTTACCAGGGTTTTATTAGATGATTCTGCTAAACCGTTCCCCTGGGGGTAATATGTCGTGGAATGAGTTAATACAATATTGTACCTTTGGCAGAAACTTACAAATCTGGCAGACTTAAAAGCTTGAGCATTATCAGTTACAATCCTTGCAGGACAGCCAAACCTAGATATGATATTATCTTCTAAAAAATTCATGATTACAGCATCTGTAGCCCTTCTTGTAGGTATGGCTTCCACCCATTTCGTGAAATAATCTGTAGCTGTGAGTATCCATTTATGTTGGCCGCTTGATGGGGGGTGTATTTCTCCTATAAAATCTAATCCCCATTTCTGGAGGGGTTCATTTACGTGAACTGGAATCAAGGGCAAAGATGCTAATTTCTGCCTTTCTGCAAATATTTGGCATTTGTCACATGCTCTGACCCAAGCAAAGGTATCTGAATACAATTTTGGCCAGTAAAATCCAGCCTTCAAGATTTTATTGGTGGTAGCCCTCCAGCTGTAGTGTCCTCCACATATTCCTTCATGGAATTCTGTCATTATATTCTGCACTTCGTTTTCTGTGAGGCATAACAGCAATATACCCAAAGGGTCTCTCCAATAGAGCTGTCCATTTGCAATGACATACTTCTGAGACCTCATCCTTACAGCTCTGTATTTTTCCTTGTCACATCCTAGAGGACAGCTAAGCGTCAACAGGTATTCAACTATTTTCTTATACCAAGGACTAGTCAGATACTTCACATGTACCTTTTGTGTGGCCATTTCTAGTCCATGTTGCTCCTCTTTTTTTTTTTATTCTTCATTTGCGATCATGGATAAATTAATGCCCAGAGCCTGATGATTAGATTCAGATAACATCTTGGCAAGTCCCTGTCCCTTGATCAATTTAGTAGGCTTTATGTCTAGATCATACTCCTGGATTTTTGCAATCCATCTTCCTCTTCTGCCCTCACTGTCTCCCTGAACTAGAATGTCCTTTACAGCTGCTGTGGGAACATAAGCAGTAATATGGGATTGCAAGATATAAACTCTAAAAGCTTTAAGGGACTTTACCAGAGCATATGCCTGCTTCTCCAGTATATTATATTTCAATTCAGCATCATACAATACCTGACTGAAGAAAGCTATGGGTTGTTCATATCCTTCTTCATTCTTCTGCAATAACACTCCAGCAATTGTATGAGGTGAAGCAAATGAAAATACCATAAATGGCTTGCTATAATCCGGTCCTGCTAACACGGGAGCTTCGACAAATGCTTGTTTAATTCTTGTAAATGCATCCCTAGACTCCTGGGACCACTTAACTTCACTGTCCTTTTTCAACATATTGGTAATGTGCCTAACTATCTCTGCATAGTTAGGAATGAATCTCCTTAAAAAGTTTATCCGGCCCAAAAATACTTGTACTTCTTTCTTATTTCTTGGCAGAGAAATGCTATTTATTACTTCCACTCTCTTAGGATCAATTTTTACACCATCCTTAGTCACAATATGTCCTAAGAGTTTTCCTTCGTCTAATGCAAACAGATATTTTTGGGGATTAAGAGAAAGGCCGTACCTTCTGCATTTTTCGAAAGTTCTTCTTAGATGTTCAATATGCTCATCATCATTCTTTGAGAACACTGTGATATCATCAAGATATACTACTAGAAACTTGTCATGTTCTCCCACAAAGGCTATGTCCATTGCCCTTTGAAAAGTAGCACCTGCATTAATCAGTCCAAATGGCATCCTTGCATACATAAAGGTACCCCATGGCGTGGTAAACGCAGTCTTCTTCTGATCTTCTGGGAAAATAGCTACCTGATTGTAGCCTGAAAATCCATCCATCATTGACATTCTGGACGCTCCCACCACTTTCTGTAGGATGTGATCCATTTTAGGCAGTGGATAGTTGTCCTTGAGGGATGCTCTATTCAAATTTCTGAAGTCTACACACAGCCTGATTTCTCCATTCTTTTTCCTGACAGGAACAAGATTCGCTATCCATTCTGAGTACCTCAAGGGCACAATTATTTTGGCCTTCAACAATTTTCTAATTTCTTTCTCAATTGAGGGAAGAAGCAGGAGATTAATCTGCCTGAGCTTCTGTTTGTATGGCTTTGCATCTTCCCTGAGTGGAATCTTGTGCTGTATAACGTTTACATCAAAAGTTTTTAGGTCCTCATAGGACCAGGCAAAAACATCTTTATAAGACTGAAATAACTTCAAATACTTTTCTTTATATTCTTCTGAGATTCTTTTAGACAATTTAACAATCTTGGGATCAGTAGCAGTACCCAGATTTAAATCTCTCATTTGATCTTCTTCTACTGCTTTATTCGGCTGCATGGGAACATCATTCTTATTGAATAGTCTTTCTAGAGGTACTAGTCCTCTAGGGATGACATTTCCTTTTAACTGCAATACTCTGTTTCCTGCTATATTCTCTTCCCATTTACCTTCAGCAATATTTTCAGCTTCTTCCTCCTCATCATCATCAATTTCCATACCCGTGAATTCTCCCACTGTCTCCATGAATCTCTTCATCTGTTCGTCATCTTCAAAGACCTGCCAATGCTTAATATTGTCTGGGATAGATGGTCTGTAACGTACCTCTACTTCATATCTTAACAATGGGTTCTGAGGAGGTCGGAACGTACTAGCAGCCACAGCAAGAGAGTCTGCTATTCTGTTATGCTCCCGGGGCATGAACTGTATGTTAAATGCTAAGAAGAAATTTTCTATCATGTCCCATACTTCGTTTCTATATGCTCTGAGCCGGGGATGTTTAGCTTGACATTCATTCTTAATCTGCCTCACTATTAGCTCAGAGTCCCCGAACACTTTCAAACATTGGATGCCCATATTTCTAGTTGTCTGTAGGCCCAGTAACAATGCTTCATACTCATCTACATTGTTGGTAGCTTCATACTCCAGTTTGAAAGACAGTGGTACCCATTTTCCTGCAGGGGAGATTAACAATACCCCAGCCCCATTACCTTCTCTGGAATTTGCTCCATCAAAATGCAAAGTCCATACTTCTGATTCCTGACCTTCCTTGGATTGCTCGGCTTGGAATTGACCAGAGGGGGACTCATGTGCATAGTCTTGACTCTCTTCTAACACAAAACATGAGAAGTCACCCTCTTTATTATAAACTGGAGAATTGTCTGAGCAATCCGCAGTGGTCACCATTTTAACAAATCTGGTCTCCCTATACAGCCTCCTCTCCTGACCACCAAAGACTGGGACAGTGGCATATGTCAGGTCCAGTTTAATCGATCCCCCAATCTTAGTACCCCAGGACCTTGACAACAGCATGCCAAAGCGAGCTGGGATATCAGCGACCACAATGTCCATGACCACACTTTTAACTGGGATTTGAGCTAGGTTGACTACTAAATCTTTTATCATTCCCAAGCATTTAACCCTCTTAGAATCAAATGAATATAAATCTTTATATGGCCTTGTAATCTGCAGCCCCAGTTGCTCCATGACGGACAAAGGCATAAGATTATGGGAAGCCCCAGAATCTAGCATACAATTGTGAAGCAGCAGGTCATGAATGACTAGGGACACATAAAAGGGCGGAGTAGAAGGGTCTACCTCCTCAACGTGTGGGCCAAATACTACCATGGGTCTTTCTTCTTGAAGATTTAGACTATCAGGTGTAATTGGAAGTTCAGGAAGAGGTATGAAAGAGGTAACCTGAGACTGATATACAGGCTGTTTTAATAATTCAGTCAGAGGAACAGGAATCTTAATCTTTTCAAGCTCTCTTTGCAAATTAAAAGTAGATGTGGACTTTTCTATCATTACTTCTTTTGACTCCTTATCCTCAACTGAGGACTTGACTTCTTTTGACACTGGCTCAGCATTAGGAGGGCTGGCTATTTTGGAAGAAGAAGGAATTAGATCATTTGACTGCAAGGGGGTATTTAGAAAATTCTTACCTTTTTCCACATTCTTCCTTGTTGCTGACTCCTTCTGAGCAGATGCTTATTTCTGAGGTATTTCTTCCTCCTGCTCCTGAGTTCTGGTCCTCTTCCTTGAGGATCTGAGATCATATCTGACGTTGAACTGGGCTTCCATGAAATCAGCAAATTGCTTGCAGTAATGGTCAATCTCAGCTTCTTCATCTTCTGCTTGCACTGGGCACTCCATATCATTATTATTTGAAAAGGCCAGGTTTGAATCTTCTAACCCATAAGCTGCATCTCCAGTGGAGTCATCTACTGGTCCTTCCAGGTACAAGGGATGAGGCACCTGATCTTGCTGCTCCCTTGTCTCTCTCGGCAATATTTGGAGAGGTGGCCTTTTATACTGGGGATTATATCCTCTGTTCTGAGCATTGTAATAATTCTTGGGGGCTGCATTTTTAGCTTCTAGTTCCATCTTGACCATCTTCTTTATCATTTTACCTATTTCATCCATTTTATCTGAATCTTTATCCTGGTTAGAGGTAGAAACTTCTTCTTTGCCTTTCCTCCTGGCATCTGGTTCAATTTTCCCTTTTAACTTTCCTGTAGAGGAAAAGTTCGCTTCTAGTTCCAGGGCATCTGATTGTGCATCATCAAGTGTGGCAGGTTTTCTTTCCCTTAAGGAAAATCCAAAGTCAAAATCAAAGGCTGCTATGAAAATTATTTTGGCAGCAGCTTCATTTGGCTTCATCTCCGGAGGCAAGCTTAGATACAACTTGTTGAATCTTTTGATGCATTCTGATACCCCTTCATTCTGTTTCTTCTTGATAGTATTAAACTCAGTAAGGCACATTCCATAATCCTTCTTTTCTCCCCACTTCCTGAGAAAAACGTTTTCCATCTGATCCCAGGTTGTCACAGAACGATTTCCCAGTGTTTTAAACCATTTTCTAGCTTCACCTTCTAAAGACTGCACAAATAATCTCAAAACTACATCCAAGTGTTCAACATTCAAATTTTCTGCAAAGGAGCAGAAGGTCTCGAGATGTTTCTGAGCATCTATATCATTTTCACCATTAAACCGTGGCAGAATCTTCAGATAATCCTGTGGCATATCATTCAACACTTGGGGTAGGGCCAGAGGAGCATATTTGTTCAGGAGAAAAGCAGTAACATTGGCCATTGGAGGCGGTGGGGGGTGCACAACAGTCTGAGAAACGAAAGAAGGGAAAGAAGTAGGGGAAAGCGGAGTGTGAATAACAATGGGAATATATTGGACCGAGGCCTGAGGTGTGGATGGGAATAGTTCTCAGTTAACAGGGGCTACTTCGGTGACCTCTTTAATTTCCTCAGCCTCGAAAACAGGATAAGATTCTTCCCTAATTAAAGCACTTCCCCTACGTGGGGTTTCTAGGTAAAACTCGGGATTTTCTGTTCTAACTTCTTGAGAAGAAGAGGGCGGATAATCTTCGACAGAACACTCGGAACCTTCAGCACGGGCTGACTTCCTCTCCTTCCAAATTCTTTTATGAATAATTTTCTCCGGGTCAGACACGTAGGGTGTTTTCAGTTGAGCTGTATCTGACCTCAAATGCGGTCTATGGGGAGCCAGGACTACCGATAAGGTTTATCAGATAAGGATCAGTGGAGTCGCCAAGGTGAGAAATCTGCAACTCTTCACCTCTCTATGCTCACCTAATTAGAGAGTGAAATAAGATGTCGAAAACCCAGGGAAACTGATATTCTTGAATTCGTTTCCCCGGCAACGGCACCAGAAAGATGTTGTGGATGATTTTGTCACCCTCCTAGAGACAGCCTAGAGTTGCCATAGACCAGTGCCTAGGACATCTTAATATAGCAAGGAGTCCTTTATAGTTTGGGTTGTCAGGCCAAGGGACTCGCCTACTATCTCTTGTTCTAAACAAGGAAATTGAATTAGATTTAATTGGTCCAAATTCTCTCTCAGAAACTGATACAAGGATAGGAGTAGAGTAAGGACATCATGTAAAACCTCAGCATGAGAATATCAGACAGTTAAGAGACCGCTTTACTGTAATGAGGGCCGGTTCATGTAATATACCACAGAAATCAAATATCAAGAAGTGCAGGCGGTGAAGAAGCATAAGAAGATATTACTGGCAAAAGGGCGCATTAATTTACGAATCCTTAAGCCATTAATATAGCAGAAATTATGAAATGAGTGAACATGGAACAACATATCACTTCTAGGCCTATTTAAAGCGCTTGACTAATTCCAGAAAGGGCACCACTTAAGATGAATCCTTACTGCAAACTAGTGAGACGCTCGCATTCTAGAACATGATACAAGAAGAAAATTTGCATGAAAAAGGATGATATATTAACACATGAGAGAAATTACATACTGCAATATACCAAAGACCAGAATCCTCAATACAGTCATAACCCCTCCTCACTGAGACCCAACGGGCTCTGAAACTTCATACAGAAATGTCACAAGATGTATACAATAGTCTTCTCGCTGCACAGCTTGCTTACAGAGATCTGGAACCCTAACAATGTCTTCTTTGTTGGTACTTATAGAGAAGACTGAAACTTCTAGAGGAGGGGGGAAAGGAAAAGAGCAATTAATGACTACATTTCAATCCAATGGCGGAAAACACTCGCACCTTTTTATGAATGACAAGTTATAAATAAATACCTAACCACCTATATACAGAAATTAATGCTGGGAGATAAAAATCTCCTTGTGTACAAGACAGAAATAATAAAATATATACAGTGAGATGCCTTCAGCCAAGAAAGATCTGCTGCCGTGAGGATTTAGAAATGTCCTGCAATTCTGTACTGTACTATTCGGCTCTTAGCTCTGCATTTGAATTTCGGAGCTTTAAATGCAGGATTAATTCTTCTGGAGGGTTCTGGGAATTTACATCTGTGTTTTCTTTAATAATGGTCATTTCTTGGACCTACCCTCTGCTTCTTCATTAAACTTTATCCACAGAAAATGTCCTTTATGGGCCCTCGACATTTGTAGCAGCAGTAGTTTAAAATATCTTCCTGCAATTCCGTAACCTGCAAAACCTTCAAAATTATTAGAAAAACGGACGCATACAAAGGCAGGGATGATGGAGGTTGAAATGGGGAAGATGAGGAGGATATGGACGGAAGAAGACAACACTCAGGGTGGTGGAATGAAAACGATGGAGGTTTTGCGAATGGGTGAAATGTGACACAGTATGGTCGCGGAGAAGACAAATAGCGATGAATTACGTATTAAACATATAAAAACATATATATATCTATATATATAGGCGCGGGGAAATAATATGGATGTACGGGGGGAGAGACACGTAGGCACATGGGAGACTAGTGGGGGAGACGACGTGGCGGGTAAGTTGATGGGCGGAGGCGTGAAGCAGTGACACGGTGGCGGACTGTGGGGTGTGGCGGGACATAACAATGGACGGACGGTTTAATTGTATCTCCGCCGTCGGATTGGAGATCTAGAGATCCAACGGTCTCTGTGGACCCCGCTGACAGGCCATCAGTTGAAGTTTAACGCGCGGGGAATGGGCGGTTTCTTGCTCGTACCCCAAAACACGTGGCGCGTACCGTGTGGAATCGCTGGTGTTCGGTCCGATACCGCCAGCCGACAAGAGTGGTGCGGGGAAAAAGGCCGGTTTTGCTGCGTGTTGCAGCCATATGTGGGGTCCTCTTTCTTCAATGACCACCGCGCCGTTGATTTAATTGAATCGGACGGTTGTAAACGGCGCCCGGGACTCAAACGATAAGCCCCCTTTCCCTGGCCTGCGGTCCTGGACTCGGGTCATATGAAGATCAAGGCGGGAGGGGCTAAAATCAAAAGGGCTTTGGTCCGACACATAAAATACGAATTTTAAACATTCGAACAGCATATTTTTAGAGCAGCAAGAGGGTTTTTAGCCATAAAATATAAAGGAAACAGGTTTAACAGGGATCGATGGCTAAAACTGAATGGAGGGAAAAGTGTACAACAGGAAGCATTACTTGATGGGGAAAGAGATCATTATCCATACCGATCATCAACCATTGCAGTACTTACAATCACATTCAAAGTTGTAGCAATCAAGACATTTCAGGTGGATGGATTTTCTACAACAATTTGACTTGGATATTAGGTATAAATAAGGAATTTACAATAAGGTAGTTGATATGCTATTTAGGCCTATTGTAAATTCAGCTATTATTCTCAAGCACAACTCTATTATTCATGAAATTTACATTGAACAATATGTAAATGATAGTGATTCTCAAGATGTGTATGAGAGCTTGAGTAAGGGAAACAAAAGTGAAGAATTAGATTATCATGTGCATAACAGTTTGTTGTATCACTTAGGCAAGTTATGTATTCCACAGGGAGAAAGAAACAATATCATAAGGGAAGCGCACACATCATTGATTGCATGACATTTTGGTGTAGGCAAGACAATAGAGAATCTCCAAAGGCGGTGCATGAATGAAAGTGTTTCTATTTTTATTAGAGGATGTTATTTATGTGCAACAAGTAAGCCTAGCAATAGGAAGCTTGGTTTGTACACACCACTTTCGGTTCCTTCTCATCCTTGGGAGAGCATCTCAATGGATTTTGTAGGAGGCCTTCCTATGTTAAGGAAAGGTCATGATTATTTGTATATTTGTATGATTAGAGTAATTTCTAATCATAAAAAATATTGATGCATTGTTTGACACGGGGTCACAAGAAAACTTGATTTTAGAAGAATTATTTAAAAAGCTTAACCTTGAAACTATACCACACCATAAACCATACCCTTTTGGATGGATAGTTAAGAATTCTAATTTACAAGTTACAAGGAAATGCATATTTATATTTTCTATTACTGAAAATTTTGTTGATGAAGTCAAATTAGATGTGGTTCCACTTGAAATTTCTAGAATTATCTTAGGAAGTCCATATCTGTATGATAGGAAAGCGTTATTTTATCACCATGAGAAAAAATATCATTTGATCAAGGATGGAGTGGAGTATATTGTGAGAGCTCATCGCAAGAAATTGAATATTTCTTTATTTAATGCAGGGAAAATGAAGATCTTGGTAAATGCAAGTAAAAATTTTGTGCTTCTCGTGATCAAGAGAAAGGATGATGTTGACTACGAATCCTTTGATGGATGTGATGACAAATTGAAATCTGATTTTTTTGATGTGGTAAGTCAACATGGCGAGATGTTTCAAGAACCAAAGGGGTTAATGCCCAAGAGGGGAATTTAGCATGAGATTCAACTGTAGCAGGATGTTCCACTTCCAACCATTGGTATGTATCTCATGTCAATTATCGAAAGTTTGGAAATTAAGAAGAAAATCCAATAATTTCTGAACAAAGGTATCATACACCCATCTACTTCGCCATGTGGTTCTCCAATTGTTTTGGTTCCAAAGAAGGATGTGACTTGGCGCATGAGTATTTATTTTCATGCATTGAATAAAATCATGGTAAAGAATCGTTACCCACTCCCATGTATTGATGATTTTCTTGATTAGTTAGAGCATGAAAATCATTTCACTAAGTTAGACTTACGAAGTCGTTATCATCAAGTTATAATAGCTGAAGAGGACATTTGGAAAACTTCTTTCAAAACTAGACAAGGATTGTATGCGTGGTTAGTTATGCCATTTGGCTTAAAAAATGCACCAACTACTTTCATGAGAGTCATGAATGATGTACTTAGACAATTTCTAGATGAGTTTTTCATTTTTTACTTAGATTACATACTTGTATTCAGAAAATCAAGAGAAGAACATGTCATGCGTGTGAACAAGGTACTTGATGTCTTGAAGAAATAGAAATTGTTTTTAAAGATGTCAAAATGCGTGTTTGGTAAGACTTCATTAATGTACTTGGGAAACACTGTTGGAGGAGGTGAGTTGGAGATAGATCCTTCCAAATTTTAGGGCATTATAAATTGGCCCAAACCCAATATAGTTACAAAGGGAAGAAGCTTCTTAGGAGCCGCACAGTATTGGAGGAAATTTATTGATAATTTTTGTCCATTGTGTAGGTTTTAACCCTGAACATAAATTATCTACACACGAATCTTATAACAAAAAATAAACAATAGCAAGAGCATAAAACATAAAACAGATAAACACAGAGATTTTTCCCCTAGATCCCAAATTGGGACGACCAGCTTGATTTTTCATTATATTCCTTTTAGTGTTACAACACATATATATACATGCCGAAGCATACATAAACCCCAATCCATAAACCATGGATTAGAACATAACCGTAGTTCCCTTGAACGGATCTAAAAAAATACCAGGGGTCGAAAACCATCGTACCCCAAAACCATGTGCAAACTCATGCACAAAACATGGGTGGGTCCGCATATGAGTGGGACCGCATACCAAAAAAAATTTCGCCGAGGCGCTGCCCCAGACCCCAACAGGGGGGGTTGCCGCCCCCTCTGTGACCCCCCTGCTGTGCTCGGTGCAACGTACAGCGCGTGTGGCTAGTCGTGGAAAGAATATAAAACACACCCAACATTCTCCCACTTGTTGTTTTCTTTCTACAGGGGGACATAGGAGAGCTTAGTCATTTGGAAAATTCTTCAACACCCATTGTTTCTCTACACCAAGAGAACTTCTGAGTGCTTACAAACTTCGTCAATGCATCTGCAACATTCTTCAAATTGTCCACCTTTACCAGCAACACCCTTTTAGCCTCAACCATATCTCTAACAAAGTGATATTGAACATCATTGTGCTTTGCCTTTGAATGATAAGCAGGGTTATTAGCCAAGAAAATTGCACTTTGGCTATCACAGCCTATCCTTATAGCTTGTTGTACCAACCCCATACTTGAACACAATCTCTGACACCAAAATGCTTCCTTTATTCCATGAGTGGCTGCTATGTATTTTGCCTTTGTAGTTGAAAGAGCCACTACAGATTGTCTTTTACTCATCCAACTGACTGCACCTCCAAATAGGTTAAACACATACCCACTTGTAGATCTTCTTTGGTCCAGATCTCCAGCCTAGTCTACATCAAAAAAACCATGAATGTCCAACATTCTTTCCAATCCTAGTCTTCCCTGGTAGCACAAGCCATAATCACTAGTGCCACGTAAATATATGAAAACCCGCTTCAATGTTGTACAATTCTCCTTCCCTGGGTTTGAAATAAACCTGCTCAATACTCCCACTGTATGTGCAATCTCTAGTCTAGTACAGACCATTGCATACATCATACTATCCACTGCACTTGCATATGGAACACCAGACATATCCTCCTCTTCTTCTTGTGTCTTGGGACACTGTTCAGCAGACAACTTTACACCTATAGGAATAGGAACATTCACCGGTTTACTATCCTGCATATTGAACCTCTGCAATATAGTCTCGACATACTTCCTCTGGTTTAACCAGAGCTTCCTCTTTGCCCAATCTCTCTTAATTTCCATGCCCAAAATATAGTTTGCGGCACCAAGATCCTTCATGTCGAATTTGGAGAACAGTTGGGTCTTCAAATCTTGGATAATTTCTTTGTCATTTCCAATCAACAACATATCATCCACATACAATACCAAATAAATAACACGGTCACCAATTAATTTAAAATAAACACGGTGATCCTCCTTGCTTCTGGTGAAGCCAAGTCCCCGTATATAGGTATCAAATTTCTGATACCACATCCTTGGTGACTGTTTTAACCCATACAGAGACTTCTTCAACCTGCATACCAATTCTTTCTTACCCTTCACCATAAAGCCTTCAAGTTGCTTCATGTAGATCTCCTCTTCTAGATCCCCGTGAAGAAATGTTGTCTTCACATCCATCTGTTCTATCTCAAAATCAAATGCAGCAGCAACAGATAAAAGTAATCTAATAGAAGTGACTTTGGCAACAGGAGAAAATATATCACCAAAATCAATTCCCGGCACCTGGGAATAACCTTTCGCTACCAACCGAGCTTTGTATTTCTCCACCTTGCCTTCTACATTCATCTTCTTCTTAAACACCCATTTGCTCCCAATGGGCTTCCTTCCAGCCGGCAACTCCACCAAATCCCATGCATCATTTTTGTGCAAGGATACCATTTCATCAACCATGGCCTCCTTCCATAGTTTTCCATCCTATGAATCTACTGCCTCCCTAACATTTCTGGGTTCATCATCAGTTATAGCTAAGGAAAAACCTGAACAGAAAGCAGATGGACTATACCTTTCTGGTTGCCTTCTTTCCCGAACTAATCTTCTCAAAGTTGGAGTTTGTGGCTCTTCATCTTCTGAGTCTTCTTCTGTTGTAGAGTCCGATTCATCCTCCTTTAGCTCAAACTCTATCTTCTCAGGTTCCTTTGGTAGGAATTCATGTTTAACAACATCTTTCACTTCTCTAAACACCACATCTCGGCTGTACACAACCTTCCTTGTTTCTGGGTTCCAAAGCTTGTAACCCTTTAAACCATCCTTATATCTAATAAAGATGCACCTTTCAGATTTATTATCCAACTTGGTCCTTTTCTCCTTTGGAACATGTACATATGCATCACATCCAAATACCCTTAGATGTGAAAGAGAGGGTTTCTTGCCAGTCCATACCTCATGTGGAGTCTTATCCTCCAACGCTGATGAAGGTGATCTGTTAACTAAGTAACATGCAGTCTCCACTGCCTCTGCCCAGAATTCTTGTCCTAACCCGGTACCACTGAGCATGCTTCTTGCCTTTTCCATCGGTGTTCTGTTCATTCTTTCTGCAACTCCATTTTGCTGAGGTGTGTATGGAGTAGTCTTCTGCCATGCTATACCACACTTCTTACATAACTCTTCAAATTCCTTCTTGCAGAACTCCCCACCATTATCTGTCCTCAACGCCTTTATCTTCTTCTCTGTCTGGTTTTCCACCAGAGCCTTAAATTCTTTAAATTTGTCAAAGACTTTAGATTTCTTCCTCAAGAAATATATCCATGTATTCCTTGAGAAGTCATCTATGAATGAAACATAGTACACATAATTTCCTAGTGATGGAACTGACACAGGTCCAAACACATCACTGTGCACAAGTTCTAATATCTTGTTCGCCCTCTTAGCACCAGAAGGAAAACTCACCCGATTCTGCTTCCCATATACACAATGTTCACAAAAATCGAAATCCAGAGAGAAATTAGACATACTTTCTACCATACCATTTCTATGCAGTATCTGAAGGCCCTTCTCTCCAATATGTCCAAGCCTTTGATGCCATAGCATGGTCTTTTCTCTAGAGACAGCTAGGCTTTCTGCTCCACTTTCAGGAACCATAACTATTAAACCCATCAATACTTGATGCTACCTTGTGGCTTGTACATAGTTCCAATCCAGAGACTCCACGTGTACAGTGCTCCGAACCATATTGCAAGCATCTTTCTCGAACATTTTTTTTACAACTACATCATCCATCTTGCTTACAGAAATCATATTTATGGCCAATGCAGGAATATGAAAAACACCAGGAAGTGTTATAATCCTTCCACCTTGTAGCTTTAGCTTGACCTTTCCATGTCCGACGATTCTGGCCTTCCTATCATCCCCTAGGAATACATCACCACCATCATATTTCTCATACTCGCAGAACCACTCTCGATGGGGAGCGAAGTGAAAGGATGCACCTGAGTCAATCAACCATGACTCATGATCTACATGTGTATTTGAAGAAGAAGCCAAATACACATCCCCACCTTCATCAGAGGTGGTTTTTGTCTCTGCAGAAGGACCTTCATCAGATGCCTTTCCTTTCTTAGGAGCTTTATATCTGCATTCCTTTTTGTAGTGCCCTTCCTTTCTGCATTTCCAGCACACCTTTACAAACTTTCTAGGGGATTTAGATCTCCCTCTAGATTTGGATCTCCCACTCGAAACCTTATTCTTGTTTCTGTTTTGGGACCTTCCTCGTACAGATAAGGCATCTCCATTTTGGCCCTCCATATTTCTCCGTCTCATTTCCTCCAACAGCAAGGCTGAGACAATGTCATCAAAATTCAAGGTAGTTGTATTTCTACCTATTGCAATAACTAGACTATCCCACGAGTTTGGTAGAGAACACAACAAAATGATGCACTTATCTTCATCTGATATTTTAATATCAACAGATGACAGCTGACTTACCAGAGTATTGAAGGCGTTCAGATGCTCTATCACTAAGTCTCCATCCTTCATCCTCAGGTTATACAGCTTTTTCTGTAGGAACAAATTATTCACCAGAGACTTAGATTGGTACAAAGTCCCAAGTTTTTCCCACAAATTATTCACCGTAGCTTCCCCAAATACATTCAACGGTACTGAATCTGAGACACACAACTGTATTGTGCTCTTAGCCTTCTAATCCAGTTTCTTCCAGTCTTCATCTAACATTACCGTTGGTTTAGTACCTGGATCTACCGCGATCCACTGATCTTTATCCACCAAAAGATCCTCCATCTTGAGATTCCACAACTCAAAAATTTGACCATTAAATTTCTCGATCTCTATCTTTCCGCCGCTCGCCATATTATTTCTCCGCAAGAATCGATCTCGCAGATCTCCCACTGAACAGGGTCTACCTCAGGCCCGAGCAAAAAACCCTCAGCAGCAAGGCATCCCCTTGAAGCCGAAACAACTCCGATACCAAATTTAGGTTGTAACCCTGAACATAAATTATCTACACATGAATCTTATAACAGAAAATAAACAATAGCAAGAGCATAAAACATAAAATAGATAAACACAGATATTTTCCCCTGGATCCCAAATCGGGATGACCAGCTTGATTTTTCATTATATTCCTTTTAGTGTTACAACACATATATATACATGCTGAAGCATACATAAACCCAAATCCATTAACCCTGGATTAGAACATAACCGTAGTTCCCTTGATCGGGTCTACAAAATACCAGGGGCCGAAAACCATCGTACCCCAAAACCATGTGCAAAATCATGCACAAAACATGGGTGGGTCTGCCTATGAGTGGGTCCGCACACCAAAACAATTTTCGTCGGGGTGCTACCCCGGAACCCAACGGTGGGGGCTGCCTCCTCCCTTGTGACCCCCTTGCTGCGCCCGGCGCAATGTATAGCGCGTGGGGCTAGTCATGAAAAGAATATAGCACATACCCAACACATTGCAACTCCATTACATGCATTGACAAGTTTGAATAAATTATTCCCCTGGGGAGATGTACATCAGAAACAATTTGATGCTTTGAAGAAAAAGATAAGTACAACACTAGTTTTAGCACTTCCATATCTTAAAAAACCATTTGAGATCCAAACATATGCAAGTGATTATGCTATGGGAGCAGTGCTCATGCAGCATGGTAAGTCTATCTTGTTTCATTCTGAAAATTTTAATGGAGTTGTAACTAAATATCCCACCTATGATAAAGGGTTATATGCATTGGTACAAATTGTAAAGAAATGGAATCATTACTTGATGGAAAAAGAGACCATTATCCATACCAATCATCAACCATTGCAGTACTTACAATCACATTCAAAGTTGCAGTAATCAATACATTTCAGGTGGATGGGTTTTCTACAACAATTTCACTTTTTTATCAGGTAAAAAAAAGGAATTTACAATAAGGTAGTTGATATGCTCTTTAGGCCTATTGTGAATTCAACTATTATTCTCAAGCACAATTCTATTATGCATGAAAGTTACATTGAACAGTATGTAAATGATAGTAATTTTCAAGATGTGTATGAGAGCTTGAGTAAGGGCAACCAAAGTGAAGAATTAGATTATCATGTGCATAATGGTTTGTTGTATCACTTGGGCAAGTTATGTATTCCACAAGGAGGAAGAAACAATATCATAAGGGAAGCACACACATCATTGATTGCAGGACATTTTGGTGTAGGCAAGACAGTAGCGAATCTCCAAAGGTATTGTTATTGGCCACACATGAATGAAAGTGTTTCTCTTTTTATTAGAGGTTGTTCTTTATGTGCAACAAGTAAGCCTAGCAATGGGAAGCTTGGTTTGTACACACCACTTCTGGTTCCTTCTCATCCTTGGGAGAGAATCTCAATGGATTTTGTAGGAGGCCTTCCTATATTAAGGAAATGTCATGATTATTTGTATATTTGTATGATTAGAGTGATTTCTAATCATACAAATATTGATTTATTGTTTGATATAGGGTCAAAAGAAAACTTTATTTCAGAAGACTTATTTAAAAATCTTAACCTTGAAACTATACCACACCATAAACCATACCCTTTGGGATGGATAGTTAAGAACGCTAATTTACAAGTTACAATGAAATGCATATTTAGATTTGATATTACTAAAAACATTGTTGATGAAGTCAAGCTAGATGTGGTTCCACTTGACATTTCTAGAATTATCTTAGGAAGTCCATATTTGTATGATAGGAAAGCATTATTTTATCACCATGAGAACAAATATCATTTGATCAAGGATGGAGTGGAGTATATTGTGAGAACTCATCACAAGAAACTAAATATTTATTTAGTTAATGAAAATGAAGAGCCTAGTAAATGCAAGTAAAACTTTTGTGCTTCTCATGATCAAGAGAAAGGATGATTTTGACTATGAATCCTTTGATGGATGCGATGAAAAATTGAAATCTGATTTTTTTGATGTGGTGGGTCAACATGGCGAGATGTTTCAAGAACCAAAGGGGTTACTGCCCAAGAGGGGAATTCATCATGAGATTCAACTGCAGTAGGATGTTCCACATCCAAACATTGGTATGTATCACATGTTAATTATCGAAAGTTTGGAAATTAAGAAGCAAATCCAAGAATTTCTGAACAAAGGTATCATAAGCCCATCTACTTCGCCATGTGGTTCTTCAATAATTTTGGTTCCAAAGAAGGATGTCACTTGGCGCATGAGTATTGATTTCCATGCACTAAATAAAATCACAGTAAAGAATCGTTACCCACTCCCACGTATTGATGATTTTCTTGATTATTTAGAGCATGCAAATCATTTCACTAAGATAGAATTATGAAGTGGTTATCATCAAGTTAGAATAGCTGAAGATGACATTTGGAAAACTTCTTTCAAAACTAGACAAGGATTGTATGAGTGGTTAGTTATGCCATTTGTCTTAAAAAATGCACCAACTAATTTCATGAGAGTCATGAATGATGTACTTAGACAATTTCTAGATGAATTTGTCATTTTTTACTTAGATTACATACTTATATTTAGAAAATCAAGAGAAGAACATGTCATGCATGTGACCAAGGTACTTGATATCTTGAAGAAATAGAAAATGTTTTTAAAGATGTCAAAGTGCGATTTTGGTAAGACTTCATTGATGTAATTGGGACACATTGTTGGAGGAGGTGAGTTGAAGATCGATCCTTCAAAAGTTGAGGGAATTCTAAATTGGCCCAAGCCCAATACAGTTACAGAGGTAAGAATATTCTTAGGAACAACACAGTATTGGAGGAAATTTATTGATAATTTTTTGTCTATTGCAGCTCCATTACATCCATTGACAAGTGTGAAGAAAGTCTTCCATTAGGGAGATGTACAACAGAAATAATTTGATGATTTGAAGAAAAAGATAATTTCAACACCAGTTTTAGCACTTCTAGATCTTAGACAACCATTTGAGGTCCAAACATATGCAAGTGATTATGCTATGGGAGCAGTGCTCATGCAGCATGGTAAGCATATCTCGTTTCATTTTGAAAATTTTAATGGAGCTATAACTAAATATCCCACCTATGATAAAGGGTTATATGCATTGGTACAAATTGTAAATAAATGGAAGCATTACTTGATGGGGAAAGAGACCATTATCCATATCGATCATCAACCATTGCAGTACTTACAATCACAGTCAAAGTTGTAGAAATCAAGACATTTCAGGTGGATGGGTTTTCTACAACAATTTCATTTGGTTATTAGGTACAAAAAAGGAATTTACAATAAGGTAGTTGATATGCTCTTTAGGCCTATTGTAAATTCAACTATTATTCTCAAGCACAATTCTATTATGCATGAAAATTACATTATAAAGTATGTAAATGATAGTGATTTTCAAGATGTGTATGAGAGCTTGAGTAAGGGAAACCAAAGTGAAGAATTAGATTATCATGTGCATAACAGTTTTTTGTATCACTTGGGCAAGTTATGTATTCCAAAGGGAGAAAGAAACAATATCATATGGGAAGCACACACATCATTGATTGCAGGACATTTCGATGTAGGCAAGACAATAGCGAATCTCCAAAGGTATTTTTATTGGCCACACATGAATGAAAGTGTTTCTCTTTTTATTAGAGGATGTTCTTTATGTGCAAAAATTAAACCTAGCAATAGGAAGCTTGGTTTGTACACACCACTTTTGGTTCCATCTCATCCTTGGAAGAGCATCTCAATGGATTTTGTATGAGGCCTTCCTATGTTAAAGAAAGGTCATGATTATTTGTATATTGTGTTAGATAGGTTCAAAAAAATGTGTATTTTGATGGCATGTAAGAAAAATATTACAGCTGAAAAAACCACTAATATTTTCTTCCAAAATGTATGGATCCATTTTGGTCTTCCTACTTCTATTGTAAGTGATCAAGATTCTCGATTTGCAGGGAATTTTTGGTCAAAATTATGGGACATGATGGATACAAAGTTGAATAAAAGTACAACATTTCATCCAAAAACATATGGTCAAACAAAGGTGGTAAATAGAGCCATTATTCATCTTTTAAGAGGCTATTGCAGCAACCATCCCAAGTTGTGGGACGAACAGTTACACTACATACAACATGCATACAACCAGGAAAAATATTCTTCCACAAATTCATCGCCATTTGAGGCATGTTTTGGTTACTTGCCAAGATCACCATTGGACTTCATCTTTGAGAAAGACGTTGCTACATAAGGACATAGTGACATAGATAAGGCAAGAAATTTCATTGAGAAAATTTAGTTGGTACATCACACAGTGTAAGAGCAACTTGAAAATAGTCAAAGTAGCTACAAAGCAAGGCATGAAAAACATCGGGTTGATCATAAATTCCAAGTTGGTGATGAATTTTGGTTGTACATAAGCAAGGAAATATTGCAAGGGGAAGCTAAAAATCTCAAACCAATCTGTTATGGTCCATTTAAAATTTTGGAGAATAATGGTACAAATGAATTCAAGCTATATTTGCCTCCTTATATGAAAATTTATTATGTCGTTAATGTTGAGAATTTGAGATTGTTTGAGCCTCCTTTGATTGTTGATCAAGGAGAGCATGTTCAACGGCCATCAATAGATGATTTCTCGCTAGAATATCTTGATGAAATTCAGTAAGATCTCATACTTAATAGAACAATAAGAACTTCAAGAAGAGGGAATGTTGAATACCTTAGAGTGGGACTTAAGGGTTAAAATCCTTCAAAGGGAAAATGGTTGTAGATTGGAAAAGTGAGGGAGCTATACCCTCACTTGATGAAAAATTGATTGTATATTTTAGGGTCCAAAAGGCTTCTAGTGGGGTGGAATGATCTAAGGCTCGGTTTTAGATAAAAGATGAGAGTGCTCAAAAATTATTTGAACCTGAACTACCAGATAGAGTTCATTGTCAGGATCCTGGCACAACTCGTTTCATCAAAATCTGAGTTTGTATAAGTGAGTTATGGTCTACTATTCATTTTCCAAAATAGGAAAAAAAGGAGTAGAATAGGTATAGGGATGATGTGGTAGGTACAGTCAGCTTCTCAGAGAATATTCTCTAGATTCATCCAATGGCGATGTACCAAACGTTAGAGTTGGATTCGCCGATGATGACTAGGAAGGGAAACCTTTTTTATTCTAAGCCTAAGGATGAATTTTATCCTTATTATTGGTGCAGGAATTATTGTTAGTTATTTGGAAATCTGGACCAATGGGGGTAGGCCACGTGTACCCACCCCATGGCCTTAGAGGTTATCAAGTCAAATGGATTAACATATATGTATATTGGTGATTGATTATTGTTTTAAACCTAAGGGTGAAACGATATGTTATATCGGGCTTAACTAAATTTGGAGTATCCGCCAACCAAAGTTGACAAAGGTATAGACTTGGAGGTGGCACTAACCTTGGTGGCATGGTCCATTAAAAATCCTTATAAAATATTATGGCTAGATCAGGGGTCGAACACTCGACCTGCTCCACAAAAATAGGGCGCACTATTGTCTTATCTTTCGCGGTGGTTCTTAACCATATAGAACCCTGCTTCCCCTTAAAGTTTAAGTGTTCGACGGTTGGGGCTCCGGAGGGGGCCAGCCTTGCAGGATAATCCCTTCCCATATGGCCAGGTGCTAAGGACCAGGCACCAAAAGGATTAAACGACGGAAAGAATTAATATGGATTAATTAGTGCTAAGACGTGGGTTAACCATGATTACCATAATGATTAGCACTAATAGTTCTTAAACATAAATCTGCACTTATCCATATGCTAAGAATGATTAGCCCTTAATTAATCCATTATTATCTTGGCACAATTTTAGGGAGCACGCCAAAACTGATGGGTTTTCTCTTTTTGGAAAATTAACCGGCAGTCTCCCCAAATTTAGTGGAGAAATTGGGGGAAATACAGTTTTGGCCGTAACTTAGGAAATTTTCGCCCAAAAAGAGCTCAGGAAGAGGCATTCTAGGCTAATTGACATGCTAGGAACTCAATAAAGTAGGTTTCAGAGGCAAAAAAAGGTCATCTACGGGTGGTTTTTGTGCATTTCAATATTTTTGAAGGCAAGGACCACCAGGTGTTGGGGTCATTTCCAAAGCATCCAGAGTCCAAATTCAGCAACAAATAGTCATTTATGGGAGATTTTGATGTTATAAACTCATTGGAATAGGTTACAAGAGAATTTGAAGATTGTAACAACAATTTGAGCACACTTGAAGCTAGTACAAAGGCCCACACTGTGAAGCTGGACCAAGGAGATGTAGCCCAGGAGGGGTAAACTCCTTTATCCAAATTCTATGTGTTAAGCTCTGTTATGTGTGTTTGTTGTGTTTATAATTTCTTCTGTTCATTCATTTAAAATTATGCTTTCTAAGCTTATGACAAACAAAAAATTTCACCAAGTAAATTGATTTGACAATCACATGCTCATAGACAAACCCATGAAGAATAAGTAAAACTAAGGAAAGAGAAAAATATATCTGACATGGTACTAGCACAGTAATAACTAGAAATCATTTTCAGATCACAAGGTGATTTTTTTTTGGGGGGGATGGTGGAATGTATGGTTTTCCAAGAAAATAAAGTGGAGACAGTTAAGACCCCAGGTCTTCTACAACCTTTATCCATTCCAAGTCAATGTTGGGAGGAGGTTTCAATGGATTTTATCACAGGTTTACCTATGTCCAAAGGAAAGAGTGTCATCATGGTGTTAGTTGATAGAATTACCAAGTATGCACACTTTTTTTCATTATCTCATCCATTTAAAGCAAGTACAATTGCTACTGAATTTATGGAAACAATTCAAAAGCTACATGGAAACCCTAAGATTATTGTAAGCGACAAATATCACATTTTCACTAGAAATGTTTGGACGGAATTATTTTCTTGTTTGGGTGCTCAACTAGCTCCTAGATCATCTTATTATCCTCAATCTAATGGGAAAACTGAGACAGTAAACAAATTTTTGGAAGGATATCTTCGTTGTTTTTTATTTGATAAAAAAACACAACGGGTCAAGTGGTTACCTTTGGGTGAATGGTGCAATAACGCTTCCTTCCATACTGTAGCAAAAACGACCCCATTAATGGTACTTTATCGATATCATCCACCATCCGTCACATCATTTTTTAAGAGAAAATTATAAGGTTTGAAGCAGTGGAATATCACATTGAGCATCAACAAAAGGTTCTCCAACTCTTAAAGAATAACCTAAATTTGGCACAAAATCGAATGAAACAATAGGCATATCAACATCGCAGTGAGAGAATTTTTGATGTACTGAGACTGGGTATTTTTATGACAAAAACCATACAAACAAATTTCCCTCAAGCAAGTTAAAAAGGATAACAAATTATTGCCAAATTACTATGGTACTTACAAGGTGTTGCAAAATATTGGTACTATGGCATACAAATTGGAGCTTCCTGCTTCTTCTTAAGTGCACTGAGTTTTCCATGTTTCATGCTTAAAGAAGGTTATAGGTGACAAATTTCCATTTCAAACAATATTGTCAGAACTTGACGAGGAAGGAAAAATCATATTGGAACCTAAAGCACTCATAGAAACAAGAACTCGATAGCTACGAAATCGATCAATTTCAGAGTATCTCATCAAGTGGAAGAACTTACCCACTAAAGATTCCACATGGGAGGATGATAATTTTATATATAAGCATCCAAAGCTACTCAATCATTGAGGACAACACTTTTTTGAAGGAGAGGGGCACATTAGGTCCCTATATTACTAGTCTAGTCCCTTATTGCTGTTCATGTAGGCCCCTTATTGTTATTTTTGTACCCCTGTAGTCCCCATATTATTATTATTGCGCCCCATAAAAGCCCACTATTGTTATTTTTGTACCCTTACATTATTATTGTTAGGCCAGCTAGGATTATATTGTGACACCCCATGGACTCCTCTATATAGAAAGGAGGTTTTTTCATTTGTATCATCCAATAAATGTTCATTTATGTAATGTAAAGTAGGTTTCCCCCTTGAAGTGGATTGTTTCTAAGGTGTTGATCTCTCTTGTATTCTGTTTTGGGAGCTAGTTTCATAACACCTATTCCCCTATGTCTTATCACCATCCTCTTGAGGATTTAGTGCCTATGAGACTGAATTCTCGAATCCATCATTTCAGCACTTGGAACATCATGGTGCTCCACAAACTCCTCTAGGTAGGGGCATCATTCCCAAATTTGCATACCAGATCACTCCCCTCTATCACATATGATGGGGGGAAGTATCCCATCCTTGGGGGCATGATTTCCCATTGACACCTTCTCACTTGATTAATACAGGTCTCAGCCTAGACCCTACCGATCTAGGTATGGTCAATTTTCCTCCCATTTCTTGAATACTTTGTCCTATCGACCATTCTGGTGAGCCATAAATCGTAGATGCTTGATACCATGTATTCAAATAATATACTTTATGTGATACCCTACTCATCACTTGGTCTCCATGTTTGACTTGGTGGGCGGGGATGATTCTAGACTTTCTTTAGTAGTTTATTCATGTATTCCTTTCTTACCTTGATTCTTCACCAGGAACCATTCTTCCAAGAAGCATTAAGGCCATCCTTAGAGAAGTAAGGCCACCTTCCTGAAAGTCGTAAATCCTATTTTCCATGATAGGTTTTTCCACTATGATCTCCACAAGATTTAGGGCCTTCTCCTCCTCTCCAAATTCACTACAGCTCACTTAGCAAATGAATTGCAATTGGAGGGAAACCACCCTTTTTATAGGAAAAACCCAGTTTTTTCATTTCCCATTGTGACGAAACCATAGCTCGGTTTGATGAACCATCAGCACCATTTGAAAGATCTCACCGAGCATAATAATGGATATTATTTTTTTTTTGGTAATTTTACACTTCACCACAAAGGCATTTTTCCAAGAATGGTCACTTTGTCGCCTCTTAAAATCACATTTATGCACATGAATTACTTGTAATTGGGGAACCACTTTATCTTCATACTCATGTTTTCATGTTCCCCCCATGCCTATACTATGTGGCTGCATCATCGAGTCACCCTTGTTTAGATCATCCGAGTTGAGTCATCATCGCATTCATGGAGTTTGTCTCGAGTCAATTTATCTCCTGTTGTATCATTCCATCCATATTTCCATCGCATTCATCAGGTGTTTCCCATTTTTACCTCCTGTCATACTATCCACCATCCCCTCTGGAGTCGAGTCAGTCCTTGCCAAGTCATCCATGATTTTTATGCTCTGACAAGGGAAGTCATATGTTTGCTACTCAGTATCCCCTTTTTTCCATCATCATCCCTGCTATCAGTCCATCAGTCACTTTAATATGATCACACATGCCTTAGTTGAGGATTCATCATTGCCTCACCTATGTCAGACCTCCTTCTGTTGACATCAACACATTCATTCCAAAAGACAAGTCTAGAGGGTGGTGTACCATGGTTCCAACTTAAATTCTTTCTTGGTGCCTCAAATCACGCAAAGGGATTCATCATTTCCCTTTGACATGGTTGTTTCTCATCCGCTCAACCTCAACTCATTATCACATGATCGAGATTCATACACTTGATGGTTTGGTGATCCAGTAGATTGTCCCAATGATTCTTGGGTGTGTGTGATATGTCTCAGACATCATGAGGAGGTGGCCCTTTAGGTATCCCCCCACATGCCCGAATAACCTCATATTATGCTACAACCTCATATGTAGTTCCATATATTTTATGGGTTCGGTTTCAGCCGCTTGCAGCACACACAACATGCATGTATCATTCATATGATCCATTCATATATTTCGAGCCCTTTCCTATTCAGCAGGGCTTCTTTAGTTTTTATACCCACCCCCCTCCCCATGTTATATGGAGGGGAATTATTTATGTCTCATGTACTCATATGTTATTTTCTTTAGTCCCGACACATGTTTTTCTAGGCGCATTATGTATATGGGATCCATTGTATTATTTTCTGGCCCATTGATTCCAACATGTCATGTATCATGTATTATACATTTTTTAGTTGAGTCCAACATTATTGGGCTCACCATTATTCTTTGTACTTTTTCATCTTGGCGGGTATGGGTATGCCTCCCCCACCTCATTGAGAATAGGTACTCCAACATAAAAGGAGACTTATATCATTTTTAAGTCTCGCCCCCTCAGTCATTTTCCTCTCTCGCTTCGCTTCAGTTAGGCCTCTTTCTTTATGACTCCCCTTCGGTGTCTATTGATTGTGTTCTTACAATGTACTTCGATCATACAATTTTCTCCTAATGCTCACACATTGGGGGACAATCTGTAATCACCAAAAAATGGTCATCTAACCATTTCTAATTATATGTATTGAGGTACACCATGTAAGACCATTTTTACCATAGTAAAATTCTTTTCACTATAACAAATAATTTAATAAAACATATTTTATTAAGTTATTTCTGGTTAAAACAAGAAACCCCACGAGGAATAATTAAATAAATCCTTGTTTATTTTATTTTCCTCTAAGTATAATTAATTAAAATATTGTTTAAATAATATTCCTCTTCTATTTAACCCAATTATGAGAAATAATTATATAAATCATTATTTTTCTTATTTTTCTCTAGGAATAATTAATTAAATCATTATTTAGTTATTATTCCTTGTTAAATTTGATGACATCACCTAGGAATAATTAAACAAATCATTATTTGTTTATCATTCTTTAACCACATTCATGAAATGATAAATAAATAATTTATTTGTTTATTATTTCTAAATAAAGGTATTTAACCAATTTAAATAAATTTTCCCTCCAACAAAATATAATAAAATATTCCAAGCGGTTAGATCTAGATTTTGGTTAATAATATTTTATTATTCTTCATTATTGAGGATAAATCAATATTTTGTTATAAATCGAAGGGTTTTTCCATTCATTCTTCACTTTGATCATTCTCATTGTCACTATCATTTAAGTTTTTCCATCTAAGCTCCCACTTGAGTTCACCACATGGTTTTGGTTTTCTACACCATTGAGAGAGAGAAGCCTCTAAAGCTTAAGCAAATAGGACAAACAAGGACCCATCCCATTGAGGGGGACTAGTAACATATAGTTGTTTCCTTCACTGGGTGTTATAATATAAAATCATTTTTTAATCTTTTCCTCTCTATTGGATACTTGGAGTTAACTTTTGCATCAGTTACTACTTCTCAATGTTTAACTAATTTTAATGCACAGATCTAGATTTTTGCAGGATTTGTTCTAACTTTCTATTGAGGATCTGTTGTGTAACCAGCTCCAAAAAATAGAAGAAAAGAGATATCAACGCCTTATAAATGAGCCACTTCGAGGGGGAAACCTCCAATACATTACATGAATGAACAATTCTTTGATGATCCCATTTACAAAACCTCCTTTCTATATATATAGGAGTCCATGGGGTCATAGTGGGCCACAATGTAATCCTAGCCGACCTAACAATAATAATGTAAGGGCACAATAATAACAATATGGGGGTTACAGGGGTACAACAATAATGATAAGTGGGGTTAGACTAACATAATAAGGGACTAGACTATTAATATAGGGGCTTAACATGCCCCTCTCCTTCAAACAAGTGTTGTCCTCAACGCTTGATTATTTCTTGATGCTTCTGTATAAAATTCTCATCCTCCCATGTGGAATCTTCTATAGGAAAGTTCTCCCACTTGCTGAGATAATTTGAAATTGATTGTATTTGTTGATTTCTTGTTTCTGTGACCGCTTCATAACTTCTTTCAATGTGATATTGATCTTCCGGTTGTTTCATTTGATTTTGCACCAAAGTTAGGTTATCCTTTGAGAGCTGGAGAACTTGTTGTTGATGCTCATTGTGATATTCCACTAATTTATCATCCATAATAGATTTTATTTGATCCTTCAAACCATCCAAATTAGCCTCCATTTTTGCTTTTAAACCATCTATGTCATCTTCGGTTGCTCTTCGTAAGATCGAAATTTGTTGCACTTGGTACCGTAATTTTGATATCTCATATTGCAATTCTTCCTCCTCATGCGTCATAGTATAGCTTTCTGAGGGCTTAATGAGTATGGAATTATTTTTTGGAGGCATAATAGAACCCATTACTGACAAAAATTCTTCAATATGCCCTTGGAATCAATTCAACTTGATTCTTCAAACAAGACTTATGCAATTCGGAAAAAAAAATACACACCTTTTTCTTGCTTTTGAGGAGCTCGATATTGAAATTAGATTATCTCTGTGCTTGCGGCTCTTCTATATCTGAAATTTAGTAATGAAGTAGCCCTCTGAATTCTATTTTGAATGCCACAGGTCTTACCTTATTTGGATTCTCCAAGACAAAGTTGTGTCCAATCTCCCACAATGACCTAATTCTGGACTGGTTCAGTAGAGAAAACTTGTAGGACTTGCCACGTGTCACTGTTTCGTCCTTTGTCTCTGAAATTGATAGCCAAGAAACTAAAGTCCGTCTAATTGCAACCAATTTTTACGGCACTCAAATCCACTGCCCAGAGAGAGAGTTATTGAACGTTTCCCACGATCACCTCTTTGAGATGAAATTCAGGAGCTTGAAAAAGCACTACCTTCCATAGATCATATCTCTGAAAATATTGCGAACCAAGCTCTGAAAGTTTTAGAAAAATTTCCTCAGGATTTCAGCTTCGCACCATACGAATTTCAGATTCTGAACCTTCGTAAAAAAAAATTTATAGCGAAAATTCCACGATGACCTGTTTAGGAGCTTGAAACAATACCTAACTTCCACAGATGATATCTCCAAAAATATTGCGAACCAAGCTCTGAAATTTTTAGAAAATCTTCCTCACGATTTAAGCTTCATACCCTAAAAATTTTAGCTTCTGAAACTTCGTAGAAAAAAAGTTATACCGAAAATGCCACGATGACCTGTTTGGAGCAACGAAACCCTAGAATCCAAAGCTCTAATACCAAATGTTGTGTAACCAGCTCCAAAAAATAGAAGAAAATAGATATAAACACCTTAGAAATGAGCCAATTCGAGGGGGAAACCTCCAATACATTACATGAATGAACAGTTCTTTGATCATCTCATTTACAAAACCTCCTTTCTATATATATAGGAGTCCATGGGGTCATAGTGGGCCACAATGTAATCCTAGCCGACCTAACAATAATAATGTAAGGGCACAATAATAACAATATGGGGGTTACAGGGGTACAACAATAATGATAAGGGGGGTTAGACTAACATAATAAGGGACTACACTATTGATATAGGGGCTTAACAGGATCTAAAGGGTTAAGCATCCATTTCCATTTTTAGGGTTATTCGTCATGCAAAACTAAAGGAGGAAATTTTCATACACTTGCAATAAGATTTTACACTAACATCCTTCGACCAAAATATTTTATGTGTTGTTCGACATCAGCTCATTTACTCACACCATACTGATTGTACCATAGTATCTTGAGATCCATTAACATCATCAATGGTTTCTCTCACATATGTTAATGGCTTACATCATCGGTCAGTAATCAAGTGGTGTCTACCATGTTCAACTCCTACTCATTGCTTCACATGGTTAGACTCATACATTAGTTGGTCATGTGAAAAAGATAGAAGACCCCAGATCTTGTTTCATCCATCCAGGCTGCGATTTCAGGAGTTATACAAAGATCAAAATGTATGATGGCCATGATCATATTGATAGCCACCCAGTCATGGGTTCACTAGTTGCATCTGTAGACGTGTCTTTTGATCATTATACATGTCATGTTAGCTTATGAGTAGAGTATGGGTATGACTCCCTCAGATAAAATATGTCATGAAAAATGTATTTTAACAGATGAAGCTCATTAGTTTTCCTTGAGCTCTACTTGTCACAAGGTAAATCACTTTAGTTATAAGTCATCATCTCTGAATTTTCACTTTAGGGGGAATTCTGTTATAGGCCATTTTGTCACATTCGATCAATGATCCTCATAATGGGATCAATCAACATCTTATTCCCGCTTATCACCATCTTGCACAAATACCTAAGAATCTTCCTTTCATCCCCCATAATTTCATCCTTAAACTACATCATTTGAGCCAAATTAGAACCAACGCTCCATGTATGAATACTGGGTGCGACCATGTATAGGGATCTCTATTGTGTCTAAGGTTGGTCACTAGCAGGTTTCTCCCCTTTGCACCTGTGTTGGTTCTAGAAATCCAGGAGAATGATCGGGATTTCAGAAGCTTCACCTTATAGGAGTTTCCATAAGTTTTTTCAACCACTTAACTTAGATAAAACATTTGGATCCTATCCTACCCTACTTTGGAGTTTTCACCACTTATCATTTGATCCTATCCCTCCATCAAAGGTGTATCTAAAACCTTAGAATGCTAATGTGATAAGAACACCCAACTTACCCCACTCTTCTATATATTTACCATCTTTCATATGAAAAGCGTTAATGAATGGTTGGATTTTGGAGAGCGATTTTTCCCTTAAGTTTTTGTAGTAAGTGGTTATTGTCTCATGCATTAGGGTGATTGGAGGTGCATATTGTGACAAGGAAAGGAAAACATAACAACTTGGAGGAGATATTCTACAAGATCAAATACTACTTATGGTTGTAATATCCTTCCATTTATATTAATCAAAATAATTATATGTTTTCTTATATGTGATGTTGTTATTTCATATATTTCAATACCATTTTGATCTATTTAATGGAGTATTTAGATGATACTGCATAGATCTTGTATTTTCTTATCGTCTGTTATCTGATTGTGCATTTTCTAATTTTGGAAATCAGAGCTGGAATAGGAGCTTCCAAGATAAATAAGGAGCGAAGTGTGTGATGGATTCTAGGTAGGCCTAACTTCATCATCTATTTAATTTAAGGAAAATCATTGGGTTCATTGTCTCTCCATTGTTCTAGGTTAGCCACTGACCTAAGGGAGATACTTTTTTCCACAATCGTAAATCTCGTATAACAATAACATAATCATTTTTTCTTTCACAAATCCATTGATACCATACATATTGGTCTTGTTCTAAAAAAATGGTGCAATATTTACCTTTTGTAAGGTTAGAACCTGCTGTAGATCAAAGTATTACTCCATCTAGAGTATTCATGTTATACGATTCTTACCCTAAAACTTCATCATATAAATTTTTAGAATGCACTAGTTATTTTTTGTTGACTTGAAGCCCTAATGATCTAGATAGTGGATTGAAAATTAATGATTATGGTTCTATGATTCAATATCTATTCTCTTTAGTTGTAATAAAATAAATTTGTGATTTAATCTCAACACCATGTTTCTCCTTATCTTCATGATTTCCTTGGATGTTTATATCCTTTTTAGGGAGATCCTTTAATAGAATGGTTTATAATTATTTTATGGATTATTTTATTTCTTCCTTATTTTCATACATATTCTTTTCCATTTTATCCATCATTTCTCATTTTATTTTTTCCTGAAGCCTTAATAAATCAACATATTTGAACATACAACCTTCCATTTCATTAACGTTCTTCTCTAATTGGGATAACATAAATTCTATGTCTTCATTTTCTTCATAAGTCTTGGATGAAAATTCAAGAGGTTTAATTCATGTAGTAGCTTTTGATATTTCTTTTGAGCCATGTGAGAAAATAATAACATCCCTCTTTATCATAGTTTCCATTCCAAACACGTTGATCTTCTAATTAAAAGCTATGTTACAAGTTATGCATATTTATTTGGAATACCTAAATAATTGGAATATTTCTTGATATATCTGTAAGATTTGATCCTTTCACATTTGAAAATTTGGTCTATAATACTCTGATATGTATTATCTGTAATTTAATAGGTTTGACTATAAATTGATGTGTCAGGTGAAATTTATGATAAATTTCCCCAAAATTATTGATTTTTTTCCTCTTCCAAAAGAAAACTTGTATAGTGTGCCACGTGTCCAATTATTCAATTATAATTATGAAATTTTTACCTAATGTACTTTCTTATGTCTCTTAATACCTTTAAATATTTCACAAACTAAAAATTCCTATAAAATGATATTTGGAAAAAATATGGAAAAAATACCAAGCTAAGCTATTTGAAATTGATTTCAAGATCTTCATAGAACCTAACTTCCACAAATCATAGCTTAAAAAGTATAGAGAAATCAAATCTGAAATTTTAGCCAGATGCTTCCTAGGACATCCCTCAATATGTTATAAATTTCACCATTTGAGATGTCCTATAAATTAAATAAGAAATTATAGTAAAAATTTTAAAATGACCTATTTGCAACTAGTTTTAGCATAATTCAAGAACCCTAACTTGATAAAAGCATATCTTTGAAAATATAGAAAAAAAAGGTTTGAAATTTTAACTAGAGGTTCATTGAGATATCACCTAAATATGGTCTGAATTTTACCATCTGAAACATCCCATAAAAAAATTATAGAAAAAATTCCAAACTGGCCTATTTAAAATGGATTTCAAGAGAATTCAAGAATAACTTCCACAAGCATATCTCTGAAAGTAAAGTTAACTAATATTTCAAATTTTAACCATATGTTCTCAAATATTTATCATCAATATGTTTCAAAATTCACTATCTAAGACGTCATAGAAAAAATTTATAGTGGAAATGCCAAGATAATTTATTCAAAGTAGAAAAACCATGGGTTTGTATGTTATGATACCAACTGTTATGAACCTTGCGCCTTAAAAATGATAAAAAACCAACTACTACATTATTCTTTAAGGGGAAACCTTCAATTTATAATTAATACAATGTACAAGACAATTACCTTAAGACTATGTCTCCCTAGTGTATATATATAGGTGACAAAGGGTACAATTATAATAAAATGGGATCATGAAAGGTTCTAGCACACATAACAATATAAAAATAGAAAGGTAATCACATTATATATAGGGCTTTGTAACCAACCCTCCGACATTTACTCAATTTCACTGACCTTCGAAGGTAAACATGAGACGAGAGTTACTATAACATGACCCAACCTTCGTGCTCTAGTTAAGGAAGTGAGGATTACAATTGGCCGCTGATTGACAACTCACAATATTCCTAAGGGCTACAGGGACACTCAAGGGCCAAAGAACCATCCCAAGTGACCAAAGCTTAAGTTGGGGATCATCTTCACACAACGTAACCCCCAACTTCATGCATGAAAAGGCCCCCAACCACACTCACAAGCCTGCCTGAGTGCGGTTGTGACCCAATTTCTCTAGTTCTGAGCATGTGGTCTAGAGATTAGTGCCACCTTTTCAGGATTTCCTGCAGACCACTACTCAAAATTTCTTGAGACTTTCCATAATCATATTTAACATGGAAACAAAGCTAAGCATTCAATCTCAAATAAAAAATGTGACCTAGACTTCCTAAAAAATCACAAACATATCATCAAACACATGGAAAACATGTAAGTTATAGGTCATGAATGCATATATAGTCATAAAATTCATAGACTCATCTAAGAATAACCAAGAAGGTTGTTAGCGCTCAAATCTACCTTAGGCTGAAATAAGGTAAAACTCAAGGCTACATCAAACCACGCGCAGCCTCGTAGCTAGCCCTACGAGGACAGGAGAGGGCTCTCTCCGGGTCTATCTCGGCAAAGGTCTTCAAAGGGGCTAAGATGACTTATAATTGGTACTGATTTTAGGCTAGTAAAGAGATAGGAAAGTTTGATTTTGATTTTTTGGGTTTTTGTTGAAAAAATGGGAAAAACAATTTTGGGTCCAGGGATAAGGCCATATTTTTGCAGAATTTGAGTTGGGGCGAGGTAGGCAGTAGTCTTGATGCTTTTTATTATGTGTATGGATGGATCATATTCACAAGGAGCTGAAGAGGGCAAGGGAGAACAGAAATCCTCTCCAAACAGGCGAAAACATGTAAAACTAAACAAATTCAAAGGCAGAGCACTGAAATCAATGGATTCTACCTCATTTACTCATTCATTTAGTTTCAGAAGCATAAGAAGGTAATGGCATACATCGAACATGAAATAAATTACAATAAAATGAGAGAAAACACCATCAAGAACAAAAAGCCACAAGAATCCCAACAGGTGCTGCAAAACCTCTGATCTTTCCTTAGCCAAAATATGAAAAATATGTACAATAGTGTGCCAAACTTTTCCCAAGAGTCCAACCTGTAGAATGTCTCAGAAATTACATCATATAGACTATCCTAACCCCTTACCACACCTCTAGGGGTCGAATTCCTCCTTCTAGGAGAAGTTCCAACTAATTCTAAACAACGAGCTAGAATATAGGCAGCCAAACAACTTGCCTCTAAAAGGAAGGAAACTGATCCTTACATTTGATTTTTACTTTTTTAGGAGTGAATCTTCTAGAATAGATAAAAGTGAGTCCAAGTTACATGAAAACCATAAAATTACATCAATATAACTCAAAAATTACACCCATAACCAAAGCTTGGTCAGCGTAAGAATCTGAAATTTGGAAGATGAAAAATAAGCCAAAAATCTCTATACATCGCGCGCCTTACGACCTACTTTTGGGGCACTTCCCCACATCAAAATCAATCTCATGATAGCTTGTTGGAAAGCCTTGGATGTTTTCAATCCAGCCCAGTGATTTCCCAATTTGAAGCTCATTTTCCCTCCAAAAATTCATTCTCCCACAGGTACTTCCTTGCTGCTGAATAAGGTGGTAGAACGGTGATTTTCTGCAAGCACTGTGTCTACAATAAATCGAACTTTAGCAGAAGCAATTACAGTTCTCTTGGACATGCAACAAAATTACAAAAAACTGAAAAATACAAATTTTTATCAGTGCAGTGGCCCAATCATGGCCGTCGACATGGCTCTTTGTTGAAAAGTGCAAGAAAAACCTGTTTTGAGACCAAAATTTTCCAAAATGACAAAAACTTCTTCAAATTCGCTCAAATTCAGAGCGAAGACCCTCCATCATGAATCATGCCCAGCCAACAAAGCCTCAGCCAAAATCTGAAGTGGATCAGGCCTCTTCCGTCGTTTTAGTGCTCTGCTCAACCTCCTCTTCAGAATCTTCATTTTTGCCTTGCAGACGTGCATGCGGGCCCAATAATGACCTTTCATGTGACGAAGCATGTCTTTGTCTCTATTGGAATTTTCCAACAACTTCTCCAGATGAATATTAACATGCGTGAGTTCGGTCTCTCGCTCAACTGGTGTCATGTCACATGGTCTCTTCCGGGCCAATTGTCGATCCTCACGGATTTGCCGCAGCTCTAAAAGAGTGTGCTGATCCTCTAGCTGTTTGTTACACTTCTCCAAGTATTTTATCACCCACTGAGCCCTCTGCAATTTCTCTTTTAGCGTGTCATTCTCGGCCTTTTGCTCCTGGATGATCTCTTTCAGCTTCGAGCTAGGAGAGCTCGCATCAACATCGATGAATGTGAAATCAGTGTCTCGACCGCCTGATGGGCCCTCATCGTGCATAGGCCTCTTGCCTCTGTCCTGAATCTGTACCTGTGCTGAAGTCGAAGGTGAGACCCCTTCCACCCCGGGTGGAGATAATACTCGCGCTGCTGATGGAGTCAACGAGACCCTTTCCACCCCGGGTGGAGATAGTACTCGTCGTGTAGCTGCAAATAAGGTCCTGTGGCCTCGCTGGTATGTCACATACACTGGAGCACTGATATGCTCGGTCTCAGGAATGTCAGGCTGGTGTGAAGGCTCTCCCTCACCATGAACTACCTCGGGAGGCGGCTGTGGCGCTGCGAAGAAGTCACGGGAGATGAAATCCTCCCAAGTAATGCCCTGCTGTGTCAGCTGATGTACCACCAGGATTTTGATCAGCGCGTAATGATATATACTGCTATGCTGCTGTGCTGGGGTCTTCTTCTGTACAAAAAATGTCATCCTCTCTATGTTGCGATACATGAAGTATGGAATGCTCATCATACGTACCCTCGTGAAATGCATCAACAAACGGACATGGTACGCATAGAGACGTGAGAATCTGCCCTCGCAACTGAAATATCGAATGATGAGTTTCATCAATGGTGAAAACTCATCCTTCAGAAATCTGAATGGAAATACCCTGCTCAGCTGCCTCATAAACCCAGGTTTGATGTATGGCTCATAGTAGGATTTCTCTAGCTGCTGTCGTTTGTTCCATTCCTCTCCTATGTTTGGTATTCTGGTGGCCTGAGCAATGGTCTCTGGTGACAGAATGAAATCTACTCCGGCAAGGTTTACACGGCCATCATGTAAATGTAGAACAAATAGATGAGCTAGCTCATGATGATGCTGGGTTTGTGAAATCATCTCACAGTATTGGAAACATGACTGATGCTGAAAACAATCCATTGCAAGCGGGCAAGCCTGCAATTGAGCCAAAGAAGTAGGCTCCTCCCTGAGATGCTTACCACTTTTGCCACTTTTGTGAGACCTCCATGGCACATTAATCTCTGCTGTGGAATCACTTTCATACTCCTGTTCATAAACTGAATCCATCTCTGACATTGTGCTGAAATCAGAATGTTTGCAAAATGTATGCTGATATAGGTATAGTGAAGACAAAAGTTTCAGTGTATGCTTTACTCCCCAAATGTGTCACATGTGTATCAAAGTATCATAGGAAAGCCACAATGAGAATAGTTTTGTCAAATGAGTTTGCATGAAAAAAAAGTCACTGCTTTGATTATGAAGGGATTTGACAAGTGAGTAGAAAAGAGAGTAATGTGGGGGAAATAACTATTAGGAACAAAAGTGACAATAGCCCTAGCAGTGTTTGACAAATGTCAATGGAGGATGTGGACAAGTGAAAATGGGACTATGTCATAACATGAATGATAAACAATGTGAAAATGACAATAGAAATAACAATGACAGCAGTGATGTAATGGCAAAGAGAGAGCATGAGGCTAAGGTTAATAATGAGTAGGGACACCACTGAAAATAGATGACACAGGCATATATCAATAGCACAAATTCAGAACCCCCACAATATCACTAACGTTCATTTCAAAACCCTAAGAAGTGAATTTGAAAATAAACATAGGGTTTACATTTATCCTCATTAAACACTTGTTTCTCCACTTTCAAAACACCATAATCATGTCCAAAATTCACTGAGAAAACATAAAGAACCTACTTGCAAGCAGTTGGAGGCAATTTGGCATGAATCTGGACAAAGGAGCGAAATTTTTTTGGCTCTGAGATTATACGCATCGCGCACTTACCCATTGCGCTGCACACGGTATGTGTGTAGCGCACCTGCAAATTTACATAGGCCGGTGAAGCCCAGTGCGTCGCGCGCCTCTTGTGCGTAGCGCGCCTCCTCTGTGCCTAGCGCGCACTTCCACCTCCAGTCCACGACTTTGAAAACACTTCAAAATTGACTTCAACACTCCAACTCGGTTTTTCTTTGGGAAATTTGTGAAAATGATTTGTTTTCAATGCTTTATATGGGTTGTAAAATATCTCATAAAAATCAGATTTGATTTTAATTTGCTCCATAACCCACTTTTATAATGTTTGGCTTTTTGGCACTTTATCATTTTAATGCAATTCTATCTTTGACTTTTCACTGTTTTTCTGAGTCTTGGACTGATGAACCTTGATTTTTTTTGCAGGGATTTGGCACTTTGGCTTTGGCAAAGATCAGAGGCTGCTTTTGAACTTCTTATGGTGGAACAAATACACAATTATTACAAAAAATGAAATTTGACAATTTCTAGTTCCAAAAAAGAGTTTTGGACTAGAAATGTCTTCAAATGTTTTTGAGAATAAAAACGTGAAATAGGAACCTTTTGAAACCAACATCAAGGCCTGTGGGATTTTATTACATGTACCAAAAGACTGAAAACCCTAGACTCTAGGACTAAAGGCTCTTTTCGACAAAAATAATCATTTATGACCATGAATGAAGTGACCTGAACTTCAGTGATTTTTGAGGAATTTTAATTAGCCCTGCAAGTACAAGCATGAGGAAACACAAGACAACCAGACCCTCTCATCAGTCAATGACATGCCCCTAGCGAAATGCAACGAAGTGGAATGAGCGAGACACCTAAAAATGATATGCAAAAAGCGAAATGATCTCTGACGGAGGGCTGTAAGAACCGACTCTAACATTGGCTCCAATGGGGATGGTGGCTCCAAGGAGATGCCAAGAACGGAAGATCTCTGGGGGAGTCAGATAGTGCCTTCATCCATTGGGCGATGGAGTCATTATTTCAACGGATAACACAAAAAATTTTGACACATTTATTGACTGAAAACTTGACTGAAACCTTGACTGAAGTTTGACCAAAACTGACTCGATTTTAAAACTGAAAAGACTGATAAAACTGACTTGAAAAACTTCAAACCAACTAACCTCCATCTCTAGAATTATAGCCTTCGCTCCGAGCCCCAGACTGAAGAAAGAGATTAGTCCACACTTGCAATGAAACAGAAGTAAAATGATATATACAATGATGATGAAATCAGCAGAAAATACTCAGAAGTGGTATCGCTTGAGCAGCCGACCATTGATCGGCCCTCCAGGACAATCATCTCTATTCATTTCCTTGAGAAGAAAGGTGTTTTGACCACGATATGTTGCAATCTTAAAAGGACCCTTCCATAGGTTTTCAAATTTTCCGTGCTTTCCCTTATCTTCATTTCGAGCATCCCACTTCAAAACCACCTCATCCAGCCGAAACTTATCTGCTTTTGCCTTCCTGTCATAGATCTTCTTTATTCACTCCTGCAACTTGAATGTATTTTGAAATACCTCCTCCCGTGTCTGCTGTAAATGAATCATCTGATTAATCCTTCGCTGCATGGGATCTTCCTCACTACCGGCTTCCTGAAGCAATTTGACTACCGGGACAGCAAGAGAAGTGGGAAAAACTGTGTCTACCCTATACACCTACTTGAAAGGAGACATGTCGATAGATTTTTTCTGACTTACCCTATCAGCCCAAAGTGCATTCACTAATTTCTTGTGCCAGCCCTTTTTATTGATTTCCAGCAATTTTTTAATGATATTTACCAAAGACTTATTTGAAGATTCCGCCAAGCCATTTCCTTGAGGATGGTAGGCAGTCAAATTTCCCAAGCTAATTTTGTACTTATAGAAAAATTCAACCATCCTCTTTGACTTGAAGGCCGTTGCATTATTTGTGATTATCTTACTAGGACACCCAAAACGTGACAGAATATTGTTTTCAAGAAAAGAGATAATTACCGCATCAGTGGCTTGTCGAGTGGGAATGGCCTCGATCCATTTCGTGAAGTAATCCGTTGCTGTCAATATCCAACTATGCTGACCTGACAATGCCGGATGGATTTCCCCAATGAAATCCAATCCCCACTGCTGAAATGGTGCACTGACTTCAATTGGTTTGAAAGGAAAAGGCTGTAGTTTCTGCTTCCCTTCGAAAATTTGGCATTCATGACAATTCTTAATAGCCTTATATACATCAGAAAACAAAGAAGGCCAATAGTAACCTGCCCTTAGAATCTTATTCGCTGTGGTTTTCCAAAACAGATGGCCCTCGCAGTCTCCTCTATGAAAGTCCTCCAAAACTCTTTTGGCTTCCTCCTCTACCAAACAATTCAATAACATTCCACCAGGATCTTTCTAATATAATGCAGAATTCAATATGCAAAACTTTTCAGCCCTCAAATTCAAGGTTCTACTCTTATTTCTAGGCATCCCGGGTGGTGGAGACAAATTCTGAAGTACGTATAAAATGTCAGCATACCAAGGGGAAGAAATAAAAATATCAGATACCTGAAATGATGTACTCTCCTCATCTTCATCGGACATGGCAGCGATCAAATTTATATCTAGAGCATGCATATTTGTTTCAGCCATGAGCTTGGCTAGTCCTTGTCCTTTGATTAGCTTGGTCGGTTTAATCGATCCACTTACCCCGCCTTCCTTCTGGATCTGCCTGTACCAAAACATCTTTAACTGCTGCGTTAGGAATGTATGCTATAATGTGGGAATGCAGTATATACACATGGAAATATTTCAAGGCCTTTACAAGTGCAAGCGCTTGTTTCTCAATAATGTTATATTTCAACGCTCCGTCTCTTATTATCCGACTGAAAAAAGCAATGGGCTTCTCAAATCCATCCCTTTTCTGCATTAAAACAACTGCCAAAGTGTGCTTAGAAGCAAATGAAAACAAAATGAAGTCCTGTGTGTAGTCTGGGCTGATTAAAATAGGGGCTAAAGAAAGAGCTAACTTTACCAAATTGAATGATTTCACCGCCTCTTCTGTCCATTTTACCTGACTGTCCTTTTTTAGCATGTTCGTGATTTCTCTAAGATGCTCAGCAAGATTTGGAATGAAATGACGCAGAAAAATCATTTTACCATTAAAGGACTGTATTTCTTTCTTGTTCCGGGGCTGTTGAATTTGTTGGATGGCTTCAACACGTGCAGGGTCAACACGAATGTCGTCTTTCGATATGATGTGGCCAAGGAGCTTGCCTTCATCCATGGAAAAAGACTCTTTTTTGGATTCAGCGAAATGCCATATTTTATGCACTTCTGGAAAACAACTTTCAAATCATATAAATGTTCTTCATCAGAATTTGAAAACACAGTTAAGTCATCAAGGTAAACAACCAAAAATACATCTTTCTCGTTGATGAAAGCCATGTCCATTGCACGCTGAAAAGTGGCACTTGCATTCTTCAAACCAAACGACATCTTTGCATAATGAAACGTTCCCCATGGAGTGGTGAACGCAGTCTTGTCACGATCGTCCTCATGCACCAAAATTTGATTATATCCCAAATATCCATCGAGTAGTGACATCCTTGATGCTCCAACTACTCGCTGCAATATATGATCCATCTTTGGCAGTGGATAATTGTCTTTTAATGATACCTTATTCAAATTTCTGAAATCGATACATAAACGGATCTCACCTGTCTTCTTTCTCACGGGCACCAAATTTGATATCCAATCGGAAAATCTGATAGGCACAATGATTCCTGACTTGTACAACCTGTTTACCTCTTTTTCAATTGACGGTAGCAGCTTCAGATTGATTCTCCTCAACTTCTGACGAAAAGGCTTCTGATTTGTTTTAATAGGGATAGTATGCTGAATGATATTAGTGTCATATGTTTTTAAATTTGAATAATCCCATGCAAAAGCATCAGAAAATGAAGACAACAATCTCACATACTCTGCTCTTACCTTCGGTGACAATGACTTGGATAACTTTACCATCTTGGGATTTTCAGCTGTCCCAATATTTACTTCCTCAACACCTTTTTCGGTCGGCCTCAATGTCGGTTTTCGGGTTACATCGTCTTGATCAAAGAGTTCCTCTAAAGGAATCAATCATTTAGGAATGATGTTATCTTTAAGTTGCAGCACTTCCATTTGATTTATTTGTATATCATCATTACCATCATCATGTTCTGTATCTATGGAGGTGTCTTTAAACTTACCCTTATTTTGTAGAAAATCACTAATCTCCTCGTCATCCTGAAAAACTTGCCAACATCGCTGATTGTCTGGAACGGTGGGGCGGTGCTTCACATGAATCTTGAACTTGTTGCTAGAATTCATTAGGATTTTTAAATTGCTTTCTGCCTTAGCAAGTCCATCAGCAACACCATTTTGTATGCGAGGCACACATGTCAAGGTATGATCAGAAAATAACTTCAAAATGTCTAAAACTGCATTACGGTAAGCCCTCATGCGAGGATGCTTGGCTTGAAACTCACCCTTTACCTGTTTTATCACCAACTCTGAATCACCATAGATTGCAATTCTTTTCGCTTTCAGCTTTCTTAGAATCTTAAGGCCAGCAATCAGAGCCTCATACTTCGCCTCATTGTTAGAACAGTTAAATGCTAGTTTGTAGGAACATACTCTTACATTGCTTGGAACCTTATCCGGAGCGGAAAATGGACTGCGTATCCATACACCAATTCTAGCACCATCACTACACACTGCGCCATCAAAATCCGTGGTCCAAAGACCATCTTCATCCTCCTCTAGGTGCTGAAATTGCGTCAGTTCTGTTTTTTATGTTTGCTGCCCATCGTCTTTAGCTGATTGCTCAACAGTAGCTTTCTTTTCTCGTCTTTATTTCTATATAACTTCTCTAAAATTATCGATGATGTCTGGTATATCTTCTGCCTAAAATAATTGACTATCTATATCATTAAAACTATCAGCAAAAAAAACAAACGACTCTAAGTCGGTATGTACATAATTTACAGGATGATTGATTGGTTTCTCCTTGCTTGTTATCATGTATTTCATCTTTTGTTCTCGATATAACTTTCTCATTTGGCCAAAGACAGGAATTGTTGCATAGGAGAAATCTAACTGTAGTGTACCTTTCAACTTTGCTCCCCAAGATCTAGAAAGGAGCATCCCAAATCGAGGAGGAATGTCCGCCACAACCACATCCATCAAGACATTCTTCGCAGGAATTTGATCTAAACTTACAACCAAATCTTTGATGAGTCCGATACATCTCACGCGGCTGGAATCAAATGAATACAAATCATGGTATTTCCTTGTAATATCTAAACCCAACTTTTCCATAATCGCCTTTGGCATAAGATTGTGCGAAGCACCAGAATCAAACATGGCATTGTGCAACACATATTCATGCAACCTCAAACTGATATAAAAGGGAGGAACATCAGTGTCAGGGGACTCACCATCTAAAGCAGGCCCAAATATCAATTCAGGCTTATCATCTTCTATATTTACCGTGTCAAACATTGGATCAAAATTCAGAATTTTGGAGACTTGACCTCGATAGCTGCTGTTCTTCATAATTTCTGTCAAAGGAATAGATACCTTCAACTTGGAAATTTCATTTTCTAAACTAAAGGCTGAAACTCTTTCAACTTCTTTGACCGGAACTTCTTTCTTTTCAGCCTTATCCTTCATTATACTTGACTGATTTTCCCTTTCTGCTGATGATGGTTTACTAGCTGCGGGATCAATTGTCTCTTTTCCTTTCTTCAGTGGTATAGGTGAATCCATCTTTGGTGCTGAAGCCTCCTTTCTTTTCTGAATTGGATTTATGGGCACATCTCTGTTTCTCAATGAGTATTGCTTCTGCTAAGTGGATAAAGCATTCAAATATCCTCTTTGGTATTCATCTAATTCTTCCTCCAGATCTGCATTGTTTGCTAAAATGAAATCCTCATCTTTCTGTGCAGTTGAACTTTCTCCATATTCTTCATCCTCAGTGATGTAAATGGGCAGATCGTCGGGAGTAAAGAAGTGGTTTTGCTCACCCACCTCATCATCATCATCGTCTGAATCTTGACTCACAAAATTCTGCAAAAGAGGTGTTTTACTCTGTTGCTGGGCTGTTGGCTCTTGTGCTCTCTGTTCACGCTGCTTAATTTTGAACTGTGGCTGCTACTAGCCACGGTAGTTGGGATTATGAATCTGCGTTTCTGGCTTGTCAAGCGTCATTCTTTTGAACATTTTTTCCATCTCACGAAGTAAGTGCTGTTCTGATGCAGATGTGGAAGCTTCTTCTTTTATGGTCACTCTTTTCTCTGCTTTCAACCGGGCTCTCTTATCATTCAGATTCGCCTCAACACTAACAACAATCTTTTGCATATCTTCTAAGGTAGGCGGATCTCTGTCTCGTAGTGAATAAGCCATCTCCGGATCGAAACCATCCGGGAATTTAAGGAGAGCTGACTTTTTAGACGGTCTTAAGTCATCTGGAATTGCATTATAAACTGTATTGAATCTGATAATATAATCCTAAACGGACTCACCAGGATTACGCTTGATGCTGGTATACTCAGAAGTAATCTGCAGCGGATATTTTTTCATCTCCCACCGATCTAAGAATTGTGTCTGAAGCTCTTGTAATGTATTGATACTTGCGAGCTGTAAAGCTCTGAACCATTTACGAACCTCACCTCCAAAAGTCTGGACGAACAACCTCATGGACACATTTTCTTCATCTATTTCATGCAAGTCCAAGAAATCTTTCATTCTGACAATATGTTGCTGAGCGGATATACTCTGTGGAGTGCCATCAAATATGGGAATCTTGTTCTGATAATCAGCAGGTATAGGATCCAAATTTGCAGGTAAAACAAGAGGTGTGAATCTCGCAGCCATGGCTCTTGGCGGATTTATAATCTACTGTCTCGGAGAAACAGGTGGAATGAGAGCAGTAGGTGAACGAGGTGTATGCGGTGGAGATGAGGGAGGAACTACTGCTGATTGTTAATCAGATATCTCAGGCTATACGGGAATGGTAGGAATAAAGGGAGGTTCAGTGGGAATCCGTGAACCGGATGCAATTTTAGATGGCCCAAGAGTTTGTGAAGCAGATTCAATGAATTCGGGAATGTTGGTTGCCACAATGGAGTTTTGAAGATTCAGGATATAATTATCGATAGATCTATTTGCTTTTTCAACTTCTAGATACTTGATGAACTCAGGATTGATGACGGTAGAACTAGTGGCACTTTCGAATTTGGTTTCAAACAATGATAACTCAAACTGATCGTCAAACTCAATATCTTCAATGTATTCAAAAACAGTGGGATATGAGTGAGATTTGACCAAAGGAATAATGGGAGCTTCTCGACGAAAAATTCTTGGGATTAGGTTGGGGTTTTCATATACTGGAGGCGGATTTGGATCAGGATTTGATCTGGTATGCCTTTTTGAAGCCAGTGTATTGATCTACTCAAGAAAAATTCAAGGGACACAATAGAAAAATTCAGCCTATCGACTTCTAGACTCAATCATCCAAAGGTCTAGAACAGATAAGTATACTGGGGTAATTTGCAAATCGAGTGCCGCATTCACAAGCTAACCGGAGATCGACTGAAGCAGTGTTTATCTACTTCCGCTTATGCATGGCAAAAGCGTTTCGAAAGCTACCTGGCGTGACTTCAGACTCCGTCTAAGACTCATGAAACGAACACATCAACAAGCAAACCATTAAGATTTTTTCCCCAGTATGGTCGTCACTATGTTAGTGCTCAAATCTACCTTAGGCTAAAATAAGGTAAAACTCAAGGCTACATCAAACCACGCTCAGCCTCGTAGCTAGCCCTACGAGGACGAGAGAGGGCTCTCTCCAGGTCTATCTCGGCAAAGGTCTTCAAAGGGGCTGAGATGACTTATAATTGGTACTGATTTTAGGCTAGTAAAGAGATATGAAAGTTTGATTTTGATTTTTTTGGTTTTTGTTGAAAAAATGGGAAAAACAATTTTGGGTCCGGGGATAAGGCCAGATTTTTGTAGAATTCGAGTTGGGGTGAGGTAGGCAGTAGTATTGATGCTTTTGATTATGTGTATGGATGGATCAGATCGACAAGGAGCTAAAGAGGGCAAGGGAGAACAGAAATCCTCTCCAAACAGGCGAAAAAATGTAAAACTAAACAAATTCAAAGGCAGAGCACTGAAATCAATGGATTCTACCTCATTTACTCATTCATTTAGTTTCAGAAGCATAAGAAGGTAATGGCATACATCGAAAATGAAAGAACTTACAATAAACTGAGAGAAAACACCATCAAGAACAAAAATCCACAAGAATCCCAACAGGTGCTGCAAAACCTCTGATCTTTCCTTAGCCAAAATATGAAAAATATGTACAATAGTGTGCCAAACTTTTCCCAAGAGTCCAACCTGTAGAATGTCCCAGAAATTACATAATATAGACTATCCTAACCCCTTCCCACACCTCTAGGGGTCGAATTCCTCCTTCTAGGAGTAGTTCCAACTAATTCTAAACAAGGAGCTAGAATATAGGCAGCCAAACAACTTGCCTCTAAAAGGAAGGAATCTGATCCTTACATTTGATTTTTACTTTTTTAGGAGTGAATCTTCTAGAATAGATAAAAGTGAGTCCAAGTTACATGCCAACCATAAAATTACATAAGGATAACTCAAAAATTTCATCCACAATAAAAACTGGTCCAACTGGCCGAAATCCTGAGCTGGAAGATGAAAAATCAGCCAAAAATCTCTATGCGTAGCGCGCCTGAGCTCTATGCATCGCGCGCCTTACAACCTACTTTTGGGGCACTTCTTGGCATCAAAATCAAGCTCATGATAGCTTTTTGGAAAGCCCTAGATGTCTACTATCCATCCCAAGTGGAATTTCCCAATTTGAAGCTCATTTGTTCCTCCAAAACTTCATTCTTCCACAAGTACTTCCTGCTGCTGAAAAAGGTGGCAGAACGGTGATTTTCATGGTGTTTTGGTCCCTTTGATCATCCAAAACTTGGTGAAATTCTTTGGTCCTACTGGAGCATGCATAATGTACCATGAAAAACCCAAAAATATAAATTTTTCCTCCAGCAAGTGTCCCAATCATAAGCGAGCGTGTCGACGCGCTACGCGTTGGGCTGAAAAACCTGTTTTGAGACCAAAATTTTCCAAAATGACAAAAAATTCTTCAAATTCACTCAAATTCGGAGCGAAGACCCTCCATCATGTATCATGCCCAGCCAATGAAGCCTCGGCCAAAATCTGAAGTGGATCAGGCCTCTTCCGCTGTTTTAGTGCTCTGCTCAACCTCCTCTTCAGAATCTTCATTTTTGCCTTGCAGGCAGGCCCAATAATGTCCTTTCATGTGACGAAGCATGTCTTTCTCTCTATTGGCCTTTGCCAACAACTTCTCCAGATGAATTTTAACATGTGTGAGTTCGGTCTCTCGCTCAACTGGTGTCATGTCACCTGGTCTCTTCCGGGCCAATTGTCGATCCTCACGGATTCGCCGCAGCTCTAAAAGAGTGTGTTGATCCTCTAGCTGTTTGTTACGCTGCTCCAGGTAGTTTATCACCCACTGAGCTCTCTACAATTTCTCTTTCAGCATGTCATTTTCAGCCTTTTGCTTCTGGATGATCTCTTTCAGCTTCGAGCTAGGAGAGCTCGCATCAACATCGATGAATGTGAAATCAGTGTCTCGACCACCTGATGGGCCCTCATCATGCATAGGCCTCTTGCCTCTGTCCTGGATCTGTACCTGTGCTGAAGAAGAAGGCGAGACCCCTTCCACCCTTGGTGGAGATAATACTCGCGCTGCTGATGAAGTCAACGAGACCCCTTCCACCCCGAGTGGAGATAGTACTCGTCGTGTAGCTGCAAATAAGGCCTTGTGGCCTCGCTGGTATGTCACATACAATGGAGCACTGATATGCTCGATCTCAGGAATGTCTAGCTGATGTGAAGACTCTCCCTCATCATGAACTACCTCGGGAGGCGGCTGTGGCGCTGTGAAGAAGTCACGGGAGATGAAATCCTCCCAAGTAATGCCCTGCTGTGTCAACTGATGTACCACCATGATTTTGATCAGCGCGTAATGATATATACTTCTATGTTGTTGTGCTAGGGTCTTCTTCTGTACAAAAATTTTCATCCTCTCTATGTTGCGATACATGAAGTATGGAATGCTCATCATACGTACCCTCATGAAATGCATCAACAAACGAACATGGTACGCATAGAGACGTGAGAATCTGCCCTCGCAACTGAAATATCGAATGATGATTTTCATCAATGGTGCAAACTCATCCTTCAGGAATCTGAATGGAAATACCCTGCTCAGCTGCCTCATAAACCTAGGTTTGATGTATGGCTCATAGTAGGATTTCTCTAACTGCTGTCGTTTGTTCCATTCCTCTCCTATGTTTGGTATTCCAGTGGCCTGAGCAATGGTTTCTGGTGACAAAACAAAATCTACTCTGGCAAGGTTTACTCGGCCATCATGTAAATGTAGAACAAATAGACGAGCTAGCTCATGATGATGCTGGGTTTGTGAAATCATCTCACAATACTGGAAACATGACTGATGCTGAAAACAATCCATTGCAAGCAGGCATGCCTGCAATTGAGCCAAAGAAGTAGGCTCCTCCCTGAGATTCTTACCAATTTTTCCACTTTTGTGAGACCTCCGTGGCACATTAATCTCTGTTGTGGAATCACTGTCATACTCCTGTTCATAAACTAAATCTGTCTCTGACATTGTGCTGAAATCAGAATGTTTGCAAAATGTATGCTGATATAGGTATAGTGAAGACAAAAGTTTCAGTGTATGCTTTACTCCCCAAATGTGTCACATGTGTATCAAAGTATCATAGGAAAGCCACAATGAGAATAGTTTTGTCAAATGCGTTTGCATGAAAAAACAGTCACTGCTTTGATTATGAAGGGATTTTACAAGTGAGTAGAAAAGAGAGTAATGCGGGGGAAATAACTATTAGGAACAAAAGTGACAATAGCCCTAGCAGTGTTTGACAAATGTCAATGGAGGATGTGGACAAGTGAAAATGGGACTATGTCATAACATGAATGATAAACAGTGTGAAAATGACAATAGCAATAACAATGACAGCAGTGATGTAATGGAAAAGAGAGAGCGTGAGGCTAAGGTTAATAATGAGCAGGGACACCACTGAAAATAGATGACACAGGCATATATCAATAGCACAAATTCGCAACACCCACAATATCACTAACGTTCATTTCAAAACCCTAAGAAGTGAATTTGAAAATAAACATAGCGTTTACATTTCTCCTCATTAAACACTTGTTTCTCCACTTTCAAAACACCATAATCATGTCCAAAATTCACTGAGCAAACGTAAAGAACCTACTTGCAAGTAGTTGGAAGCAATTTGGCATGAATCTGGACGAAGGAGCGAAATTTTTTTGGCTCTGAGATTATACGCGTCGCGCGCTTACCCAGTGCGTTGCGCACGGTATGTGCATAGCACGCCTACAAATTTGCACAGACCGGTGAAGCCCAGTGTGTCGCACACCTCTTGTGCGTAGCGCGCCTCCTCTGTGCGTAGTGCACACTTCCACCTCCAGTGCATGGCTTTGAAAACACTTCAAACTTGACTTCAACACTCCAACTCGGTTTTGCTTTGGGAAATTTGTGAAAATGATTTGTTTTCAATACTTTATATGGGTTGTAAAATATCTCATAAAAATCAGATTTGATTTTAATTTGCTCCATAACCCACTTTTATAATGTTTGGCTTTTTGGCACTTTATCATTTTAATGCAATTCTATCTTTGGCTTTTCACTATTTTTCTGAGTCTTGGACTGATGAACCTTGATTGCTTTTGCAGGGATTTGGGACTTTGGCTTTGGAAAAGATCAGAGGCTGCTTTTGAACTTCTTATGGTGGAACAAATACACAATTATTACAAAAAATGAAATTTGACAATTTCTAGTTCCAAAACAGAGTTTTGGACTAGAAATGTCTTCAAATGTTTTTGAGAATAAAAACGTGAAATAGGAACCTTTTGAAACCAACCTCAAGGCCTGTGGGCTTTTATTACATGTACCAAAAGACTGAAAACCCTAGACTCTAGGACTAAAGGCTCTTTTCGACAAAAATAATCATTTATGACCATGAATGAAGTGACCTAAACTTCAGTGATTTTTGAGGAATTTTAATTAGCCCTACAGGTACAAGCATGAGGAAACACAAGACAACCAGACCCTCTCGTCAGTCAATGACATTCCCCTAGCGAAATGCAACGAAGTGGAATGAGCGAGACACCTAAAAATGATATGCAAAAAGCGAAATGATCTCTGACGAAGGGTTGTAAGAACCGACTCTAACAAAGGTTTTATTCCCTCTCCACATAACTGCAATGACATTTATTAGTCCATACATTCATCAACCAATCAATAGCTAAAAAATACATGACAAGAGCCATATAAGGTACACAACATAAAAACAACATATAACTAGAAAATAACTAGGATATAACCATGGAAACCTAGCCATAATATAAAAAACATAAGTGCCAGAAATATACATAAATCACAGTATAATAATATCTCTTATTAATATATGAAAATACCAACCAATTCAGGGACTTCCACGTACCACCCAACCATATATTGGGTTGAACCAAAGATATCTTTCAGCCAATCACCCCCATGCCTTATTCCAAGCATGAATGTGGGATCTCATGGAATAAACCAAAGAAAAACAAACCAAGTCTTCAAGAGGCCAAACCACCTCAACCCTCAACCAGTGATTCCACCTCATGGTTGGGCATCACTAACACCAACAAGATCGGTATCTACCCAAGTTGTCCAGGGCTCCGAGAACTAGTAACTCAACCCACAACCTTCCAGGGCTCTAGAGCATTTTTCCAACCCAGATCCATGGACTTGTAACTCAACCCACCAAGGGATCTATATCATTTATCCTAACCTAGGTTACAGGACTAGTAACTCAACCCAAGTTGTTCCAGGGCTTCCAAAGTGTTTTTTCCAACACGCAACCATAAGGAATTATGAGAACTAACCAGAAACAATCAAGTGGAAATTTTTTTCAATACCATGGCTATCTAGGAAATGGAAAGGAAAGTCTAAAACCATTGTGAATCCAAGAAATCCTCTATGTCAATGAAAGAACATAACCATAAAACCACATGCATATACCATGCATCCATGAATCAGTAAGGAAATCACACATGCAACCTATTATCTGCAAATAAATCCAATTGTAGTTGTCGATCCACATGTTCCCTTGCATCTTCTTGCTTTCCCTTTCCTTATTTCTCCAAGCCAAGTGAAAACTAAAGTGCTCCAGGCATACTCCAAGAATTCTCTAAGTGTGCAAGAGTATGAGAAAATGAGATAATAGAATAGAGCTCCAAGTTGAAGCTGAAAAAAAGTTGTGAATTGGTCCTCGCAAGACTTTGTATCATTTAGGCCTCTATTTCTTCAGTTTTCCTTCATTTTTCCTTAAATTTCCCTCTTATGCAAATATGTGTCTCTTCACCTTCCTTTTCTCCTATTTTCATTTATTTCATAATTAAATGCCAATTAATTCCTCTTTTCCTTTTCCAATTTTCATAGCCATTAATTAATCACAAGTGATCTCCATCACTATGTTTTACCCAACATTCATCCTGGAAAGTATTTGTCCCATGACCTTGGTCTTATTTTCTTTTATTTACACAGTAAATCAACCAAGGATTGTTACAAACCCCTCCCCTTTGGGGGAACACTGTCCTTAGTGTTTAATGGCACTTATAAACTAACAAAACACACATTTCCCATGGAGCTTTATAACACAACTCAATCTGGTATTTACATATATATATATATATATATATATATATAACCAAAACACAACATCAAACGCATATATCATAATACATTCGCTCAACCATATAATATAGAAGGATACATAGCACACATCTGATCATCCATCTCCCATGTAGGTTCATCAGGCCCAAAGTGCTTCCAATGCACTTTAACTTACTCAAATGCTTGATTACAGAGCATGAACATCTTTTTCTGCAAAATACACTGAGGTTTGGATTGTAATTATCCTTCGGGTTCCACCTACAATACTAACCATTAAATCACATGATCAACATATTTCACATACTTATTAAGCAATGACACATGGAATTTCAATTTCGGATGCAATGCAAGTTGGCAGGCCACTAGTCCAATCCTCTAAAGGATCTCAAAAGGCACACAATGCTATGGTGTCAACTTAGCACATGATCCAATCCTCAAGAAGCTCCTCTTGGGCTTGATGCAAAAGTACACATGTTCCCCAACCTAAAACTCCTTAAATAGCTTGTGTTGATTTGCATAACTCTTCTTCTTGTCCTGTGTTTCCTTTAGATTATTCTTAATAACCTGCATTTCTTGTTCCATCTCTGCCAACATATATGTTCCAATCAATACCTTGTTCACTGTATCACTCCAAATGACGGTAGTATTAAAAATATGCCCATAAAGTGCCTAAAACATATCTTCAAATATCCCTGATATCCATTATTATATGCAAACTCAACCAGTGGAAGATACTCTTCCCACCTCTACTACTGATGCATAGAATACATTCTCAACATGTCCTCGAGAATATTGTTAACTATCTATGTCTATCCATCTGTCTGTGGATGATAAGTTGTACTAAAGGCCAACTTTTTCCCCAAGCCTACAAAAAGATATGTTCAAAACCTAGAAGTGAACTTTGCATCTCTGTATAACACAATATTCCTAGGAATACCATGCAATATCTTTATCTCCCTGATGAATACCTGAGTATCTCACTAGCTAAATTTATAGACTTCACTAGAATGAAGTGAGCTACCTTATTCAACCTGTCAACCACAACCATAATAGAATCATGTTGTCTATATTTCATTGGAAAAAATTTAATGAATTCCATGGAAATGACCTCCCATTTCGACTCTAGAATCATAATTGGTTGCAATTAACCACTTGGCTACTTACACTCTAATTTTACATGCTAATGATCCAAGCATCTTGCAACAAACTTAGTCACATATTTCTTCAGATTCAGCCAATGGTAGAACTTATTAACCATTTTCAATGTCTTCTAGTATCTAGGGTGACCTGAATATGACTTAACATGAAATTCCCGCAATATAAGCTTCTTGAGCTCACTCTTGTTTGGCACATATATCTTGTCCCTAAATTTGACCAATCCATCTGCCATGAGATGATAATCCACATCATGTTCACATGTACCATATTTTTGTAACCTGTGCTTAAGTTGTCAGTACCTGTCATCCTATATTGTCCTTCCTATAAGATATGATCCTATAAATATGTCTCATATGAAATAATAGTTGCAATGTAATTTACTTGTACTTGTCTACTAAGAGCACCTGTAACCTTGTTCTCTTTACCCTAAATGTACTTTATCTCGAAATCAAACTCACTGAGCGTAGCCAACCACCTAGATTTTCTGGCATTCAGATTAGGTTGCTCAAACAATTATCTCAACCCATTGTGATCACACATCAATGTGAACCTCCTGTCGAGAAGATAGTGTACCCTTATCTTCAATGCATGAATGATCGCTGCCAACTCAAGGTCATGAGTCACATAGTTCTGCTCGTGCTCATTGAGTTTCCTTTACTCGTAGCATACCACTTGTCCTTCCTGCATCACAACTCCACCAAGTCCTCGCTTGTAATCATATGTACATACCAAAAACTCTTTATATGGATCTATAATATTTATAATTGGAGCATTTGTAATCAATTGCTTCAACTACTCAAAATTAGTTTCATATTCCTCTGTCCATTCAAAATTTTTACTTTTCGATGCAAATATGTGATAGGATAGGAAATACATGAGAATTTCTTGATGAACTGCTAGTAATAACTTTCACACCCCCTGAATTATCTTACCTCATCCACATTCCTAGGAGTTTCTCACTCCATGATAGCTATGATCTTTTATACATCCACTGATATACATTCCTTAGAAACCACATGCCCCAAGTAATAAAACTTTGTCTAAAAGAAACTACATTTACTGAGTTTGGCATACAACTGATGCTCTCTCAATGGTCTTGACGCTACTCCCATATCTTTTGCATGCGCCTCCTCATTTTTATAATATATCAATATGTCATCAAAGAATTTTATCACAAACCTTTCCAAATAAGGACACAATGCGCTATTCATAAACCACATTAAATTAGTTGGAGAATTAGTCAAACCAAAAGGAACCACAACAAATGTGTAATGCCCATACCTGGTCCTTAAAGAAATCTTGTAGATGTCCTCTTCTTTGATGTGTACCTGATGATATCCTGATCTCAAATCAATCTTCAAGAACATTGTTTCTCCCTTCAACTGATAAAACAAACCATCAATCTGCAGCAAAGGATATTGGTTCTTAATCATCACATTGTTCAACTTCCTGTAATCAATACACAACCTGATATTACTGTCCTTCTTCAAAAACAACATTTGTGCACCGAAGGTGACACATTTGACATGATGTATCCCTTGCCAATAATTTCCTTCAACTACAACTTCAATTCCACTAATTCTGGAGTGCTCATCATGTACGGTGTCTTCAATGTTAGGGTTTCTTTTGGCATCAAATCAATAGAGAATTCCATTTCCCTATGAGGCGGTAAATCTGATATCTCTACTAGGAATACATCCTGAAATTGTTGCAAAAATGGATACCTATTCAAGGCTTACACATGCTCAACACCCTTCCCTTTGTCATTGTAAATATGAACTGCAAACGATACACATCCTTTCTTGCTACTGTGATTTTTTTACATATTTTTAATCATTCTCATTGATGTAGGCATCTTCTTACCCTGCAAGATTCTCTTCTCTCCATCATCATCCAAGCACTCAATAGAATTATCATAGCAATCTACCATATTTATGTGAATGTACAACCAATCCATACCTAATAACATAGAGTATGATACCAACAGATGTACATTTAGATGTGTTGATGTAGACATATTATTTAGCTCAAATTCATAAGATCTCACCCAATGATGAACTATTTTCTCGGTACCTATAGCCAACTACACCAACCAACACTCTGCATGCACTTCTTTATTCAAGAAACACTTATCCACCATATCAGGACTGATATAGCTATATTTATATCCAGTGTCAATCAAAATAGAAATAACTTGATCACAAAGCGTAAATTCCATCTCGATAATAGATGCTTGATGATCAACCTTCCTATTATCCGATGCTATATAAATCCCAGGAATACTTTGTCCAACATCCCCAATTGTCTGTGCTTCCTAAGAATTTTAGATATGCAGTCTACCACCCTGATGTTGTGGAAATATCTCCTGCAATGATCCTTGCCACAAGTCCAATGCTGTAAAATCTTCCTACCATCACTCATGTTTTTCTCCTCAGACTAAAATCCATTTCCTTTGTCAATTGAATTGAATTTTTTGTATGGTGCTTCATTCTCCTTGTCATTTTTGTCCTGGGGTTTTCCTTTCTTCTTAGCCCATTTTCCTTTATTATTTTCATTACCTTTCTAATCCTGCTTAGACTTAGTCTTACACTTTGATTGCTCATAAAATTTATTCCACTTTCTAATGGCTTCCTCTAGTGATCTAGGCCCATCAAACTCAATCATGTCTTTGAATGATACCAGAAACCCACTAATGAATCTATGAATCTTTTATTTCTCCTCCTTAATATAAGCCACATGTCTCGAAAACTCCAACAATATTCTAGTATACTCCTCATTGGTCATAGATCCCATATTCAACTCATAGTACTCCTTTTCCCTGTCATCATAGTATCTTTCAGATAGATACTTCTTCCTGAAAAAATTATCTTGAACTCACTCCAATTCATATCCTCTTCTCGAATGCCTATGACATTCTCCACATATTCCCACCAAAATTTTATTTTTTCCTTTAGGACAAAAACTAGCTATCATGGCTTTCATATTCTCTGAGTAATCTTTATTGTGCAGAAAAATCCCCTCTGTGGACAAAGGCAATCCCTATAGCCCTAGGTTGGGTCTAGAAACAAGGGAACATGTTGGTTTCTAAATTCCTAGTTCATAAACGAAATGCGGATTGGAACAGATGTCCTAACAGAATCCAATTCTCTTGATGTAGTACGTTGCATTGATTCCTCAATATTTTTCCTTTAGGACTTGTGCTCCATTGGTAGAGATATTCATACACCTACACAAATATCAAGAAAACACTAAAAGCATACGATCATACATACTCATTTACCACTATCTAACTAGTCAAGGAGAGTCAGAAACTTTGAATATTAATGTAGACAAAGATGGAATTAGAAATCAATCACGTTATATTAATATATACAAGGGAGTTTACAACCTTTGCCTTGATGTTGTAGACCTCCTTTGACGGGTTCAGTTGGGCATGTCTCCAAAGAAATCATTCGTCGATTGGATGAAAGAGGCGAAAGGCTCAAAATCTCTCTCACAACTATGGACTATTCTCTGATATCAGCTCTTGGTCTATTCTAGCTAGTAGAATCAATGGGATGAAGAGGAATTTATAGGAGTGGAGGAAGGGCTCTTGGATCCACTTATGGTGGAGGAAAGGTCTATCCCTTTATGAATTTGCATTTTTTTAGGAACTTAGAAGGCCAAAGGGAGAAACTTGACCACATCTAGTCGAACAAACATCCATGAATCCTCTCACGAATCTTCATTTCCATATTAAAAAACCTTCCAAAATTATCTCGGGGTGGGGGTTCTTCAAAGACAGAGAGACCATGGTGCGAGGCCTAGTGCAAATTTGGCCATTGGTGTAAGGACACAACAACACCGACCCAAAAGTATCATGTTTTTAAGGGTTTACTTCAGGAATGGACTACAAAGATTTTGTTCCTGGCATGCTAAGAGATGTAATGAAATTCATTATGATTTTTTATAGTACACAGGGGTCACTTTGATGGTCCTCCAGTATTCAGAATAGGGAATGCAAATATGGTGAAAAAATGTTGTGTAATAGATGCCCCCTAAATCATGAAGTCCGAGAGAGAGAGAGGGGTGAAATGCTTTATGAGAACATGCCCAAACCAAAATACCACTATCAGAGGACCTACAAGATCAAGTACGACTGATATCTCTGATACATGAGTATAAGGTATGGGCACAACCATCCATAATAGAGAACATGTAATAAGATCCAGGGTATGGACACAACCATCTAGTGAAAAATATCATAAAATAGACTCACGTGTGGCTGAAACCATCCAATCAGAAGAGTCTTGTATACGGTCATGACAAACTAAATCATCCCACAACTTGTATTTCGATAGACAGAATCCAGGGTCTTGCGCTCTGTCCCAACCCGAGTAAGTACAAATTCAAGCGTGTGAACGAATGAGCTGAAGTCAAACATGCAAGAAAGTCACCTAATTACCAGCCGACAATGGAAGCTATTAACAGGTGGGAGAGAAACCACCAATAATGAAAATGGTTCTCAAGGTACTACTAGTACAATCCACAAAATGTGAAAATTGTACTGGAGTTGAACATCTGCGAAATCACCTGATTGAAGGCCAATGATGAGAACCTATCGTTGAATGCGAAGAACTTGCCATTGAGGCATGCAAGCTCTAAGGTACCAAAAGAGAGTCTCTGGATCAGCTTCCTGGATAATGAGCCGAAGTCAATAGGAAGTGATCGATTGAAGGAGGGCCATAATTTTTCCCACATCATAGACACAAGACAGAGGAATAAGATGATAGTGAATCAAGATTGAACATAGGATCAAGGGTTGAAAACTATAGAAGGGACTTCTCTTGAACATATTGGAAACATGACTCCAAAATTCGGTAGTATTTGACATCAAGGGATCTGAGGTCATGGTGACAAGGAAAAGAGCAGATGAGAGGTCAAAATGGATAACCAAAACCCATGGAGGAAAAATGACGAATGTGGGATGTCCCCAACCTAGCACGAGTTGTAGATAAGTGTCATGTTCAAGAGTGACATACTACTAACTGTTGGAAAGAAAACAGGTCTTGCAGATAAGACCTGGGTTCAGGTTAAGGGCCAACAAGGTTTTCTGATGTAGTCTAGCACCATGCCAACATTTTCACCCTGCTTCGAAGAGCTGAGAGTCTCACCCGAGGCATGCCGCGACCTTACTAAGGTAGGGAACCGATCAGTATCAGCCTAACAACATTGGTATGGGTGGATTAGAGATATGAAAAAGGTATAAACAATGCAACACAACATTCCATGAAATATATCTCTCGGGAATGCATTCTGACTTACAACAAATAAAATTTAAAATTACTAGTGAAACCATTCATTCCAGACCACAACATATATCCAAAACAACAACCTCTAATTATATTATGCATCAACTATCAATGACAAGCTATTACAAGGCTCCTCAACATGAGCTCGAACAGAATATAATACAAAGAGGTCCTATTGGATATAGAGAAACAAAGAGATACAGAAGGGCAGAGAATAGAAAAACATGAACAGATCTCTCCTACAGCTCCTATTCCCTGATTGTGTCTGAGCCAACCTCCCTTTCCACTGGCCGACTGCCTATTTTTTCTGTTGCCAGCGCGATTGACAGTTCTTCCTTTCTTCTCGCTCGGCTATCTTATGTTTCTTTCTGTTATTCGAGAGTTCTACTGCTCATTTCATGCCACGCTCTTAAGCCATCTGTGCTTGCTCCCGCAATAGTCGTGACACTTTTCCTCTACTCCTTTGCAACCTTGAAATCTATCTGCCTACCGTGGTTACGTCCCGCCACATACTAACCGCAACTCAAAAGATGTTTAAGTTTAAAACAAGGGATCCAACAGGCCCCAACCACATCCTATCGACTCACCCCAAGTCAATAGTTCTGTGTTGTTTCTACTTCCATTGACCCAGTGTCCTGCTTTGCATCCCTCCCTTCCCCCAGCTGTCCAAACAAGGGCCCCAAGTTTGGGACCTTGGTTAGAGCTGATACCTTGAGTTCTTGAAAGGTTTTCATGGCCTCTTTCCATCCTTGCATTAGCGCATCAATTTCAACTGTGATTTTCGCGACAAATTATTCCCCTGCATCAGGTGGCAAGTCACCAAACACGGTTTTGATTTGAGTATTGGCCTCTGAGGCCAATTGTTGCATTGTCTGGGCACTGATTTTCACTGGCTGTTAGAGCTCCCGGAGGGATTTCTTCGTCATCATTGAGTTTTCTTCCATCTGTTGTATTTGGACTTCCAAAACTTCCACTTATGCATACATTTGGTCGAGTCTAGTCAGGTCCATGGCCTCCTGGATATCTTTTGATATTTGTTGTAGTTGCAATGAGACCGGTTGTGACTTCATAGTGAGTGTCGTTGAGCATTCCTGTAGACCCTTCAGTAGGTTGTATGCCTCTTTTGCTGCAGTGCTCAGAAATTCCTGCATTTTTGTGACTTTTCTCTATCTCTTTGATATCTTTGCTGAGTACACAACTGCTGGGTCGGGTAACGCTAGTCGAGCAGCCAATGTGGCTCTGAGCTCCTTATTCTCATTTTGGAGGTTACTATAGGCCACCCTTAGGTGGATCAAGCACCCGAATATATCATTTTCCTCGACTCCTTCGAGTATCTGGTCAGTGTGCTCCATTACGGTGGGCCAACTATCCTAAAATATTTTTGTCACTAGGTCCAGATGTTCCTGTAGATGCCCCTTTTCTGTTAGCAGTTGTTCATGCTCTTCAATAAGCGTGTTGATCTGTAGTTATTGCTGCTTGCATCTTTGTTGGAGCTCCAAATGAAGTCTCTCATATTTTTGTGATGCTCTTTGAATAAAGTGGTATAGTTGGGTTGTCCCCCATGTTTCCATGCTCTCTGCACCGGAGGTACCCTGGTCTGGCATCTGTGCACGAAGTGGCTATCCGTTGGCGATAGATTTTGCTAACTGGGTCTGCGGTGACTGTGGCAGTGTTTGGTGCGACAACCAGTTACTGGAGTCAGCCATGTGTAGATCAAACTGCACCTTTTAACCTGTTAGATTAGCTGGCTGGACTGGAGTCTGCTCGGGGAGCGACCCATCCATTTCTTCTATAGACTACTCTATCTGATTAATAAGCTCAGTAAATGTAGTTTGTGGAACCAGGGTTTGGTCAACTAGAGGTACCTCTTATGTACCCGATTTAACTTCCATCCTATAGTCCCCATTAGTTCTTCTTCTGACTATTGGGTCTGATACTGTGGCTGATGAAGTGGAGGGTGTGGAAGTGTGGGGCTCCTGAGAGATGGATGAGGTGGTGAGTGGTAGTTGGTGGGTGTGTGGTGGCAATATGTGAATGTTTATGAAATTGATGTGGTAGATGGGGTTGTGGGGTAGTAGCCTGCTGGTCCCTTGGGGCTTGACTACCAGCTCTTCTTTGATCGGTACTCCTATACTCAATTGTCAAGGTGGATCTTCCCCTGTGAGATCGACCTTTGGGCTAGATCCTGTGACCTTGGCCCTTTTTTCTTTCGGTGTCACTACTTGTTTCGCAGCTTTATTCTTTCAGACCAGTGCTATAGTCACTAGGGGTGGTGAATTAAACAGAACATTGGGTATTAGCGCAAACATGGAGGTCATGCTGAGATATGGATTGGAATGGGATGCCTGAAACTCTAAAAATGTTGGAAATGTAGTGACATCGATAGTTAGCACTTGAACTAGTCTATTAAAACTTTTTACCTTGGTGTTCAGTTGTTCAATGATCGGAAAAAGCTGCAATTTTGACATCCTGGTCGCTGCTTCTTCTAAATTTTCTCCCAACAGTGGGTTTGGCAGCATCTTGACAAAGATATATGTGTAGACTCCATCCCTAACCTCCATCACCACTCCTGGCCATGAACAAACCTCCGTGTGAAAGGTTGCTTCGTCAATCTGGAACTTCAGGGGCCTCATCTTGAAAGTTGATTCTAGTACACATGTCAGTGTGAGAAAAGTCTGCTTGTGGGTGACCCCAAACCATACCTGCTCACCATATCCATCTAAAAAAACTCTTGGAATTATTTGTTGACTCATCACGACGTCAACCATCTGGCCGTACCAGACTCTGAAGGCTTCGACATTTACTTCCTTTGTGCTAGGATCCCCAGACACTTTCCAAGGCACAAACTTCATTGCCAATGGTTGGTCTTCTGCTATCTCGACTGGTATCCGAATGCTTGGGAAGGTCCATTTCCATTTGGCCAGTGCCATGATCAAATATCCATAAATAAATGTGATCACCCTCTTGTAATTTTCCTCGCAATCTTCGAACAATTCCTTCAGCAAGAAAGAGCACCAATTTAGCCTTGCCCCCTAGACGCAACGCTCCGCAATCGAAATTGTATCCAGCGTGCACTCCCCTTTGGTATAGTGCCTCATTGTCTTGCCAGAAATTAGGTAGCAGGCGAACTTTACCTCCGGTCTGTTGATCAAGTCGATATTTGCTCCTTTTCCCCCTTTCCTAATGCCATACTTGACATAGTAGTCCGTGTCCCCATATTTCTTCACTCCCTTGGATACAGTTTGGAACGCTGCTAATACATCCCTTCCCTCCTGTGACAGTCCAGTTAATATATGGATGCCTTCTACATGAATTGGGATTTCCTTCCCCAGCCATAGTGAACCATTCTGGATCCTTCTTAATAAAAATTTTGTGCACTGCATCGTAGCGCCTGTAATCCCGAACACTAGCAGATTTCTCAAGTTCAGTATCATAGACTGTTGGATGCCCCTGAACTTTGGCAGAACTCTTGCTGCTATCCGTCCTACTTCTGTTGCATAATCTCTATATACACTTGCCTTTTTAGTGTTGGAAACTCAAAAGAATCTATAATTTCTGTATCAATCAGTGTTGCACTGTCGTATCTTCCCAAAAGAGACTCCATCTTTTGAATTCTACTGTCAATTTCTTGCTCCACCACTGCTAGAATTACTCTGATCATTCTGGCTCTTCGCTGGTATACTTTTAGAATAGCTCTCTCTTTTTTCTTGAATTCCTTCTCCTGTGTGCCTTCTTTGTTCTTCTTCTGATTCAACTTCTCTTGTTCTTTTGGATGTTTCTGATTCTAACTCAGATTTTTTCGGCATTCTTGCACTTCTCTGCATGCGGTTTATGTAATTAACCGGCACGGGTGAGGTTGGTGAGACCCCATAACTAATTATTTTTTCCCTGGCTTCTTCCGCGGCTACAATCCTCCGATTAGTTACCGACTAAGGTGGTTTCTAAAATTGCTGACTGTAGCTTTGGGATTTGGGCAAACGCGATGGCTGGTGGTTATGTCTAATTATGAAAAATTTATTACGGTATGGGTGATGCTAATTATGGCAATTATTTCCAAATCTTGGTAATCCTACGGACTGACACTGGTACTATGCGTAATGATGATGGGCTCATGTTCGACACGCTTTTCTATCTGACGTGGATGACATGCTGCACACTACCCTTCCCCGACCACAATTGGTTGCGTTGCGGTCTCTGCAACTAAACTATAGTTATTTATTATTATTTTTGGTTTTGGTAAAGTGGAAGCCTATCTCTGATCATCTCGAGTGCGAGAGAGTTATTGGTGCTACTCTACCCTACTGACTCTTCTCAGTTGTGAGATTTATTGGAAATGAAATGATTAACTTACTCTTGGTAGGGCTTCAGGCGTGCACCATTGACCCATCCTTGTAGAACTTGGTCGTTCAATTTTGCTAACCGAACTACTCCTGAATCTTTGATTTCTATCACATGAAATGGCCCTAGCCAATGCATCTGTAGCTTCCCAAAGAATTTTTGGTATTTGTTGTCATATAGTAGAACTTTCTCACTAACCTGAAAATTCTTGTGCTTAATGTGCCAGTCGTGCCAAGATTTCTGTCTCTCCTTTTGTACCGTCTGGTGAAATTCGGCCAGAAATCGTCCTTCTTCAAGTTTTTGCAGCTCCTGCGATTGCTCCTTTAGCGATTCTTCTTCAGATAACTGGATCGATGTTGCGATTAGAAGGCTTGGTATGATGAATTCTGCTGGGACTACTGCTTCTCTCTCGTATACTAGCTGGAATGGTGTTTGGTTGTTTAGTCATTTTACTATTGTTCAGTATGCCCACAGCATTACTGGTATCCTCTCATCCTAGCCATCGCGTTGTGTGTTGCATATCTTTTTTAGGCCCCTCTCCAGTATCTTGTTGAATGCTTCCATTGTACTGTTGGCTACCGGATGATACAGACTACTTTTATGGTGTTGTATCATGAATATTTATAGCAGGGATTTAATGGTGTCAATGATTAAGTGGGTACCCTGATCGCTGGTCAGGATTTTTGGACACCCAAATCGGCTGATTATATTTTCAAATATGAATCTAGCAGCAGTCTCTGCCATGCAATTTTTCACTGGTGCTGCTTCTGACCACCTCGTCAGGTATTCTATCGCCATTATTATGTACCTCGCCTTTGAGTACCTTGCAGCTGGTGTAATTGTTCCTACAAAATTGACTGCCCACTTTTCGAACGGTTGTAGTACTTTTATCGGATGTAGCGAAAGCTCATCTCTGTGGGAAAGCTCACATTTCTGAACAAATGCTTTACTGTCCATATGCACTGTTGGACCCCATAAAACTTATTTTAGTACTTTTTGTGCTGTCGGTTTAGCTCCCACGTGTCCTCCCGCAACACCATTGTGGCATTCCCATAGTATAGTTTCCCTTTCATGGTCCAGGACACATCTTCGAAGAATCTGGTCCAGCCCCATCTTGTATAAGTATCCCGCTATTAGTTGATACTCTGTAGCTTGAACTACCAGGTGTCTTTTCTATATTGAAGTATACTCATGCAGACACTGCCCTATCGTGAGGTAGGCTGCTATCTCGTTCAGGTAGTCTGGGATGGCATCTAATCTAAAATATCAGCATCTGGTAACTGATTATCTAGAGGTCCTCCATTTTCTCCATTCTCTAATCGGGACAGGTGATCAAGCCCTATGTTCAATCTTTCAGGCTTTACGATCACTTCAAAGGTTAACTCCTGAAAGATTAGGAGCCATCTACAAATTCTCCCTCCTAAGACCGGTTTGTTTACTAAGTATCTCAATGCTGAGTGGTCTATGAAAAATTTAAACGTACCTCCCAACAGGTAGTGGCGGAATTTTTGAAGAGAGTACACCATTGCCAAGGCCTCTCGTTTTGTTGTGGTGTAGTTTCATTCTGCTGTGGAAAACTTGCGACTAGAAAAATATACTGGGTGATCGACTGAAGTGTCTCCTGGTTGATCCAAGACCGCTCCGAGCACAACATTGGAAGCATCAATGTGTACATGAAATTGTTTGTCCCAGTCTGGGTGAACTAGTATTGACGCACTTGCCAGCTTTTCTTTTATGGTATCCAGAGATGTCCTACAACTTTCCATCCACTGGAACCGTTCAGACTTCCTCAACATCTTCTCTAATGGCATTGTTATCTTCACTAGTTGCAGATGAATCGCCGGTAGTAACCTGTGTGGCCCAGCAGTGATCTCAGTTGTTTTACTATTTCTGGTGCCTCTATGTTGACTATCAACACTACTTTGGCTGGGTCTACGCAAACGCCTTGGTTACATACCACGTGTCCTAGCAGTGTTCCAAATGACACTGCAAATATACACTTCTTCAGGTTCAACGAGATCTGCAGTTGTCGACATCTATCAAACATTACCCTTAACAGGCTCACATGATCCTTTATTATTCTATATACAGTCCAGTCATCCATGTAGACCTCTAAGAACTTGTGGATTTATTCTCAAAAAGCGGTTATCACAATGCGAGATAATACTGCTGTTGCATTTTTCAATCTGAATGGAATCACATTGTATGCGAAAGAGCCCCATTCGGTGGTGAATGTTGTATTTTTCTTATCTTCCTCCGCTATCCTTACCTAATGGTATCCTGAGAATCCATCGGTGAATGAGTATGCCTCATTCCCCGCAACATTGTCTAGGACTTTGTCACTAAATAGAGTGTGAAATGTGTCATGGATAAAAGCATTGTTTAAGCTTATGTAATCTACACAGACTCATATTTCAGATTTCTCCTTTTTGTTCTGTATAACTATAGGACTTACCCATTCTTCTTCTTCTACTAGGAATATCAATCTTGCTTTTAACATCTTGTCGATCTCTGCTTTAAATTTTTCCTTCACTCTTGGATTCAGAAAATATGGTCTATGTTTCATAGGCCTTGCATCGAGCTTTAGTATTATCTGCATCTCTCCCATCTCCCCTTTTATGCCCTTTAAATCCGCTACTAATGAAGGGAACAAGTCCTCATATTCCTTCAGCAGACTGAATATTTCCTTAGTTGTTTGTTCATCCCAATAGTCTCAAATTGTCACTAGTTTAGGCTTGTCTTCTATTCCAATATTTAATTTCTTGTTTCTTAGTGGTAGCAGATGGATCCCTTCTATCGTTGGTTCTTCTTTGATATCCCTCTGTCCCTCTGTTTCTTTAAAATACAGGTGCCTTAGATCCTCTAGATTATCAGCATCCATCTCATTGTTTATCTTTTGACATGCCACTTTTTGTTTGACACCTTGGTACTGAAGCGACTGCTCGTCCCTCTTTTGAATATCCGGGAAGAACAATACCTTCTTGATAGCCTGCAAAGCTTTTGTAACTGGTTTTGTTTTTCCTTCAAACAAGAAACACTGCGGAAAACTGCGTGAAGTTTTCTGCAACTTCCTGCCATTTTTGGTCCCTCTTTTTTTCTCCTCCGTCAAGTACTAGGCCTATGGAATTACGTCCAGAGAGTGGATAAAACGATGTACCCACAGTTCTTATGGATATCCCTCGTTTCTCCATTGTGCCTCACATTTTTTTAGATGGTTTCTAGGGTCTGAGTCTCCTTGGTACTTGTCCTTACCTTGGGGTCCTTCCTCTTTCTTAAATCTTGATTTTAATGCTGCCGCAACTTTGTCCCATTGCGTCAGCGAGTTGCGATGATTACTCCACCATCTTGCAGATGTGGACTATAATTCCATGTCCATCAATGGTACTCTGTGGCCCTCTGGTACCTTATTTTCTATCTTTGTTATGAAAATTTTTATAGCATTAATATTGGAGAAGGTTGGGTATTCTCGAACCTCGGTCCCAATCCAATTGATTCTTCCAATGTTGGCGCATCTCCTTGTATTAGTTTCATACCCTCCTTGTTGCCAATTATCCCAAGCTATTTCTGAACCCAATTTTGAGCTTTGGATGCTTCTCCAGCTTACAGATCCTTCTGTTGTTGGATTAATGTAATCTTCTCTTCTTCCTGCGGTCATTTGATAGAGATGATCTAGAAGTTGAGCATCTTCTCTGCTATCCACAGTTTCTTTATATCTTGGTCCTTGGTACGGGTCGAGTGGTTGAGTGACTCTGATCTCCCATCCTCGAAGATCATCAATTCTTTTTTCAGGTCTATTATTGCATAATTTTCAAAGGCCCAATCAATTCCTAATAGTGCAAGATAAGGATATCTATCTCCCATGATGTCGATGACTTCAAAGTCCGTAAATGTCTTTACCCATATAATTTCAACTTCAAATTCCTCCATTCGGCCAATGGGCACAATGCAATACTGGTTCACCATCTGAACTTGGATTAGTGAATATGTCAATATTGGCCTCCCTAATTCTTCCCAATTTTTTCTTGGAAAGATATTGACATCAGATCCCAAATCAAGCATGGTGTCTTTAATTTGGAAACCCGCAACTTGTGTGTTCACTCGAAATTCCTTTTCCGTCCTTATTTTATTTCTCTTTACTCTCTTTACATACCTCTAGTTTGCATCCGATGATTCTCTTGCTCCTGTGCTCTTCTTCAGCACCCCTTCTAGGTTCTGCTTTAGTTGTTCTAGCATTGGTGCGTTGTTAACAATTTTTAGGAATAGATGGAACCACTCCTGGATTAAAGCTTCTGAACTACCTTGGGTTTCATTATCTTCCTGGGTTTGCTATAACTCAATACCTTTGTTTCCCCCGAGTTGAGCAAATGTTTTTGCTGCTTCCTGAAAAAAAAATTCTGTCATTCTGGTTTGATCAACAGCTTTGGGGATGTTGACCTGATCAGTTTTATCGGGTCCATAGTACGTGCATATTCCTCCATTATTTTGCCTCCTCATGTTACTATGGCCACGTTCTTCATTTTCTGAGTTCCCATCAACCTGGGTTCTGCTTTTACTAGATTTTCCCCCCTCTGTCTAGCTCTTTCCTCCCATCTTTTGATGACCTCAGGACAATCTTCTGTTGCATGTGTGTTAACCCAACACTGGGAACACCAGGGTCTTCTAGTGAGTGGACTTTCTCTAGCTACATGTTCTTCTTGGTCGCAGTTGTAGCATCTTACTAGACCTCTACCTCCTGCTTGGCCTCCTCTCATGCCTCCTCCTCTTCCTCGGGGAGCTTCGTTCACCTTGTATGAAGGTCGGTCCAGCCATTCCACCAATGCATCTAGAGCTTGACACTGCTTTGTGCTATGTGTTGTTGAGGCACATAATGCACAGTATGTATTATTCGTAACATTGGAATATTTTTGTAAGATCGGACACAGGCGAGGTTGATGGCCCATATTCTTACATATTTCACAATACTCATTGGTGGTTGGAATTTTTTGTGCACGGAACCCTGTGTATTGCTTTTGTGGTGGATATATTCCTTGGGTGTTTATTTGCACAACACCTCCTAATGATGGAGCCCCTTGTGCTCCTACAGCCGATGTCCCCACATTTTCCCCCCACAACTATGGACATTCAGTTACCACATGTCCTTCCATGAGACAATGTGTGCACCATACATTCGATCTCGCCAGCCGCATTGGTTGAATTTCTTTGAGTTTTTCTGTCAAAATTTATATTTGATGTTGCAGATCCATTATACAGGGGTCATGTACCGCTGCTCCTCCCTTAAAATCTTGTGGGTAACCCGCCATAGCTTCTATCTTCATTGCTTTCTCTAGTGCGTCTTGTAACGTTTCGGTCCTTTGTTGAGTTAATGGAGTTCCAGTCAAAGGTATTAAAGCTTTAATGAACCATTCCCTCTGATGGTTTGGATAAATTGGATAGATGAGTTTTCCAATTTTGTCCTTGAATCTCTGCATCAAATCCCAAGCAGTCTCTCCTTCCTGCTGCTTGATTTCCCACATTTCTGACAAGCCTTGTTGGTCTATTTAGGGAAATTTTAACTCCTTAATGAAGTCCCTCTTCACATGTGCCATCGTTAGATTCTGATGAGCTTCAGACCACTTCATAAACCAGCGTAGAGCTCTCTCCCTAAGGGTAGTTTTAAATTATATCAACTTCCCCACATCTAGTGTCTGTCATGCCCTCCATATGGCCTCGCAGAGGTACCAGTGTTGTTTGACATCATCGTTACCCCTCCCAGAGAATTCTGGATACCGAGTAAGTGATCCTACCATGGTCACTTGAGTAGGCGTCACTAAAATGAATCCGTTGGTTTCTGGTTGTGAGATTGTACCACTAGCAATCCTACTACTAGTATATATTACTGTTGGGGACTAAATACTATGGAACTTACTTAATTCACGCAACTTAACAATAATTTCACCTAGGGGTTGATAGAGCACCAGGGGAAGGTTAGGACTAGAGCTACTTGAACTTTGGGGAATAGGAATACCTTGAGATATGGACACTGGCCTTTCTTGGAATAGTTACTCCATTGCAACGTGCATCTCCACATCAAACACCTCCTCCGGGCATGCGTCTGTACCTTCTCCGTCAGACTTCTTTCCTTTCTCCATCTGGGCTGGGCTCCTATACACCTGTCGAACTTCTTTAATGACCCCTCCTATATCTTGGGGACCCACCTGAATTTTGATTTCCTTCGTCATCTGAGGTGCCTCCTCTTTTTCCTTTCGACTTATTTTCTGTCTCTTCAAATCCTTTATCACCCTCTCTCACCATCTTTCTGCAATTTTCTCCCTCCGATGTGCTCGTCGCTCCTTTAGCCTATTAGCGGTCTTGACATCCATAATCCTACTCCCCTTTTTCACTGTTCTTGTAGCATCTCTCCTTTAGTCCCTTCCCTCGGCACTAGAGGTTTTACACTTCCATCTCTACTTTTTGGAACCCCATTAGTCCTTCATCTACCATCAAGGCTTTAATCCACAATGGGATATCCTTCAGCAGCTTCCCCCTTAACCCGGATTTGAATGTAGCTTCTGCTCTCAAGAAAGACTGGTAGCACTCCACTGCAAACTCCACTATGTATCCGTCCAAGGTACATTCCATCCAGAAATCTACAACTCGGGTTAAATTGGTGTTTAACTGATGAAGGGACACCAAATCCCCATGCGCCCACTTGCGATTGACTTTCCGTGACTTTTCTTTGATCACCTTGGTCTGAAGCCTCAACAACCAGTTATAGAGTTCTTCTGGGAACTTTCCCTAAAATATTTTGTAGGTATCACTGGCAGAGTCGGATAATAGAACCAGAATTTTAATCATTTTCTCCTTCTGTCGTCTCAGCTCAGCTTGCTGAGTGATGAAATGATCTAGGTGGTTATCCCACCAGCTTCATATTTCTCTTTCAAAGATCCTAGATACCATGATCTAGCTCCCAAATGAAATTTCGGGTCCCGGCAATGGAACCATTTGTTGGCGAGAAAACAGATCTTGCAGATAAGACCCGGGTTCAAGTTAAGGGCCAACAAGGTTTTCCGTTGTAGTCTAGCACCACGCCAACATTTTCACCCTACTCTGAAGAGCTGAGATTCTCACTCGAGGTGTGTCGCAACCTTACTAAGGTATGGAATCGATCGCTATCAGCCTAACAACATTGGTATGGGTAGATCAAAGCTATGACAAAGGTCTAAACAAACGCAACGCAACGTTCCATGAAAGATATTTCTCGGGAATGCATTCCAACTTAAAACAAATAAAATTTAAAATTAATAGTGAAACCATTCATTCCAAACCAAAACATATATCAAAAACAACAACCTCTTATTATATTATGCATCAACTATCAGTGACAAGCTATTACAAGGCTCCTCAACATGAGCTCGAACAAAAAAGAATACAAAGAGGTCCTATTGGACAGAGAGAAACACAGAGATACAGAAGGGCAAAGAACAAAACAACACAAACAAAGCTCTCCTACGGCTCCTGTTCCCTGATCCCGTCTAAGCCAACCTCCCTTTCCACTGGTCGGCTGCCTATTTGTTCTGCTGCCAGTGCAACTAACATTTCTTCCTTTCTTCTCGCTCGGTTGTCTTTTTTTTCTTTCTGTTAGTCGGGAGTTCTACTGCTCGTTTCCTGCCATGATCTTCCACCATTTGTGCTTTCTCCCACAACAGCCGTGACACCTGTCCTTTACTCCTTCGCAACCTTGACATCTCTCTGCCTACCGTGGTTGCATCTCACCACATACTAACCACAATTCAAAAGCTGTTTAATTTCAAAACAAGGGCCCCAACACTGACAGAACTGACAACTAGTTTTATTTTCCCCCACCATTTTTGCGAGTACCCCAATTATTTTTGGAAACAATATTGAAGGTGATAGCATATGATTTTCATGTAAATTTTTCCTTCGAAAAAAATCCATCCTAGTACATTTTACGAGCCCTAGGAAGGAGGAACTCGGTAACGTCATGGTGACGACTTCCAATGTCATTTAGATCTAACAAGTCTGACATAGGGAAAACTCAACATCTTTTCATGTTTAGAGAGTTTGAAAAGAGGTAGAAAAGAAAACTCTAGAAGGTCCCTTTTCATAGGTCTTCTCTCAGATCTGAAAAGGTAGAAAACAATATCTGAGAGAACCTCTTAGCCATGTTCGACTAAGGTATTCCTTATTCGTAAATAATCTGTCCCAACCCGAAAAAGAGGCAAACATATACTGGGAAGATGATGCTTCGTAGCCTTTAGTGAGTTCAAAACGATAAGATCTCGAAAATATTTTCATATTTTGAGTCAGAAAAGAGCTGAAAGATAACTCTAGGGGATGACTTTTCTTTTTATCGAGTCTGAAAAATTAATAAAATAAAACTTGTTTCCTCATTGTTTCCTGTTTTAGGACTTGTTGCTACACAAGAAACAAATGTAAAACCATTTTCGAGAAAAAATAATACAAAATAATAGAAAATGTGTCTAAAAACCTAATTTGGGTTAGAAAATGTTATAAAATAACTCAAATAGTGAAAACAATTTACTTTTACATTTTCACCTTTTTGTGAGCATTTTGCCGGTTTTCACTGTGAATTTGGGGAGCTGACTGCAGGAAATCTTGGAGGCCATTGAAAAATTTTCTTCTTCCAAGTAAGAGCCATGAACTTTCCCTACAATTTCATCCATTTTTTACATGTTTTCATGTCTTGATGCATTTTGTGGGAGACTTTTAAAAATTCATACCCACGGTGGTCGGTGCCAGTTCTTGGCACAGAGCTATGTTGATCTCCACGATTTTTAAATGGGGAAGGTGCCACTCGATGCAGCTGTTTCAAAAATAGTTGTGCCGAATTCCGTGCCCAAAATTTTCAAATTTTTTCTCAAAAAATTCTTGTCCAAATTGGTTCAAGTTTTAACATGTGGCTAATAGAATCTTTGTATTTATCTTTTTAGGAAGAATCAACAGTTGTGATGGAAATATAATGGAAAGAGCAGGAGCATGGGGAAGACAATGCACAGACCCTATAGAATGATGCATGCTTAGATGATTTGAGGAAATATGGGCTCCTTAAGTTTTTTATGACCCCATGTCTGAGAGCTCAATTATAGTTGCTGCAATACTTGATCAGTGTATGGGATATTGACCAAGAAAAATTCACCATTCATGACCAGGAATTGGAGATAGAAGTTTCCGACTTCTACATCATAACAGGATTGTCACGGAGCGGAGAGCGAGCACTAATGACAGGTACTCATATCCTTAGAGAGATCATGGGCATGTTGATAGATAGAGCTTGTCCTGGAGCCAGGAAAGCACACAAGAGTGGCAAACTAGACATCTAAACAATGCTCAAATTACCTATGAGGGGAGTGTTGCATATATTTACTAGGGTTTCCAGATCTTAGGTTCCCCATGAAGCCAAAAATACTCAACTCCAACTAGCCATAGATTGCATGTCTCCAGAAATCTTCAATTAGGAAGAAGTGGTGACAATCAACATGAAACGTCAACTGACCAAGTGAAAAAAAGGTAAGCTGAAGTAGTTTGGGTATGTGTCCATCTTGATACCATTCATCCTAGAAAAGTTACTGATATTCCAGCGTTAGGAGTTAATTGTACCTATGCCACCAACAAGAGAGCCACGGATGGCCCATTGGGCTGAGCTGATGCCTCAATCAAGGGGCAGGAAGCATATTTCATGGAGACCAGAGTTCTTTGACTAGTTGAGCTGACAACTCATCATGGTGGAGTACTGGTCATATACCAGTACCGATTTCAGGGGTGATCCAGATATTCCACTTCCGTAAGGGGGCAATTGGGGCGAGGACAGAGGTAAAAACTCACTTTTTGGATTTTTTATGAGTATTATGATTTTTTGGTTTATATATATATATATATATATATGTGTGTGTGTGTGTGTGTGTGTGTGTGTGTGTGTGTGTTCTGATATTTCTCATGTGTTGCAAATTTTGGACCAGAGAGACCCATGAGGATGTCTTTGATAGCTCGGAAGGTACCAAGGGATTTCGAAGTGGCCCCTCATGGTGAGGGAGACAATGACAAGGAATAAATTACACGTAACCTGGAGGGACTCACGAGTAGGATCCCGGAGTACGTGAGATTTTAGGACATTCATCATGCTTAACAGTGGCACACTGTGGGGGTTTCCAATTGCATTCGTCGACCGTTGAGACGTGTCGTGTGAGAAGTGACGTGCTATCATGAGTACCAGGCTGATTAGACTCCTACGTTTCATTTCTGCATTTTTTGAGAGACATGGCGTCTCAAGATGTAACTAAAACACACACACACACACACACACACATATATATTTTTTGAACTATGATGTACAATTTGATGCAAGCAATCAATATGTGTGTGTGTGTGTGTGTGTGTGCTTATTTTCCTATATAAATCCTACTATTTGATCATAATTTCTTTTACAAATTCCACAAATTTCTATCTATTACAAGATTAGATATTTCATCAGTTAATGTATTCATTCTTCTAGGAATATGATGATATGTAATATAATCAAAATTCCTTTCTAACAAATGAACAAGTAAATACATCCTTAAAATATGAGGTTTTCTAACAAAATAATGCCCATTGAGATGGAGAACAACAAGTTGAGAGTCTAGGTTTACAATTAATTCATGAATTTTGAGGGCAATAGCTTCAGTTAGAATTTCGATAATTGCATTGTATTCAGCAAAATTGCTTGTTGTACATCCTAGACAAATACCTTGAAGGTCTACTAACTCACCGTTAGGATCATAAATTTCCCAAGCCATGAAGGATAGGTTCCAGGTACTGCGGGAGGCACCATCAGCGAAACCGACATAAGGAGTGACAGATATATGACAGTAAGAAAAGACATAATAAGCAGGAAAAATTGCTCAAAAAGCACACAAGGCCAAAAATGTACAAAAATGGAAAACACAGTTATGTACAGAATAAATGCATGAGAAAAACTCATGCATAATATTTTTTGAAATACAACCCATTTCGGGGCTGACCCAAGGGATTTCCTTCATAATCAATAATCTCATAGGCCCCTTTTTGCAAGACACATTTAACGATTTAGGGCCCATTCCACATGGGTTCGAATTTATCTGCCCCCAGTTTATCATGGTCTTGGTCATACAAGAGGACTAATCCTCCTTCCACGAAGGTAGGAGTGTAAATTGTTTGGTCAAAATGGGATTTGACCCACTTTTTTGTGCTTATGTGACTAGAGCAGTGAAGCAGCGAGTTTCATCAAGCCTCTCCAAATATAGAATATGTTCTTCCTCTGGCGAAGTATTTGGAAATAATTCGACAACTATCTTGAGTGAAGGGATTTCACATTCAACCGGAAGGGTAGTTTCCAGACCATAGACAAGTTGAAATGGTATGAATCTGACGGCATACTTCACCAAGATTCAGTAAGCCTAGAGAGCTGAGAATAACATGAGATGCCATCCCAATAGTACACTGAAGCATAGTGACTAAAACTTTGTTCACAGCTTCGACCTGGCCATTGGCCTGGGGGTAGTACGATGTTGAGTTGTCGTGACCCAGAACCAAATGAGTAGCCAGTTCAGCCATCATATAATGGAAAAAATGGGAGCCATGGTTAGTGATAATGGCTTGAGGGACTCCAAACCTAGAAATCGTGTGATTGAAGAGAAATTGGGCAATCGTCTTACCACCATCTGTGAGTGTAGACATTGCTTCGTCCCATTTGGTGAAGTAGTCTATGGCTACAATAATATAAGCATGCACCCCCAACCGAGCAAGGGTTACACGTCATAAAATCAATACCCCACTTCTTAAAGGGACCAACAACAGTGACGGGATGGAGGTGAGCAGGTGGTGCACACATCTTGTGCTGGTATATATGGCACTAGTGAAATTTATGGACAGCCAGGATACAATATTTGAAAATGGTAGGCCAAAAATACCTGGCACGAAGAAATTTTTGAGCAGTAGCATACCCAGACATGTGAATGGCACACGTGCCAAAATGGTATTCATTAAGAAAATTTTCAGCTTCCTCGAGGGTTAAACACCGATGGAGGATGAAATCATCTCCGATGTAGTATAAAGTATCTTCGACTATGCAATAGGCTTTCGAATGATGACAAATATGCCGACGAGCATCTTTCGTCAACTTGGACCAGAAAGTAGAAGTCTGGAGATAAAAGATGATATCACCATACCATGGATCGAGGGTGCTAATCAGAAAAAGAGTGTTTTTCGGAATGAATTCCTCATAACCAGAAGGATCAGAGGCAGAGGGTAAGGAGCAGGTCAACTCAACAAAAACCAACGATTTCTTTGATTTGGTGGTAGTGAACTCCAAATTGAACTCTTGGAGGATAAATATCCACTTAGATTACTTGCCCCCCAACAATTTTTGAGTTAAAATATAGGTCATGGGGTTGTAATCAGAAATCACGGTCGTGGTGCAGAGTAAAATATAATGGCGGAAACGTCGTACAACTTGAATAGCTGCCAACGCCAATTTTTCGACATGAGCGTAATGTGTTTTAGTGTCGAGATGATTGTGGCTAAAATAATAGATGACATGATCACTACCATCATCATCGTCTTGTACCAGAACCATGGTGATAGTGCTAAAAGCGATAGCCAAATAGAGTTAATAATCATGATGACAATTTCGGGGATGCAAAAGAGGAGCATTGAAAACCATGATTTTCAGTGCATCGAAATATTTTTGGGCAATCTCATCCCATAGGAATAGGATTCCTTGCTTAAGAAATCACATAAAACCTTTGGCTACCTTAGCATAGTTTGATATGAAACGATGCAGGAAAATATATTTCCCTTGCAAACTCTACAATTAGTGTAAATAGGAAGGGGAGGGGAGATTAATGATAGCTTCGACCTTAAGAGGATCGAGATGAATACAGTCTTTGGAAACAAAAAACCTAAGGAGTCTGTTGGAATTGATGCAGAAGATACATTTGTGCAGATTAAGCCGAAGGTTGTAGCCTTGATAATGAAGAAAAATTTGACAGAGGTGTTCCGGATGGTCCTGACGCTTAGTGGAATGAGTCGGGAGGTCATCCAGGTAAGGTTGAATAATGTGCTTAATATCGTGAAAAGCATACAACATTGCCCATTGGAATGTGGCACCAACATTTTTCAGGCCAAAAGGGAGCTTCTTATAGGCAATAGTGCCCCAAGGATAGATGAATGTTGTTTTATGTTGATCAGCCAGTAGTATATTAATCTGGTTATAACTAGAAAACCCATCCATTAGGGAGAAAATCTCACTCCCAACACACTCGTCAATAATATGGTCGATGAATGGAGTGGGATAGTTATCCTTGGGACAAGCACGATTGATATCGCGGTAATCCACACAAACTCGAATGGTGCCCTACTTTTTGTCCACAGGGACAATGTTAGAGACCCAATCTGTCAATGGGATCGGATAAATGAAGCTTTCTTTGAGAAGTTTTTCAACTTCTCCCTTTATGGCAGTTTCCTTTCTAGGGTGCACGAGATGAAGGCTTTGGTGAACAGGTTTCGCATCAGGGTAAGTGGGTATCTCATGCATGACTATACTTGGATCAATGTCGGTCATTTCCTCATAGGACCAAGCAAAAACTTCTCGAAATTCATAGAAGAGGCTAGTATATACCTCAATCTCATCAGGAGAACATGTCATCGCAATATGGATGTTCTCGAAAACCCCCAATTTAACAGAGATTTAAATAGGCATTTTTTGAGTGATATTTCCAATGTTTCCTTCCACGAAAACTTCATGTGTGAAAATAGGCATTTGAAGGTGTTGGGAAGGAACTTGGGAAGAAAAATTCTCAAGACAAGTATATATTGCCCAAAGACTAGGTAAAAATGAGGAACAATGATGATTATCGTCCCAGGGAGGATCTTCGAGAGACATGGCTGCCACGATGGCTTCATCAGTTGTGTTGGTGTTGGAATCGACACTTGGACTATAGCAAGCACCTGAAAATACACATATTAAACTGTAAACAAATTTAATTATTTGTTTTGTGAGATTGGTAGGTGGTACAAATTTGATTCACTGAAAAGAGATTTCAGTCAAATCCATAGTTCTACTAATGAGGGTATTGTAACTTGATGTGGTAGCAAGGTGCAAGTTTGTAGTCTATGAGGAGAGGAAAATTTAAGATGAGAGAAGAATCAGTAGGTCTGTAAAATAGAAATCTATTGATTTAGTAGAAATTCACAAAATTACCAATTTGACAATATTCCATTGAGAGAAAGCTATTTCTAGTTTGACAAGATTTTCACTGAAATATCATGCATATTAACTATCATGAGTGATTCTCTTCCACTGTTATAATATAGATTTTATCAGGAATTCTCACTGTGTGAGACTAACAAAAATTGATAAAAGACATAAAAATCTTAATAGACTAATAAAAATACATAACAATATGATGATTTGCAAACTAGAATTGGAAGAAAGGAGATATGGAAACACAAGTAAAGTAGACAATACACACAACAAATTGGTAATAAGTCCTAAGTAGTATTAGTCCATTTCATTCACAAAAAAAGATTACAGATCATATAAGTCAAAATTCTATAACCACCAACCAACCCTAACTTCATATCAATTTGGCATATATATAGAAAATATGATACTGTCATCTTCCACAGAAAAAGGTAAATCTATTTCAAAATTCATTACAACCTTGTGCAAGAGGTGAGGCTTATCTAAAAATTTAATATGGAGTGTTATGACATAATGAAAATAACAACATTAAGGCTAACAGTTTGAAGTGGTTTATATGATGTGGTAGTTTTATGGGAAGACTCCTCTTCCTTTCTGGTTCAACCATCTCCATAAAAAGTGTAAGCAACAATGAAAATGGTGTGTGGTTGTTCCTTGAATGCTTCCCAATGTCTAGCAAAAATGTGTTGGTACTGAGAGTAGTGGTAGAAAACTATTTGACAGAAATTATGCCGATGTTCTATTGTTCCTTTATCTTTTTGGTTGAAAAACCTTTGTAATGGCGAAAAACTCGAAACTTTTGGATAGAATGACGAAGTTTCATTTTATGAGAAATTACAAAGAAAATTCTTTGAAACAATTTTAATTGATAGAAGAGACATGGAGAAAAATAAATGATAAGCGAGGGGGCTGGTGATGAGGCGAAGAAGTGGTATTGATTGCAGATCGCGCATCGGAAGTTTTATTGTGAAATGTGGGAGTTAAATGTTGAAAATGGCTAAGTGCGATGTGCGATGGGAGTGGAGGTGACGTGACAGATTAATGGGACCAGTCGTAGATCATGCATCAGAAGTTTTTAAAAAATTCGTAATTGCTCCCAAATAATATGCATTCATTCAGAATTGTGGTTCTAGGGCCCCTCAACCTAGTGACCAATCGAGAGGCATCAAAAATCAGCCACCCACAAATTTAACTTTATACTTATAATGGCTAAACCGTAAACTATGCAATTTGCGAAATCGGGTTGGTGCGCTACGCCGACACATGCCCCTCACCTCATTGCATCGCAAATCACTCAACATACCATGCGAAGCCTTAATGATAAACTTTAAAAACTTCGATTTGTGAAGTCGCTCCATGTGCGCTTAAATCTCCACCATTGATCTGTGCCCATATTTGACGGTATTCCTTGCTTTCTCTTCGCCTCATCGCATTGAAAATCACATAACATACCATGCGATTTGACTTAACAATCAACTTTAAAAACTTTGCTGTGTTAAATCGCTCCATATGCGCTTTAATCTCCACTATTGATCTATGCCCAAATCTGGCAGTCTTCCTTGCTTTCCCATTAGCCTCATCACATCAAAAATCACTTAACATACCATGCGATTTGACTTAACGATAAAACTTAAAAATTTCTCTTTGCGAAGTTGCCCCATGTGCGCTTTAATCTCAGCCATCGGTCTGATCCCCTTTGTATCTACGATTATATCATGGCCATCCATTCCTTTTCTATGTGGTTCTTCTTTGTTGCTTCATTCCTTAGTATATTTCCCAGCCAACTTCCTTTAAATATTGTCTACTACTCTTCTCTGGATCTCCCACTCAGTTGGTTAAGTTGATTTCTTCCAGCTACGCTTTGATTTTAAATAACTCTAGTTGCCACAAAGCCTTAATTTTCTTGCTTTGAAAAATGATTGCTTCTTTACTTGTAGCCTCTTTTTTGAGATAACCAAAATATTAATGAAATAACTGCCCTTTTCACTATGTAGAATATATGACTTATATTTCTGAGGAATAGCTTCCCTTTACTATATTATTGTTTTGACAATGAATTTGCAACAAAGGTAGCTATTATTCAAAACTCGATGACTGCAACTTTATTACCCAGACATCGACTAACCTTCAATACTAAAATAAGCCAAAACATAGATTTTAACTTATTTTAGAACTATAAAACACTATGACACCTATTCACTTAAAACTACATTGATGTTGGGACTCTTTTTAACTTTTATTAGAAATGACTCAAACTTTGGACATGGACTAAGACACAATAAAAATTTGAGAATAGTGACAGAATGGCAATTACACCATTAAAATTTTTAGTGCTAACAGTGGCTCCTATTGGGTATGAAGTCCTCCCTATGAGGCTTCAAGGATTGTAGACTTAGTGCCTCAAAAACTCTTGAAACTTAGAAGACATCTTAAAATTAGAGACTAGAATTGACCATTGACATACTGGACTCAATACTGACCATATATATATACCTAAGTACCATTTGGCATGGAGTTTATTGACACATCACATCGGATATTTACAATGGAGTGACTCAACCAACTTAATAAATAAAGAACCTTTTAAAAAAATGACCATTGATTGGGCCTCCAGTCAGCTGATCATCATCCAGATGTTTGAGCAAAAACGTTTTATTCTCCAAAACTTTAGCAATTTTAAATGGCCCATACCATAGATTGTCAAACTTACCATGCTTTCCATGGTCTTCTCTTCTAGCATCCCAATGCAGCACAAAATCATTCTCCTGAAACAACTGTTGATTTTCTCTTTTATCAAAAACAAATTTTACTTTAGCCTGATACTTAAGAACTTTTTACAGCAATAATTCTCAAATTTGGTGTGCCTCTATCAAATATAGCATTCTCCTTTGGACTGGGTTTTCATGATCAACTTCACCTTGTAGGAACTTCATCACAGGAAGAGATAATTTCAAAGGAATTATAGCATCTGTACCATATAGAAGCTGAAATGGAGACATTCCAATTGATTTTTTACTACTTACTTTATCTGCCCACAGAGCATGTATCAACTGAGTGTCCCAATTCTTCTTATTTTTAGGCATAATTTTCTTAGTAATCCTTACCAAACTTTTATTGGATGACTCATCCAATCCATTACCTTGAGGGTAATAAGGCATGGAATGAGTCAATTCAATCCCATATTGCTGACAAAAGTTGTACATCTTAGTGGACATAAAGGCCATTGCATTATTAGTTACTAATTTAAGTGGACAATCAAATCTTGACATAATATTTTCCAAGAGAAATTTCATAATTACCGTATCAGTAGCATTCTTGTTTGGTACAGATTCAATCCATTTAGTGAAATAGTCTGTAGCTGTGAGAATACATTTATGCTACCCTGATGAAGGTGGATGAATTTCACCGATGAAGTCTAGCCCCAACTGCTGGTAAGGAACATCTGTTGAAATAGGAATGAGAGGTAATGGTAGCAATTTCTATTTACCAGCAAATTTCTGACATTCAACAGAGCTCCTAACTTTGGCAAAGACATCAGAGAAAAGAGTTTGCCAATAATAGCTAGCTCTTAAGATTTTATTTGCAGTAGCTCTTCAATATAAATTCCCTCTGAATACTCCTGCATGTATCTCTTTCATAATATCCTGGGATTCTACTTCATCTACACATCTTAACAAGGCTCCAACAAGATCTTTCCAGTAAAGATGGTCTTCCAAAATGAAATACTTCATCCCCAAGATAATGAATGCATATTTTTTGGGAGGCATCGCAAATCACATATTTTATAATTTATATGTTATCAGTATAAAGCTAAATTTGAGGGTGGTCGATTTGTGATGCCTCCCAAAAAATATGCATTCATGCAGAATTGTGGTTCTAGGGCCCCACAACTTGGTGACCAATCAAGAGTCATCGCAAATCGGCCGCCCTAAAATTTAACTTTATACTGATAACAATTGTTACACAAAATTTTGTCATCATCCCTGCAATCCCTCGCCCCGCATATTGGAGGGTCGTTCCCATGACCTGTGAGCAGTGTCATACTCTGCAAACACCTTCTTTGCATCCTTCTACATAAGGAAATCATTTCTTCTGTTGAACATTTCCTCAAAAAAGCACACAAAACCTATGTTTATGGCCTTGGTGCGGGTAGCCAGTTCACCCCTCACGCCAATGTGGTAGATTTACACTAGAGCCCATGCCACCTGGCGCTCTCTCTCAGTGTAGTGCCCGCACCAGCTATTTTAGGAATGTTTTTTGATAAATAGAGGTGGAAGTTTCCTTCTAACCACCTCAGGGATGAGTCACTGGAAGTGGTTAAGTTGATTAGCCACGGATCTCCCTCTTTAGGTAGTGGTTTCCACCTCCCATGGAACACTCCTTGAAGATAGGTCTCTCTTCCATAATTATAGGGATCTTAACCTCTCCCTCTCTCTCTCTATAAAAACAGGCCTTCTCCCTTTATGAAAGCTAGCTGAACATATAGCCAAGGAGCTGAAATTGGAGAAGAATATTATAGCTGAGTAATTGCTATCGAGAAGGTAGAACCAAGGAGAACTCCATAGAGAGAGTCCCATCCAAATTCCCGACAAGCCTTTGTGAGATGCACTCTACTTGAACCCTGTTGGAGGAGACCGCAGCGTCGGAGCTTGGTTGTACTCTTCCTTTCGTTTATTAATATACTCGACTATGGTGTTGGTTCCATCATTGTGTTATGTTGATTATTCAATGCAGTTGATTTAGTCCTCTTCAACTGACTAATAGTTACGAAAGTGAATTAATATGTTGTATATTGTTGTTTTTTCTTGTGTGTGTGCAGGTATCCGAACATGAAAGCGAGCGGATTGTGATTTGTCAAACTAGGAGAGAGAGGCAACCACTCTTTCCAACAACAACAAAAACGTAGGACCTCTGGTAAGTCATCTATCAAATCTCCGCCCATTCATTAACTAGGAATCAATACTATAGCTTGTTTCGTTTCTGGCTATACCCACTCTAGGGCTAGTGGGATCACCTCTATCCACATAGGGGATTTACCTCACCAAAAAATTGATGACTCCATTGGGGATCAGTGCGAGTTTGTATTTCATCCATTAGGTCTTATTTTTGGTCTTTTCTTGCTTATTTTTCCTTTTCTGATTGTTCTGCTAAAGTCTAAGACCCTTGTTCAGCCCCAGAGAACCATATCTGACCTTTGTCTTTCAAACTTTCCTTTTTCCTGAGTTAACTGGCTTAGTGCTCTTTCTGGTCAGACAGTCGTGCTGACTGGTGCTTGTTGCTAGTTTTGCACCCGCGCCATCCCATTATTGGCACTGATTACAGCCGAGCAGGTGTGCCAACCCCTGTAGGTTTTAGGGTTTGGTCTTTTCTAAAGATTTTTGGTCAGTGCTTGTGCTTCTAGGTGATTTTTTGATATGTCTTGAGTGCCTTGGGATTGTTTTTTATTGTGAACAACTTCCTTCATTTAGTTTTTTGTCTATTTCCTAACAGCATCGTAGTGTTAGGGATTTTAAGTGCTTTGGTATGCTGAGCCTCCTGTAGGAGTTTGGGTCTTTTGTTTTGCAGTCAACTTCATTCCATGTTTGGTTGCATTCAGCTCCCTTGATCCGTTTGAGTGATTTCATTGGTTGAATCATTCTTGCATCTTTCGTTCAATTTTTCTTCTTGTCACTCCAAGCATAGATCACATTGCTTGCATGGATCTATTTTGAAATATTTCTTTGATTTGAGAGATTGCAACATTGGTTTGAGTTTGTTATGTTTGTTTTGGGTTGATTGCAATTACTTCCCTTCAACTCTCGCATTAAGGTCCTCGAACTAGTGTTTTGGTTTGTTTTTCATGTCATTTAGTGCACTGTTTGCTCTATTACATTGAAAAAAAAAAATTGTGCTTGCATTCTTGTTTGCATTGTGAAATTGAAGGTCTTTCACATATCTAGCATCAGACAATTCTAGGAAAGATTTCTCATTTTCATTAGCTTGCATAAAAAACTATAGTGGATGCCTCTCCGTGTTCTTATTATTTTCTATTGCTTGAAAATTCCTAACTTTCTCGTAGATAGCTTTTTATTGAAAGAAATGGTATTTTTTGGCATGTAGCTTGCATTTAGGGATTTTTGAGATCCAACATTCGGTAGGACCTTGGAATTGAAACGTAAATACAAGATCAACTTAAAATTTACTCAATTAACCTAAGGCAACATTGAAACCTAACGAAAAATTTAGTGCTCTAATTTAGAGATGTGTTCCGACGTATTTAAATCTAGCAGTTGTCGCTCGCCATCTAGATTCAAACAACACTAGTATGGAATTGTGCTCCCCGTACCGTTGAGTATATAAAGGGAGACCCCTCTAGGTTGCAATCCTTTTATCCATAGGAAGCCGAGTATGCCACCTTGTAACCATGATACATCGAACACAGCATTCAGGGAGACTACCTGCACGTACGTCAAGTCCTTGGTCAATTCTTCTTTCATTTGATTACCAAGGTGTATATGGCAGTTCACAGAAACCTAGTACACCCTTTTACCTAGACTACATGAGCAGTAATTTTCGATCTTTGATGACTCCATAAATTCGAAAAGATCATTGAGAACTTGTCCTTTTGCACTTGCCTAAAACTGAAAGAGACTAGAGTCATATTTTGACTATTTCTTTACTCTTAAAACATGAAACAATGAATTTTTGGTTTCAATGTGGTAAAATAAACTACCTACGATTACATGCCCATTAAAGTTTGATTACTTGGCCTGTCTTTGTTTGCCTTGGTTTTGGTCCAAGAGTCTTCATTTTCGATATTTTCTCCTTTTCTAGTGTGCTACATTCACAGTGGCGGAGCCATCAGTTTCATCTACTGGTATTCCTTTCTCGGACGATTCATTTGAAACTTCTCAAACATCTAGGTCTACCGAGCTTCATCAGCCTATTATCCCATCATAGTACCCCTTTGGAGAACCAGTTGAGTTCACTTGGCCTCTTTCAAACGCTTGGTTTGGGTTTGAGTCTGGGAACACCTTCCCCCTCTTACATCGGGATCGTCATTTTTGGATGCTATCATACATCCTATTCCCCGTAGTATTTTACAAGATCTCATGGTGGATTCAGATATGGACTCATCTAGTCCTATTGTAAGTGAGGGGATTCCAGTTTCTGATGAAGAATACCAACTTTTTCCAGAAGACATCCATCAAGAGCCTGCTCAATCTTCACCATCGATGTCGCTTCCAGCTGGATATAGGTCTTTGGGTCAGATTATGGCTGGTATTTCCTCCATGGCAGCATCAACTCCATCGAGGGGGTCGATCCTTCCATCATTAGGGATGTCGTCAATGACACCTATCTCATCGACACCTTTTGTTACGTCTGTCCCAACTAGACCTACTGTCTGCGTGGCTGCATCAGTATCGGTTGTCACCACTCAGTCGTCATGAGCTTTGCCTTCGATAGAGACTTTGATTGCCATGGAAATCCCTGACGGCCTTTATTTCAAGGAGTATCGGTTGGTTGTTCAGCAGCAGAGCTCCCAGACTTATCAGTCCCCTCAGGACCCTGGTCATCCTTATCTTTCTCATTATGACATGGTCGGTAACCCGATTTATTCACTTCCGTTTCAATATGATGAGCATGACAACCCTATCTATTTGCCTACTCCTTAGGCTTATCAGTTCCTTTTGGGTTTTAGACCTACCTTGCCTATGCAACCTTCTAACCAACAAGGAAAACCATTTCAAGGACAACCTTTGGTTCAACAAGGGCATGCTTACAATCGATAAGGACAACCCTTTCAGGGAAAACCTTCAGTTCAGCAAGGGCATGCGTATGACCCACAAGGGAAACCCTTTCAGGGACAACCTTCGGTCCAACAAGGATTATTTTATAGCCTGCAAGGGTAGCCTTACAATCCTCAAGGTCAACCTTTACAATCTCAACCTGTGATCCAACCTGGGCAACCTCAAGGACTTGCTGGGAAACCGATATATCAACCTGGACCTTCATACGGTCCTGGGGGGGAAATCTCTCCATCTCAAGGGCAACCTTTCGTACAACCACAACAGCCATATCTTCCAATTGGTCTGAATGTTGCATAGCCAGGACCATCTTATGGTCCTGCTCTAGGTCAACCTGGTTATCAGGCACAACCTGGCCCACTGTAGCCATTAGGCTAACCTACTCCATAGGGGCAACTTGGTGGCCCTCATCAATCAGGTCAACCTGCTCAGCCGGGACAACTTGCACAAATATTTCACCCTGCTCAGCCACCACTCTACTCTATGCCACAATCGGGTCAACCACTATGCTCAATCTATCCAGCTCAGCAGGGCCCTACTTATCATAAGCACGTTTGACCCCTAGGCGCTTATTACCCTCAAGGTCAATATCGACTAGTATACAATGCGCCCCAAGGTTCTTCTTATTACCCTCAACCACCAGGCCATACTTATATTCCGCAGAAAAATATTTATGCTACTCAATCGGGACCCTCATATACTCAGAATCAGTATCCTCGTCTTCAATCTCTGTATCCTGGTCCTCAGCCACAATATCAACCGAATTATATGGCTTATACCCCTTATGGCTTATCAACTGAATCCTTCTAGATAGAACCAATGGGGGCAAAGTTACACTCAACCAGGATGGAATATGGGTATGGGTCCTTATCGAGGACCTGTTATGCCTTTCAATCCTCAATTACCCTTTCTCTCCACGTTGGAATTATTGGATGTGTCCAAATTGATAAATGATCCAATCCTTCATAATCTGTATTGGCCTACGGTTCCAACAAAGGTTCCTGGTGATTGCCCCAAGTTTGAGGGCAAGTCTGGAGAGGACCCCCAAGCACATGTTATGACATACCATTTATGGTGTTCTTCCAATTCTTGGGTGGATGACTCTATTTGACTCTGTCTTTTCCAACGCACTCTCACCGGAGCTGCTGCTAAGTGGTACATCGAGCTGACTCACAGTATCTTTCAATATTTCAACACTCTTTCTATGGTGTTCCTTACTCATTTTCAGTTACCGGTTCATTATGAAGTCGAGACGCATCTCCTAACATCCTTGAAATAGGACCGGGCTACCCATTTCTCGGACCACATTCACGAATGGAGATTGCGTCGTCACCTGATCAAATTCAAAATTCTTGATCAAATTCTTACTCATTGGTTCACTACCTCTTTTGTCAACCAGATTTCAAAGGACATCGCCATGGGGGCATGTGTAACCGAGGAACAAGCCACTGCTCGTGCCCAATACCTTGATTTAGTGTACTCTCAATCAGGCATATTGTATGATATCTTGACTGATGCTCCATGACCTGGGACTTCTAAAGTGCCGACCACCCCATCCATCAACGGTGTTATTGGTTCCATGTCTCAGACTTCACGTAAGTCTTCCTCTTCCAACGCTGGGAAGAAAAAATCAAATTATTCCAATGGTTTTACTCCTCAGCCTACCCCAGATTCTGGTAAAACCACGGAGGTAAACATCGTTCAGGAAAATCCTTCAGACAAGACATATAAGGGGAGAAAGAAGGGCAAAGGAAAGGCCAAAGCTGATGCCCCAAAACCAGAATCATCTAAACCTCGTGTTGATGATGGTTCACAGTGCAAGCCGAAGTATCCCTGCTTGATTTTTTATGAGGAAAACTACGCTAAGGATTGTCCTAGATGAGCCAAAGTTAGTCAATTTATCAAAGGCACTAAGGGAACTCTGGTTGTCCTCAAAGAAACTTTTCTATCTTGGCAAACACATATGGTCAAGCAACATGCGCCATCTTCACCATTTGGCTCTCAAGTATTCATGATGAACGGTTCTATACCCGTTTCCATTGCTACTTGGTCAAAGATTATACTGGATCATGCCAGGCAGTAGGGAAAGAGATCGTTGATGGTCCTCCCCCCCCACCTACCTCTGGTCCTCTTGAGATTGAAAGGCCCAGTGCTGATCCCATTGTATGGCCAACTTCTAAAGGTTTTCTCCAGAAATCTTCTTATAATCCTAACGCCCATGCTGCTCAACATTACAGTATTGTTGAGGATTTAGCACAGGCGCCATCCATGATGTCCGCATTAGAAGTGCTTCAGAGTTGCCTGTCTCAATGGAAAGCATTATTATCTACGATCGGCAGGATTGATCTCATTGATTCTAGCCTTCTCACTTTTGACTTAGAGAATTTCATCCCCCGACTTCCGCACCAGATTGTGCTTTTCATACAAGTTGGCATTAACGGTCTCAACATCCATAGAGCTATTGTGGACAAAGGTGCATCCACCTGTGTCATGTCATCTGCCTGCTGGAAATCTATTAGCTCTCCATCCCTAACTTCATCACCCAATGCCCTTGAGGCATTTGATGGAAGAGAATCGAAACCCTTGGGCATTCTCACTAGCTTGCCGATCACGTTGCAAAGAAATATGGTCAATGTTGAAGTAGAAGTTGTTGACGCTAAACTCAATTACAATATTCTACTCGGTCGCAGTTGGACTCACGCTATGTTGTGCGTTCTGTCCACCCTCTTTCGTCTTCTAAAGTATCCACACGAGGGAAAAATTATTACTGTTGACCAGTTGTCGTTCTTTACCTCGTCTTCTGAGAACAACGTGCCATATGTGGATCAGATTCCTTCTGCCCCTGACAGCGTAAGGCTGGGTCTTTTCAAAGATCTTGATCGCATGAATATATTTCCCCTTCTGCCACCAAATATCGTTCAAGTTAATATGATCTCTCGGTCAAATGACCCATGGGTCACCCCTTTACCTAAATAGGTTGATTCATTGGGGATTCAATGCCACTTAGTCCAGTTGAAATAAATTATTGTGAGCTCGTAGATGCATTAGATTCTCCCCCTTCTAAAGGTTCTCCTTTGAGCATGTCTCTCGACGTTTATTCTCAATCCCCCTGGCTCGGCGATACAGATTCACCTGATCCTTTGAAAGAAGTGTTTCCATATGACGAGGCTATCATGGAAACCATGTCTCTCAAGGACCTACTGTGAAGCGATGGGCATCATCATTCCTCATTTATGCCTGGCCTCATGGCAATGTCTAACTGTCTTGAGCGTTTAGCATCTCAAGTTCCTTCTCTGCCACTTCAAACGCCTATCTTGACTCATGAAGTCTTCGCTGAAGCTAACTTGGGTAACATCACCCAAATGATTCCTATCGACATTTCTGTGAAATTGGGAATTTTCAAGAACATCCATGTTGGAGTCACTTGCTCTTTCAATGATGTCCAAGTGTATACTAGCCTCTTTCGCGAATTTTGTGATGTTTTCGCTTGGTCTTACGAAGATATGATTGGAATTGATCCTAGTATTATGGTGCACGAGATCCCCACCTACCCCAGTACGAAGCCTGTTCACCAGCGTCTTCATCCAGTGCATCCTTGGAAAGTCGCCGCCATAAAAGCTAAAGTTTAGAAACTTCTCAAAATGGGTTTCATATATTCGATTCCTTTGACAGGGTGGGTTTCTAACATTGTTCCCATGGATAAAAAGCAGGTACAAATTCGTGTCTATGTTGACTATCATGATATTAATTGGGCCTACCCTAAAGATAACTATCCCACCCCTTTCATCGATCAAATCATTGACGATTATGCGGGCAGTGAGATTTTTTCCCTTATCGATAGATTTTATGGCTATAATTAGATCAACATTCTCCCGTCCAATTAACACAAGACTACTTTTATTTTTCCTTGGGGAACATTCGCGTATAAGAAACTCCCTTTCAGCTTGAAGAATGCTAGGGATATGTTCCGGGGCGCGATGTCTTATGCCTTTCACGATATTCGTCATATTGTTCAACCATACCTAGATGACCTTCCGGCTCATTCAAATGCACGAAAATACCACCCAGACCATCTTTGCCAGATCTTTCTTCGCTATAGACACTACAAAATTCGGCTCAATCTGCCATAAATTTGTCTTCTGCGTCGATTCCAGTAGGCTTTTAGGGTTTATCGTATCCAAAGATAGAATTCACCTTGATCCGCTTAAGTTTGAGGCTATTATTAATCTCCCCTCTCCATCCTCGTTACACCAGCTCCAGAGTCTCCAAGGGAAAGAAAATTTCTTACGTCGTTTTATCTCGAACTATGCCGAAGTAGCCAAAGGGTTCACACGAATTTTAAAGCAAGACGTCCCTTTCTGTTGGGATGATATTGCTCAGAAATATTTTGATACGCTTAAGACGTTGCTTGTCAATGCTCCTCTATTATGTTCTCTAAATTATCGTGGTGATTTCACCCTCTATATAGTTGTCGCCTTCAGTACGATGGCTGTGGTTTTGGTTCAAGATGATGATGACGGTAATGAACATGTTATTTAATACTTGTCTCAAAACCTTCTCGACCCTGAAACGCGTTATGCACATGTTGAGAAGTTAGCACTGGTTGCGGTCCAGGCCATCTAGTGTTTTCGTCATTATATCCTTTTACACATGGTAACCGTGATTTTTGATTGTAACCCCATGACCTATATTTTATCTCGACAGTTGTTGGGGGGGAAATACTTGAAGTGGTTCATTATCCTCCAAGAGTTTGACTTGGAATTTACTACCGCCAAATCAAAGAAATCACTCATTTTTGCTGATCTGATTTGTTCTCTCCCTGTCGGCTCTGCTTATTCTAATTCTGAGGATCATATTCCAGACGAAAATCTTTTCTTGATTAGCACCCTTGATCTATGGTACGGAAATATCATCTTGTATCTCCAAACTTCTACTTTTAGGTCTAAGTTGATGAAATATGCCCGACACCGTATTTGGCATCAATCGCAACCTTATCGTATTATCGAAGATACCCTCTATCGTGTTGGAGTTGATTCTGCACTCCGCCGATGTCTGACCCTCGAGGAAGTTGATAAAGTTTTAAATGACTGCCATAGTGGCGCCTGTGGTGGTCACATGTTCAGTTATGCTACCGCACAGAGGATCCTTTGTGCTGGCTATTTATGGCCGTCCATTTTTAAAGACTGCATTGTCGCGGTACGCAAATTTCATGCGTGCCAGATATATCAATGCAAGATGCATGCGCCACCTGTTCCTCTACACCCTTTCATTACCGTTAGTCCTTTTTCCAAATGTAGTATTGATTTTATGACGTGTAACCCTCACTCGGCTGGGGGGCATGCCTATATTATTGTCGACATCGATTATTTTACCAAATGGGCCAACCCAATGCCTACACTGGCTGCAGATGGTAAGAGAGCAACGAAATTCATATTCAATCATGTTATTGCTCGATTTGGTGTCCCTCAAGCCATATTTACCGATCATGGTTCACATTTTCGGGACTATATGATGGCAGAGCTGACGTCTAAGTTGGGTCTACGTCACGACAGCTCAATGCCATATTACCCTCAAGCTAATGGCCAGGTTGAAGTTGTAAACAAAGTTCTTGTTACAATGCTTCAACTAAAAATTGGGATCCATAAATCAAATTGGCATCTCATGTTGTTTTCATCTCTATGGGTTTACCGAACATCGATTAAGAGTGCAACTGGATTCACACCGTTTCAATTGGTGTATGGTCTGGAAGCTACTCTTCCGGTTGAGTGTGAAATTCCTTTGCTCAAATTAGCTGTAGAATTACTGCCTAATACTTCACCTGAAGAAGAGCGTCTCCTCTATTTAGAGAGATTGGATGAAACTCGTCGCTTAGCTGCTTTGGTCATCGAAGCACAAATGAAGCGAGTCAAAGCTCATTTTGACCAAACAGTTTCCCCTTGTTCTTTTATCAAAGGCGACCTCGTTCTCCTGTACGACCAAGCTCATGACAAGCTGGGGGCAGGTAAATTCCAACCCATGTGGCATGGGCCCTACATCATCAAATGTGTGTTACAGAATGGTGCTTATGAGCTTATTGATTATGAAGGTTATCCCTTAGCACCACCCAGAAATGGGTTGTACCTGAAAAAGTATTATTCTTGAGTCATTCATGCATGATATGTGTACATAGGTGATTTTTTCATTGTTGTGCATGCTTTGGTTTGATGTGCTTTGTAATATTTTTCTTCTTATTGGGTCTTGTTTGTTATGTAGATGTCTATTACCCCTTATTTCGGTTTCGCGGATGGTGCTTCCTGCAGTACCAGGAGCTTGTCTTCGGCAGCCTGGGTCGTTTATGATCCTATTGGTGAGTTGATTAACCTATAAGGTATTTTTCTAGGACCAACTACAAACAATGTCGCTGAATACAATGCCATTTTGGAACTATTAACCGAGGCAATTAACCTCGACATACACGCATTGCTTGTAAATCTAGATTCACAGCTTGTTGTTCTTCAACTTAACGGTCATTATTCAGTTCGAAACCCATGCATTTTGAGATTTTATTTGCGTATTTTTTTTCTTGAAAGAAATTTTGATTTCATCACATATAAACATATACCAAGATGAATGAATACATTAATTGATGTAATAGCTAACATTGTGCTAGATAGACATTTGCGCAATTTATAAAACATCATCATATCTAAATAGACCCATGTAGAAAATAGATTTGTATATATATATATATATTATTTGCAATGTGTGCATCATAAAAACCCAAAAAATATATATGTATGTTTCAACTACATCTCGAGACAACATGTCTCTCAAAATGTGCGGAAATAAAAGCCTAGGTGCCTAATCAGCGTGGTGCTCATGATAGAACATCACTTCTCGTACTAACTACCTCAGCAAGCGGTGGATATGACTCGACACCCCTATGATATGCCTTTTATAGGCCTGAGGAACATCATCAAAGTGAGCATAATCTAGAATCCCATGGGAGATCCCCTCCAGATTTTGTACTATCTCCTCCTCATTGCCCTCACCATGAGGATCGAAATCGCGAGGATTTTGCCTCGCTATCAGCGACATACTTGCAGGTCTCTTTGGGCCAAAATCTGCATACATATAATATTAACTGTCAGAACATGCATATATACCAAAAAATCATAAACTCATGAAAATAAAAAATTGAGTCTCACCTAGCTCTTCGTCCCAATCCTCTCCCTCCGGGAGCAAGAGGTCTGGATCACCAGTGAATTTTGTACCAGAATAGGGCCAGTGGATCCAATCGAAGAATTACAGCCTCCAGGACATCTATTGGCCATCCCCTGCTCTGGGCATCAACATAGCCCATCGATCCATCCGTGGTTCTCTGGCTGGTGGTATCGGGACAATGACCTCCTGGCGCTGGAATATCGGTAGTCGTTCCAAGAAGAACGATACCAAGATTGATCCATACCCAAAATTCTTGAGTTTGGTATTCTTGCACTTGGTTGGTTGCCACTTCATGTTAATTTTCATAGCCTCTTCCCACTTGTAGAGATTCGGGGTTAGGCAGTCTACGGTAAGAAGCAGTTGTGTTTTTGTAGTCTCATGCGGTGCTTGCGATCCTGTAGCCCGCGTAATAGTGTGTAGCACTAATTTTAGTACTATATCTGGGATGGTTTGGATGTCAAACTTTCCACTCCCTGATACTTTTCGTGCCCCTCAGCACACCCTGTCAATCACCATCCCCATGCTCTCCATGGTAGGACGTGTACTGGTCATGATAGGGACTGCACCCCTGCGCGACAATCCTGTGATAAAATAGACATTGAAAACTTCGATTTCAAGTTCCTGATCTCGAAGGATGAACTTTTATTGGTCTTCATCCTAGATTCTTATTAAATACTGAAGCAATTCTAGCTGAGCCCAGAGGCACGGTGTTAGGAAGAATTTCTTTATCCCACAATCTCTGGGGGCATCCATGCATTGGTCATTCTCCATGGCAATTTCATCTTCCTCACTGTGTTCTCTCTCTTTCCACTCAATCACCATTCTTTCTTCTTGATACCTGCACACATTGTTCATATGAGCATTTTTAGTCTACTTGGGCATTGGAATTTACAAATAAATGACTGCATTTTCCTTAAATTAATGCAGATTTTTAGGTTGTGCGATTGGTGCAACTGTTTCTCCAACAGTCGCGCCAATGGGCACGGCCTCTATGTAAAAAATGGGTGATTGGCATGGGTCCATGCCCAAAACCCGTGCCAACCACGATACCGTAGTTTTTTATAAATCCCCTCCTAGGATATCAAAATGGCATGTGCAGGGAATGAAATTTAGCTTAAAAGATGGGAAATGGTGTTGGGTCTTACCTGAGACTGACAGAATCAAGATCGGTTCACTGGATCACTCGCAATCGTCGTCGTAAGATCGCAAAGCACAATGGGTCACTGTTGCTCCACAAAGAGGTAAAAGTGAAAAGTAAATAATTTTTACCACTTCTGGCATTTTATAACTTTTCAAGATCTTAAATTAGGTTTTAAAACATATTTGTCGATTATTTTATCATATTATTTTCAAGAAATGGGTTTTACACGTGTCTCTTGTGCAACAACAGGTTTTTTACATGGTTATGACGAAGTAACGAGTTATATTTTATACTTTTTTGGACTCGGTAAAAACATGAAAAATTCACTACTGGAGTCATCTTTCAGCTCTCTTTTGACTCTCTAAAATTGAAAAAATTATCGAGATGCTTGTCATTTTGAACTCGTTAAAATGGTTGTGAAACGGTATCTACCAAGTATACGTTTACCCATTTTTTGGGCTGGGATGGATTATTTACAAAAAAGGAATACCTTAGCCTATCGCGACTAAGAGGTTCTCTCAGACACAATTTTCTACCTTTTCAGATTTGAGAGACTATTTGCAAAAAGGGCCTTGCTGGAGTTTTCTTTTCCACTTTATTTTCAAACTCTCTAAACATGAAAAGATGTCAAGTTCTCCCTTTGTCAGACTCGTTAAAAAATGATGGCATCGGACTCCTTCGTTATGATGTTACTCGAGGTCCTCCTTCCTAGGGCTCGTAAAATGTATTGGGTTGGATTTTTCTAAAGGAAAAACCTACATCGAAAGCATATGCTATCCCCTTCAAGAGTTTTTTCAAAAATAATTGGGGTACTCGCCAGAAATGGTGGGGGGAAATGGAACGAGATTGTAATCGTGTTGGCAGTATGTCGCTCTTGAACATGGCACTTGTTTGCATTCGTGTCGGGTTGGGGACATCTCACCTTGTTATTTTTTTTCCTCCATGGGTTTGGGTAATCTCTTTTGACCTCTCATCTTCTCTTTTCCACGTCACCATGACCTCAAATCTCTTGATGTCAAATACTGCCAAATCCAGTGTCGTATCGCCGATATGTTCAAGAGAAGTTTGCCTCTAAAGTTTTCAACCTCCCACTAATTATCTATTGGTCTTGATTCACAAACATCATATTCCTCTGTCTCATGTCGATGATGTGGGAAACATTATGGCCCACCTTCGATCAGGTCACTTCTTGTCGACTTCAGCTCATTATCCAGGAATTTGATCTAGAGACTCCCTTCAGGTACCTTAGAGCCTGCATGCCTCAATGGCAGGTTCTTCGCATTCGATGCAAGGTCCACATCATTGGCCTTTGATCGACTGACTCTGCAGGTTTTTGACGTGAGATCACTGTTCACATCTCGTGGATTTTACCTTTCATACCTTGAGAGCCATTGTCATTATTGGTGGTTTCTCTCGCATCTGTTAATGGCTTTGGCTGGTAATCAGGAGATTTTCTTGCATGTTAGACTTCAGCTCACATATTCGCATGCTTGAATTTGTACTTTGTTCGGGTCGAGATGGAGCGCAAGACCCTGGGTTTTCTCTGATGAAATCCAGGCTACAGGTTCTTTGCAGATTACTATGACTTATTACATGACTCTTCTGATTGGATGGATGTGACCATACCTGAGTCTATTTGTTGATCCTTATTGCTGGATGGCTCCACCCATACCTTGGATCTCACTTTTTATGTACTCTTTTATGGATGGCTATCTCCATGCCACATGTCATATATAAAAAATATTAATTGTATTTGTACTTGCAGGTTTTGTGGCATCATTTTTTGGGTCGAACGCATTCTCATAAAGCATTTCACCCCTCCCTCTCTCTCAAACCTCATGCTTTAGGGGGCATCTGTTACATAGTATTTTGTCACCATCCCTACAATCCCTCACCCTACATATTGGAGGGTCATTCCCGTGACCTGTGAGCAGTTTCATACTCTGCAAACACCTTCTTTGCATCCTTCTACATAAGGACATAATTTCTCATGTTGAACATTTCCTCAATTTAAAAAGCACACAAAACCTATGTTTTGGCCTTGGCGTGGGTAGCCAGTTCACCCCTCGCGCCAATGTGGTATATTTACACTAGAGCCCGAGCCACCTGGCACTTTGTCTCAGTGTAGTGCCCGTGCCAGCTATTTTAGGAATGTTTTTTAACAAATAGAGGCGGAAGTTTCCTTCTAACCACCTTAAGGATGAGTCATTGGAAGTGGTTAAGTTGATTAGCCACGGATCCCCCTCTTTAGGTAGTGGTTTCCACCTCCCATGGAAAAATCCTTGAAGATAGGTCTCCCTTCCATAATTATAGGGATCCTAACCTCTCCATCTCCCTCTATAAAAACAGGCCTTATCCCTTTATGAAAGCTAGTTGAACATATAGCCAAGGAGCTAAATTTGGAGAATACTATAGCTGAGCAATTTCCATCGAGAAGGTAGAACCAAGGAGAATTCTATAGAGAGAGTCCCATCTGAATTCCCAAAGAGCCTTTGTGAGATGTGTTTATGCTCAAGCTAGTCTTTTAAATTGAGTTCATTTAATTTTCAACCAAGGTTGGTAAACTGCTGAAGTGAAGTGCACTGTATGTGCCTAGGTGTTTGTTTCCTAATGCGTTGTGTTTAGTGTTTTATGATGTTTTTGGTCTTTTATGATGATTTATGATGTTTTTGGTATTTTGATGGTTTTTTATGTTCACAAGGAAAATGACTAAAAAGCTAGTGGAAAGAAGCTACTGGTTAAAAAAACAGAGTGAAGCCTAATTGGTTGATGAAAAATGACAAATGCAAATGCAAGTACTGAAACAGAATCAAACCTAAACTATGACTAAGCAGAATACAAAACTTGATAATGACTTCAAGAAAATGAATCAAAACATAAACTTAAATTGTCCAATTCTTTCATTAAAGGTATTTTGGAAGAGCTTGAGAAATGGTCAGTTAAGTATACAAATTCTCCTAAATAAACAATTAAACAATCAACTTATAATGATACAATATTTTATCCATGATTAAAGATTTGTTGAAACATATTTGGAGAAAAACATTGGTAACATCATAAGATCTCTACTCTAAGACTGGCTCCTAATTCTATTCTACAACTTAGTTTAACATCACTAAACCTTACTCAAAAGTTATAGATTTCTTTTTAAAGTAGTCTTTTGAGGAAAGGCTTTGTTTATGAAGTGGTAAAGAAGTTGCAAAAGTACTCCAGGCCTTGGGATGATACTGTCTTCTGTTCAGATGGTTATGAGTCAATTATATATTTGGAACAAAAGAGATTTTGTAAATAATGAAGGCCGTATTGTTTAAGTTTAACAACTAATGTAATCTAATATGCAATGGATGACAACTAAATGTGGAATGTAAATACAATGAGCTAAGCTAAAACTGAACTAAGTTGTCACTAGTCTACAATAAACAGTGCTGAACTAACAAGCCATTATCAAACTTAAAAAAAAATAAAAGAGCATGAATTGAATGCAATTTGACTCTGGAGTACCTTAACTAAGTTATCATGCATTAATCTATGGGATTCTATAGCCTGTTTTGTCCATCATGAATGGTATTTTGGAAGAGCTTGCTAGAACAATCCTGGCTGTACAATTCAGTGCAAATGCAAACATAAAGACTGAAAGCAATTTAAAAACTAAGACATCACAACTATCTCCTACCCATTATCATGATATTTTGGAAGATCGTTTTAAGAGTAAGATCAGCTATGCTACTTAGTGTAAACAAACAACTGAAACATTCAGTATCACAGTCATGCCTTAGACATCATAAGAATTTTTTGGAAGAGTTTGCTTAGAATAAGTTCAACTGTGATAATGAACAAAAGAAATTACAAATAAATCCTACAACACTACAGCCATTTCCCATTCATTATCATGATCTTTTGGAAGAGTTTCTTAGAACAAGTATAGATATAGTGGCTAATGAAATTAACTATGAACTCAAACTTCAAAAATGTGAAAACAACTAAGATACTTATCTAAATTACGGAAGTAAAGCTGTGCAAGAGGCAGGGGCCCTCTACCACCAGACGGAATCTAACTCAAAATCAACTCAACGCGTTCAAAGAAATGTTGTCTTCTTCATTAAAGGAAAATAACTTGAAAAAAAGTATTCTCGGTCTTCAGAAATATAGCAGTCAATACATGAAATCTAAGCAAAATCTAGAGCTTGTCTCTCGGTTTCCCGAGTGCTTTTATAACAAATCTACATAACAGAACTTGCAACAATACGGGGATCATTGTATTTCCTTATCAAAATAATACTAGGACTCTAAATATGGCAGCGTAAAGGGACAAAGGACATCTGGACTAGGACAGTCCTATTAGAAGTCTGCCTCCTTGAATGAGTTCCCACGTACCAAAACCACATCCAGAATTCAGTTCATTCTTCATGGTGAGCAACGAACGATGAGGACATAATGTGGAATATACCCATGTGTGGCTTTTCCTGAGAGGACACCTGGAACATGCTTGAATGTGAAGACAACTGCAGAATTTCCGGTTAGCTACGGAATGTCTGCATTCTGCAGCTAGTTTTGGTCAAAATGCATTACAATGACAAAATCACAAAACTTAGCAAGTTAGCCATGTTAATCATTCTAAAAGTAATTTTAACTAATTTCATTGATCATTTGGGTCTGGGATAACAATGGACAAAGGAAAATGAGGTAAATTAGGATGAAAGAAAGCACAATCTTGGGGCTCAACATACCCCCACTGCTGACTTCTTGCATGTCCTCATGCAACTTATTCCATAAACTCAGAGACTTCAGCAAGAACATCCAACCCTCTCCTTCCCCTTTGCCTGGAAGTTAAAGGTCTTCTGGGTTTTCTGATGACTAGTTTGAACCTTAAGTTGATAAGTGCCCTAATTAGCTTCTTGTTCCTCTTTTTCAACTTTTCATTAGCCTTTTCCACTTTTTCCATTTGTAGAGATAAGGTTGAGTTCATACTGGTTTTGAGTTTGACTTGTTCCTTGAGAATATCATTCTCAGTTCTGATATGTCTATTAAGTACTTCCATCTCATACCTATCTCTTCTTAACACATCTATTTCGGATAGTGGAGGACTAGGGTTTCTATTTCTACTCTCTGAAGCTTTCCTTTCCAATGTTTCAACATAGTCATAAACTTCTTGTTGTGCAGGGTCAATTTCAGGGGTTTCTTCATTAAAATCTTCTTCAACATCTTCTTCAATAGATGTTTCCTCATCTTCTATGTTTATCACCCCTGTTTGTTTGATCTGTGTTTTCCTTAGTTTCCCCCCGAGTCTATGGCTTCTTCTTGGCTGGGATGATCCCTCTCCTTTTTCTGTGGCAGATTTTCTGATTACCCTCTCTTTCTTAAGTTGTCTCTTAATCTGAGTCAACTTCTCAGAGATTATTTCTTCACTACTTTCCTGTACTATTTTGTCAATTTCAATTTTAGAGGCTCTCCATTTTCTTCTTCTCCTTGTAGGCTGATGTTCAGGTGAGGGCTCTTTTGGTTCCTCAAAGTGATTTCTTACCAAGAAATTATCCCAAGTATCTTTTGTTTTGGCTAAATGGTGTTCAATTAAAATCTTAAGCAAGCCATAATGGTATAGAGTTGTCTCTAGGAATTGGACTCTCCTTTGAACACCAGAAGCCATCTTTTTTAAACTTTGAAGCAAGAAATAGGGAAAATTTAACTCTTCCTCCAGAAAATGCATTATCAACCTAATATGGTAAACATAAAATGTGCCATATCTACCTTCACAAGTGATAATTTTTTGTAGAATCAGCAATATGTTTCTCCATTTATTTTTTAATGCAGAACTTGGAATTCCCTTTTTAAACACAGTGACATCCATACCTGGTGATTTTAGGATTTTCTTCCATGATTCATTATGGAATTCTCTATTTTTAAACCATCTCTCTCCATGTCTAAGCAATCATGTTGCTTCTGCAATAAAAACCTCTGTGATAGTGAATTTAACATCTCTAACTTCAACCTCCGCTCCTTTGAATGACCTTGCAAATGTTTTAGTAACTTCTTTGTGGAAGCCATTAAATTTCTCAAGAAATTGTAGCCGTCCTGCCTGTTGCAACATTTCTCTACTTTGAGGGTATCCTTCCAGGTATTTTGTGCCCACTGGTTCAGTTCTTACAATGAGGCACATAATTCCTTCTTCAATCTTCAGATTAGTACTCTTTCTGCTCACGGAAACTGTTGGTACTATTTTATTGATACCCTTTTCTCTTAAAAAAATCCACCTTTTATCTATCATTTTCTCCATAAAATTCCCATAAGTCCATTGAAATTGATTAAGTAAAGCATTATAGTTGTTATTTTGCATTAAAATTAATTTATGAGTTTTTATGTTAAAATTTGGAATTTTTCAACAAAATTACAGGAAGTCACTACATCCTGTAATCAGTTTATGTTATGACATGTGGCATGGTAGGTAAATCAAAATAAAAGGCATGGACGTGATCTAGGGTGTACAAATATGGTTGAAAATCTATTAAGCATCGAATTGGGAATTCCTGGATTTATGGTCAAAGGCGGTCAAACTCAGCCTCTTCAGCAGAAATATCAGAAAGCTATAATGATGTACATGATCTTTTGCTTAAAGTTAGGATTTCTAAAACTGATTCGAACTATGTTTGAATCAGTTAGGATGAAGAAGGAATGAATATAGCCTTCTAGTTGTAAATTTTTAATAAATAGAAAGATTTTGATTAGAAATGTTAGCTAGTAAGAACGTTGAAGAAATCAGACTTAAGACTGAAAAGCGTATTCCAGCACTCTGTTTTGAATGTAATACATTTTCCAGAATTTAATAAAAGGCAGATTTTATCAATCACAACGTTTATGAGTTAAGGGTTTTATCATTTGAAGTTCATTTAAGTGTGCCATCAGAGCGTGGAAGGGCCCTACGTAAAGATTGGTACACTTCCTTTTTCGTTTTATGTTTCATAGAGTTTAACCTTCAGATCTGAATAGCGTATTCCATTTTATTGTTTATGAGTTTATGAACAGCATATTTTATTGCATTGTTTGAAAGTTCGTTCATTTAATCAGAAGTTTTTAAAGTTATTGATTATCTTATAGTTTATAGTAGCAACTTGAATATTTGACTGCGAAATTATTGAAGGAATCCTTGTAAGAGGTTTAATCAAGCGTTAGATTTCAAGACATCTCTATAAACTCCGTTTGTTTTTATGAATTTGATTTCTAGAATGTTTAAGTGTGTTATCTTAAAGGAGTTTTTGTGAAACATATCCTCGTAAGAGGATTGAAAAGCTCAGATTAGTATAACACTCTGTTTTTTTAAGATCAGTAGATTAAATTTGATAATATAAGTGTTTAAATTGTGAAAAGGAAACATATTTTAATCTCTTGTAAAGGAGTATTGTAGCCTGTCATAGTTAGACATTTATTTAGACATATAAAACAGAACCTTTTAGGTCTAAAAACATTAGATGTGCCTCTAAGATTACTGACCCTGGTCGACATTAAATGAGTCTAATCTAGCATCCTAGATTGGTCGTTACATTTTGGCGCCGTTGCCGGGGAGGCACAACTAGAGGAGTTCTAAAAAAAAAAAAACTCAAAACAAACAAAAACATAGATTTAATTTTAATTTTAGAAGTCATGTTTGCATATGTCTAGACCTAGGGATGATAAAGGCAGATTTATAAAAACCCCCCATCTAAGAACTAACCCACCATTAGGAGCAGATCCTTTAGAAAGAATTGAACACACAACACCAGCTGGGAAAGTCACTGTACAAGAACTAGAGGATAAACAGAAATCAGGCCAAAGACTTACACTTATAGAAAGACAAATTCTATTAGCATACGAAACAAAGAATAAACACTTTCTTGAATCCTCTACAACAAGAGAAGGCATCAAAACAACTCAACAATCTCCCCTTGAACCTAATGTTATTGAACAAATTCAATTAGGAGAAAAACCAACACAAAAACTTCTCTTTGAAACAAGTGACACAGAACAAGAACTTAAAACAAAAAAAGAACCTATCAAAATGGCTGAGGAAGGAGGAGGATCAGCAAGAGGACCTACTCCTGAACAACTTAGAGAATATGAGAGACAGCAAGAGGAAAGAAGAAGACAACGATAAATTGAACTGAAACGAAAACAAGATCAAGATCAAAGAGAGGAGGAAGAGTCAACATTTAAATTTCCTATTGAAGAACCAGGAGAAAATCATGATGAGGAAATCAAAATGAAAAACATACCTCCATCTGTGTTACCAAATTTTTACGGCATGGCATCGGAAGCTCTAGACTCATTCTTGTTTGAATTTGACATAGTATGCCGAACATATGGTTACACAAATGATGCTCATAGGCTTAGACTCTTCCCAGCAACATTAAAGGCATCATCATTAAGATGGTTCATGGGACTAGGTGAGCATGCTATAACTGATTGGGATGGAATGCGAAAAATATTCCTAAAGAAATATCAACCTTACTGTAGATCGAAATATTCTAAAGATGACATCTTCAGAATGAATCAACAGGAGGATGAAACTTTAGAGGAGTATTTGGAACGATTTGTCTACAATTTACAAAAATCAAAACATAGAACCATGTCACTTGATCTGATTCGAACAATATTTTTAAAGGGAATTCGGGAGGAATACTTAGATGATCTTAACTTGATGGGAAAAGGTGAAATTTCCACCTTACCTTTTGATGAAATTGCTGACTTATGTGAAAATTATTCCAGGAGCAAAGCTAGAAATGGAAAAAGAGCTATATCATCCAAAGCCACAAAATCTGCTTCAGCTAGTGTCACAAGGGCTGAAATAGGAAATCTATTAGAAGAATTCAAAACAGACCTATTGAGCACCTTAGGAAATCAAATTGACACTATGAAAGAAAAGAAAAGACAAGAAGAAGAAGATCAATTAATGGTTGTCTTTTGTCCAAAATGCCGGAAGAAACATGCTTTGAAAGATTGTCCTTTAGAAAATATTCAAGTATGTGCCTTTTGTACTGAAAATCATGATATATTTCATTGTTCTAAAATAAAGATTTTGCAGAATTGTAACTTGGAAGCAAACGCAGATTTGGAAAATATGTATTTCATGGGTGCAAAGAGACCATGGCAGCCAAGACCTCCACCTCCAGGTATGTTTCCAAATCAGAATTTTCAATTTCCTGCACAAGATCAAATGTATGTTCAGAATTTTTGGAATGTACCCATGCTATGGCAACACCAAAATTACCCTCAACAACAACAATGGAAACCATTTCAGCAATACCCATCATATCCTCAACCATACTCATCATATCCTCAACCATATCAACAGTATAATCAGCCATATCAACAGTATCCTCAATCATACCAACAATATCCACAGCAGCAAGTTGTTCATCCACCCCAAAACATTCAACAAACATTGTCTGCTCCTCCACCAATAAACCCACCACAATTACAACTTCCATCTAACCAACCTCCTAGACCCACTCAGATTCCTGCTCAACCCGTATCAAATCCAAATAATAGAGCAGAAAGACCAGCTTACAGTGTAGATGAGGGACCATCATATCCCACATTACCTTTACAAAATATTGAGTTGAGGTCTGGTAAGGTGCTTCAAAAAGAACTTCCCATAGCTGAGAAACAAGAAGAAAACAAAAACATTGAAAATGAAACACCAAACCAAAAGAAGCAAAATGAAGACATCAAAGATAAACAAATCCAACCATTGCAATCACCACCTTTTCTGGAAAGATTGATTCAACCAAGGCTTCCCATATCTTTACCACAGTTTAATGCTTTAGATGAGCTGAAAAATGTCTATATAAAAATTCCACTTCTCCAAGCCATAAAAGACATTCCTATATATACTAAATCAATTAGAGAGTTATGCCTCAAGAAGCCTACAAGAAAAAGACTTGATCCACAAACAATTCACGTTATTGGACACCTAGCTGGCCTTATGTCAAACACTATATCAATGGAAAAGTATGTTGATCCTGGCATTCCCAAAGTCACTACAATCATCAACAACATACCTATTCCAAATACTTTAATTGACTTAGGGGCAGCAATAAATGTGATGACTCTTGACACAATGAAGACACTACAACTGAGAAACTTGCAATACACACCAATTGTTTTAGAACTAGCCGATAGGTCTAAAGTGATTCCTGAAGGAATTTTGGAAGATATAATTGTTTCACTGGACTCTTGGGAGTATCCAGTGGACTTTTTAGTTCTTCAACCAAAATATAATTTAGGAGGTCACCCTATCATTCTTGGTAGACCATGGTTAGCAACTGCTGATGCATTCATAGGGTGTTGATCAGGTAATATGATCATTTCAAGAGGAACTGAAAGGAAGCAACTCACTCTTTACCCATCAGCACAAACACCAGCAGTAGCAAACAACTTATGGCTAGATGATAAATACAATGATAAGGAAGAAGTTCAATCTGTTTTTAGCATCAATCAGATCTATGATTTTCATGAAGATAATAATGATGATTTGATAGAATTGTTCCTTTCTGAACCTGAAATGTCTGAAGAAATAAGAAATGAACAATACCATGCTGCAGATGAATTTTTGGCACAAATTTTTCAAGAAATACGCACACTCCATTCTTTGCAATCATCATTTGAAAACACTTTTCCCATCCAATCTATCACAAACACTCAGAGCAAGACTATAGAGATTAGTCCGGGCAAAACATTGAACATTAGCACTCACCTAGACTTGTCTCAGGAAGAAAAACTGATTCAATTATTGAGAAAGTATCAGCAAGCATTTGCTTGGGACTACACAGATATGCACGGAATCCACCCTGAAACATGCACTCACCATATCTACACGGATAATAATATAAAACCGGTGAGGCAACCACAGAGAGGAATGAATCCCATTCTTCAAGATATTGTTAGAGAGGAATTGCAAAAACTATTGAAAGTTAATTTTATATATCCTATCTCTGACAGTCAGTGGGTATCACCATTGGTAGTAGTGCCCAAGAAAAATGGTAAGTGGAGGATTTTTGTTGATTATAGACAGTTGAACAAAGCAAATCTCAAAGATTATTTTCCACTACCATTCATCGACCAAGTGCTAGACACTTTAGCTGGAAAATCATCATTCTCATTTCTTGATGGTTTCAGTGGCTATAACCAGATCAGGATAGCTTTAGAAGACCAGGATAAGACCACTTTTACTTGTCCCTAGGGCACTTATGCCTATAATGTTTTACCATTTGGACTTTGTAATGCTCCAGCTACATTTCAGAGAGTTGTTTTAGCTATTTTTGCTGATTTAGTTCATGAATGTGTTGAAGTTTATATGGATGATTTTTCGGTTTATGGTAATTCATTTGAGCATTCACTAGAAAATCTTGAAAAGGTTTTGAAGAGATGTATTGAAGCTAATCTATCCTTGAGCAATGAAAAGTGTTTTATGATGCTAGATGAAGGGATAGTATTGGGTCACTATATTTCTTCTCAAGGCATTAAAGTTGATCCAGCAAAAATTCAGATCATTGTCAATTTACCAATTCCGAAGACACAAAAAGAGGTAAGAAGTTTTCTTGGGTATGCAAGCTATTATAGACGATTTATTGAACATTTTAGCAAAATGGATCTACCTTTTTTTAAACTTCTAGCAAAAGATACACCATTCAACTGGACTGAAGATTGTCAGAAAGCTTTTGAAATACTCAAACAAAAACTATCAACCACACCAGTCTTAAAAGGGCCTAACTGGAGTCTACCATTTCACATCTTTTCAGATGCATCTGACACTGCAGTAGGTGCTTCTTTAGGCCAAAAAGAAGAGTCTTTCAATTATGCTATCTATTTTATCAGCAAAAATCTAACACCTGCAGAATTAAATTACACAGTCACTGAAAAAGAAATGTTGGCAATCATACATGATGTAAATAAATTCTGACACTATATCACTGGTTATGAGGTTTTTGTACATACTGACCATTCAGCCATTAAATATTTAATGAATAAACCAATCACTAATGGCAGAGTAACCAGATGGCTGTTATTACTACAGGAATTTAATATTACAGTGTTAGATAGGCCAAGTAAGGAGAATCAGGTGGTAGATTTTCTTTCTAGATTGCAGAACTCAGGTGAGATTGTTCCGGTTGAAGATTCTTTTCCAAATGAAAATCTGTTTGCAATTTCAATAGTAGATCCATGGTATGCTGACTTGGCCAATTATTTGTCCACAGGAAAGACACCTCCACATTTTACTACAAAGGAGAAGAAGAGGTTGATCAAACAAAGTGCTAGATATTCATGGATCAATGGAGATTTGTTTTACACCGGTTATGATATGATTATTAGAAGATGTGTAAGAAATGATGAAATAATTGATATTTTAAAATCTTGTCATGACGAACCGTGTGGTGGGCATTTTGCAGCCAAGAGGACATCATTCAAGATTCTCAACCTTGGCTACTATTGGCCATCTATTTTTAAGGATTCCAAGAGGTATGTGAAGAGTTGTGATAGTTTTCAGAGAATGGGTAGACCCACAGCTTCAGATGAAATGCCACTTCAGCCCCAAGTACATTTAGAGCCATTTGAGAAATGGGCTCTAGATTTTGTAGGCCCCATCAATCCACCATCAAAGGGAAAAAAGTACATCCTAGTATGTACTGATTACGTAACAAAATGGGCAGAAGCAAAAGCATTAGTCCGAGCAACAGAGCAAACAGTGGTAAACTTCCTATTTGAAGAAATTTTTGTAAGGTATGGAGTACCTAGGGAGATAGTCATAGATCAGGGTAATCAGTTCACTTCAAAGTTAGTCCAAGATATCACAGAAAAATATAAGATCAAGCACCGAAAAAGCACACCCTACCATCCACGGGCCAATGGCCAAGTGGAGTCAACAAATAAAACTTTGGAGGGGATTCTTACTAAAACAGTATCAATGAACAGAAAGAATTGGGAAGAAAAACTCAAAGATGCACTATGGGCTTACAGGATTACGTGGAAAGACACTACTGGATTTACACCATATCAGTTGGTGTATGGAAAAGAGGTACTGCTTCCTATCGAATTTCAAATTCATACTTATAAGATGGCTGTAGATTTAGGAATTGATCTTAGTGAAGCACAAAAGGAGAGAATTATGCAATTAAACCAGCTAGATGAGATGAGACAACAAGCAGAACAGAGAACAATCCTAATGCAGAGACAGAGGAAGCAATGGCATGATGCACACATTAAGAAGAAGAAATTTAAAGAGGGAGACTGGGCTTTACTCTTTGACTCTAAATTTAGAGACCATAAAGCCAAATTTACAACACATTGGATGGGCCCATATGAAATAGTTGAAGCATATGACAATGGATCAGTCAAACTTACAACAATTGATGGAGAAGGCAAGACCTTTACTGTCAATGGTCACAAGCTGAAACTCTATCATAAGCCCATAAGCAAGGAAGATTTTATTGAAACAATATCTCAACAAAAGGAGGTTGAGATATCACAGCCTTCAGCTGTGATATCTCTACCTTAGTCATTTCAATTTATTTTGATTAAAAATAAAAAAACATAAAATTAAAAAATAAAAAATAAAAAATAAATAATGGTTTAGATGTGAAAACCAGAGTCTGGCACACTCTAAACCCGAATTCTTACTTGAAAACCAATCATTTGGCTGGTAAGAATTCTTTGTTCTACTTGTTTATTGTTTTTCATCAATTCAATAATGACTTGAGGACAAGTCAAACACTTAGTGGGGGAGAAGAATTAATGGTTTTTCTCTTTGTTAGAAGAATCAGTGATTTTTCATCTCCTCATTTTTAAAGCTTCAAGGAATCTGTGTCAGTTATTCAGTATTTCAATTCAATTGTTCAGAATTTCAATAAAGAGCTATTTTTGTTCTAATTAGAAGGACCTGTTTAAGCAATAAGATTTGCAGTGGGACCTGTTCAGAAGACTATGTCAACATTATCAATATCAGAGGGACCTGTTAAGGATTGCATTAAAGATACATCATCAATAAAGGCTACTTTAGAGGGACCTGTTCTACTTCAACAAAAAAAAAAAAAAAAAAAACATCATCAACAAAGGCTACTTCAGAGGGACCTGTTCTACTTCAACAAAATTTTCAAAGGTTGTTTGTTACCAGAATTTGAAGAATAGCACAGTGAAGAAGGCCGCCCAGAATTTGAGGAATAGCTCAGGAAATTAAAGAAGGCAGCTCAGAAAATTGAGGACTCTAACCAGGTCAGAAAACGCAGGAGAAAGAGGTAACCCTTTGAAAACATTGATAGAATTTTTGGGCATAGAAAAATTAGAACAGAGATTTTTTTAAAAAAAATGACCAACAGAGTGGAGCCCGAAACATTTGATAGATTAAAGTATCATGAGGATTGTGTCAAAATTCTAGAGGAGAAACATTGGTTGCCTTTCTTACAGAAATTTAATGGGAGTAATGAAGAAGTTGCTAAGCAATTTGCATTTTCTTTTAATGGAGAAAAAGCTCTAGTTGGAAATGTTTCTTTTAGAATTTCAGAAGATGTAATAGCGCAAACCTTGGAAATCATTCCTGAAGGAGAGAAGTATTTTAAAACTAAGCAGTTCAAGGAAAAATCATGGACCCAGTTCATGTGCAGGTCAAGGGTTTCTTCAGTTAACTGGAAGAAGGGTGTCCCAAGAAGCTGGTTAGTGCATCCATGGGATGAGATGGTGTATATCATTCAAAAATTCATTACATGTGAAGGTCGATATAGTATTGTATATCTCTATCACATAAAACTTCTGTTGCATTTGAAAGGCCAATGCATTATCAATCCACCCTATTTCCTTTTGCAGAGTCTGACTAAGATGTCAAAGACTATTCAGAAGCACAAAGGTAATGAAGACAAGAGTTTATATCATTTTGGCTTGATTAAAATAATAATTGAATCTGAGTTGCAGAGAAGAGGAAAAACATGGAAGGAATTCTTAATTGATAATCAAATCAAAGATAGAGAAGAAGAACAGCAGAAGCAAGGAAGCATGGAATTGATGATTGATGTTGATAAAGAAATCCCTGAGCTTAAATCAAGTAATATTCCTCAACCGAGCGGTAGTATAAGAACAAGAAGGCAAAAGCAAGAAGCTGCTAAGAGAATTGAAAAAGATAAAATCTTCACTACCTATAACAGAAGATCAAGGAGGATGAAAAGGAGTCAAACACAAGATGAGCCACCAGAACAGAATGCAAGCATACCAATGAAAATTGAAAGTAGTGAGTCAGTACATGAAGCAGAAATGGAAACTGGAAGAAATGAGAAAGAAAAGGAAGAACCAACACCTACAAATAAGAGGCAGAAAAGGTTAGAAAAGCAGATTGAAAGGCTGAAAGAAGAATTGATGGAAGCAAACATGTTAGAGAAGGTTATCAAGAAGGAAAATGAAACGCTGAGAGCTCAAAGTAAGAAAATACATCAGAAAAATGAGAAACTGAAGGAAAAGATCAAGGCACTGAAGACTGACCACACTGAAATATGTAATTGGGCAACAAAATGGTATAATCAGAAGAATATTCTCAAGGAAAAATATAAGAAGTTAAAACATCAGTCTTGAGTTCAGAAAAATGTGGATGCAGCAGAAGCACAGGCAGAAACATAATTCAAGGGGAGCACATCAGGATTAGCATGAGGACATGCTAAATCATTGAGTATGGGGGAGATGTTGGTACTATTTTATTGATACCCTTTTCTCTTAAAAAATCCACCTTTTATCTATCATTTTCTCCATAAACTTCCCATAAGTCCATTGAAATTGATTAAGTAAAGCATTATAGTTGTTATTTTGCATTAAAATTAATTTATGAGTTTTTATGTTAAAATTTGGAATTTTTCAACAAAATTACAAGAAGTCACTACATCCTGTAATCAGTTTATGTTATGACATGTGGCATGGCAGGTAAATAAAAATAAAAGGCATGGACGTGATCTAGGGTGTACAAATATGGTTGAAAATCTATTAAGCATCGAATTGGGAATTCCTGGATTTATGGTCAAAGGCGGTCAAACTCAGCCTCTTCAGCAGAGAAATCAGAAGCTATAATGATGTACATGATCTTTTGCTTAAAGTTAGGATTTCTAAAACTGATTCGAACTATGTTTGAATTAGTTAGGATGAAGAAGGAACGAATATAGCCTTCTAGTTGTAAATTTTTAATAAATAGAAAGATTTTGATTAGAAATGTTAGTTAATGAAAGCGTTGAAGAAATCAGACTTAAGACTGTAAAAGCGTATTCCAGCACTGTGTTTTGAATGTAATACATTTTCCAGAGTTTAATGAAAGGCAGATTTTATCAATCACGACGTTTATGAGTTAAGGGTTTTATCATTTGAAGTTCATTTAAGTGTGCCATCAGAGCGTGGAAGGGCCCTACGTAAAGATTGGTACACTTTCTTTTACGTTTTATGTTTTATATAGTTTAGTTTTTCAGATCTGAATAGCGTATTCCATTTTATTGTTTATGAGTTTATGAACAGCATATTTTATTGCATTGTTTGAAAGTTCGTTCATTTAATCAGAATTTTTTAAAGTTATTGATTATCTTATAGTTTATAGTAGCAGCTTGAAGATTTGACTGCGAAATTATTGAAGGAATCCTTGTAAGAGGTTTAATCAAGCGTTAGATTTCAAGACATCTCTATAAACTCTGTTTGTTTTTATGAATTTGATTTCTAGAATGTTTAAGTGTGTTATCTTAAAGGAGTTTTTGTGAAACATATCCTCGTAAGAGGATTGAAAAGCTCAGATTAGTATAACACTCTGTTTTTTTTAAGATCAGTAGATTAAATTTGATAATATAAGTGTTTAAATTGTGAAAAGGAAACATATTTTAATCTCTTTTAAAGGAGTACTGTAGCCTGTCACAATTAGACATTTATTTAGACGTATAAAACAGAACCTTTTAGGTCTAAAAACATTAGATGTGCCTCTAAGATTATTGACCCTGGTCGACATTAAATGAGTCTAATCTAGCATCCTAGATTGGTCGTTACAGAAACAATAACTTCAACCTTCAAACTGATATACCTCTGGTTCACGGTGATAGTGCTTCAATCTTCAAACTGATATATCGCTGCTTCTCGGTGATAATGGCTTCAAATTCCACACTGATATACCTCTTCTTCACGGTGATAATGCTTCAATCTCTGCTCACGGTGATAGTGGTTTGATATTTCAAACTGATATACCTTTGCTCAGAGTGATAGAGATATTTTTGTTTTGCGGAATGAAATGATGAAGGGATGGCTACGGAATGGAGTGATGGAAGTAGTTACGGAACGAGTTAATGAAGTGAGGTGAAGCAAACAAATCAATGGGTGAAAAGACTACAGAGATTTTTACAACGGATTCAAAAAATCATCATTAAATGATTTGGCTGGGTGACGTGAGGAAATCAAACACTTCAGCCTTTTTAACCGCTTAAATGATGGTCGGGTATAGAATTTGAAATGAAATATTTTTATCCAAAGTTTTACGGAGGGTATATTTGGCATGATCAATAAAAATAATCAAAACAACTTTTCGAATGATTCATAACTAGACTATACTAAAGTTTTCATGAAATGCCATTATAACCAGAAATTTTACCTTTTCTTTTCATTTGCTTTTTGTGGTCTTTGTATACTTTGTTCTCCTCTGGAAGAGTCTTCATAATCCTTCTTGATTCTTCTTATTCATGGATATACTGGATCATCTTGTTGCAATTCAAATTTTTTTTGATCAGTGCCTTCAGGATCTGTAGCTGCAGAATGACTGTCTGGCTGCAGAAAGTTTGATTAGCTGCAGAATATCTGTTTAGCTACAGAATGTACTTGTGGAGAATTTTTAATCATGGAATGGAGTGGTTTGGAATATACATAGAATATTTTATGGAATGAGTGAAGATAGGTGATGAAACATGGTATAATGGAATATGTATGAAGTGAATGATGGAATGGGATGGATTCAATTTATGAAATGGAGTGGAAGAATATAGGAAATGGCCTGCAATCCATGACATGTGTTATTCATTTGCAGAAAAACATCAAACTTTAAATTTTGATATGGAAGTGAGGTGGATGAAGTATGGAATGAGATGAATGAAATATGGAATGAAGTGAAGTATGAATGAATGAATGAAATGGAGTATGGATGGATAAGTAAATGGAATGAAATGAAATGAGATGGATCATAAGTGCAATGGATTTGAACTTATGATTTTGTAACAGCTGCTTGCAAAAACAAAATGGAAAAGTTAGAGTGTCAGAAAGACTCTGATTTTCACCCTATCTTTTCTGTATAAACATGCCAATCAATGATTGGTTTTCATGTTTATACCTTTTTTTTTTTCAAAAGAAATGCTTCAGAAAATTCAATCAAGTTGATGAAGAAGAAATATTCTTCTTCATTAACTTCACATCACTGTTTTCCTGGAACTTCTTGACAAATTCTTCTCTTGAGAGTGGTTTGTGATACGGCTTCAATCTATGACCATTCACAAGAAAAGTGACCTCTTCTTCATCTATTGTCCTAATTTTTACTGCTCCATTGTCAAAAATTTCAACAATTTCATATGGCCCTAGCCAATTTGTTTGAAATTTACCTTGAAAATCCTTGAATTTTGAATCAAACAAGAGAGCCCAGTCACCTTCTTTGAATTTCTTCTCTTTGATGTACTTATCATGCCATCTAGTCCTTTGTTGTTGGACTAGACTTGTTTTCTGAACTGCATCTTGTCTGATCTCATCCAATTCATTAATCTGCTCCAATATATGCTTTTGTGCCTCCGTTAAATCAAGTCCTAGCTGAACTGCCATTTTGAAAGTTTGAATCTGGAACTCTATGGGAAACAAAACTTGCTTTCCATAAACAAGCTCATAAGGAGTATGGCCTATTGTGTTTCTCCATGTAGTTATATAGGCCCACAAGGCTTCAGGAAGCCTATCTACCCAATCTCTTCTATGTAAATGAACAGTCTTTGTTAGGATTCCTTCAATGACCTTATTAGTAGATTCCACTTGACCATTTGCTTGTGGATGATAAGGAGTAGATTTTTTATGCCTGATTTTGTACCTCTCCATCATTTGTTCCACTAGCCTTGATGTAAATTGAGCTCCTTGATCTGTAACAATTTCCCTTGGGACACCAAAACGAGTAAAAATATCCTCAAAAAGAAAAGTAACTACAGATGATTCATTAGCAACAAGTAATGGTTTAGCTTCTACCCACTTAGTAACATAATCGGTGCAAACTAATATATATTTCTTTTGTCTTGATGGAGGACTAATAGGTCCTACAAAATCCAAAGCCCATTTTTCAAAAGGTTCAATATGTACCTAAGGTTGTAATGGCATCTCACCTGAAGGAGAAGGTTTCCCTACCCTTTGGCAACTGTCACACCTTTTGACATACTCTTTAGCATCTTTAAACAAGGATGGCCAATAATATCCTAAATTAAGGATCTTATAGGTTGTCCTCTTATTAGCAAAGTGTCTGCCACAAGGTTCATCATGACATGCTTTGAGAATCTCAGGCATCTCATCTTCACGAACACATCTCCTAATGATCAAATCTGGACCTGTCTTGTACAACTCATTAGCAACCCATGAATATTTTGCACTGTCATAAATTATTTTTATTTTATCTCTTGCATTCATTATTGAAGGAAATTTTCCTGAAACTAAATAATTAGCAATGTCAGCAAACCAAGGAGTCTGAGTAGAAATTGCAAAAAGATATTCATCAGGAAATTGATCTTCAACTGGAGTATCATCTTTGATGTTTTGGAGTCTAGATAGGAAATCAGCTACTGTGTTTTGTTTTCCAAGCCTATCTAGAATGGTAATGTTGAATTCTTGTAAAAGAAATAACCATCTTATAACTCTGCCATTAGTAATTGATTTGTTCATTAAGTATTTAATTGCAGAATGATCAGTGTGAACAAAAGTTTCATAGCCTGTTATATAGTGTCTAAATTTGTTTATGGCATGAACAACAACTAAAAACTCTTTTTCAGTTACAGTATAGTTTAACTCTGCAGGAGTCAAATTTTTACTGGTATAGTAGATGGCATAAGGAATCAAGTCTTTTTGTCCCAATACTGCTCCTAGAGCTGTATCAGAGGCATCTGTTGAGATATGAAAAGGTAACTTCCAGTTAGGTCCCCTTAAAATAGGTGCTTCAGAAATTTTGGTTTTCAGGGTCTCAAAGGCTAACTGGCAATCAGAATTCCACTTGAATTCATAGTCTTTGGTAAGTAATTTGAAGAGTGGAGATGCTATCTTGGTGAAGTTTTCTATAAACCTCCGATAATATCCTGTAAATCCTAGAAAACTCCTAACATCTTTTGACAACTTGGAATAGATAAGTTAGAGATGACTTCAACTTTTGACTCATCAACTCTAATCCCATCCCCTGAAATGTGATGCCCCAAAACAATACCTTCAGTAAACATCATGAAACATTTCTCATGGCTAAGTGAAAGATTTGCTTCCTGACATCTCTTTAAAAAAATTTCCAAGTTTGCTAAAGCTTCTTCAAATGTGTTTCCATAAACTGTGAAATCATCCATGTATACCTCTACACAATCATGTATTAGATCTGAAAAAATTCCTAATACTTCCCTTTGGAATGTTGCAGGTGCATTTCATAATCCAAATGGCAATACTTGGTAAGCATAGGTACCCCAAGGACATGTAAATGTGGTTTTGTCTTGATCTTCAAGTGCTACTTGGATTTGATTGTAACCACTAAACCCATCTAGGAATGAGAAGTACTTTTTGCCAGCTAATGTATCTAACACTTGATATATGAAAGGTAAGGGAAAATGGTCTTTAAGAGTAGCTTTGTTTAGTTCCCGGTAGTCAACACATACCCTCCATTTACCATTTTTCTTTGGCACAATTACCAAAGGAGAAACCCACTAACTATCTGAAATAGGATAGATGAAGTTAACATTTAACAATTTTTGCAATTCTTCTTTAACAATCTCCCTAAGATTTGGATTCATCCGTCTTTGAGGTTGTCTAATTGGTTTGAAATTTTCCTCTATATAGATGTGATGAGTGCAAGTCTTGGGGCTTATCCCTTTCATGTTAGTGTATTCCCATGCATATGCAGAAGAATGTCTCTGTAATACTTTGACTAACTCTTCTTGTTGAGATTTTTCTAGGTTCTTGTTTATGTTCAAAGTTTTGCCTGGAAATATCTCACTTGTAGAGCTACCACATTTATCCATAGAATGAAGAGACATCTGCCTTGATGACAAAAACTCAATATTGGATTCCTCTTGAAATGATTCATGTTTGTGTTCTGGAGAGGATTCAAAGTTTTCTAGAGCATTCAGAATTTGATTATCTTCACTAATTTCTGAAATTGTGAAGAGAGGTTGTAAATCCACTACAAGAAAAAATCACATTGGTGAGGGGCGAAAATGGTCACCATAATCTCATTGGTGAGGGTCAAAAGAGCCTTCGTCACCAAAAATTGAACGTCACCAAAGGTGGCGTCGCCGAAAGTATAGGTGTTGTGGTGACATTCAAGGTCCGTCACCAATAATAATTTATAGTGACTGATAGTGACCGTCACCATTTCATATGAGCAATGGTGACGGACAATAGCCTCCGTCACCAAAAAATTGAACGTCACCAAAGGTGGCGTCGCCGAAAGTATAGGTGTTGTGGTGACATTCAAGGTCCGTCACCAATAATGATTTATAGTGACAGATATTGACCGTCACCATTTCATATGAGCAATGGTGACGGACAATAGCCTCTGTCACCAAAAAACTGAACGTCACCAAAGGTGGCGTCGCCGAAAGTATGTGTTGTGGTGACATTCAAGGTCCGTCACGAATATTAATTACAATGACGGATAGTGATCGTCACCATTTCATATGAACATCAACGATTTTTTGTGATGGACCTTTCATAGCCGTCACTATTGGTGCATATATATGGCGACGTTCATTGACCGTCACCATAAACGCATTGGTGACATCAAAGTCCGTCACGAATAATGACTATAATGACAAACAGTGACCCTCACCATTTCATATAAACAACAACGATTTATGGTGACGGACCTTTAATGGTCATCACTATTGATGCATATATATGGTGGCATTCGTTGACCGTCACCATTTCATATTTTGGTGAGGGTCGAAAAGTCTCACCATAAACTCATTGGTGATGGTCAAAAGATCATCCGTCACCAAAAACCGATCTTCGTCATTCCCTATATATGAATATCAGGGCACGATGGAATCGAACCACCAACCTCCTGCTTGTAAAGCAGGTGCTCTTCCATTGAGCTAGCACCCTTTAAAGAATTAGAATCCAATGCACAGATATACAGATCGGGATTGAAAAAGTGTGCGGATACTATGATATGAATTTCCAAGTTAATCATCTAAAGTCTGAAGTGGTGTATATCTACATAGAGAGAAAGTAAAAGAAAGGAAGCTAAATTGGAGATTTACCTTCCTATTCTTAGTATTCAAAAGAAAGTAATATATATATATATATATATATTTCAAGTGAATATGAAGTAAGAAGCAGTGTCTTGACTAAACCAAGGAAAATAGAAGCAGAAACCAAGTTCTCTAAATGTTGAAGCAGATCAGTGTAAGATGATGAAAATATAAAGGATTAGCATTGGAAGCAACGAAAGAAGCAGTAGTGAGGTCTTGGAAGCATTCATAGGTCAAGGGTCTAAGTCTTAGTCATGGTACTTGTCATTTGAAGATCTATAAGAAGAATTTCTCGTGGGTTTTCCTCTCCAAGAGGGAGAGGTTTTGCCCTCACTCTAGGAGCCTAACTTTGTATCTTTTGTATTTTGGTAATTGACTTGATGAAAGACTAAATAAGCTAAGAAAGAGAAGACATAAGTAACTCAAGTAAACTCACAAGTAATTATCAAGAAGAGAATTTGAATTAATCTCCGGCCCTACAAATTCTCAACACATAGATCACCTTGTTGAAAGTTGAAACACCAAACCATCCATTACCAAAATACAAAAGACACAAAGTTAGGCTCCTAGAGTGAGGGAAAAACCTCTCCCATGAAAGACTAAATAAGCTAAGAAAGAGAAGACATAAGTAACTCAAGTAAACTCACAAGTAATTATCAAGAAGAGAATTTGAATTAGTCTCCAGCCCTACAAATTCTCAAAACATAGATCACCTTGTTGAAAGTTGAAACACCAAACCATCCATTTTTGTTGTTTAAGGTTTTTCATGTGTAGCTATATTTTCCTTTTGAATGGGAGGGAATCACAAAAACATACTTTCCCTAGTATTATCTTGAGTATAGATAAGACCTTCTCCAACAATAAAGGCTAATAGACGTATACTAGTTTCCCCGAGTTCTAAATCTACACCTTGCATAACATTTAGTCATGTCACTTGGTTCTTTGCAAGATGGCACATAAGAGTAATGGGTAAGGAACCTTGCATAACATTTAGTCATGTCACTTGGTTCTTTGCAAGATGGCACATAAGAGTAATGGGTAAGGAAGATTTCATCGACTCACATAATAAGTTTGAAAATTGCCACAAATATCTTGGATTTCTTCCATAAAGAATTCAATCTCTAGAGTAGTTGATTGTCAATATTGGCGCAGCTACATAAGTAGAACTACAAAAGTTCATATTTCACTATTATTAATTCAATTGCAACTGTTCTTTCTCTTGATAACTCAATTGCAACTGTTCTTTCATAGAAGATGTAGATACAAGCCCTTCCAAGGCACCGAACCCCTAAACACCACACTACTCGGCCACAAGGAAGGCACATCCCATGGAACCTATGGAATGCCTCCCTCTCCACCATCCTTTCTGATGACCAGTGTCCTACCTATCTTTTGTGAGTGTTAGTTTTTCAAACACTGCTAGAGACATATAGATGATCAATGTTCAGTTCTGCTTCCAGGAAATATTCATTGGTGTTCTACATCTTTTGGAGATTGTCAATCTCTAGTTCGTATTGCCCTCTTTGGGATATGGCAGTCCTTACAGAGTTTGGCATTATTCAATCTATGGAAGATTTATGTTTTTCACCATGAGGATAGCTCATTCTATGCTTATGTTCTGTGGATGGATAAGGTATACCATCAGCGTTTGGCCAAAGACACTACTGATCAAAGATGCCCAATGTTTAGATCCCATTGTTTATTTTTATATGCTCTTATATTTTGATAAGAGTTTATGATCTCCACTTTTTTCTCTACTATTTTTGAATAGTTTCTAAAAATATAAGACATGTTTTCCAAAAAAATAAAAAGCATTACAAAGTCCATCCTTACCTGGTATTACCATCAATTTCATATAGCAGAATTAAAGAAAACTAAGATGGGGAAAAGGAGAAGACGTGAACACCAATGGCATATGATTCTAATTTTAGCATGGATAGGTCATATTCATATCTAGATATGGATATTCAGCAGCTAAACTGCAGTTTTATTCTGTATTTTTCAACAAATTAAACGTGATACAAAACTTTGTACGAGTTTTTATCCCAGCACAATGTTAGGGAAGTGTAATGGAATAAGAAAGGTAAAGTTTCGAACCTGCATGCGTTCATACTAATAGGTGGAGATTGAAACCTGTAGAAATTCTTACTGCATATTTTCCATTTTGGCATTGTCCATTATTCCAAACCCAACCTAGAATTCTGATAATAGTGACTAGTACAACTTGCTAGTATATACTACAGACCCATGTCAAATAATGGTGACAATACAAAACTTAAAAATATGAAAGTACATATTTTAAGGTCATTGGGGTCTGCATCCTATCTCTACATAATGGACAGATTTTAATTAGTGTGCTCCAAGGAAGAGATAAAATCTCCTTGAGATCTACACCCTATCGCTAGATTGCATGCACCCTTCTTAACTAGACTTCAGACTAGGTCAAAATTAGCAAACTACTTAAATGAATTTAAAACTAACACTTGCAAAGTGCATGCACCCTATTATACATGGAAAACACATGCAAATTTCTGAGAATAGATTGTTAAGAACAGAGCAACAATCCAATCTATAAGATTGATCACTCCCTCACAATTAAAGTGCCATACTGTTGAATTTGGAAAGAGGAAGTGTGCCCCTCACTATCCTGTCGAAATTCCGCAACTAAAGCACTCATACCTCATTCATACATGTGCCAAGGAGTACCACATGTGCAACCAGATTGTAAAAGACTATCCAAGGTACAATATTTTAATACTACCTCTTATTGAGAAAATTGTTCTCCACCCATCCAAGTCTCCCCATGAATATCTTGAAATTCCCGTGGCCAAGGACTTAGTCAAGATATTTGCAACCTATCTGAATGTACTCTAGATCAATTGCTCCCTTCTAAAACATGTTCCCAACAAATGGTACCTGATTTTAATGTGCTTGGAGCAATCATGGAATATTGGACTATCATAGAGTTCGACACAATTTTTATTGTCACAATTGACCCAAGTGGGCTCCAACATCTCACATGTTAGTGCTGCAATCAACTTGTGAAGCCATATATGGCTTTACAACTAGTAGTGTTGATTCCAATGTACTCTGTCTCTTCTAAACTCAATCGCACTAAACGCTGCTTCCTAGTCAACCATAAAATTGTTTCTAAACCCAAATTGAAGCAGCACCAAAAAGTACTCTTCCTATCACTTGCATCTCCTACACAATAAAAATCAGTAAATCCATGCTACATCAACTCACCATCTCTTGCATATTTCAAACCATACTGTTTTGTACCCTAAAAATATCAAAGAACATGTTTTGCAACTACCCTATGAATATACCTCAGATCAACTGTGAACTAGATCAAGGTGTTCACTATGAAACATACATCAAGTTTGATGTTACATAAAGTATCTAATAAATTGTCTATACATCAAAGGATCTACCATATCTGAGTTCAAGTCAACATGCAACCTAGAATTGGCATCATTGGGGTGACCATGGATTTATAAACAATCATTTGGAATCTTTTCAAGGTCTCAAGCATGTACTTTCCATGCCAAAGGAAAACCTCACTTGTACTTGGCCACACCTCCGGACCCAAGAAACAATACATCAAACCAATGACTTTCATATTTAAATAATCATTCCTACTGGGTATGTGTTATATTCAGACACTGGAAGCTCTACGAAATGAAAAAGATCGATATTGCCAGCTTCCTCTACTCTTTCAATTGTTGCTTTTGCTTGCCTTCACAAAAAATTCAAAATTAGAAAATTTATTATGAACACTTGTAAGGAAACCAAATCTGAGTATTTCGTAAAGGAAGCAGTGATATTTTATGATTTAGCTTCACCCTTTACCAAGAATAATGACAAAATGTTTGTTCCAAGATCAAGTGCAAATTATTACAATGCTATCCACCATTTTCTTTTAGCCATAGATCCCCTTGTTGAAACACCAAACCATCCATTTTTGTGGTTTAAGGTTTTTCATGTGCACCTAGATTTTCCTTTTGAATGGGAGGGCATTGCAAAAACATACTTTCCCTAGTATTATCTTGAGTATAGATAAGACCTTCTCCAACAATAAAGGCTAATAGATGTATACTAGTTTCCCTGAGTTCTAAATCTACACATTGCATAACATATAGTCATGTCACTCGGTTCTTTGCAAGATGGCACATAAGAGTAATTCCATGCTCTGTTTCTCGTAATGCAACAAGAGAAGTCTAGGGTCTTTATGTTATGTTATTTTCCTACCAAGAGCATCGGTTGGAAGGTCAGCAACATACAATGCACACAAGATATAATCTTTTTCGGAAAAAATAAAAATAAAAAAATAAAATGGCAATGCATTGTCTAGAACTGAAACAACAGTAGCATTTTCCCCAATATAATTCACCCTCATTGTTACAACTGCTAGCCCTAAACCCCATAACCCATCACACTGTATATATTTATGCCATACAGAGAATGGACCCTCTCTATCTCTAAAGCCCGATGAAAGTTCATCCCGTAGGAAGTGACTAAATGTTGACAAGCTTGAAAAAATCCCAGCAAACTGCAATATCTCAGCACCTCCTCTAACACATGCTAAAGATAAACGTAAATTCAGGATTGCAAGAGCTTAATCTCTCCAACTATCATGTCGAAGCTGACTAATTACACACTTTGCGGGAAAATTCTTTTGAAAAACAAGAACCCATGTATTAGATGCAAGGAAACCTTTTAAGAGCATATCAATTACAGCTAAAGGTATGTTTGCAACATTATTTTTTTCAACACAACTGCAAAGAACAGGAAAAAATCCCAAACTCATAAGAGAAACATCAGAAAGGACATCTCCCACATTCTTCCTATCTTTGATTCTCCATTTTCCTAGTACTTTTTATGTTGAGAATGAATAATATCTAATGGCTTGATATATGTCAATGATCTTAGGCTTGTGATCACTATTTTGATCTCATTTGCATAAAGTGTCGAAGTTTGCATCTTATTTGTTATTGATACTATATAGCTGGACATCCATCTCACAAAAATTATCAAAATTTGGGCCTATTTAAAGAGAAAATTTAGCATGTAATTTGTTGGGTCACCAAGGGGGGCTAACACCTACATTGATAACAGATAATTGAAAATATCTTCAACACACAAACCTATTGATTCTTCTGACAAGGCTGCATTTAGGTTTATTGATCCCAACTGCATCCCCTATCCAACAAGACACAATATGAGGTCCTATAAACAGAAGGATAAGCACCAAAACGAACTGAACCGAAAATGTTATACCATAAACAAGGAAAGTAGGTAGAGTCTAGATACATAACAAGCACATAAATTGTTTTGGATAAGTATGATAGTTCTCAAGCACGAATGAACTTACAACCTTTTTTTCGAATATTGACAAGGCTCACACAGTCATCAACGCTTTTAAGGCATTCACCTAAAAATCTGCAAGACAAGAGGCCTTGTTTAAACTTTACACAACTAAATATTTCTAGTGTCTTTTTTGCTGCAGCTGTGAACCCTTTGTCTTCAGAGTGAGACCACCACCCTATACCCAATTCTATTTCAAGGGATTTGGTATCATAAATATAGTTATCTTCACACAATGAATGAAGCTCATGCTATCTGAAGTCTTCCTCAAGACTTATCGATCTTGTTTTGTTACATTCATAGTGGTGTCAAATGTTGCTGAACTTCATTAAATCTTTTGTCTTTGCAATTCCAGCTGCAAGAGCACCTCTACCAATTTAGTGGTGTACTAAATCAGAATAATTTGTTCTAAGCCATTGAATCCTATAAAATAATGCTAGAAAAGAGCTCAGTGTGCTTCTTGAACCTCTTAGACCTGTTATTGTGTGAAGGCAGTTGTTCTTTCCTGATAGGTGACTTATACAGTTTGACTATGGTAAATTGCAGAAGTTAGTGATTTTACTCAGACAGTTAAGAATTTAAGATCAGTAAGGCACAAAGCACTGGCATTCATTCAAATGACGAAATAAATTAGAAAGACATTTCTTTTGATGACCTGAAGGGACTTTTGTACCACCTTGAGATGAGTTGAATTATTGTACAAACCTAAATAGATCTATTTATATGCTGAATTTGATTCCAATGTGAGAGCCCTCTTTCCAATCTCATTAATGGCCTAAATATCATCCAAGATGATCATGAATATGCTGGGTATGGTGCTGAATTGGAAGAGCCCCTCAATCATTTTATGACATCATCAATGTTTGAGGAGTCTGGTTAAGAGTCTATCCATCAATTTAGATAAACAGTGTAGCAAAACAATTCTTTGCATTCTGGTGACTGGTCCTCTGCACTTTATAGAAGATATTTTAGTCACCCTAAATTTCCATTTGTGAAATCAAGCTGTAAAATTTGCCATTGATAGGCCTTGGAAGACCAATTTAGCATCATCATAGAAATTTCTTGAAAATATTTCAAGGTTGTCCTAGTTAGCTTAGCAATGGAAAGAAGTCATTAAGCTTAGAAAAGTTTGCTTTTCTTTTTCTTTACAGTTGCTTTGATCATGCCATGGGTAAGTCCTTTGATATGGCAACCTACAGGAAAGGAATTTAAATGATTATGAACATATTTCTTTTATGGGTCCACTAGGAAGTTTACTAGCATGAACTCCTTAAGGCAACAATCCAATCAGCTACAAAAACAAGGTAAACGACCAGAAATCATAAATCAGATCCTTGATGCATCCCTTAGTCTGTATCGTAGCCATTTTGAGTTGACAATTCTCCATGATATATATTTGGTGGATCACTTGCAAGAATTTTGAGCCATCTCTTGCCAAGTCTGGCAGTAGAACGAACTGAAAAACACTTTGATGGACCATTGCAGCTTACTGAAGATAGTCTTCCCACCTAGAACCCACTTCATTACAGCAGTTATACCTATAAGGAATAATTCATAAAGGAGGATGGTCTTTCTTTCTCACACTAGTACCACCACTACCTCTTATTTCATTCACCAAAAATATGTGAGCTCAGGATATCTGCACATCATGATCTCAAAATGGTATCCTTATATCTGCAACTTATAAACTACATGTAAAAGAAATCAATCCCAAGGGCACAACAACGATGTCAATTTTGGTCCAAATTTGTGCCCAGAGTTTTTTTCAGCAACTTTGAAAGACATTTCTCAATGATCATTTGGAAGAACACACTTACATGTTTTCAGTTGAAAGCTAGTTTACCCTCAATTGTGAGCCACTGCTCATCAAGTGCCACATTTATCTCCTCAGCTCAGCAAATCCCCTTGACATACAATGACAAAAATTTACCAAGGAAACATACTTTCTCAAAGATGAAATTGAAGTAAAAAAGGGAGGGCAATGTCTGAAGAATAGAAGACATTAGTGCAACATAAGTAGGAAATTTCTTAGGTTGACGACTCGCCTGAAACGTGGACTTAGATGCTCCCACTTGTTCCTGTACACCCTACAATGTTTGAGTAAGCCATCTTAACTTCCCGGCTACACTAGTAAGTAATTAGGTCTCTGTTCCTTGACTAGAATCTTGCTGATCTGACATTGATTTCTTTTTCAGTTTTAGAACAGAATCTGGAAGTTAAAACACCCAATAAGTGACTAGCCGTGATGACAAACAACAAAGCTAAACTATCTTGCCGTTTTCCTCTTGCCAAAATAGCAGCAGCTTGACATGCTAGCCCAAAGATCCTTAGCCGCAGATGTATGCTATTACAGAAACACAAGATTTTGCATATTTTAATATCCATATACTAATGTGCTAAATCACAAATATCATTTCTAAGACGAGATGGAAAATGCAGGTACTCACAACAGAATACAACCTTTGGAACTGAAATAAATTATAGATTTGAAACGAGATATAAATTGACCAAATGAAACTACTTAGAAAATTCATCTAAAACACAAATAAATTTCTGTTCCACATGTGAAAACATCCAATGAAAAGGAATTTAAGAAATACTTCATATTCCCTAGTCTAATGGCTAGAGAAGAGAACTTACTAAAAGGGTACTTGGTACAGCACACCTGTACAAGTGGAAAGGGCTACAACATGATAAGAAATGTATGTCCATTCCTGCTTCAATATGTCAAACAGAGTTCTTCCCTAATGAATAAAATTTCAAATGAATGTAGTTGCTCTTAAAGAGAGATTGCTTTAGATTCCATAAGCAACACCCTCTCAACTCCTTATCACAAAACTAAAATCAACTGTGATGTAAAGAGCTACAAGGGTAACAAAATCATAATGCTAACAAACTGAGCAGAATATCTTACATGATCATCCATCAGGAAGATCTGAATACTTTCCCAAATCCACAGCATAGTCGTCATATATTGCAAGATGATGCCCCTGCAACCTTGGTACCTGAAGATTTTTTTGGGTCAAATGTCACAAATAGACTGTTAAAACACATGCATTTTCCACTTGTAAGACCATAACAAGGAGAAACAATCTATAACATATTTACATACATTAATAGAAAATGCTAAAGTTATATTCTGATGTCAATCTTACTATATAAATCAGATTATGCAACTGGCAACTAAAGGACATATGTTAGTGGCAGATACCCTAAATACCCTTTATGCCACAGCTGCCATGATAAGTAGTCCACCAAGTGAAACTTTCTATTCCACTACACTATGAAAACAAAGTGTAAGATATTCTACCTAGAAAATTCTCCAAAGGAGGCCAAAGCTTGTTTTGAACCAGTTAGCTGGTCAGCTGACCATTTTCACAATGGATCAAGAAATTGATTCCTATTTTCCTACCCCTTCCTAATCCCTCTTCATAGCTTAACATCAGCATGTGCTTTCTGGTCAGGACATGCATTTTGGAATATCCTACCTTATTATTTTGTTTATCTGCCTATTTTCTACTCCTTCCAAATGTTTTATTCTTGTCCCTATCTGAATTGTTCTATATATCTTTTTTAAATAAAGCGATATTTTGTTTCACATGTGCCTGATTCCTGCGACTTGAGGAAAGAATTAATGGCAACATAATGCCATGTAGACTAAGAAAGTAGTAGGTCAGTTTGACAATTATGCATGATCTGAGTCTCTTCTTAAGAAAGTGCATGCTCCCAGTCTCTTCTTAAAAAAAGAGAAAAAGGTTGTAAATATTTAGAAATAAAGAAGCACCAGAAGAAGGAAAAAGGCAAGTTACCACTTAGAAAATAACAATTGGGAACTTAGTACTGTGATACAGCACACAGCGACGCAAATGTAACCCAAGATATGCACCGTCGAAGATGGAAAATCTGTAATCATTTTCTGCAAACCAAAAATAATCCACCAGTAAGAATATATCTATCAGATCTCGTATTCATATTAAAGGGGAGAAGTCTATAAGAATGAAATTGAATTCATCAGCAGTATAAAGTTCAACATTTTCACATGCATTAATCACTATAGGATGTTTTTATGGTTTTGAGGACCATTCATCTTCATCAAACTTCATATCCTTGCTCACAAATGTCTTAAGTTGCACTTTAATTTAGATCATGTAGGCCCTGGATGTCTTACTCTATCCAACAAAGACCGCCTTTATGTTCAAGGGTTCAATATTAGTGCTTTTCTCATCATGATTATGAATATAAATTGGACAAAAAAAAGGAAACAAAAATGTAATACTTGTGGCTTCTCAATAACAAAAGATTTCTTTGGTGTTTTGTCCTTCAAGATCCTGTGAGGACATTGGTTCAAGATATAGACAATGTGTTGCAAGCTTTGGCTTAAAGACACATGGGTAAATCCATGTCCTGGATCATGGTTTTAGCTATCTCAATGATGGATTTGTTATTGTACAAGCACATTCTTAGCATCCTCTTGATCCTTGTTTCCCTGCAAAAGGTATCAAATTCCTTGGAAAAGGTTATATCACTAGATCTGTCTCTCCCCTAACTTCCAAGGTTTAATGTAGGAAACTCAAGACAAAGTAGCAACAAAATGGGCATGTCAAGCAATTTGGATTGGGAAAATACTTGCAGATATGCAAGTTCATTAGGATAAGCATAATTCTTTTTTGCGATAATGAGGGAGTTACCAAGATGGAAAAAAGACCCGCCTTCGATATTAATCAATTGCATTAAGGTGCACATATTACAACACTCTATGTTGTTATTTTGTTTTTGGTCAAAATCAGGGGAAACACTTCCCCACTATAACATGGGAAAGAGCACTATCAAACACAGTGGACCATTGGCTAAGCTGTTGCATTTGAGGGTTTTATATGCCCATATAAAATCCATTTGGACTAGAATTTTGTATTTCCTGTTGACCTCATCATGGGCCCATAGTAACACAATGGAGTGTGCTTGTCAGGGTTTGAACCCAAGTCATCATATGAACTCCCTCTTATCGTTAGACCATTTTTTCTTGCAAATCTTTTTGATAGCCAAAAGCCCTATTAAGGGTGGTGTTGGCACGGGATAAATTTCAAATTTACACTTTGTCCTGCATATTTTCAAATTCATTAGCAAAAATGGAACAAATTTGAACTGGCTTCACCAACTAGTGCCCCACCACCTGGACCTGCTACTTATGTTGTATGCTGCCTCAGTATCTTGAATCTTATCGACACTCACAACAATGAATCCCTTAGCCACTTGTTAACAAAGCTAGATACACAAACCAGTGCCACTTCTAAGGCTTTTGAATGTGCTCCTTTGGGCGCAAATTTTTTAGCTCCTATTTCGAGTCCATCTGTAGTAGAAGTGGCTACAAGGCAACTTCCCATAACCATTCATCTCTCAGCAAAGACAGAGCTGGTAGATTACTTGGGGAAGGCTTACAAAAAGGTCTTAGCTATTCATAAGAAGTTACTACCTGGTGGTATACTGGTATTTGTCACAGGACAAAGGGAGGTGGAATTTCTATGCAGACAGTTGAGGAAGGCCTTTGTGAAAAGAAGCAAAATGAATGTTAAAATACAAGATATTTCTCAAAAAATCAAAGCCCACTGTAGACACAAATGATGTTGCAACTGAACCCAATCTTGAGGGCATTTCTCAGGCTGTGGATGGCACAGATGATAGTGGGAAACACAAAGATGGAACTGATAGGTTTAACTCATTTGACGATGAGGGGTTTGAAGTTCAATCAGAGGCAATTCATCTTCCTCTGATGCTGAATTTGATTCACATTTAGATAATGAAGAAGAAGAGTGTCTTGACAGTAGAAGAAATTGCAGTTGGTAGTGTTGAAGCAATAAGTGAGGGAGTAGATATGAAATTGGAAAATATGTTTGATGTTTCAGAAACATCAATGTCTCTCCCATCCAATCAGCCTAATATGGAACTGTGGTAGTTGATACATCAAATGAAATAGCTGGTGATGGAGACATCCCTCATGCATGCATTGGTTGGTCACAGAGAATGCAAGTACCAAATGTTGATATGCAACATAAAGTCATGATTGAAGCAGTTGAAAATCATATGCCTCAAACAATTATTATTGATGAAATTGGAACAGAGCCTGAAGCAATGGTAGCGAGTACTATTTCTCAGCGTGGAATCCAATTGGTTGGAACTGCACATGGAATGACTATTGAAAATCTCATAAAGAATCCTTCTTTAGAGATGCTTGTAGAGAGTGTGCAGAGTGTTGCCCTTGGAGATGATGAGGCAAAGAGAAGGGGAGTTCAGAAGGCTATACTTGAGAGAAAAGGACCATCCTCATTTACTTATGCTGTAGAGATGACATCAAGGACCGAATGTCGTATTCATCACAGCTTAGAAGCAACTGTGGATGCCATATTAGCAGGTGCTCTATAAAGTTTTTCATATCCATCCTAGGGGATAAATATGCTGGATGATACTGTATGCAATGTCAATTCAAAAACAAAAATAATTAATCAAGTATCTATCTTGGCCTGTTCAAACTTCATATAAAATTTCCATTATATGTTGTGAATAGGAAAATCTCCATCATTTGAGGTCCGCCAGATGGTTATGAAGGTAGTGACAGATGGAAGTTCTGCCACAACAGAACCAGGCATTGGAAGCCATTTTAGGAGCACTTTGACATGTTTAGAGTCCGATGGTGTTTTTGAGGCTGGTAATGAGAGTGGTGATGATGATCTTTTTGGGTTGAAAGGTAGTTATGAGCAATTTCGGAAGGATGATGATTCACCACTTATTTTATATACTTATAAAAGATCATGGAGGCTGATCTGGAGCAAGTAGTGAAGTAATGGGCCTAGAGAAAGCAGTTAAATTCACAAATGACATTGGAGCAGCTGATGCAATTCCTGCGTTACATTCTAAGCTCAAGGAGAATTCATGGATTCGAGGAGTGGCTAAATATCAGCGTCTACCCATATTTGTGATGAAGACAAACATAATGGCGGAGATGGTAAGGGTCATGCGTATTATTCTTGGTTTGGAGACTCTTGGTGCAATTTATTTTAATTCATTCAAAAAGCTTAAGAATGATATTGAGATATCAGATGGAGCAGCCAAGAAAATATCTTCCTGAGAAGAGATTGATGCTTTAGAAGAGGCCAGACTTGCTATTGAGTATATTGTGATCCCAGGAGGGTAGCCAGTTGAACTTCTTCCAAGATGTGCTGACATTATTGCTCGTCAAATAAAGCTGGTGGAGAGCTATCAATTAGTAACAGAGAAATCAGGGAGATAGCGAGAGTGACAGCCGATGACTACCCATGTTTCAGAGATATGACATTGCAAAACATTGAATCAGCGAAAAAAAACAATGAAATAGTAAGCCTCAGTAAAGATTCTATTGAGCATATACATAGAGGCAGTGAAGATTCTCAAATGATTGAGCTGGTGGTTCCATGTTATAAATATGAAAACAAGTCTTTTCCCCACACTATATCAATAGCGACAAGTGTGTCTAAAAGCAATATAAACAATGAAATGGATGAATGTTTTGTCAATTCAAAATCTATTATTACAAATGAGCAGAGATCTCCTGAAGTGGAGGAAGATAATCCCAAGATGAACCTGATGCAAGTAAGGCTATGCATATTGGTGTTCCGACAGAGGATGGTCTGGTAGAAGGAGATTTAAGAGCTAAGAACTATAACACTATGGCAGTGGAGCTTTTTCCGATATTATGCTAAACCTCACGCATGTTTGACTTATGAAGGATAACCGTTGGTTTAGATTGACAGTTCAAGTTGATTTCGAACCCCCTCAGTGTTTCGAATTTTAGTGGAGGAGGGGGGATTCGAAATGGGTACTTTTCAAACTCAGCCATTAACCACGTGGAAAGCGAAGGATATGTTCGCACCCCCCCCCCCCCCCCAATCACAATATGTCTTACCATCTGCTGGGCCCTCCGAAATCCGGTTTCGGGTTTTCGTAAAACAAACGCTCAAAGTCTATACTTGGAACGAATTTTTGTTGCTAGGTAAGGAAAGGAGGTTTGAACAATCATTACCCAAAAAGAGCGATATCTGCACGATAATGTACACTAATGGCACAACTGGTAAACCTAAAGGCATATTGATCACAAATGAAAACATTGTTTCTATGGTGACCGAAATTGCTTATTTTCTTAAATGTCAGAATGAAGAGCTCGCAAAGAAGGATGTTTATTTCTCGTTTCTTCCTCTAGCACATATATTTTATCAGGTGACAGAGAAATTTTTCATATCAAAAAGTGCTTCAATAGGCTTCTAGCGCGGGGATGTGAAGCTTTTGGTGGAGGATAAAGCAGAACTAAAACCAACTGTCTTATGTGGTGTCCCACATGTTTTTTTGATCATATATATTCAGGTTTAAACCAGAAGATCATCGTTGGAGGATTTCTAAATAGAAAGGTGTTTGAATTTGCATACAAATACAAGCTTAATAATATGCGCAAAGGGTTGAAACATGAAAAAGCATCTCCACTTTTTGATCAAGTTGTCTTTAGCAAGATTAAACAAGGTCTGGGAGAACATGTCCGTGTAATGTCATCAAGAGCAGCTCCACTTGCAAGACATGTGGAAGAGTTTCTACGAGTAGTGACATGTTTCCATGTTGTACAGGACTATGGTTTGACAGAAACTTTTGCGGGAAGTTTTCTTTTTCTTCCAAATGTTATTTCAACGATCAAGACTGTTGGTCCACCTGTTCTGAATATTGATGTCTGTTTTGAGTCTATCCCTGAAATGGGATATGATGCACTTTCAGAAGTTTAAGCTTTCACAAGGAGAATACGTTGTAGTGGAAAATCTGGAGAATGTGTCTGGCCAGTGTTTTGCTATTGATTCGGTTTGGATGTTGTTGAGTTCATCATTTGTCATGCAGAGGTCTTAATTGCCTTGTCCAAGAGGCAAAGCTTCCTGCGATTATGAAATGTTTTCAGCTATTAGCTGAGCATGAAAATGCCGTGAGGAAGGCTACAGAGGAGCGGAAAAGGCGTTCCGATTATAAACCCATACTTGAGCAGGATGGCCTTATATGGCAACGTTCTTCCTATCAGGGGACAAAGAGGGAGAAAACAAGAGAAGAATCATTAGTTGAAGTAAGAGATTACAAGCAGCAACAAATGTCATACCGTGGAAAAAAGGCCAAGCGAACTCCAACACAGGTGTTACATGATATAATTGAGGGCCACATGGAGGAAATTATGATAGCAGGAGGAATTGGTTGTTTTGTAAAGGGTATATTTGAGATACAACAGAAGGCAACACAATCTCTTCCTTCAGACAGTGTGACTGAGTGTAAACAGCAATGTGAAGCCACCAATTCAACCTTTCCTAACAAGGGTGAAGGATTCTTTGTGTCTAGCTATCAAAGGATGCAAAGTGTCATGCGACTAAATTTTCTGTAGGAAGCGATATTTCATCTTCTATGATAAATAGGATCGATGCTATGCTTCAAAAGCTAGGAAAAGAAATTGACGATGTAGATGCAAAAATTGGTGACCGATGGCAAATATTGGACAGAGATATTCGAGGGTACACATGGTAGCCAGCGCCACATTAGAACTAATGATTCAGGAAAGGCGGCATGAATGGCAGAGCCAGATGTCAAAGCCACCCAACGTTGCCTCTTTGTGACCACCTCGGCCACTTTCAGCATACCTTTTTTTATTTATGAAGAGCTGCCAAAGTTAACGTTACAGTCAATTTTGCCAAAGATATTTTTTGTTCAAGGCCTTGCATGGCCACAGTTTCCAAATTCTAATTAAATTGTAGTTAATGAAAATTGCCGAAGTAGATTAGGGCAACCAGCATAGTTGCAGTTAAATACTGCTTGTATTTTCATTATCAAGGGTTGGACCTTGTTAGACTCTGCGTTGTAAAGATCATTGTATTGGAGCATTGTAGTTTTTGCTAGGTCATCAATAATAAGATGGATATTCACAGGATTCTTGAGCTATGTTAATGGTGATATTTCTTCTTTGTTAATGTTTTTCTCTGTATTTCATGCTGAGCATCAATTTGTCTTATTGTGAAACAGAAAATTTAGATTAAGATTTGCTAAGAGAGCACCTTAGTTTTGTCTGTGTTTACTATCTTAATGTTTTCTTCTGAAGTATAGTTAAAGAATTCTTAACTGCTCTTTAGCTATTACTGAACTCATTGTTTTCTTCCATCTCATATTCACACTGCCAGTAAGATCCAGTCTGCATAGTTAGCTTGCCCTGTGAATGCCCTTGAAAAGTTGATACACAATTCAGCCTTTTATGATTCCATAGCTTAATGGATTAAGTTTCATAGCTCTATCTGTCCAACAACATAATCAATCAAAACAAACAACCCTCATATTTTCTATAACTAGCCTAATATCAGCCTTTATAACCATCAAGCTAAATCATAAAAACAAAGAGAGCCCTCTCTGAGTCTAGGAAGGATAGGTCCTGGACTCCAAAGCGGTTTGATGTTGTCCTCTGTCGTTTATTCTTACCAATCTTATAAATTACACGGCCACAACAGGTGGCACTAATGTTGCAGGCTAGCCAATCAAGATAGTCCTAGTCAACTTCTATGTCTATAGGGAATAGAAGCTTGTTCTCCAGCATCGAAATTGGTCCAACTTACCACTAGACCAAGCCCTATGTAGGATAAATATTGATGGTGAGAAATCACCAGAGGGAGCCACTGATGTTGGAAACTAGTCAATGGAGATAAACCTGGTCACTTTTGTGCCAAATAGGAATAAAACATTAGTCCCTAGCATGGTATGTGTTCTTAAATTACACCAGAACAAGCCTAATCAACTCATATTTTTATTAGTAAGAATGATAGAGATGTTATTTTTAAGGATGGTCTGGCTTTAATATCTTCTCTAGGTTGTTATTTTATTTTTGGTCAAAAGCAGGGGAAACACTTCCTCACTATAACATGGGGAAGAGCACTGTCAAACACAGTGGAACATTGGCTAAGTTGCCGCATTTGAGGGGTTTCTATGCCCATATAAAATCCATTTGGACTTGAATTTTGTATTTTCCTCTTGGCCTCATCATGGGCCCTTAGTAACACAATGGAGTGCACTTGTTAGGGTTTGAACCCAAGTCATCATATGCACTCCCCCTTATTGGTAGATCATTTTTCTTGCAGCTCATGTTGATGGCCAGAAGCCCTCTTAAGGGTGCCACTAACGTTGCAGGCTAGCTAATCAAGATAGTCCTAGTAAACTTCTATGCCTATAGGGAATAGAAGTTTGGTCTCCAGCATCGAACTTGGTCCAACTTACCACTAGACCAAGCCTTATGTTGGCTAAATGTTGACGGTGAGAAATCACCAGAGGGAACCACTCATGTTGGAAGCTAGCAATGGGGATAAACCTGGTCACTTTTGTGCCAAATAAGAATAAAACATTAGTCCCTAGCATGGTAGATGTTCTTATTGCACTAGTACAAGCCTAATCGACTCATATTTTTATTAGTAAGAATGATAGAGATGTAATTTTTGAGAGTCCGGCTTTAATCTCTTGAAGAATGTTCTTGTTGATTTCCCTGTATGTGTGAGATTTTCTAAACTGGCTCCTTAAATTCTGATGACTAGAAACACTAAAGGATATATGTAATTCCCGGGAATCTTGTTAAGCTTTAAGTGAGAATGTTAGCAGCTAGCTATTATTTCTTGTTTTGTATCAATAGTGAATTGAAGGAATTTGGATGCTAGGAAATTGGAATTCACCTATTGATTTTGGAAATGCACCGCTCAGGTACACAAGATGTTATGGATTCTATAACTTTTTTGTAAACTTCCAAAGTAAGAAGTTGGACTAAGCTAAGCAAGAATCAAGATGATAAGAGGAAGGAAAATTCAACTGGGTTCTGGCACGTGTAGAAATGAAGAAATCATGTCTGGAATATGAGCAGTGTACCTTGTCTTGTTTTTATGATTAACCTCCATATTATCATCTAGAAGATCAATGGAAGAAGGAAGGAATCAAAGAATAGATGCAAGGTAACAAGGTTTTTTTGGATATTTGTGTAATAGGAAAATGGGCACTTAAAAGGCAGCCTTGTGCTCTCAAGGAAATGAACTGTTAAGAGCAGATAAACAATCCAGGTTGGAAAGAGAAAATAAACAATAAAGACACAGTTAAATCTTTGCTCCATAAATCATACTGCAATAGCTAAAAGTCTAAGGATGGTTGGACAAAATTCTCATTGTAGCATCTGCTTGGCATTGAGAAGCAAGGACTTTAAGAAGGTTCTTGTACAATAATTTCTTATAATTTGCGAATACCATTGCCGAAACTGCATCTGACTTTCATGTGTGTCAGGGAAGAGTTCAGAAATTTTCTTCCTTATGCAGTTAGAGAGGAAAATGCTAAGGCTTGCTAAAATCAGCGATATGCCCGCTGCACAGTGGGAAACTAGATAGAGACAGTTACTATTTAACTTTCAAGAACTTATGCTTGACTAGCTAAAAAGTATTGGATTTTTTTTCTCGTGACCTTGAGTACAAAGTCTCATAATCAATTGGATGAAAAATCAAGTCTATCTTTCAAATGTTTGAACCAGGACTAAATAAAAGAAATAATTCCAGTCTATAGAAAGGTAGCACAGTAACAACATACTTGAATTTTAGGGGTGCTTCAAACAATCTCGTCCTGAAGATAGGATTCCAAGTTGTTTGCAGTTTTTAATTGGTGAAGTTGGCTCTAATTTTGGAACTTTGTCGGCTCTTCTACAGGTATCATTTTGCACCAATTCTTCGCCAGGTCTTTTTCTTGGACTCACTAAAGGAGTTTCATTTTACGCATCCTTTGTATGATTAAACCTTGAACATTGGTTTGCCATACAAACTTTCTTGGAGAGAAACTGGCAACTCGGAGAAGGTTACAAGACCTCCTTCTATAATGGACAGAGGTGACCCCAGAATGTGGCAACAATTTTCTACTTCAGCCGTTGTAAAAGAAAACAAAGAGCTTCTCTCTGTAACTTCTAAGGCCTACTTGGATGGCCTATTCTGGCCAAAACAGCAAAAAAGTACCTCTACGTTGTTATCTTGTGAAGGATAACGTTTCCCTCCATTACTAACTTTTTCTATAGTCACTGCTTCTTGATCCATTAGTTTTCACTTATCCATACACTAAAGAGAATTAAAGATTGTATTCTATTACACAAAGATGATCTGAAAGGGAAAACATGTTAAAGCATAATATTTCAGTTGATGTATCAAATTCTTGGTTGCATACAAACAGAAACTGTTTGTTCCATACAAATAGAAACCACTTGAAGATATCTATGAACCACCTGAACATCAAAAATTTTCAGTCTCGTAACTCTTAAGTAAATCTGTAAAGAATGTGACATTAGCCTTCTCTTAAAAATCTCACAAAAGCCTGTAAATATTTTGGCATTCTGTACGCCCAGCCTCTAAAAGCCCTAACTTTCTATCATCCTCTGTGTAATTTTAATAGAATACCGTCAAATACCAGAATAATGAATGTCCATTCTCCCAAAAATTTGAAATGTGCAGAACAGAAAGAGAAATCATTCAACCAAATTACTCGATATGTATCAAAATCCCCATCCTTTAACTCAATGAATTTATTCGCAAACTCTGTTGTTTTTTTAAACAAATTTTTGAGCACAACCTCCTCTAGTCCATTTATAGAGAGCCTTAGCTTATGAGATATTGTCTATAAGCCAAAATAGGGTTAAACTTTTCCATTGAAAGCTTAGAATAGTTGAAACTGAAATAACAGTGTTTTGAGCAAGACCTATTTCGACAAATTTAGTTCAGAGTAGAATACACTGGCTTGTTTAATGAATTTTCTCCAAGACAAAGCATACAGGATTCGTGACAGCCACAAAAAAAATTATGGGATTTTGCAATTTAAGCATTCTCTTGCAGAAAAATACCTTTTCTGAACTCGTTTTGACGGTGAAGAAACGCAAATGATTTGTTGGAAATCGTTCATGAAGAGAACTGGGGTCTCGGGGATTTATGCCAGAGCAATTGCATACCAGTATTGTACAAAAGCGCTCGTTTCAGCGCGTGAGCTCGTTTCAGGGCAGGAACAGGGATAATGCAATAGCGGCAAAATGAGGCGCCATATATTTGTATTTTCGTATTTGAGTCAAATGATTTAATTTTTAATTGGAAAAATAAATGGAAGACTAAGTGGGATAATTATAATGGCTTATGTCATTTCTTTAAGTCACATTGAATCAATATACATTAAGATTTTGTATAATTTAATTATAAATTAAGTAATTATTCATTATTAAAGTGGGGTTTTATATAAATTATTTATTTATTAATGTTCATTTGTAGTTTTTAATAATATATTTATGTCAAAGAAAATTATTTAAATTAATGTTTTATCAAATTTTTTGTTAATTTTTCTATATTATATTCTAATTTACTTTAAACTTGTTTTAAATATGCTTTCATCTTCATGTATGGAGGTTATTTATTTGCATATTTAAAGTTTTGTTGTAATTTTTTTCTAAAAAAATGACTATTGTGATTGTGATGGTGAGAAAGTATTCTATAAATAGCGTTAAGGGTTATTTAGAATAAATAGGAGATTCTTTCTCTTTATCTAAGACTAATCTTTGAGAGAATGGATATGCATTCCCTAATTATCACATAAACAATAGGTTAATCTTGCATTTATTGCTTTCTCTCCATGGAGGTTCGCTACACAAAGGGAATACCTCCTCCTATGTGAATTTGATTGTCTCCATCTCTTAAAGGATTTTCAAACATTAATAATTAAATCTTCATTACTTTAAAGATGTAGTCTTGTCAAATATACCAAAAACATAGTAGGATTCTTTCGTTGTGGAAAAAATCAAGTACATGTCTGAGGGAAGTATTCCTCTATGGATGGTTAACAAGTTCATCAATAACTACAAGCAAATGCTTCAATATATATATTTAATGATCTTCAGTCATCATCTAAAGAGTTCAAGAATCAAATAAATTCCAACCTAAGTTCTAAGTATATGGTAAGCTTGTACTTAGAGGTTCTATTATTGTAAAATTTGACAACTATGGAAGTTGTGGCAAGGTATTGGAGGAGGGACTATCATTTTGGGGTAGAGCTAACCTCTTTTTAAATGATAGTTTCTAAAATTGAGTCCATCTTCAATGTATGTATGTTGTCTAGCTTTGAGTTTGGTTTCCCTTTCATCCTAGAGATCAGATAAAGACATGCAATGTGTTGTGGATGATTTTGTCACCCTCCTAGAGACAGTCTAGAGTTGCCATAGACCAGTGCCTAGGACATCTTAATATAGAAAGGAGTCCTTTATAGTTTGGGTTGTCAGTCCAAGGGACTCACTTACTATCTCTTTTTTAAACAAGGAAATTGAAAATAGATTGAATTGGTCCCAATTTTCCTTCAGTGGCTGATACACAGATAGGAATAAAGTACAGACATCAGGTAAAACTTCAGTATGATAGCATCAGACAGCTAAGAGATCGTTTTACTGTAAAGAGGGCCGATTCAAATAATATATTACAGAAATCAGATATCAAGGAGTGTGGACAAGAAGGAAACATGAGAAGATATTACTGACAAAAGGGCGCATCAATTTACGAATCCTTAAGCCATTAATATAGCAGAAATTATGAAATGAGTGAACAATGAAACAGAATATCACTTCTAGGCCTATTTAAAGCGCTTGACTAATTCCAGAAAGGGCACCACTTAAGATGAATCCTTACTGCAAACTAGTGAGCCACTCGCATTCTAGAAAATGATACAAGAAGAAAGTTTGCATGAAAAAGGATGATATATTAACACATGAGAGAAATTACGTACTGCAACATACCAAAGACCAGAGTCCTCAATACAGTCATAACCCCTCCTCACTGAGACCCAACGGGCTCTGAAACTTCATACAGAAATGTCACAAGATGAATACAATAGTCTTCTCGCTGCACAGCTTGCTTACAGAAATCCGGAACCTTAACAATGTCTTCTTTTTTGATATTTATAGAGAGGAGAGAAACTTCTGGAGGGAGAGGTAGGTATCCACACTTATTACTCTGAATTGAAAAAGAAAGGCGGGGAACCCTCACACCTTCTTCATGAATGACTAGCTATAAATGAATATACCTAACAACCTGTATACAGAAATTAATGCCGGGAGAAAAAAGTCTCCTTATGTACAAAACGAAAATAATAAAATATATACATCGAGATGCCTCAGCTGAAGAAAAATCTGATGCCGTGAGGGGCCTGAGCTGGCCTGCAACTCTGGTACTGTACTCTTGGCCTTTGAGCTCTGAATTTGAATTCTGAATCTTAAATGTGGGGCGAAACTCTCTGGAGGGTTCGGAGACTCTCTGTCTATGTTTTCTTTAATAGCAGTCACTTCATACACCGGCTTCAGCTCTTTTCATTTAATTTTTCCCACAGGAAATCGTCTTCTGGTATGTTCTTGATTTTCTGAAATGGAGGCGACAGATTGATATGCCCCCTTATACTTGATTTGAAAACCTGCAAAAACCCTGAATATGTTAGAGAAACCTGACTATGGTGTAGGTGTAAGGCGATGGAGGCGGAGATGGATGAAATGACGCAAACAAAGGTCAGAAGCGGGAACATACAGGGGGGCGGGAGCAGACAATGGAGGTTTTTGTGAACGGGCGCAATAAGACACAGTATGGTCGTAAAGGAAGAATAGCGGTGAATTATGAATAAAACAGATAAAACGCACGCGTATATACATATTGGCGCGAGGGTATAATATGAGCGCACGGGGTGAAGAGACACATAGGCGAGCGGAGGACACACAAGAGACGACGTGGCGAGTGAATTGAAGGGCAGGGGGTGTGAAACAATGACACGGTGGCATGACATGCAATATGGTGGGGTCAAAATAGCGGGCGAGCAACTCACGAGTAAGTCCACCGTCAGATCGGGTTTGACAGATCCAACGGCCCCAACAAATTTCGCTACCCGGTCGTGGAACGGTCTTTATCGCGCGGGAGGAGGGTGGTTTCCCCGCCGTACTGAGGACACGCGGCACCACACCTGTGGAATCGCTGGCCCCGCGGTAAATACCGCCAGCCGACGAAAATGGTGCGGGGAAAACCACCGGTTTTGTTGCGCGCCAGGGTCGTATGCAGGGTCCACACTCCTTGATCTGTGCCGTTGATTGAACACGGATCGGACGATTGCTATGGCACCCGGGAAATAAATGATAAGCCCCTTATTCTCCCGGCCCATGGTCCTGTAGTTTGGGTCATATGAAAATTTAAGCGGGAGGAGCTAAGGTTTAAGGGGCTTCGGCCCGATAAATAAAATATGCATTTTAAACGTTATAGAGCAGATTTTTCTGTCGGATATGATGGAATTGAACGGGGCCCAGGGGCTTTTGTTCCCAAGAACATTAAAAATGGATTTTGGAGAAGGAGGTGGCTGAAACTTAAATAAGGAAAGGGGATATGTACAACACAATGTATTATGACTTTCTTAGGGTTTTCAAAATATTCAGAAGTTATGAATTTCTCCGAATTGTTTTTTCTTGTCCTTCATCTCAAGTGCCATTGGCCTTGCCCTCCTTGGATGAACTACTGAAGGAGATTCTTGCCGCGACGATGAAGGAAGGAAAAACTAATGTTGAGAATATTTGAATCCATCTATAGTGTTAAAATTTAGAGACAAAGGGGCATTTAGAATTTTAACATTGTAGATGGATTCAAAGACCCCTTTGTCTAAATTTAACACTACATATGGATTTAGAGACCCCTGTAGTGAAATAAAACACTTCAATATCAAAATTGCAATTTTCTATTTCTGGAGTGACACAATTAAAAATTACTAACATACATGACTAATTCATATACTTGTTGTACTTATTATTTGGTCATATTTGTATTATTGGGCTATAGTAGTCATTTGTGTTAATCATTATTAATCTTGTCACTTATTATCTAGTCATATATTTTAGTCGTGGACTAAATTATTCATTTTAGTTAGTCGTTTTTAGCTTGGTCACTTATTATCTAGTCATATATTTTATCCCTAAACTAACTTTGTCGTTTAAGTTAGTCATTTTTAGTTCGATCACTTAAAATTTCTCAAATTTAGTATTAATTTAGCAGGTGAACTTTTACAACTTGTAATTGTAAGATCATTAGATGAGGTGATCCTCTAACTCAATGTTGTGTATATGGCAAAGCTAGAAGACGTTATTAAGAAGAGGAATATCATGATGTCATTGGTTTCAACTAGACACTAATGTAAGCCCGCTTTGAAACCACCATGGGGGATCTGAAGGGCAACATCTAGTGCTCTTGTGTGTGTGAGGGTTAAAAAATAAGGCCCCCTCCTATTTGCATGAAGTGTTCCTAGTAAAAATCCATCTTAGAGTCAAGGCCATGAAAATATGAAGTCCAAGTATAAAATTTATTGTTTATAAATAACCTCTTTAACAACTTGACACAAACGTATAATGATGTCATTTACATTGGAGGTGTATGTCACCTGAATCGTGTTATAACTTTAATCGCTCCCCCACAAAAAGGTGGCATGCTCCCTTGTGATGGTGCATCAACCCTAATGGAGAACAATCTCATCGTGTAAAAGGAATTTAAACATGATGTAACTTTAATAGTGCCCTACATTCACCCCTTGGCTCACCACTCATGGCAGATGTGAGGCTATTTCAAGAATTGATGTGGATAATATCATTTTATTTTCTCTTATGTATAGTATTATACATTAACACAATTGTGGTTTTTTAGCAAACAAATATTTCTATCAAGGGTTGGCTCCTTGTTCATTAGGGTTGAATATGTTGTGTCATTATGAGTGATTTATTCATTGTCAACTCCTTATGTGGGAGAACACTACAAGCTCCATGTGAACATGAAGAGTAGATATTGTGAGCAATTCTTATCGAGGTTTTTCAAATTATCCAATTGTTGTACATTTGGTATACATGTTAATAAGCGCATTACCCACAAACACACACCCTCGAGACCAATACCCAGTTCTCTAAAAATCAAATGGTACCAATATTCTTAGTTAGAGGTGAAGGATTCTCCTAAGAGGTTATTTTGTTGGTTTGAGGTGTTGTGTTTTGCCTTAGATACTAAGTGGTTAAGGGCTTCAAGAGTTAAGATTTAAGGGCCAAGGACTTTGGGGGGAAGGGATTTAGGGGTTAAGGGATTAATAATTAAGGGATTCAGGTGTTAGGGGCTAAGGGGTTAGGTTTTAAGGTGTTTGGGGGTTATGTATTAAGGTTTAAGGGTCACGAGTTAAGAGAATAAAGGGTTAGTGCTTAGGGGTTCATGGATTCTAGGTTATGATTTAATGGCTTAAGGTTTCATGCATCAAGGGGTATGTGGCTTATGAGGTATGAGTGTAGGGGTTAAGGGAGTATGGCTTTGGGGTTAAGGGAAGTGTCACTGAGTTTCAGATGTGCTAAGGAGGGAGTAACGTCAAGGTATGCTAGGCAGTGTTAAGGCATGCTAGATGAGAATGGACATGAGTAGCATAAGATGAGTTACATGTAGTTCTTAGGTGAATAAGGCATATGTTCAATTTCAACGACACATGAGAATCTAGGTTTTGTCTTAGAATTTTTTATGAAAACACACTCAAGTACCACAACACATCTACTTTAATGCACAATGAAATCTACACAAATCACTCTCCTAGGTGCCCTCACTCTCCTTAGAACTTGGGCCAATTTCGACGATGGAATCTCCGGATAACTCAAGCCCTAGCTCTAGGATCAAGTTTTTCCTAGGTGTTCCCAAGGATAGAACCTAGTAGGATCAATTTGACCTATAGAAGCAAAAATTCTTGTCTAATACTTTCCCATCACCTTGTCCAAGGTAGGAACATAATTGGTTGCTAAATTCCATCCTCAAACCTAGGTTGGGTCCACTTGGCCCCGTGTGGTCCCATTTGGTGTCAAAGGCCTTTCATCAAGGACCATTTGGGAATGCAAGTTCCCAAAGGATTTTAGGGATTGAGAACCTCCTTCATAAGTCTTATTCTTCTCCCTCAACCCTTCAATCCCCCTCCTCTCTCCCTAGAAGATAAATTCCCTTGCTTAAAAGGAAAGCAAGTCCCACTCTTTATTTTATCTTAGGGAAAGGATTTCGAGGGTCACTTCCCACCTATTCATTGACCTATACTCTACAAGTGACTTCCTAAACTACTAGGACTCCACTCATCAATGAAAGTCCATGAAGAGCAAGGAGCCTTAGCTGTGGTGACAATGGGCTAAGCCTCCATTGTTTCCCTTGTCCTAGCAGTTGCCCTCTTAGGAACCCCTTTTAGGTCCACTAATAGTTTGAGTCGTAACAAGTTGTTCACAATTCCATTTGTGAACAAATCTTTGGTATGCCCACTTTTGTCATACTACAACTCCAAGATGAGAAGTCCAGGGCTATGGAGGTTGCCCTTATTCTCACTGAATCAATCCTCTACAATATAGTGAACTAGGGCTAGTTGGTTGGCCCACTTGACTGTTACTTTAGTCCTTCAAAGTATGCACATCCTTAGGCCCTATACACCTGCCCTTCTACCAATTTTGTTGTCCTTCACCAGAACAAGAGTCAGGGTTCTTCTTTGACAGTAACCTAACAACCCTCCAACTGTACTTGGACTACCATCAATCTGCCCAACCACAGTCAATTCTTTTTACTGATCTAGGGCCCGCAATATTGTCTTCATCTAGGGCTCTTCAAATATGCCACCTAACAATGGTTTGAGTCCTCTCAAGATCACTGTTCTTGTGTATCAAAAATTTGATCTTTGTTGTCCAATCTATGAACAAATATGAACTACTCCTCTTCTCATACTTCTAACAATCTGTAGATGACTGAACTAGGGTCACAAATCAACCACTAACAGTCCATTTACTAATTTTTTATAGGTTTCTTCAGATCTTTGCCTAAAACTCTATGGAAAGTCCACCAAAATCAACTCCTCTACATGTTAATCCATTCTTCATATGGCACATTTCTTCTGCATGCTCAATATTCTGCTCAGGTTCCACCCTCCTTTGGATATGTTGTCTCCACACATACTAAATCTACAAACCATCTTCCAGATCTGTGATCTTTATTGCAAAAATAATCCTTTCTCTAAGGGTCACAACCCGTCTTCTTCTACACAAATTTGTCACAGCCTTAAGGGCATACCTTATGAACTAAACATGCTAGGAAAATATCCTAACTAGGGCATTATACTTATGTACTTCTAATTGTTGTAGAAAAAACCCTATCCACACATAGAAAAAACATGACTCTTGCCTCCATAAGAGACTCGACCTAGCTCACATGGATCCATAGATTCTGGGCATTTCTTTGACTGAATCTTGACATGAACTTCAGATCTCAATGTCAACTCTCAAACTAGGGTTAACTCAGTTAATATTACGCCTATGTCGACTTCTATTATGGCTCTAAATTATAGTGCAAGCCCTCCTCCATTTATGTTGGTCTTTATCACAGACCTTGCTACTAACCACCACAAGGCAAGATGGTATCAACCCTCCCTTCTATTTCATGTAGAAAATATAACCAACAGGATTCAATCTGATCTTGTAATGTACTAAAACAAGACATTGAATCCTTCCCGCAATTTGTGGAAACAAAACATGATCGCACAATCACATATAAGTAAGAGAAACAAGTTATCAATCACACAACACAAGATGTATCTGGGGAAGCAACTGCTCAAAACCCTCTATCTCTATTTTGTATTAAGTCAAGGAATCATGAAACAATACAATGCTTAATCTCTCTTGAGATTCTCCAGCACTCTGCCAATTGTCTCCTATTGATCTAAGCAAAATCGGTCTAGTACTTAGCCAATTCTCAGCCTTCCTTTAGCCTGCCTTGCTCATGCAATTCCTATGGAATTATCTCCATATTAATTAGGAAAATCAACCTTCCTTGATTGCGCAATCCATCATGGCATCCCATTGACTTTATAATTTCACATGGGAAAATTTCTATAAATACAACTGATAGTTATGTTCCTCTGAACTGTGTTACAATAAGGATCAAAGGCCATTTTATTATTTAAAATAAGATAAAACCCTAAACAACCAAAACCATAACCCGGGGAGATGTAACACCAAGAGTTTATGGGCCCCGTTGGGGTTAGTTGGGCAGCCAACTTCCCGGGGTCCTAACTTGGTCATATGATCTTCGTTTGACGCACATGATACCTTGTTAGAAATATCTCTCCGAGGACTACAATTGCTAATGCCAATGAAATCGCTAAACCTTTCATGCCCAAAAAACATTGTTTGGGGCCTCAAAATGGCTCCAGAAGTTCAGGACACAAAAAAAATTGCAAAAATAGTAAATTGTGCCATAATTAAGGAAACTGAAAAACTAAAAGAGACAATGGCGAGGGCCCAAGTGGAATAGGTGGGTGGCCACCAATATCCACCTCGATCACCTTAAATCAAATTTCTTGAGCTAACTCAATCATCATGACTTAGTTAACTGACACAAGTTGTTATGAGACGAAATTACAATTTATTGTCCAATTTATTTAAGGGAAAAATAAATTAGAGGCCTCACATATATTCCTCACTCCTTGTACATCAAAATTCCTCACCAGTGTGGGTGCATTTTTTTCTTTCTTTCTAGTTGCCAATTTCACTGTTTCTTGTTGCAAATTTCAACACACCTTCTCAACAAGAAAGGAATTCAATCTATCCCCATCCGGTACCTTTGGAATGTTTTGCATGCTACACTTCTCTAATGTTGTTTGCACCTGCAAATCTTGAAACTGAATAGCCTCCGAACAACTGAATCAATATAATGCATCTGTCATTAGAGTCTTCTGACTATTGCTAGCTACTGCACCTATCTAGTACTGGATTCTCTGCGCTGCTACTGGCATCTGCATCCGTGCCCTTTGAACTGTTGCTAACTCTGATTTGTGCTCCAGTATTTGACATATGGCACTCTGATTTCTGTCTTGTTGACATCTGACTACATCAATCTAACTGATCCTCGTACTACTACTGTATTGTGGGCTCCTCATAGCTAGGTTCGATCCATGAGACACGCCATCTCAATGGACCTTGCCAAAATTTCTTCTCTTGGAATTATGTCTACACATCACCCCACCTTACACCTCGAGGTATGGTTGCTCCCTCTTCCCATATGGCTCGAAATTTCCCCCTCATGGAGGTCTCTGCTTGAGTGGACACTTCCACTCAACCTCCTCTCTGCTTCTCCAATTGTGGAAACTACTCCACAACCTTCTGAGACTACTTCTCATGAGGATGCATGTTGAGAGGTAATTGATGCTCCCTCTAAACCACCAAGTCTCTAACTTCTGCCTTTCTCCTCAAAGCTTTGCATGCATCTAGTACCTCAAGTGCATATAGGTTCTTGACTCGTGCACAATGTAATTGTCCCGACATTACAAAAAGTTTCTAAAAAAGAGTTGATTTTAAATCGATGATATCTCCCTCATCTGAGCTCCAATTCAACCGATTTTTTTTTTTCCATTTGGGTAGGTTTTCGCAAGGAATCCAAATATTTTTTTATTTTTTTTTGAAATTTTACACCAAAAGCTTCAGATATTCTACAAACGTGCCATGCAAAAAATTCCTGCTCTGATACCATGTAGAAAATATAACCAACGAGATTCATTCTGATATTGTAATCTATTAAAACAAGATATTGAATCCTTCCTACAATTTGCGGAAAAAAAACACAATCGCATAATCACATATAAGTAAGAGAAATAAATTATCAATTGCACAGAAACATGATGTATTTGGGGAAAGAAATTGCTCAAAACCCCTCTATATCTATTGTGTATTAAGTCAAGGAATCATGAAACAATACAATGTGTAATCTCTCATGAGATTCTCCGACACTTTGTCAATTGTCTCTCGTTGATCTAGGCAAACTCGGTCTAGTACTTAGCCAATTCTCATCCTTACTTCAGCCTGCCTTGCTCATGCAATTCCTAGGGAATTAACTCCTTATTAAATAGGAAAATCAGTCTTCCTTGATTACGCAATCCATCATGGCATCCCAATGACTTTATAATTGCACATGGGAAATTTTCTCTGAATGCAACTGATAGTTATGTTCCCTTTAACCTTTGTCTCAGTTGGGTATTCCTCGAAACTGACATGCATGCAACTATTAATAGCGAATTATCAGTTATCTGATTAATCACTCATTGTGAATTAAATCTAATTTAATTCACTGGACCTCTCACTAGCTCATCACTCAGTTATAACTAGTTAAACCGATTTTAACTCATTTAGTTTAGGTAATTACACTTGCACCCCACTAATGCATCAACTTCAACTGGACCCCAAAAATATTAGAATCCCTCTAGATGCCTCATCTTAGACCCTCAACTTGAATTTCTTGCGCTAACTCGGTCATCATGACTTAATTAACTGACACAAGTTGTTATGAGATGGAATTACAATTTATTGTCCAATTTATTTAAGGGAAAAATAATTTAGACGCCCCACATTCCTCACTCCTGGTGCCTCAAAATTCCTTACTAGTGTGGGTGCATTTTTTTTTTGTCCTTTCTGGTTTCCAATCTCACTGTTTCTTGTTGCAAATTTCAACATTTCAGAATTTGATGTGGCCTTCACACAAAGACACCATTGAAATCACATGCCCAGATTCTCATGAGAAACCTCCCTTAAGCTCGATCTACCAGAAGAGAAGCAAAAATATGCCATCCTACTTCCTAGTGCAAACCGACCATTAAGGTATGCAACATTATTCGGAACCCTCACATGATGATCTTACTCTTGGAGGATGATCATGACCTCCCTTTAACAACCCTTACTCAACCCTCGTACTCGACCTACTTTAGGACTACATCTCTCTTCACCCCCTTGATGTGCCAGATAGTGGGAATACATTTCAAACATGCTAAGATGTGCCAAGTGATAAGGCATGCCAAGATGTGCAAGGGTGTGTCAATGCGTGTCATGGAATGTCAAGACAAAAAAATGGAGAAAAAAGTTAAACTACAGGGAAATTAACACATAAGAGGGTTAATAAGTCATCAATTTACCTTTTCCAAGAGGGGCATGCTAGGCACACCAACACTAGGTGGCAATAGGTGCCAAGTGCAAAGTCTTAGTGCATTCTAAGTGCCAAGTATTCCTCTGTTGCTTCTCATCTACTTTCCAACAATTGATCATAACAAATAAATTTAATATTAAACCATGACAAATCATACCAAGGCATCTTAACGTATTCCATACATGCTAAGACTTTCCAAGCGCCAACACGTGCCAAGCGCCAATATGTGTCAGGGACTAATGTTATGCATGTTATGAAGTGGAAGGGAATGTTGAAGAGTGCTAAGGTGTGCTAGAGAGTGATAATGCATGTTGATGAGTGTTAAGGAGTATTAGGAAAAAACATCAAGGGAGAACTAGGTAAAAATTCATGGAAGTTAATGAATATGAGGAACGTGTACTGCCAGAGACTAGTGTTAATGAGTGTTAGTTGTCATGTCAAGGAGGGAGTGACAAGGTATGCTAAGCATTGGTAAGGCATGCTAGGGAATATCAAGGCATGTCAAGAATTCCCAAAGTGTGCTTGGGAGTTCCAGGGTGTGCTAATTATATCATGTGCCAATTAATAGTGCCAAGATATGCCAATACATGCTAGGTGCTAAGGATGTGGCGTAGGGTGCCAAGGTATGTCAATATGTGTCAAGTGTAGAAATTTGAATAACTGATATATTCTTCACCTAGATTCTCCTGATCACACACTATTTTAGCTTCATGCATAATTCAAAATCTCTTCTACCATTGATCATTACATGCGGAAATAAAATCAATTGCATGCATACATTAAAACCACAAACAATCACACATATGAACACAGTATTTAATGGGAAAGCTTAAAGCTTAAAACCCCAACTATCCGTATATTATATGTCATGGAGATCATGTAACAATCATAGTACAAAAGCTCCTCACAAGCTCTCATGCACACCCTCAATTGCTACACACTATCAAGCTATATCTAGCAAAACACATGCTCCAATCTTTTGCCACTTGATAGCCAGCCTCTATTGTGTTTTCAATGCTATGGGATGGCTCATTAAATAACATAAACCACCTGGCTTGTACTGCACAATCCTCATGGGCTTCTCCACCTATCCGTGTGTTGCAAATAGAAACTGTATAGTCACAACTGATAGTTAACCTTCTCTTTCACCTATTTCTGCACTGGTCTCCACTGAAACTGTCCATGCACTAAAGTTAACTCATGCATTATTTAGTTGATTGATGAGTTTATAATTAGTGAATTAATTAATAATTAATTCACACCACTCTAACTAATTGTATCAATTAGTTAAACTAGATACAAATAGCTCAACTATGTTTAGATTAGTTAAACTGAATACAACTCCACTAACTTCCTCAATCAACGCCACCAAACTCTGTCACATGAGTTCTAACTGAAGTCTTCATGAAATAACTCCACATAACCCTTAGGAATAGCGTAATTCCTTCTGTCAGCTCCTGTGCCACATATGTGCACTTAACTAAAGTGCTCCAAGAGAATAAGATAATGTTTAGAGTCCAAATATTATTAAGATCTAATAATATTCGACATATCTCTTTTTAGACTGGCAATCTAAAAATAGATTCCGCCCAATATGTCTAAAAATAGAAGTCCATCTATTTTTTTCCGACTTGACCAACCATCCACAAATAACATCCTGCAACTTATAGAACATGATCCATATGTCTAAAAATAGACATAGTCTAAAAATAGACTTTGCGCCAAAATAGCCTACGGGCCCACTTAGTGAAGGCGACTTCTTTCCACCAAGCTCATCATCTTGTTGCAATCTCAACACTCCCTCTCAACAAGATAAGGATTATCTGCAACCCCTATCCTGCCCCTGTGGTATTTGAATTTGCTCTTGGTGAGTGCCTTTGTCAAGATATCAGCATCCTGATCCTCCGTGGGAATGTATGAAAGTAACATGACCTTCCGCTACACACAATCTATGATATGATGATACCAGATGTCAATGTGTTTAGATCTATCATGAAATACTGGATTAACCAAGAGTTTGATGCAACTCTGATTATCACAATAAATCATAATAGGCTCTAAGTATGAACCGAACAACCCGACTAGGATCTTCCTCATCCATATAGCCTCGCATGTAGCCAAAATTGCTGCCATATACTCGACCTCTGCTGAAATGAGTGCCACGGATCTCTGCTTCCTGCTGTACCAAGAAACTGCTATCGACCCGATACTGAAAATCCCTCCAGATGTGCTCTTTCTGTCCGTTGGGCTCCCTGCCCAATCTGCATCCGACTGTCTGTACCATAATCCATATCCCGATGTGCCTCTGAGATATCTCAATACATGCTTCCCCGCCTTCCAAAAGAGCTTGGTTGGCTTAACCATAGCTTGTGAAAGCTGGTTAATAGCATAGCATATGTCGGGTCGTGTATTGACCATATACATAAGCGACCCCACCAACTGTCGATAAATAGTGGCATCCACTACCTCTGCCGAAGTAGCATCCTCCTTCCTCCAACCACCAGGAAGAGGAGTATCAACAGGCTTGCAGCCATGCATGTTGAACTTCTCCAATATCTCCCAAGCATACTTGCCTTGAGAAATAAACAGTCCACCACTGCGCTGCCAAATTTCCAATCCTAGGAAATAATGAAGGAGGCCCAAGTCCTTCATCTCAAACTCCTTTGCAAGATCAGCCTTGCATGAGTGTATCAACAGTTCATCACCTGTCAAAATCAAATCATCTACATAAACTACAATGATCAGCAACTTACCCTCCACCCCAATCTGGTATAGGTTAGGATCCGCCTCACTCTTGGATAATCCAAGTCCGGTGAAATAACTGTCTATCCGTGTGTACCAAGCACGAGGTGCTTGTTTCAACCCATACAACGCTCTCTTGAGCCTGCACACATGCGACTCGCTGCTGAAGATCTCGAAACCTTCTGGTCTCTATGTACACCTCCTCCTCAATCACTCCGTTGAGGAACGCAGTCTTCACATCCATCTGATGAATGTGCCACCCCACCCGCACCGAGAGAGCAAGAATCGTCCGTATGGAAGAATACCTTACACAAGTGCAAAGGTTCCCATAATCGGTCCCCTCAATCTGTGAAAAGCCTCGGGCAACAAATATTGCCTTGTACTTCTCCACACTCTCGTCAGCTGCCTGCTTCACTTTGTAGATCCATCTCGAACCCACCACCGATTTCCCTTCCGTCCTTGGGACAATCTCCCATGCACTGTTTCTGACAATCGAATCATACTCTTCCACCATGGCATCTACCCATGCGGGATCCTCCACAGCTTCCTCAAAAGAGGATGGCTCCGTCACGATACACTTGCTCATAAGAGCCATGTATCTAGTATACCGGTCAGGTGACTGTCTCTGTCTGCGCTGTGATGTAGGTGCTCCTACAACCTTCTCTGCATCTTGAGCCAGTTGCTCAGCTTCTGTAGTGCGCTTCCGCCCTCTGATGGTTGGCGTTGCCTGAGTGGTCTCTTCCACTCCATGAAATTCCTCTTGTGGCTGATCCACATACTAAAGCTCATCCTTAGGAACTACTAGCTCCTCGTCTGCATGCAAGTGTGGCTCCCTCTCAAGCGAACACTTCATGGCTTTCTCCTCATGAAATTTTATATCCCGTCGCACAACAATCTTGCGACTGTCTGGAAAATACACACGATAGTTGTGGGGCGTATCAGTGTACCCCACAAATATCCCAACCTCTGCAATCGGCTCCAGCTTCTTCCTGGCATCCTTCGTCACATGAATGTAAACAGGTGAACCAAAAATCCTCAAATGGGAAATATCAGGCTCCTTACCAGAAAACGCCTCCTCAGGTGTACTCATGCCAAGTATCCTGTGAGGACAACGGTTCTGCACATATACTGCAGAATTGCATGCCTCATCCCACAAGTGTATGGGTAGGCCCTGATCATGCAACATCGCCTGTGCAACACCCACGATCGTTCTGTTCTTCCACTCAGCAACCCCATTCTTCTGTGGGTTATGATGTGCTATGAGCTCTCTTCGAATTCCTTCTGCGCTGCAAAATTCCTTGAATTCGCCAGAGATGAATTCACCACCATTGTCGCTCCTTAGAGCCTTCACCTGCTTCCCCGATTTTTTCTCAACCAGTGCCTTGAACTCACAGAACTTTGAGTATGTCTCGCTATTCTTCTGCATGAAGAAGATCCAACACTTACGAGAAAAATCATCAACAAATATCACATAATACCTGTGCTTTGATGTCGAAGCTGCTGAGAAAGGTCCACACACGTATGTGTGAATTCTAACAAGGATCGTTGTGGCGTGACTATCCTTCTCGTGAAAGGTGGCTTTCAAAATTTTTCCCAAGGTACATCCCTTGCACTGATCTAACTGCGCAAGAGTACCCTTAGGAAGCCCAGTAGAAATCTATTGTAGTATCTTCAAAGCTCCATGGTAAAGGTGGCCCAATCTCCAGTGCCACAACTCGCCATCATCCCGGCTCACCACTCCTTCTGCCTTGCCTGCCATTGCTGCGCAGCCATCTACCTGCAATTGATAAAGGTTCTTAACTCGAACCCCTATCCTCCGGGTCTCACCAATTGCCTTACTGCGCAGGAAAGCCTTTCCCTCGCTAAAGACAACATCATATCCCTTGTCTTCTAACATCGCCACAGAGATAAGATTCTTATTCAATCCTAGAACATGCATCACTTCCTTCAATACGAAGGGTTTACCAGACTCCCTCTCAAAGGAAATGGTACCGATACTGGTCGCACTGTATCTACCATCATTGCCCATCTCGATGTGCACTCCAAGATCTTCTCATCCAGATCAGTAAACAAATCTCAATCTCCTGTCATGTGAAAAGACGCACCACTGTCCAGAAACCATACTGATCCCGCCACACTTGAGACCAAGCATGCGATCAACAAAAAATCCAGCTTAAACTGCGAGGCTAAGGCCTCTCTAGCTGCAGATCCAGCAGCCTGCTTATTTTTCTTCTTCTGCGGACAATTTGTGGCATAATGTCCGTGTTGGTGACAGTGAAAGCACTTCACCTTGGACATGTCCTGCTTCTTTCCTTTCGCACCGGAATGAGAAGCTTTCTTGCTCTTCCCCTTCTTTGCTTTGGCAGCCAAAGCACAATTTTCTTCATCAGATGCCTTTGATGAAGATCCGTCCCTGGTACTCCGCCTTATCTCCTCTTGCACAAGATCTGACCAAAGTCGCTCCCATCCTGGCAATTTCTCCCGACCATTGACAGAGTCCTGATAGGAATGCCAACTCTTCGGAAGCCCAAGGAGAGCCAAGCTCACCAAGTCCTTATCATATACAGTCACCCCCACACTTCCCATCTCATCCCTGCATTGGATGAACTTCGTGAGGTACTTGGGCATATTGTCGCCTTTCTCCATTTTTATGTTTATGAGTTTATCCTTGAGCGCCAACTTCCTCTGATCGCTCTTGCTTTGGAATAAATCTGTCAAAGCTTTCCACATCAAGAATGGAGAAGATTTACCATGAAGGCTGGACACTATGTGACCCTTCACACCTTCCAACAGAATCCTTTGACACTTTGCTGTCTTCTTTTGCCATGCGTCAAGTATGGCAGCATCATTAGAAGTAGGTTTTGGAATTTTTGCATCTATGAACTCCTTCAACCCATTGTCATCCAACACTGCCTCCATCCTATCCTTCCATGCAATATAATTTGACCTGCCCTCAAGGGAATACTCCAATCGAAATCCATTGAAAGACATCTCAACTTCGACACCAAGAAAACACTGCTGCAAATTCGAATTCCACCAGCACAAAACTCAACCGCTTCAATGTTTTACAATTGCTCCAATGATCAATATCCCTCTGATACCATGTAGAAATTTGAATAGCTGATATATTATTCACCGAGATTCTCCTGATCACACACTATTTTAGCTTCATGCATAATACATAATCTCTTCTACCATTGATCATTACATGCGGAAATAAAATCAATTGCATGCATACATTAAAACCACAAACAGTCACACATATAAAAACAGTATTTAATGGGAAAGCTTAAAGCTGAAAACCCCAACTATCTGTATATTATATGTCATGGAGATAATTTAACAATCATAGTTCAAAATCTCCTCACAAGCTCTCATGCACACCCTCAATTGCTACACACTATCAAACTAGATCTAGCAAAACACATGCTCCAATATTTTTCCACTTGATAGCTAGCCTCTATTGTGTTTTCAATGCTATGGGATGGCTCATTAAATAACATAAACCTCCTGGCTTGTACTGCGCAATCCTCATGGGCTTCTCCACCTATCTGTGTGTTGCAAATAGCAACTGTATAGTCACAACTGATAGTTAACCTGCTCTTTCACCTATTTCTGCACTGGTCTCCACTGAAACTGTCCATGCACTAAAGTTAACTGATGCATTCTTTAGTTGATTAATGAGTTTATAATTAGTTAATTAATTAATAATTAATTCACACCACTCTCACTAATTGTATCAATTAGTTAAACTAGATACAAATAGCTCAATTATGTTTAGATTATTTAAACTGAATACAACTCCACTAACTTCCTCAATCAACTCCACCAAACTCTGTCACATGAGTTCTAACTGAAGTCTTCATGCAATAGCTCCACATAACCCTCAAGAATAGCGTAATTCCTTCTGTCATCTCCTGTGCCACATCTGTGCACTTAACTGAAGTGCTTTAAGAGAATAAGACAATGTTTAGAGTCCAAATATTATTAAGAGCTAATAATATTCGACATATCTATTTTTAGACTGGCAATCTAAAAATAGATTCCGCCCAATATGTCTAAAAATTGAAGTCCATCTATTTTTTTCCGACTTGACCAACCATCCATAAATAGCATCATGCAACTTATTGAACATGATCCATATGTCTAAAAATAGACATAGTCTAAAAATAGGCTTTGCGCCAAAAATAGCCTGCGGGCCCACTTAGTGAAGGCGACTTCTTTCCACTAAGCTCATCATCTTGTTGCAATCTCAACATCAAGGCAACAAAAGGAAGAACCAATAAGAGGGTTAATAAGTCAGGACTTTATATTTTTGAAAAGGGGCATGCTAGGCACACTAATAATAGGTCCCAATACATGCCATCTGGCATTGTGTGCCAAGTGCTAATGTATGTCAATGCATTCGACCAAGGTGTTCCAGGGCATGCTAAGTATTATATGCAACATGATAATAGATTCTAGGAGAGCTCCATGCTGTGCTAGCGCATGCCACCATGTGCTTGGGTGTCAGTGTCATCACAAGCTGTTCTAGGTACAAAGATGTTCCAAGATATGTGGGGTGCTAAGAAATGTTAGTGTGTGCCAAAGCATTAATTTAAGGTATACCTAGATTATTGAGGATTATTAGGTATTTCTCATTAATATATTTTTTAGAGCTTGGTTAGGTATTAAATAATATATTTCCTAAACACAATAGTGGAACTTTATCTAAAGGGAATTTGCTAGATAATAAACTTAATAGATATGAAGCATGTGTTGACTCATAAGAAATCTCTATTCGAATAGTCATTACTTGAGGGAAATGATACACACTAATTACTTCTTAAAAAATTGACTAAACCTAACCACTATGGCCTTGGAAATATTATAAAAAATACTCCAAAATAATGGTATTAAATTGTTACTTTTTGACAAAAACTATATTAACATACACATAGCGTTATCAAAAACTCATTGGAATGATCAATGATGATGAATATTTTTTGACCGTCACCAAATGTAACAAAAAGAGTATTGGTGAGGGTCATTAAAATTTCGTCACTAGAAGTGTCACCAAAGAGAGAATTAGTGATGTGCCTTTAACGACCCTCACCAAAAGTGTCATTGAAAATGTCTTTGGTGACGGACCATAAAGGAACATCACTATATACACTTACAGTGACGGTTTTTTAATGATCAATGATGATGAACATTTTTTGACCGTCACTAAAAGTAACAAAAAGAGCATTGGTGAGGGTCATTAAAAGTTTGTCACTAGAAGTGTCACCAAAGAGAGAATTAGTGATGGGCCTTTAACGACCCTCACCAAAAGTGTCAATGAAAATGTCTTTGGTGACGGACCATAAAGGACCATCACTATATACACTTACAGTGACAGTTTTTTAAGGACCGTCACCATATGTGACATTGGTGACGGACCTTAAAGGTCCGTCACAAGCATGACCCTCACCAATGCGCTTTTTTCTTGTAGTGATCTTCTTCATCCTCTATCCATTGAGTGTCATCTAAATCTATAATTGTCCTAGTTGGAGGATATAAAGTGAATTTCTTAGTTTAAATACCATCATAGATGTACATATCACCGGATCTACAACTAATAAAAGCATCAGTTGTAGCCCACCAAGGTCTTCCTAATATAACAGGATGTCCTCCTAGATTATTCTTAGGAGTTAGGATCATGAAATCCACAGGGTACTCCCAAGAATCTAGGGACACTGGAATGTCTTCTATTACCCCATCAAGTTTGATCACAGATCTGTCTGCTAATTGTAATAATGTGGGTGTAAAGAGAAGATTAGGAAGTTTCAGTTTATCCATGATTTGTCTACTCATGATATTGATTGCTGCTCCTAAATCAATGAGTGTGTTTTGGATTTCAATTCCATTGATGTGAATTTTGGAATCGATGTGAATTCTCCAATGAATTGATTTCGGGTCAAGATACTTTGGACAAATCTGCCCATCATAATGTTCCGTTATTCGCCAAATAATCTTTGTTTTCTTATTCTTTTTCCTGTTTTCTTCATGCTCAACTCCTTTATTGTTTTGGCTAAAATTGGAATTTCCTTGATGGCTTGTAATAATGGAATTTTAATGCAAACATTTCTCAGCTCATCTAGGAAATCATAATTAGGCACCATAATTTGTTTTTATACACCTCTATCAATTTGTAATCTTTTTGGAAAGGGAGGTATAGAAGTAGATGTGGATGGTTGCTCTAATACAGGAGTTGAAATTATTGGATCTTTTTGCTTTAATTTTTCAGTGTTTGGGTCTTGAAAAGATGTGTCTTCCTCAAGACTTTTATTCACCTGTAGAGAGTCTTCCTCAGAGTTATCTTGTTCTTGTATGATCATAGAAGGTTTCCTCTTTTCAAGTATTCTTCCAGACCTAATTTGAACATCACTAAGGTCTAAAGGAGTAATTAAATAAGTTGGAAACTGTTGGCCTTCTATCATGTATGTGTTCTGAGGATTTTTATTATTAGGGTTTGGTATGGGTTGAGCAGGCAATTGATTTGATTTTTGAGGGAATGGTAATGAAAGTGGTTGATTTTGATGTGGTTGGTTCTGATGATGTTGTTGAAGATTTTGAGGAAAATTTTGTTGAGGATTTTGAGGATAAAAATGTGGATATGGTGGATAGGATGGTGGATACTGATAATATGGAGAGTATCTTCCAAAGGGACCTTGTGATCCTTGTGCCCAAGCTTGAGATTGATTTTGAAATTGGGGCCAAGGTTGATGCCAAGAATTCCAAGGTGGAGGTTGATTATACATTTGATCATGAAATCCTTGTGTCTGAGGTCCCTGCCAAGGTCTTCTAGATACAAAGTTAAGAGATTCTGTGGAGTCTGTAGGAGTTTCCTCTTGAAAAACAGCCTTGAGACCAGGAAGAGAAGGACAACTCTTGGTCTCATGTTTCTCAGAACAAATAGCACAGGTTTCTACAACTTTTACATCTAGAGGACACTCTCTCAAGGCATGTTTCTTCCTACATTTGGGACAAAAGATTGCCAAGGCATCAGATTCAGCCTTTTGTTTGTTTTGTATCTTGAGGGTGTCTATTTGTTCACTAAGACTCCCTAAGATGTCAGATTTAAAATCATCAAGCATGTGTCCTATTTCTGATCTACTTACTGTCCCAGAAGCAGACTTACTTGCCCTTGCAAGAGCAAGATCTCTTGGACCTTTGACAGTTTTAGATTTCCCTCTTGAAAGGTTGATACATAACTCCGATATTTCAGGTAATGTGAGTTGTGATATATCCCCTTTTCCCATCATGTTAAGGATATCCAACCATTCATCCCTAATTGTTTTCAACAAAAGAGCTTTTAAGGTGTCTTGATCTAGGTTTTCCATTTTTTCTCTTTTGATGTTGTAATGAAATCTCTCCAAAAAATCTTCCAAGTTTTCATCTTATTTTTGTAACATCTTAAACACTTCTTCCTTATGATTGACCGGCATACAATAATCCAGATACCTTTCTAGAAATGCTTGTTTCATGTCTTCCCATGTCCTAATAGAACTGTTGATCAAACTCATAAACCACTTTAATGCTGCTTCTTTCAATGTTGAAGGAAATAGTTTAAGTTTTTGAGAATCTTGTAAGTAGTCATAAGTTCTACACAAGATTTCAAATTCAAATAGGAAGGTTTCAGGATCTTCAGTTTTAAGTCCATAGAAGTTTGGAAGGACAGAGGGTGAAATGTTTTTCATGGTTGTATTGGTTTCTTCATCAATTATATGGAACCCAAAAGAGCTTCCCATTTCTCTTCTACCTCTTCCTCCTTCTGCACCTCTACCTCCTTCCCCTCTACCTCTACCTATACCTCCAAATAATGTGTGTTCTCCATTAAAGACTCCTCCTCCTCCTTCTTCCGCCATGGTTGACTCTCCTGTGGAAGTGGAAAAGTTTGTGTCCCTAACAGGAGTCTTTAGATCTTCTTCTAAGGTAGGTTCAGTGGATGAAGTGAAAGGTTTCTATAATGGAATATCTGATCTTAATTCTTCTAGAAGTCCAGGATCAGTAAAAGATGGAATGTGGGTCTGAGTTGAAGGTGTACTAGCTCTTGGTCTAGGTGAAACAAGCGGTATTCTAGGAATCAAACTTCTGTTTCTGCTGCTTATGAATCTACCCCTTGAGTATCTCTCTCTACACATATAATTGTTTTTGGGAGTTAAGAAACAAATTTTACCTAGTTTTCAATTCCCCGGCAATGGCGCCAAAATGTTTATGCTCAACCTAGTCTCCTAAATTGAGTTCATTTAATTGTCAACCAGGGTTGATAAACCGCTGAAGTGAAGTGCACTGTATGTGCCTAGGTGTTTGTTTCCTAATGCGTTGTGTTTAGTGTTTTATGATGTTTTTGGTCTTTTATGATGATTTATGATTTTTTTTGTCTTTTGATGGTTTTTTATGTTCACAAGGAAAAGGACTAAAAAGCTAGTGGAAAGAAGCTACTGGTTAAAAAAATAGAGTGAAGCCTAATTGGTTGATGATAAATGACAAATGAAAATGCAAGTACTGAAACAGAATCAAACCTAAACTATGACTAAGAAGAATACAAAGCTTGATAATGACTTCAAGAAAATGAATCAAAACATAAACTTAACTTGTCCAATTCTTTCATTAAAGGTATTTTGGAAGAGCTTGAGAAATGGTCAGCTAAGTATACAAATTCTCCTAACTAAACAATTAAGAAATCAACTTATAATGATACAACATTTTATCCATGATTAAAGATTTGTTTAAACATATTTGGAGAAAAACATTGGTAACATCATAAGATCTCTACTCTAAGACTGGCTCCTAATTCTATTCTGCAACTTAGTTTAACATCACTAAACCTTACTCAAAAGTTATAGATTTCTTTTTAAAGTAGTCTTTTGAGGAAAGGCTTTGTTTATGAAGTGGTAAAGAAGTTGCAAAAGTACTTCAGACCTTGGGATGATACTGTCTTTTGTTCAGATGGTTATGAGTCAATTATAGATTTGGAACAAAAGAGATTTTGTAAATAATGAAGGTCGTATTGTTTAAGTTTAACAAATAATGTAATCTAATATGTAATGGATGACAACTAAATGTGGAATGTAAATACAATGAGCTAAGCTAAAACTGAACTAAGTTGTCACTAGTCTACAATAAACAGTGCTGAACTAACAAGCCATTATCAAACTTAAAACAAAATAAAAGAGCATGAATTGAATGCAATTTGACTCCGGAGTACCCTAACTAAGTTATCATGCATTAATCTATGGGATTCTACAGCCTATTTTGTCCATCATGAATGGTATTTTGGAAGAGTTTGCTAGAACAATCCTGGCTGTACAATTCAGTGCAAATGCAAACATAAAGACTGAAAACAATTTAAAAACTAAGACATCACAGCTATCTCCTACCCATTATCATGATATTTTGGAAGAGTGTTTTAAGAGTAAGATCAGCTATGCTACTTAGTGTAAACAAACTAAAGCCATTTCCCATTCATTATCATGATCTTTTGGAAGATTTTCTTAGAACAAGTATAGCTATAGTGGCTAATGAAATTAACTATGAACTCAAACTTCAAAAACGTGAAAACAACTAAGATACTTATCTAAATTACAGAAGTAAAGTCGTGCATGAGGCAGGGGCACTCTACCACCAGACGGAATCTAACTCAAAATCAACTCAACGCATTCAAAGCAATGCTTTCTTCTTCATTAAAGGAAAATAACTTGAAATAGAGTATTCTCGGTCTTCAGAAATATAGCAGTCAATACATGAAATCTAAGCAAAATCTAGAGCTTGTCTCTCGGTTTCCCGAGTGCTTTTATAACAAATCTACATAACAGAACTTGCAACAATACGGGGATCATTGTCTTTCCTTATCAAAATCATACTAGGACTCTAAAGAAGGTAGCGTAAAGGGACAAAGGACATCTAGACTAGGACAATCCTATTAGAAGTCTGCCTCCTTGAATGAGTTCCCACGTACCAAAACCACGTCCAGAATTCGGTTCATTCTTCATGGTGAGCAACGAACGATGAGGACATAATGTGGAATATACCCATGTGTGGCTTTTCCTAAGAGGACACCTGGAACATGCTTGAACATGAATATAGCTGCAGAATTTCCAGTTAGCTACGGAATGTCTGCATTCTGTAGCTAGTTTCGGTCAAAATGCATTACAATGACAAAATCACAAAACTTAGCAAGTTAGCCATGTTAATCATTCTAAAAGTATTTTTAACTAATTTCATTGATCATTTCGGTCTGGGATAACAATGGACAAAGGAAAATGAGGTAAAGTAAGATGAAATAAAGCACAATCTTGGGGCTCAACAAGATGTGCTCTGCTTGAACCCTGTTGGAGGAGACCGCAACGTCGAAGCTTGGTTGTAATCTTACTTTTGTTTATTAATATACTCGAATATGGTGTTGGTTCCATCATTGTGTTATGTTGATTATTCAATGCAGTTGATTTAGTTCTCTTTTACTGACTAATAGTTATGAATGTGAATTAGTATGTTGTATATTGTCGTTGTTTCTTGTGTGTGTGTAGGTGTCTGAACATGAAAGTGAGCGGATCGTGATCTGTCAAACCAAGAGAAAGAGGTAGCCACTCTTTCTAATGACAACAACAGTGTAGGACCTCTGGTAAGTCATCTATCGAATCTCTGCCCATTCGTTAACTAGGAATGAATACTATAGCTTGTTTCGTTTGTGGCTAGACCCACTCTAGGGCTAGTGGGATCCCCTCTATCTGCAAAGGGGATTTACCTCACCAACAACAGCTAAACCATAGACTATGTGATTTTCTAAATCTCATTGGTGCGCTACGTCGACACGTGCCCCTCGCCTCATCACATCACAAATCACTTAACATACCATGCGAAGCCTTAATGATAAACTTTAAAAACTTCGATTTTCGAAAACGCTCCATGTGTGCTTTAATCTCCACCGTTGACCTGCACCTAGATCTACTGGTCTTCCTTGCTTGCTCTTCCCCTCATCGCATCGCAAATCACTTAAAATACCATGCGATTTGACTTAACAATAAACTTAAAAAACTGTGCGGTGCAAAATCGCTCCATTTGCACTTTAATCTCCACCGTCGATCTACACCCAAATCTGACAGTCTTCCTTGATTCCCCCTCAGCCTCATCACATCGCAAATCACTTAACATACCATGCAATTTGACTTAACGATAAAAATTAAAAACTATGTTTTGCGAAGTTGCCCCATGTGCGCTTTAATCTCACCCGTCAGTCTGCTACCCTTTGGATCTATGATTAGATCATGGCCATCTATTCCTTTTCTACGTGGTTCTTCTCCATTTATTTATTCCTTAATCTACTTCCCAGAGATATTCCTTTAATTATTGTTTTCTTCTCTTCTCTGGATCTCCCACTTTGTTGGTTAAGCTAATTTCTTCTGGCTGCACTTTGATTTTAAAGAACTCTAGTTGCCATGAAGCCTTAATTTTCCTGCTTCAAAAATTGATTTCCTATTTACCTGTAGCCTCTTTACTGAGATAACCAAAATCTCAATGAAATAGTTGTGCTTTCACTGTGTGGAGTATATGATTTATATTTCTGAGGAATAGCTACCATTTATTGTATTACTATTTTCACAATGAATTTTCAACAAAGGTAGCTATTATTCCAGAATAGATGACCGCAATTTTATTACACAAACATCGACTAACCTTCAATACTAAAATAAGCCAAAATAGACATTTTAACTTCTTTTAGAACTCTAAAACACTATGACACCTATTCACTTAAAACTACCTTGATGTTGGGGCTCTTTTTAACTTTTATTGGAAATTACTCAAACTTTGGACATGGACTAAGACATAATAAAAATTTTAGAAAATTGACACAATGGTAATTACACCATTAACATTTTCAGTGCTAACATTTGGAAACATCTCGTTTAATGGATCTAGAGAATTCGAAGCACTGAGCCAAGGGGATTGAGAATAAGTCTCGAGAGGCATACTTGAAAAATTATGATAAGAAGGAGATGTCGAAGCCGAGATGATCTCACAATAATCAATTTCTATCGAACTTAATGACATTACGTCATCAAAAAATCAACCTGATCAGATGAAGGGATGATCTAGGGATCAGAAGAAGTGGAGATCATATTGACCTTAACAATGTTGGGCGGAGGAAGAGAAAAAAGACCCATAAGGGCAAGATCTTTGAAAAGTCTTAGCCCCACACTTTCATAAGGAGTGGGAATGTGGTATACATACAGAATATTGCTCTCTGAAGAAGTGGAAGTAAAAAATGATAGCTTATCAACAATGATAATCTTTCCTTCATGCAGGAAATGAAGAAAATGAAAGAGAGTGGATGGTATGCATAGCTTGGCATGAGTCCAACTGCGATCAAGGAGGAGATTATAGTTTAGTTTGGCGTCAATGACTTAAACCTTGACATTGACCATTTTTCCTTCCAACGTGATAGGTAAGTTGGGGAGGATACCAAGAGGGTGAGATTCCCTTCTCTCAAAGGCCTCCAAAGCATTTTGAGACTGGTTGAGGGCTGGAGAGCCGATGCCTTTCCAACATGCAACAAAAATGATGCAAGTAGATGCACCTTTGTCTATGAATGCTCGATGGATATTCTTACCATTAATCCCAACTTGGATAATCAAATAAAGTTGGTGAGGGAGACATGGGACGAAATTTTCCAGATCAAAAGGGATAAAGCTCGAATCGGTAGGGTCAAATCCTCTGATAGTGGATAACAAAGCCTTCCATTGTGATAGACATATCTGAAGTACCTCCAGCACGGACGTAGCAGATGGTTCCTGAGCCAAATCCTCAACAATACTATAATGCTGAGTGGCACAGGCGTTCGGATTATAGGAGGACTTACAAAGCATGCCTTTGGAAGGTGGCCGTACAACAGGCTCAAAACTAGGCCTTTCAATATGAAGAGGGCCAGAAGCATGCGGGGGAGAAGGAGTATGAGCATATGCAATTTATTTCCATGCTAATTTATGTGGTTCCATATAATCCTTTGATCTGGTAGCAATATATATGGGTGCAACACCTTTCAACATGAAAAATCTAGAGCAGACAAGGGTGGAGGACTGGGGTTGCTCCACCATTTGAGTTTGCTGTGACAGGAACAGTTCCTTAAGAATAGTTAGAGTTCCTTGGGTGCCTTTGAGCAGTTGACTCACTTTGGCCTGTCGTGGACAGTCCTTGGTGTAATTTTCATCATCACATATCAAACAAGGATACTTCGGTTTACATTTTGAGCCATCATCAACATTGGTTTTAGGAGAATCCTGTTTCGGGGTATCAGCTTTGGCCTTGCCTTTACCCTTCTTCTTACCTTTGGAAGCTTTTTCTACCATGGTGGACTGGACGTCATTCACTTCCAAAGTTTTACTAGGATTGGAAGGTGGCTGAGAAGTAGTATCAGTAGAAGGGGAATATTTCTGCTTCACGGGAGCAGGAGAAGACTTATGGGAAGTCTGAGAAACGAAACCAATGCTACCATCGAAAGATGGTGTCTCTGGTGCTTTGGAAGTTCCAGGTCATGGAGCATTTGGAAAGAGATCATAAAGCATGCTAGACTAGGATTAAACTAGATTGAGGTACTGGGCACAAGAAATGGCTTGCTCTTCGGTAACACATTCCCCCATATAAATGTCCTTAGCTATCGGGCCGAAAAAAGAGGTAGTGAACCAATCAGTCAGAAGCTAATCAGGGATTTCAAACCTGATAAAACGACGACTTCCTCTCCATTCATGAATGTTATCGGAGATATGTGTGGCCCTATCTTGTTTCAAGTACGTAAGGAGGTACATTTTTGTTTCATAATGAACCGGTAATTGAAAGTCTGTGAGAAACACCATTACATGAAATCTTGGAATATTCTATGAGAGAGTTCAATGTACCACTTTGCATTGGCACCAGTGAGGGTCCTTTGGAAAAGATGTAAACGAATGGAATCATCAATCTAGGAGTTAGAGGAGCCCCATAGATGATACATCATAACATGCGCCTAGGGGTATTCTCCAGAATTTCCTTCGAACTTCGGACAATCGCCAGGAATCTTGATGGGAAATGGGGTCCAATATGGATTATGAAGAATGGGATCATTAGTTAACTTTGACACATTAGACAATTCCAATGTAGCAAGGAATGGAAATTGCAGGTTGAAATGCATCGTAGGCCTTTGATAAAGACCGACGTTAGGGTTCCAACCAGATCGAGAGAAATTTTGAGCCCATATGTTCTATCCCAGAGGATTTTTTCCATAGGGGGAATAATTTGGGAAATTTTTCCCATATCTTGGCCGGGGACCAAGGTACTAGTTCTGAGAAAACCACTGAGGTCCAATTAGAGAAAATTATGGATTTTGTTGCGGGATGAAAGCAGTGCCTTGGGGTTTACCTTGCACCATAAAAGGTTGGCCTTAGGAAACAAATGGTTGCCCCTGAGGTTGAGCAGGTTTTCCCTAGGGTCTAGGTTGGCCCGGATGTTGAGGCTGACTAGGCTGTCCCTGAAAAATAGGTTGGCCTGATGGTTGAGATGGGCTAGGCTATCCCTGGAGATCAGGTTGACCTTGCTCACTGAGAGAGGGTTGACCTTGTTGTACAAGAGGAGGGCCTTGTTGAATTTAAGGCTGGTTCTGTTGCACAAAAGGTTGTACCTGAGGTGGATATGTTTACCCCTAAGGAACAAAAGGTTCTCCTTGCTAAACCTGGGGTTGACCTGGATGACCGTAGGGTTGTCCCTATTGGGCTGAAGGTTGTCCCTCTGAATGGTAGGATTTTTCTTGCAGACCATAGGGTTTTCCTTGTTGGTACGCAAACTTATTCGGAGGTTGATTTGTTTGAACATATAATGGACCTTGCTGGATAGGCCCATGGTAATATACGTGGTTCCCGAACTCATCATAGAGATATGGGGGATTGATCAGAGCCTGAACCTGCAGAGAACCCTGAGGGAGGTAATTCTGGTGCTGAAAAACCATCATATATTGGTCGTACGATGAACCCCCCAGAATAGGATTAGAAGGGATAGGCATACTACCAATATGTTGATTAACTCTCGATACGTGAGGTTGTGATCCAGTCACAATGGGTCCAGCAGTCATCGTGGAAGCATTGGGATGCATTCTTCGAACAGTAGTAACTAATGGAAATGATGTAACCATACTAATAGATGGTGTGAAGGAAGCCACACAAATAGTGCGCTAGGTTGGGACAACCGTGACAACTGTTTAAACAATGGTAATCGAAGAATATGGACTTGAAACAAATGACCCTAAAGAAGGATCCGTAGTACTTGACCATAACGGGTTTCGGTACAAAGATGAAATGCCAAAAATCAATTTTCCCTAAGTACGTAACTAGTTGGGAGTGGCTAAGAGGAAGTTTGAGTTGTATCATAAGGAAAATTTTTGGGAGGGAATTTATATTCCCCATTAGATATGAGAGTCTCTTCACTACTAATATGACTCGAGGCATCCATGTCAGATGAAGACATGTTCTTAGGGAAAAGTTGGCAAGAGGTGGAGGGAAAATAACGTGATAATGGAGTCACAGGTGGGTCTGAGCATTGCGGGGGATATTCTCTTAGAAATAAAAGGGGTATGGGGGCTGCTAGTTGGTATAAAATGGCTTCTCAAGGGGAAACCAAGTGGCAAGAGGTTGAATGCTCGAGATGACAACACTTTCGAGGCAATGGGTATCAACAAATTAAGGTGTCTCAGAAGAGACTCTAGGAAGAGACTCTTCACCATGAGATAATGAAGAGGAGGACGAAACAAGTGGTTCTGACATAGTGACTTTGTCTCAGAAGAAGAAGAAGAGAGAAGAGGTGATTAATTCTAGGCTTTAACAGCAATCATTAAGGAATTACTCATGATCCGACTAAGAAATAGCTTAATGGGCATGTGATGTAATCTTGGACAATTAATTTTATAACATTGAAACAAGACTCTTCCTTTTCATGTTTTAAGGGTCGATAAAAGGAAAAAATGTGACTGTAGTCGCTTTTAGTTTGAACAAGCTTGAAAGAACAAGTTATCGATGATCTTTTCAAATTTAAAGAGTCATGGAAATATCAAAATGACTACTTAATAACTCTAGGAAAAAGGGTGTACCAAGCTCCCATGAACTGCAATATACACCTTGGAAAATAAATTTACCAAGGAATTAATGTATGTGTAGTCAGTCTCCCTAAATTTTGTGTTTAGTGTATCACGTTTATAGGGCGGCGGACTCGACTTCCTATGGATAAAGGATTGCAACCTAAAAGTGCATCCCTTTATATACGCAATGGTACAGGGAGCACAAGTCCACACTAATGCTGTCTAAGGAAAGATTGTGAGTGACAATTGCTAGGTTTAATGACGCCGGAACACGTCACTAGCCTAGACCTTTAAGTGTGAGTGTTAAGTTTCAATCCTTCCTTAGGTTGATTGAGTAAATTTTTTGGTTTATCTTGAACTTAGGTTTCAGTTTCAAGGCCCTACCAAATGTTACCTCAAATCTCTAATGTGAAACTACATGAGAGAAAGAATACCATTTCATTTCAATGAAAAGCTAACTAAATGAAGGATAGAGGTTCACAACAAAGTAGTAGTCAATCAAATGCAAGAATGAGACTTTCCTTTATGCTACTAATGCAGCCAAAGAAAAAAACAAAAAAAATTCTTTTGTCTTTCACTTTCCAATGAAAAAAGGGAACCTACTAACACAAAAGAGCACTTTTCATTTCCTAATGAGAAGGAAGAATGCAATTTTTTGTTCTTTTGTATAAGTGACAAGAAACAATACAATTCTAGACTAAAAAAGAACAAATACTAGCTTCAAGTATCTTTGAACGAGATCGTCAAAACATGAAGAGATCAAATCCAAGAAAACATAAACACGCACTCAAAACTAGGCATGCATCCTCTTACACAAAATGAAGGGCTTTTAAGTCGACTCAATGAGAAATGTGATCTATGCTCGGGGTGATGGAGGGAGAATAAAAAAACACAATGTTAAAACTATAAATTTTAATAGTACGACCACCGTTGTATCACTGTTTTCGAATTTTTCTTGTTCCCTAGCTTATGCCAAAGTTCTAGTCATTTTCAATAAAAGCCAAAAAGAGTCTCAAAACAAAAAATATTTTTTAAGTTTTTAGGTGGTGGTGTGTATTAGGTTCATAAAAGAAGTTAAAACTATTGTTTTAACTTAGGTTAGTGTCAAAAGTTATTGGTCATTTTAGTAATAAAATAATAGCTACTCTTTCTAGGTTAATAGCTATTTCCTCGAATTGAAGGTTATATTGGTGACAGAGAGAAAAAAAGGGTAGCTGTTTCTCTGAAATTTGGTTACATTGCAACACAGAGATGAAGGCAACTATTTCTTCAAAATTGCATCAGGAACTAGAAGGAGTATTTTTCAAAGAAAACATCATTCTCCTTTATCGGGTGAAAATATATTGATCTTTGAATGTTCAAGGTCTGCTGAAACAAGAGGTATTACCTTGATGAAAGGTGTCTATTGGAGGATTTATTAAAAGGAGTCAGCAACCCGAGTAAGGAAAATATTTTTTACATAAAATCTGGTTTTACAAGCAAATCCAATAAGTAGCTATTACCTAGAAAATTCGTGAAAGGAACATTTTTCATAGAAAATATCATTCTCCTTTGAAATTAATTAAATATCTTCTATGTTATGAGATATTATTATTTTTAAAAGCGCAATTATTTCTAAATTATAAGTAACACTATAAAGGAGTGATTATATTTTTGGTGGAGCTAACCTATAGCTATTCATTATGGCTGAAGCAGAAAATAAGGTACAAGGTATCAATCTTTAAATGATGCAAGGGAGTGTTATGAGTTATGGGATGACTGGGCGCTTTTATTTGAATGATTTCAAATCATACCATTAAACCATACCATAGCTAAAGGTGTAGCTTCAGAGGGTTAATCTCAATATTCTCAATTCCAAGGTTCTCTGTGGAGTCTACAACTAACATAGTCACATCCTCCAGCAACTAGTTTATCATTCCAAGGCAGGAAATCAGGTTTGCATGTAGGATTTTACCTCCAGGTTAAAAAAATGTGCATTAGCTAAGCCTGATTGAAAAATAATTGCTGGCTGAAATAAAAAATTGATTGCTAATCCTACACTGAGAGATGAAATCATCAATATTGATGAAAGCCCATATAAGGAAACCAAGAGAGCCAGAACTCAGAAACAAAAGCATACATGAAAAAGAACTCGAAGGCTCACTAAGGCAGAGTTTCTCAAAATATTTTCTTCAATACTAGATTTTATCTAAACCTTTCAAGAGAGGCTCATACGTTTTTTGGTTTAATCATCAAACGCAGCTATCTACAAGATTTCTGATAATAGTCACCTTTTGCAGAAAATCTGGTTTTATTAACAAACCCAAAGGGTAGTTATTTTTTCCTAATTTTTTGTATAAAGTAAGTGGAGGAATTTTTTGTTCAAGTCTCGAAGGGTGTTACTGTGGAGTAGTTACATGCATGCATTATCAACAAAATAAGGTGCTTCCATGTGTCATTTGATCAAGCTTCTTTCTAAATTTCATAAATTTGTTTTTCACTTTTTGAGGGAAACAACTACATGTCATCTTCAACTGTTGTTTTCCATTTTTGTGGAAGTGGTTGCACCAGAAAAGAGGAGGTCTTCAAACATATTTCCACATCATTTAGCCACTTCAAATTGCAAGCCATCATGTTGTTTAATTTATTTATGTTATACCACTTTGTATTAAAGTTTAAGATAAACCTCATCTTTTGTATGAGATTGTAATAACTTTTTTAGAAAAGATTCACACCTTTTGTGGAGATGTCAGTATAATTTATTTTGTATAAATATGATACAGATCCATGGAGAAAGGGTTCGTGGTTTATGAATATTTTTCTCATATGATCAGTGTACTTTTCAGTGAATGATATTGGGAAAGACTTTTGAAGACTTATTACCTACTTGATATGTGTATTGTTAATATTTCCATGTGTTTCCACACCTCATTTTCTTCAGTTGCAGTTTGTAATTTTAGATGTTGTTATATGTTTTTATCAGTATCTTGATATGTTTATGTGTTTTGTCAACTTTTATTAGTCTTACACAGTGAGCTTTATTGATGAGATATACATAATGAAAATTTAAAGAGAATTCTTTATGACAGTCACTTTTCATGATATTTCAGTAAGATTATTATAAGTCTTGATATAGCCTTATTTTTTTGAAATATTGTCAAATTGTTCCTTGTGTTATTTGTCACTAAAAGAAGTGGATTTTTTCCTTGAAAACCCACTGTCTCTTATTCTATTTCACACTCTCTTGTCTCCATAGTCTAGAAGCATACCTTTTGCTAATATATTAGGACTCAATACCCTCATTAGTGTGATAGTGAGTTTGAATGAAATCCATTTTCAATGATTGAGAGCTTAAACCACCTACCAATCATATAATCCAAATAATTTAATTTTCCTAGAGCTTAAGATGTGTCTGGTCGGGTGCTTGTCACAATCCAAGTGTTGATTCTAGTGCTAACATGTTTTGGTGCGTCTGTCAGGAGACGAAGGCCTTGAAACGAAGTATTCTCCCGAGTCTTTTGTTTTAAATTGTTGATCATCAATTATTGATGGTGAACAAGAATTGGCGACTTGAAGAATATTGTGATATTTCACCTGGCGACTCCATGACAAAGAATCCAGAGGCAAATCCATTGTTTTCAGATCCAGAACTTTGAGGGAAGCAATCCTCGCTAAAAGATATGCTTTCTACAATTTTCAAAGATAGATGGTTTTCTTAATCCTCTGCCAGATAGAAGTGAATGTGAATTTTTGCTTCCAAGGTTTAGTAGACATGATTGGGAGGTACCAGCTGATTTTTATGGGATTTTCATGACTGGATTCATAGGCTGCATTTTGTTCATGAAGACATAGATATTAAGTTGTTTAGATATTCTTTTGAGGGTGCAACCCTTGATTGGTGTAGAGATCTTCCTAAAAATAGCATCATTTGTTTGAAAAAGTTTCATGATGCTTTTAATTCCTTTTATAAAGATAGGTATCCAATCGAATGTTTCGCTCTGGAATGTTGCTATCAGTTTGATAAGCAAGTTGAAAGTGATGAATAACAACATAAATGTAAAGAAAACATGGTTATATTAGAAGGTATTCATCAATCCTTTTGTTCTCATGATTTTCTTCAAACTCCTATCATTCAAGAAGAGCATAAACAATAGATTATTGAGAAGCATGATGAGATATTAGGTGAACATAGTAAAAAATTCATAAATCAACCTTTGTTCGATAAGTATCCTAATGATGAAGAGAAGGTTTTTATGTCACCTTGTTTTATAGTTTACAGTGATGATTAAATCTATGATAGTTATGAATCTAAATCTGGGGAAGAAGATGATGATCAACAAATACAAATTGCTGAGGAATTATCACCTTTTGCTGAGAATTGATGATAAGAAAAACAATTATGAGCCTATGTTTGAATTGTATAAATATGAGTTGCAGGGATACAATGTCGAAGAAGAAATTTGTGAAAAAAATGAAGAACAAAATCTTCATTAAAGAATTATTCTATCAGAGGAAAGTAGGTGTCAGCCTATCCTTGAACTCAACACTGTTTTGAGTAAGTCTCCCTGTCGATTTGCTGATCCTATTATTGATTATATGGAATTTAGTTTTATGAAAGTCTCTCTTGTTATTATTATTGGAGTACTTCTCATCCATAGCAGCAAGTATGAGTCAAATTTAGAGATTATGCTTCGTACTTTTCATCCTTTAAGCAGTGGATGTGAAGACATGTCAGGAAATCAGTTGTTGAAAAATTTATTTTGGAAGTTTGTATACACTTGATCAAGTGAATTCCAGCTAATTAGAAGTAGGGATGTATGTAAATAATCTCGCCACTCGAGAATTTGTTTCAATTTTAGATTACAGTGTGATTTGTTTTTCAATTATGTTGAAATAAGTTGTAGAAGATCGAAATATAGCTTATGACTCCATTACCCAATGGCTAGGCATGTTGGTATTTTTGAGTTAATGAGAAGAATTGTTGGTTGGAGAAATAAGGGTTGGACAAGGCACTCGAACTACAGTCCTTGAAGCCTCACAGGGAGAAATTCATCCCCAATAGGAGCCATTGTTATCACTATAAATGTTAATAGTCTGACCGTGTATCATTGTTTTTGAAATTTTCTTGTTCCCTAGCCTATGTCAAAGTTCTAGTCATCTTCAATAAAATCTAAAAAGAGTCTCAAAACCAAAAATATTTTTTATGTTTTTAGGTGGTGTTGTGTCTTAGGTTCATAAAAGAAGTTAAAACTATTGTTTTAACTTAGGTTAGTGTCAAAATTTATTGGTCATTTTAGTAATAAAATAATAGCTTCTCTTTCCAGGTTAATAGCTATTTCTTCGAATTGAAAGTTATATTGGTGACACGGAGAAATGGGAAAATATTTGTTTAGGAGCATGTTTTCATTGGTGACAGAAAAAAAGGGCAGCTATTTCTCTGAAATTTGGTTACATTGCAACAAAGAGATAAAGACATCTATTTCTTTGAAACTGCAAGGAATATTTTTCAGAGAAAACATCATTCTCCTTTATCGGGTGAAAAGGCACTTCTCTTTGAATGTTGAAGGTATGCTGAAACAAGATGTATTAGCTTGATGAAAGGTGTCTATTGGATAATTTATTAAAAGGAGTCAACAACCCAAGTAAGGCAAATATTTTTTATAGAAAATCTGGTTTTACCAACAAACCCAGTAAGTAGCTATTACCTAGAAAATTCGTGCAAGGAGCATTTTTCAGAGAAAAGATCATTCTCCTTTGAAATTAATTAAATATTTTCTATGTTATGAGATATTGTTCTTTTTAAAAGGGTAACTATTTCTAAATTAGAAGTAATATTATAAAGGAGTGGCTATATTGTTGGTGGAGCTAACCTATAGCTATTCATTATGGTTGAAGCGGAAAATGAGGTACAAGGTATCAATATTTAAATGATGCAAGGGAGTGTTATGAGTTATGGGATGACTTGGTGCTCGTATTTAAATGATTTCAAATCATGCCATTAAACCATACCATAGCTAAAGGCATAGCTTCAGAGGGTTAAACTCAATATTCTCAAGTATGAGGTTCTCTATGGAGGCTACAGCTAACAAAGTCACATCCTCCAGCAACACGTTTATCATTCCAAGGCAGGAAATCAGGGTTGCGTGTAGGGTTTTACCTCCAGTTTGAATATTTGTGAACTAGCTAAGACTGATTGAAAAATAATTGCTAGCTGAAATAGCAAATTGATTGCTAATACTACACTGAGAGATGAAATCATCAATATTGATGAAAGCCCATATAAGGAAACCAAGAGAGCCAAAGCTCAAACACAAAATCATACAGGAAAAAGAACAAGAAGGTTCACTAAGGCAGAGTATCTCAAAATATTTGCTTTAATAATGGATTTTATCTAAACCTTTCAGGAGATGCTCACACATGTTTTGGTTTAATCAACAAACACAACTATCTACAGTATTTCTGATAATAGCTGCCTTTTGCAGAAAATCTGGTTTTATCAGCAAACCCAGAAAGCAACTATTTTTTCCTAATTTTTTGTATAAAGGAAGTGGAGGCAATTTTTTTTCAATTCTTGAAGGGCGGTACTGTGGAGTAGTTACATGCATGCATTATCAACAAAATAAGTTTCTTCCAGGTGTCATTTGATCAACCTTCTTTCTAAATTTCAGAATTTCTTTTTTGCACTTTTTGAGGGAAACAACCACATGTCATCTTCAACTTTTGTTTTCACTTTTTGTGAAAGCGGTTGCACCAGAACAGAGGAGCAGTCTTCCAAAAAATTGCCACATCATTCAACCACTTTGAATTGCAAGCCATCAAGTTGTTTGCTTTATTTATGTTATACCACTTTGTGTTAAAGTTTAAGATAAGCCTCATCTTTTGTATGAGACTGTAATAATGTTTTTAGAACAGATTCACACCTTTTGTGGAGATGTCAATATAATGATATTGTATATATATGATAAAGCTCCATGGAGAAAGGGTTCGTGGTTTATGAATATTTTTCTCATTTTATCAGTGTAATTTTCATTGAATGATATTGGGAAAGACTTTTGAGGACTAATCACCTACTTGATATGTGTATTGTTAATCTTTCCATGTGTTTCCACACCTCATATTCTTCAGTTGCAGTTTTAAATTTTAGATGTTGTTTTATGTTTTTATCAGTCTCTTGATATGTTTATGTATTTTGTCAACTTTTATTAGTCTTACACAGTGATATTTATTGATGATATATACATAATGACAATTTAAAGAGAATTCCTTATGATAATGACTTTTCATGATATTTCAGTAAGATTATTGTAAGTCTTGATATAGCCTTATTTTGTTGAAATATTTTCAAATTGTTCCTTGTGTTATTTTTCACCAAAAGCAGTGGATTTATTCCTTGCAGACCCATTGTCTCTTCTTCTATTTCACACTCCCTTCTCTCCATAGGCTACAAACATACCTTTTTATACCATATAAGGACTCAATACCCTCATTAGTGTGACAGTGAACTGGACTGAAATCCCTTTTTAGTGATTGAGAGCTTAAACCACCTACCAATCATATAATCCAAATCATTAAATTTCCCTAAAGCTTAGGATGTGTCTAGTCAGGCGCTTGTCACAATGCAAGTGTTCATTCCAGCACTAACACATAGAATGAAAGCTTGACGGCCCTACTTCACATACAATCAACTAAAAAGTCCAAGAAACCACATAAAATACTGAAAAATGAATGACCACACTGATTCCTAAAAAGATCAGACACCCAATGAACATGTGACCAAGTGAATGGTTGGAAAGGATGGATAGGCCATGTCATTTGAATTAGAGATGACACAAACCAAGATGAATGAGACAACCAAGTCAGGAAACAAGAGATAGATGGATCAATCCAAGCAGAAAACCCAACCTAAAGAACAAGACACATTGGAGACTCAGTGGAAAAGGCCCAAAATCCAATCCTACAGGAATTGGCACAATTGTTCCACTGTATTCGATGGCAAGTAGGAAAAATTACACCTGTATAAATGACAACTCATGCTGATGGGCACGATTGTCAGACAATCAATAGCACGAAGCTAAGAAAGAAAGGAAAACAAAGGGCTTGATGAGAAAAACCAGACTTATCACTCTAGGAAAAGGCTAAATGTCTACAAGCAGTCAAACAAGCCAAAAATAGTAGAGAAACGACAATTTGGGAAAATTTGGACAATCAATCAAAAATTCAAAATGAACAATAAGAGACAACATGAATTTACATCCTAGTATGGTCACCAACTCTTTGTATAGGCAAATCCTCTTTGCGGATAGATATGATCCCTCTAGCCCTAAGGTGGGTCTAGCAACAAGGGAACATGCTTGTTTCTAAAGTCTAAGTTCATAAACGAAATGTGAATTGGAATAGATGTCCTACCGCAATCCAACACTATTGATTTAGTACATTACAATGATCCCTCGATATTTGTCCTTTAGGCCTTGCACTCCATTGGTAGTGATATTCATACACCTGCACAAAGATCAAGAAAACAGTAAAAGCATACGAGCATACATATTCATTTATGACTATCTAACTAGTCAAGGAGAGTAAAAAAAATTGAATATTAGCATAGAAAAATATGGAACTAGAAATCAGTCATGTCATATTAATATAAAAAAAGGGATTTTACAACCTGCACCTTGACGTTGTAGACCTCCTTTGACGGGTTTAGTCGGGCATGTCTCCAAAGCATTCATTCGTCGATTGGCTCAAAGAGGCAAAAGGCTCAAACTCTCTCTCACAACTATGGACTATTCTAATGTACAGGCACATTTTTCCCATGTAAAACTCAATTTAAACCCCAGTATAAATTTTTCTACCTCAAGAAAAAACCAAAATGACCCTTTAACACTGTATCGCAATCCCAATTTATATCGCGAATCGCAGATTTAAAACTTCGCCAATCGTCGATTTATATTGCATGCGATATTCAATTACATCGCATCGCATCACATCCCTATTTCTTTTCACATCGCAACCGCTGCACTTTATTGCAATGCTAGCAATTCACAACTAATAACTTATCCCATATCGCAACAAATACGGTATCACATGTTGCAACTTATAACATATAATTTTTAACAATAAACTTATAAATCACTGATTGCGATGTGCGTAATATCATTTCAATGCGATGAAATATTTCAGCTATGTCTAGAATATGCGATGCGATCAAAGAAACTTGGCTTTCGGCCAAAATGCAATAAAGCGGATTACGACATACACAGTTTTTTTCCCTAAATTTACTTTAGCCTTTAATATGCATATTGCAAAGCCTTTTAAAGGATTTAACTTGTATTTCTGGGACTTATGATAATAAAATGTAAAATAGAATAACTATTACCTGGATTAATTATTGTAATATTCCCAAATTTTCACTTGATATTTGGAATATTAGAGTTCTTGATTTTCTTACTTAATTAAGTAAATAAAAGGGTGGAGGGACCCGTAATCCTCAATATGAATAAAGATACACTTTTTATGTGTGAATGTGGATTATTAAGAATTGATCTACATAATGGAGTAGTGGAGCAGCTACTAATGTGAATGGAGTGGAGATCATGTCTCATTAATGAGATAGATCATGGAGGTTGAAACAGTCAACTGAGATCATGGAGGGAATATAATGAAATATCATAGAGAATTCATGATGAAGTGATGGAGGAAGTGGTGCATTTAATGCACACATGATGGAGAGGGTACACATTGCATGTAGACATGATGGAGGACTTGGAGAGACAACGCAGTCAAACATGGAGGATTATGTCTACATGCACAACGCAGTTTAGAGGTGGGCCAAGGCATGGGAAGGCTCATAAAATATATAAAGGAGATGAAGGCAACAATGGAGGCATGATTTTTATTATTCATTTGAAGGTATTTTTAGATATGGAATTTTCATTTGAAATTCCATGCATTCTTTGGTTGTTTAGCTAAGATTTCAAGTGTTGTTTAGCACTGGGTGTTACCGAGCAAGAATTCCACCTCTTTCCTTGAGTGATATCAAAGGAAGAGGGTTGTATCAGGCATTGGTGCCACCCATATTTTCATTCTCTGTAGAACACCTACCTTCAGGAAGTACGCAATTTCTGAAGATCAGTTGGGAGGTGGAGGTTTTCTTCAATATTTCAGCTGGAGAACCGGTGTAGGATTATTCCTATCACCTTGGGCTTGAATATCAACATTCCTAGGGCTTCATTTCAGATATGGAATCAAGCCAAACATTATTGACCTCCTATCAACAATAGTCCCATCATGGATTGCGTAATCCATCATTGCAGATCCAAAGGAGGAAGGAAGCTACTAGTATTTCAACTAGTAATCGTGTGAGGGTTCATCCCCTCACCTTTCCATCACCATTTCCATTAGCCTGGAGTTTATCGCAACATATTTCAGTAGGAATAGAGCCTCTCCCTCTTGTACAATGTAGTTTCTGTAGTAGTTGCATATTCATTTGCTGAAACTTGAAGGAGGAAGAAGAGCAGACAAGATCTGAAGCTCCTAGCTTGTATATTTGAAGGAGGGATCAACCCTCAAAGCTCAGATCTCTTTATACAACATATTGCAGCCATATTTGGATTAGATCTAGCTCAGATCTTCATAACCCAACAGTAAAAATATTAAAACCTAAGAGGGTGATTTTACAAAGTTGTAGATATGGAAAAACCTTTCCGGGTTATCTTTGGTTCCCATCACATTGACCAGATCTTGAATCTTGGAATCATTGGAGCTCCTGAGCTCCATAGATCTACATTTCCTTTTGCAGTAGCTTCATGTACATCAACAACAAAAGTTACAATGCATTATTTCTTCCTGTAAGCTCACCAATTGCGCAGTGATAGTTGTAGCATGTTTGCAGGGTGATTCTAGGCCATCTCTTTGGCTAGATTCCCTCATATTTTGTACATTGTGTAACTGAATCCTCCCATATAATAAAATGGCTTAGTTATTTTTGTGCATTCTGATGTGTATTTATATTTATTGTTTACTTTTCTACAGTTCTTATATTGTGTTTCAGTATTACTGCATTCTCTCTTTTTGGATATTACAGTGGTATCAGAGCATGATCTTTGGCTCATATTGTGGACACTTCATCGTTTGCATAAAAAAAAGAAGCAGATAGATGAGATATATAATGAAGGAGGATTGTATTTTTTCCACTCCTCTCTTTATATCTATGCAAGATATCTCCAAAGAGGTCAATCAAATGAAGAGAGAAAGGCAAAAGGAGGATCCAAGAAGAAGATTTGATGAGGAAGGTCCAAGCACTTCCTATCAACAAAAAAGAAAAACGGAGAATCATATATATCCTCATAGATATACTATGCCCACTTTCTTTGAAGAAGGTGAATTGTATAGCAATGAAGAAAGAAGATAACCTGAGACTCATGAGACTCTCAGTCTGTATCTTGAAGAGCACAAAGCACAGTCTAGAGCATTCAAAGAGAGTTTAACTCTCCAAGAATTCTTAGAACTCAAAGAATAAAGAAGATCCTATAGCAACAATAGAAGAAAGAGGCACAATAGATTCTATTTGCCTACATTTGATGGATCTTCCTCAAGAACTGTTAAGGCTTGGAGGAAAGAGTTAGATAAATTTTTTAGGTTACATTCTGTGGCCAAAAAAGAGGTTGTCCAGATTGCAGCACTTCATCTTCAAGGTGAAGCCAATGATTGGTGGTTTGGTCACATGGAGCCTGCAAAGGTGACTAAATATTTAGATTTATTTCACAAGTTGAGAAGGAAGTTTGATGTGAGAAAACTAGAGATGTGTCACAAGGGGAAATTTCTTAAGGAGATAGGGGAGGATGTCATTCTTGTCACTCTAGACAAGCGGTCACTACATTCACCACCAGTTGCAGAAGTACTTGTATCTAAAGAAGAGACACTTGTATATTTGCAAGATAGTCTTGAGCTCTTGACATATAGAGTCCCATGCATGATTCAGGAGATGCATGAGGAAGAGGAGGAAGATTCTAGCGCTAGTACATTGATAGAAGATTAGCCATCACTCTTACCAGTAGTTGGAGAGACCATTGTACCGATTGGAGGAACTCTTGAGGTCTTGCAAGAGGTTCCCACACATTAGTTGATCCAAGGTATGCATGCAATTTAATCTCATATTGTTTCAGTACCTCTTATTGAAACTTATGCGGACATGCCATCACGACCATTGCATGACCAAGGATTAGAACAACATGATGATTTGAAACAACAGCATATCACTATGCAAAGTACCCTTGAGTTGATCAAGGAGGAGATGAAGAGCCATCCTAGTTCATCATTGTTGAGATAAATTCAACTCTTTTATTTGAAGTGTAGAGTTTCAAAATATAAGATGAGCATGATCTTATGTACAATGGTTGGCTATGAGTTTAGCATTGTGCTTTTCCATGAGACAACATATGTATCACCATGCAGATCTACAACGTTGTCACTTGGTTATAGTGATAATGAGAAGGCCCCATTATTCTTGGAGCATTATGAAGTAGCTTCACTCATGAATCAATGGAGGGTAAGATGATATATGGTAGACATCTTGAGATGAGGAAAAATTTTTCCTTTCTAGATGACACTTTCTCAATGAGCATCTCACAGCTCAAAGAGAAACTTCTACCTACAGTAGATCCAAAATATCACTGTTTTTGAAGGGACATTGATGAGAAGAAGGTCTCATTAAGAGATCTCATTGGAGGTGCACTTCAACATTTCACGGAGTGCAAAGTTCTTCATCAGTTTGGGAAGGATGGTATTTACAAAGGGAGGATACATGTTTATGAAAAACATCATTCATCATCCACATTGGGATGGGTGGGTGAGGATGATAAGCAAGGGGTTGCAAGACCACTTGAAAATATATGACATGGGCCAGCAAGAATTTTGGTTACACTGGTTTCTCTTGGGTGAGTTTGGTTACTACCCAAAGGCTCCTAATTCTTTGATCCATGCCTTGAAAAATACTCATGTAATGAAGAAGGAGGCATGGCTACACTGGCTTCTCTTGGGTGAGTATGGTTACCACCCACTAGCTCATATTTTTTTGATTCATGCCTTGTGTATCACTGATGGAATACAACAAAAGAAGGCATGTTCATTTTGGTTTCCCTTGAGAGACTTTGGCCATCACATGACAGCTCCTATGTCTATGTGTTTTTTATTGGGTATAACATGGCATGATTCTCTCATGATGTGTATTGATGGTGTTTGCTTGTATTGGGATGATGTGAAATTCCACATGTCTATCAGTATGGTTTTACTCCATGATGCACATGAGGAGGAGGGGAAGTAGCAATATCTCTTGTTTCTTTGGTTGCTTTTGGGGGAGTTTGGCTTGTCCATTTTGTATGGGGGAGATGGAGGATGGAAGCAAAGGGCCTTACTCTTGTGGTTACTATTGGGAGAATATGGTTTGACATCTTTGTCTACCCATATATCTCTATTTCTTCTTTTGCATAATGTTGGAATGATGCTTGGATCCGACAATGCCAACAGGGCTAAAGATGAGGGCATGTAAATGCTCAATTTACTTCATGAAACATGGGATGAAGAAATGCTTTGTGAGATGGGACTTTTCCTCTGTGGAATGAACCACTTTATTTTATGTATCTCATGTATTGATGATGATGTTGGACATCATATGGTTGTCACTTGGTACTTCTTGGAGAAAGGAGGACATCTAACTATACAATTGGAGGTCATTCTATGCTTTCTTAAGAGACAACTTGGGAACCAAACATGCATAACACATTGCAACAAATAGAGGATTCCTTCCTTATGTGGATGCCATTGGGAGGGAATATATGGATTTGCATCTACTTTTTCAGTTTCTTGAGGACAAGCAACATTTTTCTGGGGAGGACTGTAATATTCCCAAATTTTCACATGATATTTGGAATATTAGAGTTCTTGATTTTCTTACTTAATTAAGTAAATAAAAGGGTGGAGGGACCCATAATCCTCAAGATGAATAAAGATACACTTTTTATGTGTGAATGTGGATTATTAAGAATAGATCTACATAATGGAGTAGTGGAGAAGCTACTAATGTGAATGGAGTGGAGATCATGTCTCATTAATGAGATAGATCATGGAGGCTGAAGCAGTCAACTGAGATCATGGAGGGAACATAATGAAATATCATAGAGCATTCATGATGAAATGATGGAGGAAGTGGTGCATTTAATTCACACATGATGGAGAGGGTACACATTGCATGTAGACATGATGGAGGACTTGGAGATACAATGCAGTCAAACATGGAGGATTATGTCCACATGCACAACGTAGTTTAGAGGTGGGCCAAGGCATGGGAAGGCTCATAAAATATATAAAGGAGATGAAGGCAACAATGGAGGCATGATTTTGATTATTCATTTGAAGTTATTTTTAGATATGGAATTTTCATTTGAAATTCCATGCATTCTTTGGTTGTTTAGCTAAGATCACAAGTGTTGTTTAGCACTGGGTGTTACTGAGCAGGAATTCCACCTCTTTCCTTGAGTGATCTCAAAGGAAGAGGGTTGTATCAGGAATTGGTGCCACACATATTTCCATTCTCTGCAAAACACCTACCTTCAGGAAGTACGCAATTTCTGAAGATTAATTGGGAGGTGGAGGTTGTCTTCAATATTTCAGATGGAGAACCAGTGTAGGATTATTCCTATCACCTTGGACTTGAAGATCAGCATTCCCAGGGCTCATTTCAGATCTGACATCAGGCCAAAAATTATTGACCTTTTATCAATAGCAGTCACATCAAGGATTGTGTAGTACATCATTGAAAATCTAAAGGAGGAAGGAAGTTACTAGTATTTCAGCTAGTAATCTTGTGAGGGATCATCCACTCACCTTTCAATCACCATTTCCATTAGCCTGGAGTTTATTGCAGAAAATTTCAGCAGGCATAGAGCCTCTCCCTCTTGTACAACATAGTTTCTGTAGCAACTTCATATTCAGTTGCTGCAACTTGAAGGAGGAAGAAGAGGAGACAAGATCTTAAGCTCCTAGCTTGTAGATATTAAGGAGGGATCAGCCCTCAAAGCTTAGATCTATTTGTACAAAAAATTGCAGCCATATTTAGATAAGATCTAGCTTCAGATCTGCATAACCCAATAGTCAAAGGATCAAATGCTAAGAGAGTGATTTTCCAAATTTTTAGATCTGGAAAATCCTTTCTGGGTTATCTTGGGTTCCCATCACATTGGCCATATCTTGAATATTGGCATCATTAGAGCTCCTGAGCTCCATAGATCTGCATTTCCTTTTGCAACAGCTTCGTGTACATCAGAAACAAAAGGGGAAACATAGTATTGCTTCCTGTAAGCTCACCAGTTACGTAGTGCTAGCTGTAGCATGTTTGTAAGGTGATTCTAGGCCATATCTTTGGCTAGATTCCCTCATATTTTGTACATTGTGTAACTGAATCCTCCAATATAATAAAATGTCTCAACTATTTTTGTGCATTCCGATGTGTATTTAGATTTATTGTTTGCTTTTCTTCAGTTCTTATATTATTTTTCAGTATTACTGCATTCTCCCTTTTGGAATATTACAATTATTCAGCCGCAAGCGATCCTTAACAGTTTTGAATGAATTCACATGCACAGGAATAAAAAATTGCACATCTATGCTTCAATCAATTACTCAGAAAATAAAAACACAGAGTTATTTTCCCTTTTCGGCTTGATTACATCAATTCTTCGCTCCCCTATGTCCTCTTTATATCTCTCTATTTAATCAAAACAAATGTGTTTTCTTGTGCTTACTATTCTAAATATGGCTCACTATTTTTATCTATTTAACAAATTAAATCCCTATTCAATAGGTCTGATGCACACATATTCTAAAAATCTTATCTTTTTCTCCTAATTTAGAATTTCTCTAACTATTAAAATAAATGAAAGAAAAGAAAATTATTACAATAAGTAAATAAAATTAAATTCGAGAGATCCAACCCTCTCTACTAAAAGATATTTTGACCACACAGGTCGATGAAATTCATCTCATGTGATGCTCTTGCATTAGACTCCCGGGGAAGAAAATAATCATCCATTAAAATTTCGGGATTTATTCCATACTTATTTAATTCTTCCGCTGTCAAAAAACTGGCATCCTCCACTGGTTGCCCCTTCCATTTGACTAGATACTGAAAATAAATCTGTCCTATGGTTCTTTTAGCTACTCTCCTCTCCAGAACAGCTTCCACCTCTTTCTTAACAGCTTCCAACTTCCACCTCTTTCTTCCCAATTCAAAGTTTGAACTTCATCTTCTACAAGTTCATCCTGTAGCTCTATCTTTGGCTCCTTGTTTGGGTAAAAATATGCAACATTGAATATTGGAGATATACCAACTCCTTCTGGCAACTCAATTTCATAGGCATTGGTCAAAAATTTTCTTACAATTCTGCACAGCCCTATCTTTTTCATCTTCAATTTGTTATAAGTCCCAAAAGGAAACCTTTCTTTTCTCAGGTATACCATGACAAGATCGCCCACATGGAATTATTTTTCTTTCCTCCTCATATCAGCTCTATGTTTGTATTTGCTACTTCCTTCCTGTAATCTTTCTTTGACATATTCCTATAGCCTTTGCATCTGCTCTGCAAACTCTTATGCCTTTGCACTCCTTGTATCTTGTTTGCCTAAATTTCTAAGCTCATACACACCTCTCAGATTCATCCCAAAAAAAATCTGGAATGGAATAATCCCTGTACTCTGGTTTGGATTATCGTTATAAGAAAACTCGGCTTGAGAAAATGCTAAATCCCACTACTTAGGATTTTTATAAACTAAGCTCCTCAATATATTTCCCAAGCTTCTATTTACTACTTCGGTGTGTCGATCATAATTTCTTAAAAAGATTTATCTGATAATATTTTGGCATAAACTTACTCTTTAATTTACTTACCATTTTATCCCATTTCTTGATTTTGGGCTTTCCTTTTCTTTGTCTGGATACCTGTAACTCTTCCCACCAAATGGCTGTGTGGCCCTTCAATCTGGTAGCCACAAATTTCACTTTCTTTTTTTCTTTGACTTCTTCAAAGTCAAATTCCTTATCTAATGAACTGATCCAGTCCATTAATTCTTCCACGTTGATATTTCCATCATACAAAGGTATTTCCACCTTTGGTCTTCCACAAGCCTTTTCCAATATGTTGAAGACTTTAGTTGCCTCACTTTCTTCCTCTTCTTCCTCAGGTGATTCCTCTGTAGCACTAACATCTCCTTCATCGGGTGCTCTCCTTTGGGAAACTTTCATCATCTCCATCCTTGCATGAAGGCATTGAACCTCTTCCAGTAGAATCGCATTTGCTACTGGTCTTCTTCTCCCTATGCCAATTTCTCTTCTAGGTGGCATCTTGCTAAATTAAACTCAATTCAATCAACTGCTCTGATACCAAAAATAATGTACAGGTGCACTGTTCTCGTGTAAAACTCAATGTACAGGAGCATTGTTCTCATGTAAAACTCAATTTAAATCCTGGTATAACTTTTTCTACCTCAACAAAAAACCAAAACGACCCATTAACATTGTATCAAAATCCCCAATTTATATCGCAACTTCGCAGATTTTAAATAGATCACAGATCGTAGAATTTAGAAATCCACTAATCGGTGATTTCTATCGCATGCGATATACAATTGCATCACATCGAAAACTTCTTATTGCATCGCATCGCATCCCTGTTTCTTTTCACATTGCAACCACTGCACTTTATCGCAATGTTAGCGATTTTGCGATTTCACAAATCGCAACCAATAACTTATCGCATATCGCAACAAATACAATATTGCATGTCACAACTTATAACATATAACTTAAATAAACTTATAAATTGTTTATTGCGATGTGAGAAATATTATTTCAATGTGATGTGATATTTCGGCTATGTCTGGAATATGCGATGCGATCAAAGAAACTTGGGTTTCGACCGAAATGGGATAAAGCAGATTTACGACATTCAAAGTGTTTTTCCCTAAATTTCCTTTATTCTTGAATATGCATACTGCAAAGCCTTTTAGAGGACTTAACTTTTATTTCTAGGACTTATGATAATAAAATGTAAAATAGAAGAACTATTACCCGGATTAATTATTCTTCCGCAAGCGATCCTTAACAGTTTTGAATGAATTCACACGCACAGCAACAAGAACTACACATCTATGCTTCAATCAATTACTCAGAAAATAAAAACATAAAGTTATTTTCCCTTTTCGGGTTGATTACATCAATTATTTTCTCCCCTCTGTCCTCTCTATATCTCTCAATTTAATCAAAACAAATACGTTTTTTCCTGCTTACTATTCTAAATGTGGCTCACTATTTTTATCTGTTTAACAAATTAAATCCCTATTCAATAGGTCTGATGCACACCTATTCTAAAAATATTATCCCTTTTCTCCTAATAATTTCTCTAAGTATTACAATAAATTAAAGAAAAGAAAATTATTACAATAAACAAATAAAATTAAATTCAAGAGATCCAACCCTCTCTACTAAAAAGACAATTTGACCACACAGGTCAATGAAATTCATCTCATGTGATGCTTTTACATCATATTCTCTGCTATTAGTGCTTGGTCTATTCTAGCTAGAAGAAAAAATGGGATGAAGAGGAATTCATAGGAGTGGAGGAAGAACTCTTGGATCCACTTATGGCGGAGGAAAGGTCTATCCCTTTGGGAAGTTGCATTTTTGTAGGAACTTAAAAGGCCAAAGGGAGAAACTCGACCACATCCAATCGAGAAAACATCCATGACTCCACTCATGAAGCTCTCAGATCTTAGAAGCTTCATTTCCATATTAAAAAACCTTCCAAAAGTAGCTCGATGCGGGGGTTATTCAGAGACAAAGCGACCATCGCTCGAGGACTAGTGAAAATCTGGCCATCGACATGAGGACATAACTACACAATAGCGCTGACCCAAAAGTACATGTTTTAAGGGTTTAATTCAGGAATGGTCTACAGAGATTTTATTCCTGGCATGCTAAGAGATGCAATGACATTTATTATGATGTGTGACAGTACACAGAGGTCACTCTGATGGTCCTCCAATATTCGGAATAGGGAATGCAAGGATGGTGACAAAATGTTGTGTAACAATCGTGAAATCTAAAAAACTTATTCATCCCAAGAAACCAAGCTTCTTCATCTTGTGACTTCTTCATTTCAACATCAAATTTAGGAGGCTTTTCTTTCTTTAACTCATCTGGAAAGTACTTCTTCTCACTCATCCCATACAGATGGTGATATGGTGATGACAATGTTGTCTCTCTAAACCAGAACTAGAATAGAATCCACGGCCATTTCTCCTCTTGTCAAGTCTATCCAAGAACCTACCATCTTTGGCGATGTCATCCCTTTCAAAATTGTATCCTAATTGAGACTTGCTACCATATTCCCCATTAGTCCTTTCCATGACTGATCCTAAGTGGTCCCTCCCTCTGCAAATCTGATAGACTCTAAAGGATGATTGCATTAATCTCTAATTATTTTTCTTGTTCTCTAGAAAGTCTTTCCTATGACTGAATGGTCATGTCATTATCTACCTTACAACTTCTGATATTTTCTTTCAAACTTATCATTGAGTCTGCTATGTCAGGGGAGTACTCATCACCATGTTGTTCATCTGATATTTAGGGAAAATCATGAGAAATGTAGTCCACCATTTTAATTTTCATATTGATCTTCTACTTCCTAAAAATATACCATGTCAAATAAACCAATATAAACGTTATCAAACATACATCAGTGAAGTTCAGGGGAATATATCTTGTTTGTAAAATCAATCTGAATTAGCAGAACATATGTATATATAATGAAACCAACATGTCAATCATCTAAACGTTAACATCATCCACCTTTATATGACGAAACAACTTCAAAAATGACCACCACAATGCATGCATAATGAACACATAGACAATTGGCATTCATGCATGACAACCACATTCCACCCATCCAGTCCAAGGGTTGGACTTGGGTGTAGAAATTTGAATAACTAATATATTATTCACCTAGATTCTCCTGATCACACACTATTTTAGCTTCATGCATAATACAAAATCTCTTCTACCATTTATCATCACATGCGGAAATAAAATCAATTGCATGCACACATTAAAACCACAAATAATCACACATATGAACACAGTATTTAATGGGAAAGATTAAAGCTGAAAACCCCAACTATCTGTATATTATATGTCATGGAGATCATGTAACAATAATTGTACAAATCTCCTCACAAGCTCTCAGCACAACCTCTAATTGCTACACACTATCAAGCTAGATCTAGCAAAACACATGCTCCAATATTTTGCCACTTGATAGCCAGCCTCTATTGCATTATCAATGCTATGGGATGGCTTCATTAAATAGATAAACCACCTGGCTTGTACTGTGCAATCCTCGTGGGCTTCTCCACCTATCTGTGTGTTGAAAATAGCAACAGTATAGTCACAACTGATAGTTAACCTGCTCTTTCACCTATTTCTGCACGGGTCTCCACTAAAACTGTCCATGCACTGAAGTTAACTGATGCATTCTTTAGTTGATTAATGAGTTTATAATTAGTGAATTAATTAATAATTGATTCACACCACTCTCACTAATTTCACCAATCAGTTAAACTGAATACAAATAGATCAACTATGTTTAGATTAGTTAAACTAAATACAACTCCACTAACTTCCTCAATCAACTCCACCAAACTCTGTCACATGAGTTCTAACTGAAGTATCCATGAAATAGCTCCACATAACCCTCAGGAATAGTTTAATTCCTTCTGTCAGCTTCTGTGCCACATCTGTGACCTTAACTGAAGTGCTCCAAGAGAATAAGATACTGTTTAGAGTCTAAATATTATTAAGAGCTAATAATATTTGACATATCTATTTTTAGACTGGCAATCTACTCTCACTAATTATATCAATCAATTAAACTGAATACAAATAGCTCAACTATGTTTATATTAGTTAAACTAAATACAACTCCACTAACTTCCTCAATCAACTCCACCAAACTCTGTCACATGAGTTCTAATTGAAGTATCCATGCAATAGCTCCACATGACCCTCAGGAATAGCGTAATTCCTTCTGTCAGCTCTTGTGCCACATCTGTGCACTTAACTCAAGTGCTCCAAGAGAATAAGATAATGTTTAGATTCTAAATATTATTAAGAGCTAATAATATTTGACATATCTATTTTTAGACTGGCAATATAAAAATAGATTCTGCCCAGTATGTCTAAAGATAGAATTCCATCTATTTTTTCTTACTTGACCAACCATCCACAAATAGCATCCTGCAACTCATAGAACATGATCCATATGTCTAAAAATATACATAGTCTAAAAATAGACTTAGCGCCAAAAATAGCCTCCTGGCCCACTTAGTGAAGGCGACTCCTTTCCACTAAGCTCATCATCTTGTTGCAATCTCAACACTCCTTCTCAACAAGATAAGGATTATCTGCAACCCCTATCCTGCCCCTATGGTATTCGAATTTTCCTCTAGTGAGTGCCTTCATCAAGATATCAGCATCCTGATCCTCCGTGGGAATGTATGAAAGTAACATGATCTTCCGCTGCACAAAATCTCTGATATGATGATACCGATCCGTTAAGCCATGCCGCCTCAACTCATCCTCCTATCTATACCATGATCCATATCCCGATGTGCCTCTTAGGCTGATCTTGCAAAGGAGGCCCAAGTCCTTCATCTCAAACTCCTTTGCAAGATCAGCCTTGCATGAGTGTATCAACAGTTCATCACCTGTCAAAATCAAATCATCTACATAAAGTAAAATGATCAGCAACTTACCCTCCACCACAATCTGGTATAGGTTAGGATCTGCCTCACTCTTGGAGAATCCAAGTCTAGTGAAATAACTGTCTATCCATGTGCACCAAGCACGAGGTGCTTGTTTCAACCCATATAGCGCTCTCTTGAGCCTGCACACATGCGACTCACTGTTGAAGCTCTCAAAACCTTTAGGCTGCTCTATGTACACCTCCTCCTCAATCACCCCGTTGAGGAACGCAGTCTTCACATCCATCTGATGAATGTTCCACCCCATCTGCGCTGAGAGAGCAAGAATCATCTGTATGGAAGAATACCTTGCGACAGGTGCAAAGGTCTCCTCATAATCGATCCCCTCAATTTGTGAAAATCCTCTGGAAACAAATCTTGCCTTGTACTTCTCCACACTCCCGTCAGCTACCTGCTTCACTTTGTAGATCCATCTCGAACCCACCAATGATTTCCCCTCCGGCCTTGGGACAATCTCCCATGCAATTTTTCTGACAATCGAATCATACTCTTCCACCATGGCATCTACCCATGCGGGGTGCTCCACAGCTTCCTCGAAAGAGGATGGCTCTATCACGATACACTTGCTCATAAGAGCCATGTATCCAGTATATCGATCAGGTGAATTTCTCTGTTTGCATTGTGATGTAGGTTCTCCTACAACCTTCTCTGCATATTGAGTCAGTTGCTTAGCTTATGTAGTGCGCTTCCACCCTCTGATGGTTGGCGCTGCCTGAGTGGTCTCTTCCACTCCATGAACCTCATCTTGTGGCTAATCCACATCCTGAGACTCATCCTTAGGAACTAATAGCTCCTCATCTGCATGCAAGTGTTGCTCCCTCTCAAGCGAACACTTCATGGCTTTCTCCTCATGAAATTTGATATCCCGTCGCACAACAGTCTTACGACTATCTGGAAAATACACACGATAGTTGTGGGGTGTATCAGTGTACCCCACAAGTATCCCAACTTCTGTAGTCGGCTCCAGCTTCTTCCTGGCATCCTTCATCACATGAATGTAAACAGGTGAACCAAAAATCCTCAAATGGGAAATATCAGGCCTCTTACCAGAAAACGCCTCCTCGGGTGTACTCATGCCAAGTATCGTGTGAGGACAACGGTTCTGCACATATACTGCAGTATTGCATGCCTCCTCCCACAAGTGAATGGGTAGGCCCTGATCATGCAACATCGCCCGTGCAGCACCAACGATTGTTCCATTCTTCCGCTCAGCAACCCCATTCTGCTATGGGTTATGAGGTGCTATGAGCTCTCTTTGAATTCCTTTTGCACTGCAAAAGTCCTTGAATTCGCCAGAGATGAATTCACCACCATTGTCGCTCCTGCGAGCCTTCACCTACTTCCCCGATTCTTTCTCAACCAGTGCCTTGAACTCACAGAACTTTGATTATGTCTCGCTCTTCTTCTGCATTAAGAAGATCCAACACTTACGAGAAAAATCATCAAAAAATATCACATAATATCTGTGCTTTGCTATCGAAGCTACTGAGAAAGGTCCACACACATCTGTGTGAATTCTCTCAAGGATCGTCGTGGCGTGACTATCCTTCTTGTGAAAGGTGGCTTTCACAAATTTTCCCAAGGTACACCCCTTACACTGATCTGACTGTGCAAGAGTGCCTTTAGGAAGCCCAGTAGAAATCTGTTGCAGTATCTTCAAAGCTCCATGGTGAAGGTGGCCCAATCTCTGGTGCCACAACTCGCCATCATCCCAGCTCACCACTCCTTCTGCCTTGCCTGCCATTGTTGTGCAGACATCTACCTGCAATTGATAAAGGTTCTTAACTCGAACCCCTATCCTCCAGGTCTCACCAGTTGCCTTACTACACAGGAAAGCCTTTCCTTTGCTAAAGACAACATCATATCCCTTGTCTTCTAACATCGCCACAGAGATAAGATTCTTCTTCAATCCTGGAACATGCATCACTTCCTTCAATACGAAGGGTTTACCAAACTCCCTCTCAAAGGAAATGGTACTGATACCAGTCGCACTGTATCTACCATCATCGCCCATCTCAATGTGCACTCCAAGATCTTTCTCATCCAGATCAATAAACAAATCTCGATCTCTTGTCATGTGAAAAGATGCACCACTGTCAAGAAACCACATTGATCTCGTCATACTTGAGACCAAGCATGCGATTAGTGAAAAATCCATCTCAAACTGCGAGGCTAAGGCCTCTCCAGCTGCAGTCCCAGGAGCCTGCTTATTTTTCTTCTTCTGTGGACAATTAGTGGTGTAATGTCTATGTTGGTGACAATGAAATCACTTCACCTTGGACATGTCCTACTTCTTGCCTTTCGCACCGGATTGAGAAGATTTCTTGCTCTTCCCATTCTTTGATTTGGTATCCAAATCGTAATTCTCTTCATCAGAGTTCTTTAATGAAGATCCGTCCCTGGTACTCCACCTTATCTCCTCTTGCACAAGATCCGACCAAAGTTGCTCCCATCCTGGAAATTTCTCTCGACCATTGACAGAGTCCTGATAGGAATGCCAACTCTTCGGAAGCCCAAGGAGAGCCAAGCTCACCAAGTCCTCATCATCAACGGTCACCCCCACACTTCCTAGCACATCCCTGCATTGGATGAACTTCGTGAGGTACTTGGGCATACTGTTGCCTTTCTCCATCTTTATGTTCCTGAGTTTATCCTTGAGCGCCAACTTCCTTTGGTCGCTCTTGCTTTGGAATAAATCTGTCAAAGCTTTCCACATCAAGAATTGAGAATCTTTCCCATGAAGGCTGGATACTATGTGATCCTTCACACCTGCCAACAGAATCCTTCGACACTTTGTTGTCTTCTTTTGCCATGCATCAAGTACGACAACATCACTAGAAGTAGGCTTTGGAATTTCTGCATCTATGAACTCCTTCAACCCATTTTCATCCAACACCGCCTCCATCCTATCCTTCCATGCAATATAATTCGAGCTTCCCTCAAGGGCATACTCCAATCGCAATCCGTTGAAATACATCTCAACTTCGACACCAAGAAAACACTGCTACAAATTCGAATTCCACCAGCACAAAAACTCAACCGCTTCAATGTTTTGCAATTGCTCCAATGATCAATATCGCTTTGATACCATGTATAAATTTGAATAACTGATATATTATTCACCTATATTCTCCTGATCACACACTATTTTAGCTTCATGCATAATACAAAATCTCTTCTACCATTGATCATCACATGTGGAAATAAGATCAATTGCATGCACACATTAAAACCACAAACAATCACACATATGAACACAGTATTTAATGGGAAAGCTTAAAGCTGAAAACCCCAACTATCTATATATTATATGTCATGGATATCATGTAACAATAATTGTACAAAGCTCCTCACAAGCTCTCAACACAACCACGAATTGCTACACACTATCAAGCTAGATCTAGCCTCTATTGTGTTATCAATGCTATGGGATGGCTTCATTAAATAGATAAAACACCTGGATTGTACTGCGCAATCCTCATGGGCTTCTCCACCTATCTGTGTGTTGAAAATAGCAACAGTATAGTCACAACTGATAGTTAACCTACTCTTTCACCTATTTCTGCACTGGTCTCCACTGAAACTGTCCATGCACTGAAGTTAACTGATGCATTCTTTAGTTTATTAATGAGTTTATAATTAGTGAATTATTTAATAATTAATTCACACCGCTCTCACTAATTGTATCAATCAATTAAACTGAATACAAATAGCTCAACTATGTTTATATTAGTTAAACTGAATACAACTCCAATAACTTCCTCAATCAACTCCACTAAACTCTGTCACATGAGTTCTAACTAAAGTATCCATGCAATAGCTCCACACAACCCTCAGGAATAGCATAATTCCTTCTGTCATCTCCTATGCCACATCTGTGCACTTAATTGAAGTGCTCCAAGAGAATAAGATAATGTTTAGAGTCTAAATATTATTAAGAGCTAATAATATTTGACATATCTAATTTTAGACTGGCAATCTACTCTCACTAATTGTATCAATCAGTTAAACTGAATACAAATAGCTCAACTATGTTTATATTAGTTAAACTGAATACAACTCCACTAACTTCTTCAATCAACTCCACCAAACTTTTTCACATGAGTTCTAACTGAAGTATCCATGAAATAGCTCCACATAACCCTCAGGAATAGCGTAATTCCTTCTGTCAGCTCCTGTGCTACATCTGTGCACTCAACTAAAGTGCTCCAAGAGAATAAGATAATGTTTAGAGTATAAATATTATTAAGAGCTAATAATATTTGACATATCTATTTTCAGACTGGAAATCTAAAAATAGATTCCGCCCAGTATGTCTAAAAATAAAAGTTCATCTATTTTTTTTGACTTGACCAACCATCCACAAATAGCATCCTGCAACTCATAGAACATGATCCATATGTCTAAAAATAGACTTTGCGTCAAAAATATCCTTCGGACCCACTTAGTGAAGGCGACTCCTTTCCACTAAGCTCATCATCTTGTTGAAATCTCAACATTGGGAGCTTTGATACCAATCTATAACCACCCCTCCCACATTTGCCCAATTTTACCAACCTTCCAAGGTAAACATGATATGGTAGTTACTATGACCTGACCCAACCTCCTTGCTCTAGTTAAGGAAGTGGGGCCTAAAACTGACCACCGACTGAAAACTCATAATATTCCTCAAGGCTACAGGGACTTAAGGGCCAAATAACCACCCCAGGTGACCAAAATATGAGGTAGGGCTCCTCTTCACACAACTTAACCCCCAACTGCATGCATGAAAAGGCCTCCATGTGGCTGAAGGCCTCCAACCGCACTCACAATCTTGCATGAGTGCGATTGTGACCCAATTTCTCCATTTTGAAGCATGTGGTCTTAGGATTAGTGCCACCTTTTTAGGTCTACCTCCATACCACTACCCAAATTTGATTGAGACTTTCTGTAATCATATTTAATATGTCAACAAATCTAAACATTCAGTATGAAATCAAAAACTTGACCTAGACTTCCTAGAACATAACATACATTATGTCAAACACATGGAAAACATGTAAGCTACAGGTCATGAATTCATATATGATCATAAAATCCTAAGATTCATCTTATAATCATTAAAAATTCTCTATTACCGCTCCACATAGTTGCAACAACACTTATTATTTCATACATTCATTAATTGATCAATAGATAAACAATTCATGACAAGAGCCATAGAAGGTACACATCATATAAACAACATATAGCTAGAAAACCACATGCATATACCATGCATCCATGAATCAGCAAGGAAATCACACATGAAACCTATTACATACAAATCAATCTAGTTGTAGATGCCAATCTATCTTGTCCCTTGTTCTTTCCTTCTTTCCCCTGCCTTCTTTCTCAAATCCAAGTGAAAACTAGAGTACTCCAAGGATTCTCCAAGAATGATCTTAGTGTGCAAGAGTATGAGAGAATGAAAGAATAGAAGAGAGGTCCAAGTTGAAACTAAAAAAAAAAAGTTTTGAAATGATCCATAGAAACCTTTTTATCATTGAGGCCTCTGTTTTCTTCATTTTCCTTCATTTTTCCTTCAATTTCCCTCTCATGCAAATATGTGTCTCTTCACCTTCCTTTTCTCTTATTTTCCTTTATTTCATAAATAAATTCCAATTAATGCTTATTTTACTTTTCCAATGCCTTTTCCAATTTTCATAGCCATTAATTAATCACAAGCGATCCACATCACTATGTTTTAACCAACATTCGAGTTGGAATACATGTCCCATGACCTTGGTCTTATTTTTTTTATTTACATAGGAAATCAACCAAGGGATGTTACAAGATTAATAAGGGGTTTAATGTTTAACGTGGAACTTATATAGGGCTTAAAAACCCTTCAATTACCTCATTAGGAACTACAAGAAGGATTCCCATTAGTTAAGTAATTAAGTGTAGTAATCATGTCATATCTTATTAAGGGTAGCAACTAGTGTGTTAGTTTCCTATAGTCATAGTAGTCAGAAAATAAGTTTTGTCTTTCAAGTTTATTTGTAAAAAACATAAACGTGTGGCTATGATCTTGTGGAAGATAAAGCTTTAGGTCTTAGGTTGGAATAAAAATTTGATTGTTCATTGTAAATGTGTCAAAGGGTGTCAAGAGTCACAAAGATGGCCTTTTATATCCCAAGGGGTCAAGTTAAATAGGTCTAGTTGTCAAGTTACATCAAATAGTCGTGAGAAATATTGTGTTTCCATGATTTTTCATCATGGGAAGAAATTTTTAGTTGTCTCGATTCAGTTTACATGTCAAATCATGATTGACCATGACATCAGCAACACTACAATGATCAAGAGGAAAAATTTTGTGCTTTTTTCAAGTGTTGCGCTTTGGTATTTCAAGTTCAAACTATAATAATCACCATCAAAATCCACTCTCAACCACTGTGGGAGTTTATTTGCATGTTTTTCTTCATATAATATCTCTCATCTCTTCATTATTCCCATCGGAAGTTTGTTGTGTGGTCGTTTTTGTTCACTGTGCAAAGAAGGTAAGGGAGGCGTTTTGCTTTTGCTGTGAGGAGTAGTTTTGAATAATAGAGGTTTGTGGTTGGAGTAGAAGTCTTCTGACAGATTTTATAAAAACAATTTGAGTCATTTTCCACCTACCCATTACTTTCAAAAGTTCAGAGGATGACTGGAAGCATAATAACTTTGAGATGTTTTGCTTTTACCAAGGAAACCAATTTTGATGAAGAAATCAGGGTTTTGGAATTTTATAAATGAATGAATATATAAATAGGTTATTATGAATATTAATATCATCTCCAAGTCATTTTTCTCAATTAGAAGGTCATTATTTGGTCAAGTAATGGGGATGGAGGTGCGTTGCACTTCTACTGCAAGAATAAGGCTTGGGGTTTGAAGGTTTGTGTATGGCCTATAAGTTATCTCATGGGTTTGAAATTTTATATGGACCATTCCATGCCATCCCAATACCCTCAGCATGTCAGATGATGGCTGAAGATAGTATAAGCTTGGAGCGTTGCGCTTTCACATAGTCACTGCATTTTCACCATATATCTTAAACTAGGTACCCATTTTCCATGAAATTTTTACACTAGATGAATGGGGGTAACATGAATAAGCCCACTTAATTTTAGGTCAAAATGATTCATGATTTTTGAGAAATGAGATACCGTCATCTATCGCCATTTTTGGATTTTCTCGATATCTGTGAGTCGGATTTAGCTCATTTTTTTTTGGAGAAGGTTATGATGATATTAACTTGTTTTCAAAAAATTATATCAATTTATATTACTGTTTAGGAGATATAAAAAAATATTAGTCGTTGTGCTTCTCTACTGTGTTTTTAGTTATGGATAACAATGTCGAAGTTGGAGGATTTGTGTGATAAAGGAAATATTCCAAGTGGGGGAATATCCATGTTCATGCTTATTCATACACGTTGGAGTCACCAAGAAGCTTAGAAATCAACCAGAGATATTATAACCATGGATCGTTGTGTTTCCTCTCTGCATTTTTCCATTTATGGAGAATTAGGCCTGGTGCTACGCTTGCTGACAAACTTCTTTTTGAGCAAGTTAACTTTGTCAAAACCTATTGTAATTTGTTTTTACGGTCTTAGTAATTGTAGTAAAACATTTAATGGCTCACAAGCTCAATTTTGGGTTGAAAAATTAATGAAAAATTCTTATAAAATATATGGTTAAGCAGTCCCTAGTCTTTAGCAGTTAGTTCTATTTTCATTGAAAAAGTTAGAAACAACAATCCTAATGTGGAATTCGACCCCTAGAGGTGGAAACTAACTCATTTGAGTCTATTTTATGATGGGAATGTAATGAAAAAATATTTGGTCAGAATGGAGAGGAAGAGACTTGTTTATGTTGTAGTTTTTCTAAATATTTACTAGTGAATGAAAGATAGAAGGTGATTTGCAGGGATTCTTGTGTCAAATATTGATGATTTTGTGTTTCTCTCATGTTGTAAGTTTTACTTATGTTATTAGCATATCTTAGATTTATGTCTTCATGCTTGGATGAACCAAAAATTAATTCAAAATTCATTGAAAAGGTGATTTTATTTAGTTTACCAAGAAATCTATGTTTTATTCTTAAAGGAACATTTAGAATTCATCTACAATTTTGATGCTCTATGTATTGTTTCCACCTTTCTTACACTCACCCACCTACAGCGATTTAACTTTATTTCATCACCAAGACTTCTTAACTTTCCCCTGTAGAAGAGCCCTTCTATTTTCATCCTATCACTGGAAAAATAATCAATTTGACATGACTCCATGCCTAATGGATTTGTCTCCTTTCTTACTAGAAAATATTTGAAAATAAAACCTTAATGAGCACTATACCTAGCATAATATCATATTAATTGAACATCCTAATAGATAGAGCCTTCTCGAAGGCTAGAAAGGCTAGATTCTAACCTAAAAGTGGTTTTGTGGTTACCTCTGAATTTATCTTCTCATCTTATGGAAATTATGGAGAGCTAACACAGTGGACATGGTTGGAATGAATTTTGTATCAACAACCATCTCTAGAATTATGACCATGAATATTTTGAACAAAATGCTACAATATCTACAATATTTCACTTGTACATTCGCCAATATTGACCTAACAAAAACCAAAATTTACAAAGCATATAAATGTTACATTAACCCATCAGGAATTATTACTCCCGTTTGATTTTTGAGTCTCCTAATTTTACTATGAAAATTCCTTGAAATGCAACAACTAGAAATTATTCTTCTAACTGATTAATTATGCAGCTTATTTTATTATGGAAAAATAACAAATAAATCACACTACAATTTATTCACAATAAAAATGTTGTGGAAATAAAATGGAATCTGAGAAAATAAAGCACACACACACACAATAAAATTGACATTGTTATTTTGGACAAATGTCCCCTGAAAAACCCAATGTGGGAAAACCGATGCAACAAATGAGGGATTTGTTGTTATTATTAAGTATCAAAATTTGAGTACATTAAATTGTATGTCAAACTGGAAATCCTCTCCAGAGAAATCACTGGAAAAATTATTGAGGGAAATTTTCCCTTCTCCACAAGAAATTCAGCCTCAACCCGACCTTAGAAACTGGCCCCGAAATACCGTTACACAGACTTCTGCACAGATTTTGCAGAATCCCTCACACACACTTCCCATATTTGTCTCTATATCATATGTCCTACATGTTGCTACCTATTGAAGTGATTATACAACCTTCTATAAAATTATCCTATCCTCAAGCACTTTTAATCGACCTCCTCTTTAGTTGAACCAAAATGAATTATTGTGGATCTATGCAAGCCCCTGCGCAACCTCCTATGGAAAAAATAGGCCTCTCTCACTGATTCTTCCCACACTAGAAAACTCCACCATATCAACCTACTACTACTCCTCAATCTCTATTACTGATCTATGGCTCCAATTATCTTCCCTATTTAATTTCTGCTCTTTGGGGAATTAGGTCTTCCTAAATCACCCACTTACTCAATGTATCTTCTCCATACCCATTGTCCTAATATTATAATCTATCTTTGGTGAACCAATGGACATGATTATATCTACATCAACGGCTAATATAATCTCAAACTCAATCTGTGTGAGTTTCTAGAGCATTCTCACATTTCCTTAAGGTTTCCTAAGTTAGAATTGGGAAAATTTTAAATGATGGTTAATTAGTTTAATTAAGGAGTTTCACAAGCTTATCTCACGTACCTTTTCTAAGTTTTGAATATCTCATGTTCTTATAATCTCTAACATAAATCAAGACTAGAGCACATGTCTAATGCTACAAAAACTAACACTCCCTCTTAGCAAGGAAGGTGTTCTACTATCTTCACCTGTAACATATTCCCTCAGACTGCTGATGTATGTCATCTGTGACATCCTAAGTATTTGACTGCAAGTAGTATTTGCATTGTCAATTGAGTAATTTTCTATGCCCCTCAATAACTGACTATTAGTAGTCTCTGCTACTGTCTCTCTAAATCTGACTGCATTATCTAACACTGGTCCTCCTACTACTGAAAACTATGAGCCATTGTAGCACAGATAATGATCCATGAGGAAACGCTTGTCTGATGTTATCCTCCTTGGACCCTACCCAAATATTTATACCTCTAGGGACTAGAGTTCAATTGTCTCCCCACTTCTCTCCTAAAGGTATAGCTGCATATAGTGCAAAGTCCTCCATCCTAGAGGAAAACTCATCTATATCTGTCGAAGATGAGGTATGTTGATCCTCCTTCTTGTCCTTCTTTTTCTTAGGACACTGAATGTTTTAGTGACCAAACTCGCCACACCTAAAGAATTTGATCTTCGATAAATATTTCTTCCTCTTATCTCCTCCCTTTTAGCCTTGTCCTTGACTAAGACCTTTCTTTGCCTTCCCTTTTCTAGCAAGGGCTACGTTCTCGTCCTCATTTTCAACCTTCTACCCTTTATTGATACTATTTTTAGTAGTACCCTTGACAAGGAAAATCCTTAGCCCCTCTTGTGTGAAATCACTCCACAGGCATTCCTAATTAGGAAATTTGTCACGTCCAGTGATTCCTTGGATAAACATGGCCCACTCTAGGGTAAACCCATTGAGTTTTATTCGCACAAGCTCACTTTCCTCGATTTTATCACCTATAGCTACAATCTTATCGTGGACATCTCGAATCCTGGTGATATATGGAGTTATGCCCTCACCCTCCATCATCTTCATGGTCCTTGGCTTCTCCTTGAGAACCATTTTCCTATTCTCGGATGGATCTTGATATAACTTTACGATGACATCCCACATTTCCTTTGTCGTATTATTCTCTGAAATGTGTGGAAAAATATGATCTCAAACTCCATCCAAGACCATCCTCTTGTCCTTGGCCTGATATTTCCTATACTCATGGAATTGGATCGTATCTACCAATACAAGTACGATCTTTGTCACAGACTCTTTCAATTCTTGCTCATCCAACAAGTATAGCATACTAGCCTTCCAGATACCAAATTTTGAGGCTATTTCGAGTCTATCATGATATCTTAGACCTGTTGTAGCCATTTATGTGAAACTAAAAAAGTATGAATAAACAAGAACATTTTCCCTTTCCTGCTCGACCTTCCTCTCTACTACTCGCACTCCTTGCTAGAATGCGTAGATTTGCAAATATTTTCCTCTAGATGTCCTTCTATGGTACTCACACTAATTGCTAACCCAAATGGGAAAGTCGCTTAACCTTATGGAAGTCATTCTACGGAATTTGGCACACAATATGCTACTCCTAAAGCTCGCATTGGCTGATTGGAAAAGCTGTTATGACGTATTGTACCTGAAAATCACAGATTTCCTCCTAACAATGTAATCTGGAAACCCTCTAAGAAATTCCTTTGTGTGTGATTTTATCTTCCACCCAGTGATGATCTACTACTACTGAACTAGTTATAGACCAATTGTTCCCAGATTACTTAATAAAATTATTGATCTACTGATCGGAACTGCTTCCCAGCAACCCCATTGCTAGAAAATCACTGCAACTGAGGCTCTTCGAATTTTCCGTTGCTTGAAAACTGAAAATTAAACCCTCTATTTTCTAATTCGCACTTCCAATTGGTGGTCTGTGCAGATCCAGAAATTCTTCCCAAAGACTCCCTCTAAAGCTACAAAATATCTCCCTCATTAATGAGCCACTAATATTTCTTCAAACACACTATGATACTATCTGAAAATTCCTTGAAATGTAGCAACTGGAATTTATTCTTCTAATTGATTAATTATGAAATTTATTTTGTTATGAAAAAATAATGAATAAATCAAGCTGAAATTATTGGCAATAAAAATGTTGTAGAAATAAACTGGAAATTGAGAAAATAGAGCACACACACAATAAAATTGACAACATCATTTTTAGACAAATATCCCTGGAAAAACCCAATGTGGGAAAATCGGTGCAGTAGATGAAGGTTTTGTTATTATTATTCAAAAACAAAATATAAGTACAATAAAATTAATGCCAAACTGGAAATCCTCTCTAAAGAAATCACTCGAAAAATTATTGAGAGAAATTTTCCCTTCTCCATAGGCAATTTTTCCTAAACCTGGCTTGAGAAACTAGCCTCGAAATACCCTTGTGTGGATGTTGTGCAGTCTCTCACATGCACTTCCTAGATCTACCCATGAATAATACATCCTACATGTTTCTACCTCTAGAAGTGATTCTTTGTCCTTCTAGAGAATTATTGTGGCCTCTATCACCTCAATCGGCCTCCTCTTTAGTTGAATCGAACTACCTTCGTGAGGCTTTGTGCAAGCCCCTACATGACCTCCTGTGGAATAACTCAACCTCTCTCACTAACTTTTCCGACACTAGAAAACTCCACCTAATCACCCTATTGTTTCTCCTCAACCTCTATTATTAATATCTAGCTTGAATTCTTTTCCTGGTTGAATTTATGCTCTCTCGGATATTTGATCTGCCTAGACCACCCACTTACTCATTGTGTCTTCTACATCCCCATCGTCCTGCTCTTATAATCTCTCGTTGATGAACCAAAAACCATGATTATATTTCCATTAATGGGTAATATCATCTCCAAATCAATATGTGTGAATTTCTAGAGAATTTTCACATTTCCTTAATTAATTCCTATTTATTAACCAATTTTCCTAAGTTAGATATAGGAAAATTTTAAATCATGGTTAATTAATTTAATTAAGGTGTTTCACAAGCTCATCTCGTGAAAATTTTCTAGGTTTTGAATATATTTTGTTCTTAGCCTCTCTAACACAAATCAAGACTAGAACACCTATCCGATGCTACAAAAACTAACATTGACCATTATTTTCATTCAGCTTCAAAAAAATTGACTCAATCTAGGATCCGAGAGAGTCAATTTCACCTTCCATTCACTAAATCTTAGATTGAAAAGATATCATATTTTCCAGAATCATATAATTATCCTAATTGATAGGCTGAAGGATAGCCTCCAAATTAGTTTCATCTCCCCCTGAGACTTAATTTGAATCCAATTGACGAATAGTGAGAAACCAGTTCTAAGATGGGGTCCAGAATCAAGTGACCAATTCCACTACACTTCAAGGATTATATTCCTACCAACCAACACTGTGTTGAATTTCCTATTCTATTTTTTGATATTCAATGAAGACAGGTCTTCCTGAGACAACACTAAGAGCATAAAAAACACTATACCTCTAAGGAGATGAGACATTGGCACATGAGGTAAAGGAGATGAGTTAAAATGGAGAAAAACATGGCATAAAACAACCACTAAAAACTTCAGACTATGCCAAAATAGCCACCTTTCAAGGACTACTAGAAAACCCCACAATTTTCTTAGCTTCCAAGAGAGTTGAATATTGTGCCTTAAAATTAGTCAATTCACCTCAAGAAACAAATAGACCAGATTTGACTGGAATCCCTAAATATTTTTCCAAATTAATATAGTCTTTAAGAAATGCATCAACATAAAATTTGTTGGGTGTGGATATTGATTATCTTCTTTATTTTGTATCACAACATTTGACCCTTGTTCTTAATGGGGAAACAACACCGCCCATAATTTTATGCTACCTAGGCGGTCTTGGGAGGGGAGGGCGCAGCTACAATTTTATGGAGCCCCCCGCCCCCCCTGGCGGGGGGTTTTGGGGGAAGCACCCCCGAAGCTAAAAATGGATGTAAATTTTCCTTGTAAAAGTATAGTAATTTCTAGTCAATCTGAACCGTTCATTAGGTGGATGCTCTGACAGTAGAAGTTACGTTTGATTTAGGGTTTTTTTTCCCTAGAAGGCAACCCCTCATTTTGTATGAGGGTATTGTATTGCGAATGTGTATTGTATGTGTATTCTCAGAGAGAGAAACAGATAGGGAGACTGTGAAATAGAACATAGGATATTATAGCAGATTTGTTGTAGGTTGTGTCTCTTCATTTTGTTGGATAATAGAAAGGAAGGATTGGCTATTCGAGGGTGGATGTAGCCCAAATTGGGTGAACCACATATATTTGTGTCTCTCTAGTTTTATGTGTTTTGTGTGTTTTTGTTTTCCACATATTTTATGTGTTGCATTTCTCTGTAATATATAACTTTCTAACAAAATTGAGGAGCATCCTCACTGATTCATAGGGGCACCATGATAGAATGAAACCCAAATACATAGGAACACAAGCTCATAGATATATGAAACCATATGAGAAACAGCAACCAACAACCAAAAGCTCCAACAGATCCTTTCGTTGAAGACAATCTAAGATAATGGAAGGAAAATAAAATAAAATTATCTAAAATGGAACAAAAAGCGGTGATCATTCACTTTGCTCAACCAAAATGATAGCTTGGATATCTTTCCTCTATTCCATGGTCTATGCAACATACATGGCAGATCCTAGGGTGGAATGCATGCACCTGCAGCTTCCCAAAAAAATAGTAGGACATTGTCCAACCTTCGAAGGCTTAAAATAAACCAAATTTGTGCTCGAAGCCACACACTGGACAAGGAGTAATGTAGGACGAAGATAGAAAAATTCATCACTGCCATCATAATTTCAGAAGGGATTCTCCTTGATAATTCCTCCACATACATCTAGATTTGACACTCCCACAAAATTTCTTTGTTAAGCTCATACTTCTCCATCAAACCACAACCTTCTCTCATACAATCAGGTGAAATCCATTTCTTACAAATGGCTATTTCCTTCATCCAAAGATACCCACAATATCCCATCACCGCATTCAAATTGACACAAAGATGTTCCACAAGGAACCCATAAAAGGAACAACACGAAAAGTGCACACAATTAGAATCATTATTGTGAGCATAACAAACATTAGAGGGAGGGTTAGGAAGTGGGACATGCTCCTTTTTCCCTGCCACCAAATTTCACCTTGAGAACATTGAGAACATTTTTTTTGGGGGATAGGAAAATACAACTGATAAATTTGCTTGAAAATCCTACTTAACTTTGTATCTAACAGGGGAGATTATGAATATAAATGGTGAATTTTATTCAAGGAATCACCAAAAAAATAACCCCCTAAATTCCTAGATTCAAAATTGGCCTCAAACCCTAATATAGGGCATATATTTCAGTAACATTGTTGTAAGTGTGACATAAACCCCAAACATACCTATTTTCTTCTTGATTCTCAAGGAAAAAAAATACCCCCAGCTCTTTCCACCCTAGTTGTATCTCTATATTTTTTAACAATAAATATAGAGAACTATTTCCATTATAATTCCATGAAATTGGATGACAAAATGCATTTATCTTCTATATTTCATTTTTTCCAAGCAATTCATCTCCTATCATATTCTGATTTTGTTACAGAAAAGTGTGGATTTTTTTTTTTTTGGTCAAGATTTTTGAGTGGCCATTCATAATTATCATTTCTAAGTGGAGGCTATAGTTTTTCAATTAATAGATAATTATCATTTCAAGTGGAGTCTAGAGGTTTTCAATTAATTGTACTATTAATTTCAATTAATGGTACTATTAATGTTCCTTGGGATAATGAAACATCTTAAGTTTATATAGAGATCAACGTAGCATTCGAGTTTCAAGGGGAAGTATGATGTATTATTTAGGCACCAACATAATAATATTTTATCTTTTTTATTGTAAAACAGGTAAATGCATATGGTGCCGTCGAAACTTAAAAATTAAAGCAATCGACTTAGCCAAATAGAATTAGTTGTTTGTGACCTGATACAAATATTTAATTTGTAGACGAGAGAATATGAAAACTATGAATAGATATCATTTAATATGAAAACTATTTACATGACGAGAGAATAAGAACAAGTAATGTAAGAACTTTTCCTTTCAAAATACTCCAAACAGAATTAAGTAGATAATAATAAGAAGTAATATGAAAACTATTTACATGATTTGGTTTAAGTAGATAATAATAACAATAAGAATTTTCTTTGTCTAAACACTCCAATGGACATACATAATTTGGTTTAATTATGAGATAAGGAGCTATCCTAACATGGTGGTCACATTATAAGATAACGGGTTATCATATGAGAGTTGGAATTTGACATTCACATTATGGGATGATTTGTCCTTAAATATGTTTAAAAAAAACAGATAAATGTAAATTTATAATTTTGATATTTATAATTTTTTTTTTTTTTATTTATAATTTTATTATTTATAAATTATTTATTTTTGTAATAAAAAATTGTATAATTGTTAACATTATTATGTAAATAATACAACACTAAGCAAGAAAATTTAAAATCATCATTTAAATCATACAAAATACACATTGGAGATAATTGTGTAATCGTTAACATCATTATGTAAATAATATAACACTAAGCAAGAAAATTTGAAAGCATCATTTAAATCATATAAACTATACATTGTAATCTCCAATCCTTTCTCCAACAATTATTGACTTTGAAATCTTAAATCTCTTTCTATCAAATTTCGATTGAATGATGTTAGCGATCAAAGCACAACGAAAAATAAGAGAAAGGAAAAACTTAAACATAATTTAGATAAATAATAAAAGAATTTATATTTAAAAAGGTTAGTTTAACGATGGTAGTTGGGTTCTTTACATATGTTAAATATAGTATGGTGAATGTTCAATGTAGCTATGAGGGTTATCTCAATTGGTCGAGACCAGGGGATGAACCAAGAAAAGAGGAATCTTTATAAACTCTGGGTGAGACACTAGTTGGAGGTTCGACTATTTTTTTATTGGCCACCAAAGAAATAATGGACTCGAGATAGGTCTGAGACTTCAGCTAGTCGAATTACTAGCAGCAGGTTGCAGAGGGCGTGCCTGCTAACTAGTCGAACGGGTCTGTTTGAGTTCGGACCGAGACGATTGCATCATGAAAACATTAAATGAGCTAGGGTCATAGATATGAGGGGGGAGACTAGGGAATGAACCAAGAAAAGAGGAATATTTATAAATTCTAGGTGAGACACTGGTCGGAGGTTCGACTATTTGTTTATTGGCCACCAAAGAAATAATGGACTCGAGAGAGGTCTGAGACTTTGGTTCATAATATGTCAACTGATCGATGGTGACGATATTTCTGTTATGAGGAAAGAGCATCTTACGGTGAACCACAGATGGGACAACAGACATCAATGACTTCAATTTCAACACAAACATTTTTGCCCGCAAGAGTAATAGGACAATTGTGGAACATGCTAAGGGGCTGAGAAGAGTGGCCATCTCAAGCACGGAGGGTGATAGTGGAAGGGGCTAACTTGGGTGATCTGAGCTTCTTCCAAACAAAATCAAACATCACGCAGGTGGATGCCCCCCATTAATGATACAACGGGAGACGTGAGCATTATGTATCTTGACAGGTATTTGGAAGGCGACGGATGCAGGAAGGGGGGGATGTTCCAACTTGTCAATGTAGAAGACAATCAAACGATCATATGAAGGATCCATAGTGCCCAGGGAAATTAGTAGATATTTTCGATGTGAAGGGCACGACTGGAGGACTTCCAGCGTTGGCATGGCAGCAGAAGGTTGCGCTAGGTCATCTATTATAATTTAGAAGTGGGCAGCTTTACGAGAAGCAGTGTTTCGGCATAATGGTCCCTTGGGGATATTGGTATGAACCTCTGCCTTAGGCTGAGGGATCTGTAAAGGACCATTGGATGTCAAAAGAGGCTCTATGGGACTTGAAGACGAGGGCTCAGTAGCAAACGTAGCAAGGGGCTTGTTGTACTAACGGGACCGAGTCTGAAGGTTGAGGTCAGTGGTATTGGGTTGTTTAGAGTTCATCATGAGGATTTGGTCATCAGAGGTACCATATGGAGGAGGTTGAGTGGTCGCCTTACTTTCAAGGGGTTGGGTAGCCCCATATCCTTGTTGAGGGAAATGATTTGTAAACACAGCCGATTGGATGGGTGCAGCATTAGGAGGAACCAAAGGGGGGGCTTGCTATCCTCGGGATGCTTCTTGAGCTTCCCACATCTGACACATCTGAGGTAAAAGGGGACAATCATGTGTATAGTGACCATAGACACCGCAACAAGAACAAGGTTTATTCGTATGAATAGGCCTGTCCTGCTTGGGTTGAGTGCATTGTTGTTGGGTTGTAGTGTTAGACACATTCCCTTGGGGATTGTTTCCTAGATTACCTGGGGCAGATTGGTTTTGGTTGCCTTTCCTCATATTTTTGGAAATAGGAGGATTAGTCGCACTCTTTTGTGTATACACCTGACCTTGAGGAGGTGGTGGATTTTATTTCAGAGCTTGAGAAGTCAAGGGAGGCTGAGGTGTTAATGATGTAGGCACTAGAGCACTAGGTTGTAGATACAGATAATAAGGAGGTTGGGCAACATTAGGGTAAACATGTTGGGCAAAAGGAGGAGGCATGATGTATCCTAGATACATCCTGCTGGGAGGGGGGGAAGTGTTGGAGGAGTTGGCCCCTCCCTAAGTGAAACCATAACCCATGGGAGGATGAGTGTACGGATGTGAAAGGGATCCAATGATACTGTCAGCAGCATGGAATTCCCCCAGTGCATTGGCACCACCAGGTCTAGGGAGATCAGGTAACACAATATAAACATAACCAGACTGTGTGTAGATCAAGTCATTTTTTAACGCAATCTGGAGGACAACTTCCTCAGTCTAAGGAAAGTGAGATGCGACATATTTCCCTATAGTAGGCAAAAGGGATCTTAGAAACCAGTCCATGTAGACACGTCCTTTGAATTTAGGGGCTCTACATAGGCTCTTTCTTCTCCACCATTCTTGAATATGGTCAAATAGGCAGGTAGCAAGAGTTTGACGGAAAGAGGTCAAGAGTTTGGTACCAGTGTCATAATGAAGGGGTAGTTTGAAGTAAGACAAAAAATCCTCGGCAAGGGTCGAAAAAGTAGTATGAGAGGAGGAGGCTTGGTCGACATACCACTTGGAAGCTTCTCCAGTAAGCATACATTGGAATAAGCGAAGACAGACAAAGTCATCGGTGATGGAGTTAGACGAACACCACATGTGGAAAGAACAAACATGTTTGGTAGGATCCTCTCTAGAATTTCCTTCAAACTTGGGGATGTTTGAAGGAAGCTTGGTTTTCATAGAAGGCCAACTAGGATTATGGTGTATGGGGTCATTAATCAACTGGCTATAATTGCGAAGGCTTAGGCCTGATATATAAGGAAGCAAGGGAGCAGCCAGAATAGTTCTTGTTCCGGCACCAATAGTAGAATTCCCAGCATTAGGGTCAGGGTTGCCACCAGCATTAGGTCTTGAACCAAATATGATGAAGGTGAAAGGTGGAGGAGAGTTGGGGATAGAACCAGAAGGGGAACCCAATGAACCAGAAGCATAGTCAGAATGGGGACTTGGTGGAGGATGAGATCGAACCCTACTGCAGGAGTAAGTATTCCTAATGGAAACTGAGGATGAAGGCCTTGGAGTCTCTTGGATAAATTTCGTGGGGGCGCAATAATGGAAAATAGGCATGGATCACGAAAAGGAAGAGAGGAAAACAAGGGCAGGGAGGTGCAGGATCAATTGATTATAATGTTTTAGGAAGAGAGGTAAACAAGGGTAGGGAGGTACAGGATCAATTGATTACAATGTTTAATTCTTGTCCTAGCAGTGTAAACCAGATGCTCTTCACTTAGGGTGTGCATGTATGTGACAAGTGCGTTAATTTTAATTAAGCCTAGACGTGTGTAGAGAAAAAATAAAAAAACATGTTGTGTAGATGTAAATAAATCTAAATATGACAGTAAAGGAAACTGAATGTGACAGAAAAGTAAACAACTGAAGATGCATCAATTTAAACCCAAGGAGGAGGGCTTCCCAAAAACTAGTCTATGTGTGGGTGAAATATAGTCAAAACACACAAAATGTCCAATGGATCTAAATTCGGTAGGGACAGGGATCTAAAGGTCATATCTGCTAGAAATAGGAGCAGAGAACAACAAAAAAACTAGGGGTAAAAATGCTGCAAAAAGGGGGGGAAAAGGCTACAACCTGAACGGAAACGGAGGGGACCCCAAAGGAGGACCAGAAAAAATTGAAAAGAGGTGTTTTGGATGGATAAATAACCGATCTGAAATGGATCTGAAAGTACAGGTTCAGATCTGAAAAATGGCTGAAAACACTGAAATCCCAGAGGACTTGCTTCAACTAAACTCCTCCCAAAAAGGTGGAAGCGTACTAAATCCCTAAGGAGCTTGGTTCCTACTTCGACGAGAAAAAGTAATCAAGTACAGGTCCAAGACGGGTGAAGAGGGAGGTCAAACAACCCTTAAACATGGACTAAAAAAACCTAGAAAAATCACAGAAAAAGCCCGGAAAAAAGAATAGGTCGCAGGTTCTGACCTGTTTTCCGCCGAGGTCGTAGATTTTGGCCCAAAACGTGTGACCTGTACTTCCATATATTTCAGGAGCATATTTTAGAAAAAAGTGTTTTCTTTGTTGCAGATGATACCTGTCACCTCCGCAAAGGGCCCATAAACACACAGAAGTAAGAATTTTTTATTTTTTTTGGGGTTTTAAAGTTTAAAAAAAAAACATCAAGAAATTCAAAATAAGAATCTGAAGAAAAACCCTAGGGGTTGAAGAATCTGGTCATGTGTAATATCCAAAAATAGGGAAAATAAGTAGTAGTGGGAATATCTTACAATATTCCAAAATGGACTACTCAGCAATGCATTCATAGAAAAACACATTTCCAGAAATATGTGCCATAAAAATGTAAACCATCACTTGGATACATTAGATATATCCATCTAGAATCTAAATCCAAGAGGAGATCAGAAACAAAGGAAACTAGGTTAGGTAAACAGACCTCCCACACCTAGTGTAGCTGAAAAACACTAAAACCCCAAAACGTTGCTACTCAGAAATAATGCACAAAGGAGATTGCGCACTCTTATGAGGGTTTTAACTCAAAAATTAGGAGGAAAAATAGATATTCTCATATATTATACAATCATTCTCAAAACTGAGATCTAGTCTCCTTATTACAATTACAAGAAAACTCGTAAAGGGTTTCTTGTCATACACTCTAAAAAAAATGTGACCTTCATAAAATTACTGAATAATCAATGAAAAACTGAAGAATAAGAGTGTATAAGGCTAAAAGATATCAGATCTGAAGTAGATCCCTCAAAGGCTTCCTCCCATGAAAGGATTAACCTCTCAATCACAAGGAAACACTACAAAGAAGCCACTAGATCATCCACTGAAGCTGCCTCTAAAAATAACACATTCCCTAGCAGGAATAGCGCTGGGAATGTTGGGGAAATGTGTGGCCTGATGCCACAGATCTGAAATGAGCTCAATGTCTCTCCAAACAGATCCCCCAAGGGAAGGAAGCCTCCTCCAATGAGAAACTAGCTCAGAAAGTGGGATTCCAATCCCCTCCACTGCTGCACCCTGCAACATAGCACAATAACCTACAAAAACTGCGTTGATGAAGTAAGTTGAAGCTTGGCATAAAAACATGATGTGGAAATGCATGCAAAACTCTTCCGAGAGGCTCCTCAAGGAAAGAGGTGGGATTCCCGCTCGAGAACACCCAGTGCTAAACAACACAACAACCCTGCTAAACAGCAAAAGGAAGTAAAAGTCTAAGCAGACCAAAATAATAATCTAAAACATATCCCACAATGGCTACCATCCTATTCCTTAAATAGAATGTGAGTTTTCTTGCCCTTGGCCCCACTCAATTAGGTCATTTCCATCAATATTTTCATCTCCCTCCAAAACTGTGTTATTCCTTCCTTGATCCCTACTCCTCCACATCTGCGTTGTTGACTTGGTCAAAGTAGACTGAATCAACCCGATATTATCCCTATTCACAAATGGAGGTGTTTTATTGAGCTGCAAAGAGGGTCTCCTTTCACACTTTAATTTTTTTTATTCCTTCTTAAGAGACTTATGGGCCTTCCTACCCATTTATTCATCAGCTAAAGACACTGCTAACTCTAATGTTCCATTTAGCTTGAAGCTAAAATTTGGGAGCATTACAGTCTTCCCCTCCAAAAAATTTTCTTGTCCTCAAGCAACTATATAGGGAGAGAAAAATTTCTCCCCTCCTCCTCTTGTGGCCTCCCATCAATGGCATCCATCACTGCATCAAAATATTCTGCAATAAAACTGCCATCCAATGTTTCCCCCCAAGTATGCAAAACAAAATGGCTCTCATCAATCAAAGGTGGAAGGTGTGAGTGGAAACTTACTTGTTGTCCCATGGCCTCCTCAAAGTAGGAGTGATGAAAAACATGGGGAATCTCATTCCCAATGAGTGACTCCCTCACCCATGCTATCATCCAAATGAAATGAGCCATCCTAGGTAGCTCATCAAAAGAATCATCAACCTCGGTTTTATACAATGTATTGGGGCTACATTGATAGATTGGATTCTTCCATCCAAATGGTTTCTCTCTCCATTTATGGTAAACATGGGGCTATTTTTGTCCTTGGGCTCAAATAACATGGCCTCCAAGAATGGCCCAAGTTCCCCCATCAAACAATTCAGCCATGAAGTGCCTCCTCAAGTTCTTCAAGTGGTTCCTCCCACAAGAAGGGAAAAATAGTGATGTGGAAACCATGGTTTTCCCACGGTTTCTTCTGAAATGTACAACATGTAAAGTGTGGGGAATAATGCTCCCAATGGGCATTTCTAACACCTACACCACTCTCCAAACAATGCTTCCCATGAATATAAAAATATCAACAGTAAATGGAAGCAAAATGCAATAAGAACAAGCTGCCATATGAGAGCCGGAGAGTGGTTCATAGTTCCACAAATGGAACCAACGCAGTGCATCCTTTGCCTACATAAAAAAAACAAAATAACAAGTGATTTCCCAGCCACTTGTTTTCTTCCACAGTCATCCCATAAGATGGAATCATGAATATATAATTTGGTGTCAATGGCGCACACCAAGAATTATGTGGTTTCCCCCACAAACCACCAATAAGATAGCCAACTTAAATGTTGCAATTAGCCTCAATTACATCATAATATAAAGTATAAGAAGGGATGATCCTCCTCAATACAACATGATGCTCATATAATGCAAATGCAAATGTATACCTTCTCTACCATGTACTTCGGTCCTTGAGATGAAATGGCTCAACTAAAAATGCTCCCTCACTCCCAATGAGTAGGAAAGTGGTTGTGACATCCTCTCTATCACCATTCGGGCTATGCATCTATCCATATGCTACAATATATTATGTTGGATGCCCTCCCAAATGAACTCCTCTGCCAAAGAAAGGTATGCATCAAAATGCATGGAAAAGAAGTCCTCATGTGTTGCATGTAGCAGCTTCTCCTTGAGCTTAGAAGCTCTAGTCAAGAAGACTCTACCATGAGAAAATATGACCATATCATCCACCATGTATCTATCATCTCCATCTGGGTCATCAAGAATCGTGCAAGCACCAAGATCCTTGTAGTACTCTACCAAGAGTTGAGACCTCCAATATGGATCAATCCTACCAAGAGACAGCGCTGGTAGTCTGGCATGTGAAGCTCTCCTCATGTTTCTCCCTACTACTTTGATATCCCCCATGCCAAATTTTTCCTCCAAACTCTTCACCTCTCCAAAATCCAAGAGTGGTGAATCCAAAGACAAGATTTATTTCATCAATTCTAGATCTGGTGGTGTAATGTTCCTACTTAGCCTTAGCTAAGGGGAGACATTCAATTTTGATTTAATTTATGTTTTATGAATAAATGAATAAAGGAGGACATGTAAAACTCCTAATATGTCTAAAAAAATCAATGCCCATGTGAACAAAGACAAATCAGGGCTATGTAAATAATCACTTGCAAGTGTCAAAGAGGTTTTGAGCCAAGATTGGGTCCACCTTGACGAAGTCAACTGCGCTGTCTAGGTTCATTACATCTCCAAAAGGGACTGCGCAGTTCTAGAAGGGAGCCTCTAATGTGAAAAGGGCCAACTCATAAAAGTGGTTTAGGGTTTGCAAGAGCTATCTCATGTTATAAAAAGGAGGAGAATGCACATGAAGAGGCTGTTGATGAATTACATTTTTGAAGTATTTGTCTGCTTAGACAAATACCATTCTCTGTTGTTTAGTGGAGGATTGTGATTGGAATTCTTCTTTAGCGGTTTCATCTCTTCCCTTGAGGATGATTGGAGGAGTTCTTTGCTGATGTGAGCCACTATCTGGTTTGAGACCAAGCTCTATCTTTCATGAGCAGTGCTAGTCCATTGAGGGTTTTGCAGCTGCTATCTTTTGTAGCAAGTGGTGTTCTAGATCTTCTTAGATCTAGCTTGTTTTGAGAGGCTTTCTCTATTGGAGTGTGTTCTTCAGCCTCCAAAGAGCTAGAAGATCCATATTTTGTATCAGATCTGTAATTTCATTCAATTTATTCAATCTCCTTCACCCTCTATGCAATTTCTGCTCAATACTGCGTTATTTTGTGAGAGGGCTTTCTTGTTTTAGTTTGTTGTCAGTTTGGAGGAAGATCTCTTGGTGTTAGGCTTGCCTTCCCTTGGTGATCCATGGATTGGGTTGATGATCCATGTCTCTATAGATCTGAACTATTTCAGCAATAAAATTTATCTTCAAAAATTTCTGGGTTTTTTGCAGCACTGCAATTTGTAATTCAAATCTACAGCTTATTATGCAATATTTTGATGTAATTCCAATTGGATCTTGTTCTTAAAGTATTATAGTTTCCAGATATTTATTAGATCTAATTTTTCATCCACACATATGTCATATATATGAAATTTAATGTACAGCAGCTGAACCATCTGAAAAATAACGATGTCTATGTATTTCTGTAGTTTATTCCTAGTTGCAACTCTAAATTCTAAAGGGTTTTCGCCCTAGTTCTCTTTGTAATCAGTTGTAAAGGAAATAAGCTCAAGTATAAATCTGATTTACTGTTATATCTCTGAATTATCAGATCTTTGGCTGTCCTCCTCTGAGTCTTATTCAAAACTGCGCAATTCTAGCAGCTGGGGTTTTCATGTTGTAGTAGCCTCTCTCTTTGGCTGATTTCTAGCTAGTCTTTATTTCGGGAGATCTTTTTAATGTGTTTAAACTTATTTTTTTCTAATGAAATTTCATTTGTAATTCACATACAACATAAATGAGGGGATCCCAGCCCTGATCTACGTTATTATTTCTCATATTTTCTTGTACTGCGTTTTCATTGAAGACCTTGTTGAGATCCCTCAAAGGGATTATTCCAAGTTCTATAGGCAGAGTCTACAGTTGGCCAGGTAGCCTCTGGTTCTCTCCCTTCTTTGGAAGGATACATAACCATTAAATTCCTTTATATTCCATCTCTAAAATAGAATCTTGAGAATCCCCAAAAAGGAATATTACGGTGGTATCAGAGCTCCACTCTTTGCACAGCTTATGCTAGCATTGGAGCCACAGTCATGCTGCATTCCAAAGATGAAGATCCTCTTTCTGAGAGGGAGAGGAGATACCCGAATAGAATTCATAAAAAGTATGACTATACTATTGTTGACCTTGACAAGGTTCAAGACAAGGGGAAAGCCCCTGAATTGAATGATAAAGATAAGGAGGCATAAGAGTTTGCAAAACATCTCTTGGAAACCATGCAAGATCTATCCAAGGAGATAAAGGAGATGAGGATAGATAGAATTAGGGAGTCCCTTGGAAGACTCCATCAAGGAGAAAGTTCTGAAATGTCTCAGTTTGGGAGTGGTCAAACTGTGAGCTTGCTACAAGTCCGACAGATCTCACAACGCTCTACAATGCCTACCTTCTTGGCTATATAGAATGAAGGGCTTCAATAGCCAACCTCTTTGGAAGGCTACTTTGTATAATATGATTCACAAATTCATAGGTTCAAGGATAACTTGAGCTTTCAATACTTCTGCCATCTGAAGGACCGGGGGAGGCCATTGCAGTAGTATAGGGATGGAGGGTTCCTTCATGGGAGGCACCACACCATGGGCAGGTTCTTCTTGCCTAATCTCAATGGATCACCCTCTTGTTCTGCTAAAGCATGGGTGGAGAAGCTGGACACCTATTTGCAGCTGAATAAAGTGCCTGAAGCATAAACCATTAAGATTGTTGTGCTGCATTTTGAGGGAGAAGCCCACAACTGGTGGTTTCATGGACTTTCTACATTGGGGCATAGCAATGTGTCCACTTATGCTGAGTTCACTAGGAGACTAGTGGAGAGATTTGATCGGAAGGATCTGGAGGCCCCTTTCATAAGCTTGGAAAAGCTTAAACAGACGGGAGATGTTGAGGCCTATATATCTGACTTCCTGAGGTTGTCTGTCATGGTTCCTGATCTTTCAGTAGCAAGGAGAGTCTATATTTTCATTGATGGCCTGGAAGAACCTTTGCATGGGTTGGTTAAGTCTACCAAGCCCACCACTCTGCATGATTCCATTGAAATAACTAGAGATCTCCAAGAAGCCTTGCCAAGGGCAAAGGCAACCCTCCCAAGCAAAGTCACTCACTCTTCCAAGGGGAAGGAGGGGAAAGTTGCTCCACCTAAGGAGAGCTCACTGAAGAAGCTCCTTGACAATGATCTCCGGAGGGAGTTGAGGAAAAATAAATTATGTTTCACTTGTCAAGAGCCATGGGTGCCGGGACATAGGTGTGCTACTGGGAGAGCACACTATATTGAAGTCTTCTCCGATTGTGAGGAGGAAGAGGGAAATGATGGAACTAGGAGAGGTCACAACGCTGGTGATGATGAGGAGGAGAATCCATCATCATCCAGAGAAGAAGAAGGAGAATTTGCTCCAACCAGTGGGACTCTTGCTTCTTTGAGGGGAGTGCCCAAGTATTTGACTGTTAGAGTGCAAGGTTTAGTTATGGACCAAAGAGTATCTATTCTGATTGACAGTGGGGCAACCCACAACTTTATTGATGCTCACTTAGTGCAGAGGAGAGGGATCGCTACTGATTCTTTCGATGGGTTCTCTTTTTTGGTTCCAGGAGATAGAACTATGTAGTGCATGCAGTGTGTTCCGTCACTTTTTGTGACTATGGGGACCTACACTTTGAAGGACCACTTCTTTGTAGTGGACATAAAAGACACCAACCTCATCTTGGGTGTCCAGTGGTTGATTAATTTGGGAAAAGTCATCACTAATTGTAAGGCCTTGCAGATGGAATGGGTGGATTTGAAGAGTGGGAAACAACAAGTTATTCAAGGCATGCACACCTACCCTTCACTTGATGTCTCTACCCACACAACAAAGATGGAATTGTGCAATGGGGGCAAGGACCTTACAGTTCCTTCTCTCATGTTTATGATAATGCTGCAAGGGACATTCCTACATCATGGAAAGCCACTTGGGGTGCCATTAGATTCTATGGCGAAAGCTTCACCAAGTGCTGAAACAATGGAAGAAAGAGTCACATTGCTGTGGGAGTAAGCAAGGGGGAGGATCAGCCTTCCCACAAACAATTTTGGCATGCATAGTGCCAAAGAAATAAGAAACAACAAGGCAAGCACCACCTTAGATACATCAACAACACTATCTTTGTTGGGAAGTGTAGATCCATATTGGAGATCTCAACTCCTTGTGGAGTACTCCAAATATCTGCACACTGGGATGATCTTAGATGGCATAAAGCAAGGAGGAGGCTATTTGGTCCATGAAGGGGTCATCTATCATCTTGGTAAATTATTCTTGTCTCAAGCGTCCAAGCTTAAGCAAGAAATACTACAAAGGGCACACAAGGAGTTCCTTTCCAGCTACATGTAGTCAGCAAAAATCTACTCCCTAATCTTGAAGAGTTTTGATTGGGAGGGTATGGAGGAAGAAATACATCAGCATTATGATTTGGAGGAACTAAATCAGCACTTACAAGAGTGCAATAGTTATGTGGAGATGGGGCAGCCAAGGGATCCTATGCAGGAGACATTTCAGCCATCTCTTTCTTCTCTCAAAAGAGAGGAAAAGCCCATGCCTAACTCTATGTGTGTGGGAGGTTTGTATGGTAAGAAATCTGATCTTATGGAGAAAGTTTATTTTTCTGATTCGGCACATTCTCTCACCATATGTATGCAGGCCATGGCTCCTACAAGGAGTAATATTACATGCAGATCTCATGGCAATGATGAGGCCAAGAAAAATTCCAAAGCTGGCCACTCCCTTGAGGTTCAAAGGGAGATTACTTATCATGATGGGTGCTTCCCAAAAGCACCTAATGAGGGTTTCACTTTCAGCCATGTCAAAGTGGCCTATGCAGCAAAGATGTGGTGGGAGTACCACCTATCACATTCAGATTTACTCAAAACAAGGAGTGCACTGCGCTGGTACCTCATGTGGGATTGTGACCCACCTCCTCAAGTGCAAATTTCAGTTTTCCTATATGTGATTTTGCTTCCATACATAGATGACATATTGATATTGTTTATGGGTATGTATGGGAAAAAATTTAGTGTAAATGTACCACATGGGATGGAACTTTATCCTGTACTTCATGATACATGTTTTATATGTGACATTGGCTCACCCATGTTTATTTTTGTTGAGTTTTACACTCCTGAATAGGCAGACTATGCACCTATCATGTTAGCATTGGAGGAGCAGTTTTTGATGTATTGTCTTGGTGAGCACTTACTCCATGATGAAAGTTGATTCTTGATGGTGTCATCAATGAAGAAGGAGAATAAATACAGCTCTTACCCTACCAGTTGCTTGAGGACAAACAACATTTTGAGGGGGAGGACTGTAATATTCCTACTTAGCCTTAGCTAAGAGGAGACATTCAATTTTGATTTAATTTATGTTTTATGAATAAATGAATAAAGGAGGACATTTAAAACTCCTAATAAGTCTAAATAAATCAATGCCCATGTGAACAAAGACAAATCAGGGCTATGTAAATAATCACTTGCAGGTGTGAAAGAGGTTTTGAGCCAAGATTGGGTCCACCTTGACCAAGTCAACTGCGTTGTCTAGGTTCATTGCATCTCCAAAAGGGACTGCGCAGTTCTAGAAGGGAGCCTCTAATGTGAAAAGGGCTAACTCATCAAATTGGTTTAGGGTTTTCAAGAGCTATCTCATGTTATAAAACAGAGGAGAAGGCACATGAAGAGGTTGTTGATGAATTATATTTTTAAATTATTTGTCTGCTTAGACAAATACCATTCTCTGTTGTTTAGTGGAGGATTGTGATTGGAATTCCTGTTTAGGGGTTTCATCTCTTCCCTTGAGGATCATTGGAGGATTTATTTTCTGAAGTGAGACACTATCTGGTTTGAGACCAAGCTCTATCTTTCATGAGCAATGCTGGCCCATTGAGGGTTTTGCAGCTGCTATCTTTTGTAGCAAGTGGTGTTCTAGATCTTCTTAGATCTAACTTGTTTTGAAAGGCTTTCTCTATTGGAGTGTGTTCTTCAGCCTCCAAAGAGCTATCTGATCCATATTTTGTATCAGATCTGTAATTTCATTCAAGTTATTCATTCTCCTTCACCCTCTGTGCAATTTCTGCTCAATACGCTTTCTTGTTTCAGTTTGCTATCAGTTTGGAGGAAGATCTCTTGGTGTTAGGCTTGCCTTCCCTTGGTGATCCATGGATTGGGTTGTCGATCCATGTCTCTATAGATCTGATCTATTTCAGCAATAAAATTTATCTTCAGAAATTTATGGGTTTTCTGCAGCACTGCAAATTGTAATTCAGATCTACAGCTTATTATGCAATTTTTTGATGTAATTCCAATTGGATCTTGTTATTAAAGTATTATAGTTTCCAAATCTGTATTAGATCTGATGTTTCATCCATACATATGTCAGAGATCTGAAATTTAATTTAAAATAGCTGAACCATCTGAAAAATAACGCTATCTATGTATTTCTGCAGTTTATTCCTAGTTGAAACTCTAATTTCTGAAGGGTTTTTTCCCTAGTTCTCTTTGTAATTAGTTATAAAGGAAATAAGCTAAAGTATAAATCTGATTTACTATTATATCTCTGAATTATCAGATATTTGGCTGTCCTCCTCTAAGTCTCAGTCAAAACTGCGCAATTCTAGTAGCTGGGGTTTTCATGTTGCAGCAGCCTCTCTCTTTGGCTGATTTCTAGCTAGTCTTGATTTCGGGAGATCTGTTTAATGTGCTTAAACTTATTTTTTTCTGATGAAATTGCATATGTAAGTCACATACAGCATAAATGAGGGGATCCCAGCCTTGATCTACATTATTCTTTCTCATATTTTCTTATACAACATTTTCATTGAAGATCTTGTTGAGATTCCTCAAAGGGATTATTCCAAGTTCTATAGGTAGAGTCTACAGTTGGCTAGGTAGACTATAGTTCTCTCCCTTCTTTGGAAGGAAACATAACCAGTAAATTCCTCTGTATTCCATATCTGAAATAGAATCTCGAGAATCCCCAAAAAGGAATATTACAGGTGACCTCCCAGTTGGAATGCCTCCATGTAGTGAGGCATCAATGTCAATAGTAGACTGTACATATGGTTGGGAAACCTTGCCCTTGCCTTCATAGCATAGAACAGTCTGTCTCCCATTTATATTAGCTCTCTAAAATAGAGAAGGGTGTGTGCCTCTCACCAAGTGATGTTTCCCTTCCTTCCTACCTTCTCCTTCCATCTGCAATGATTCACAATCATGTTGCTCACTGATTTTTCTTTGACCTCCATGTACGAGATCCTAGGGAAATTCTCGCAAGGATACAAGAATCCCTCCTGTTGTAGCATGTGATCCTTCTTCCTCTGCATGAGGTACTATATGTGCTCTAGATGTGACAACGTTGTTGCCCTCATCTTCATCAATGTGTATGGGAAACCCTCTAATAATTGGATTCTCTTGTAAAAAAGAGATCCCCATGCCCTCTTGTTTAGGAAGATGAGATATAGTTCTTGCCTCTAACAATGTGTAATGCAATATGTCAGCTTCTCCCCTGGTTTTCTGAAGTGGAGTGAATTTTATAGTTTCCTCCATCACATGCAAGGTTTTTTTCTCTTAAGTTTTTCTTGCTCATGTGTCTTAGGAAGTTTCCCATCAAACCTTCCCACCAATGTTTCAATGAATCTTGCATAAGAGGAAGTATTTGTAGTTTTCAAAAAATAAGATTAAAAAATCCACCATGCATAGGACTTACCTCTGAAATGCAGTGTTGCAATTCTGATGGCTTCATCTTTAGACATGTGGTGTTGTTGTAAATAGGAGTCTAGCTCCTTCACCCAAGCTCCAACTGAACATGTAGGTGAATATTCAAAAGTAGATAGAATAAATATATCTACATCCTGTTTCTTTATTTTGCTCCACCTAGATCTTACAAAACTCTTGGAAATTGGTATGATCTCTAAACCTCTCAGTTTGAGATTCATACTCCTGCAACAAATCACTAAAATTTTTCCTCTTAGGCATTATCCCTCCTTTCATCCATCTCATGAAAGATCTGGGCATTTGACTGCACTGTGCATCATGGTGTGTAGCTGCATGCTCACACTTACGATGTGAAAATCTAGATCTAGCTCTAGATCCATACTCTTTTGGATATTCCATCTCCATTCTTACTCTCTTCATCTCTTCTTGAAAGCTCTGCATAGATCTTGGAAGAAGCTTTGTAAGCATGTCTTCCTTTCTCCCTCCACATAATGGAGCCTTCTCTTTTTTGTACATCTCTACTTCTCCTTAAAGTATAATGGCCTGAGATCCATAGGCTGAGCCAAGATTGAAGCTCTGATACCACTGTAATATCCCAAAATAGGGAAAATAAGCAGTAGTGGGAATATCTTACAATATTCCAAAAATGGACCTGCTCAACAATGCATTCACAGAAAAATTCATTTCAAAAAATATATGCCACAAAAATGTAAACCATCACTTGGATCCATTAGATATATCCATCTATCATCTAAATCCAAGAGGAGATCATAAACAAAGTAAACTAGGTGAGGTAAACAAACCTACCACACCTAGTGTAGCTGAAAAACACTAAAACCCCAAAACACTGCTACTCAGAAATAATGAAAAATGGATACTGCGTAGTATTATGAAGGTTTTAACTCAGAAATTAGGAGGACAAATAGATCTTCTCATATATTAGACAATCATGCTCAAAAACTGAGATCTAGTCTCCTTATTACAATTACAAGAAAACCCAAAAAGGGTTTCTTGTCATACACTCTGAATACAAATGTGATCTTCAGAAAATTACTGAATAATCACTCCAACACTGAAGAATAAGAGTGTAGAAGGCTGAAATATATCATATCTGTAGTAGATCCCTCAAAGGCTTCCTCCCATGAAAGGATGAACCTCTCAATCACAAGGAAACACTACAAAGAAGCCACTAGATCATCCAATGAAGCTGCCTCCAAAAATAATGCATTCCCTAGCTAGAAAAGTGTTGGGAATGTTGGGGAAATGTGTGGCCTGATGCCATAGATCTGAAATGAGCTCAATATCTCTCCAAATAGATCCACCAAGGGAAGTAAGCCTCCCTCCAATGAGAAACTAGCTCAGAAAGTGGGATTCCAATCCCCTCCACTGCTGCACCTTGCAACACAGCACAATAACCTATAGAAATTGTGTTGATGAAGTGAGCTGAATCTTGGCCTAAAAACCTGATGTGGAAATTCATGCAAAACTCTTCCAAGAGTCTCCTCAAGGAAAGTGGCGGGATTCCCGCTCGAGAACACCCGGTGCTAAATAGCACAGCAACCCTGCTAAACAGCAAAAGGAAGCAAAAGTCTAATCAAACCAAAATAATAATCTAAAACATATCCCACAATCAATGCCATCCTCTTCCTTAAATAGAATGTGAGTTTACTTGCCCTTGGCCCCACTCAATTAGTTCATTTCCATCAAGAGATTCATCTCGCTCCAAAACTGCATTATTTCTTCCTTGATCCCTACTCCACATCTGCGCTGTTGACTTGGTCAAAGTAGACTGAATCAACCTAATATTATCCTTTTTCACACATGGAGGTGTTTTATTGAGTTGCAAAGAGGGTCTCCTTTCACACTTGAAGTGTTTTATTCCTTCTTAGGAGACTTATGGGCCTTCCTACCCATTTATTCAACGGCTAAATACACTGCTAACTCTAATGTTCGATTTAGCTTGAAGCTAAAATTTAGGAACATTACATTATGCAAGGATGTGGAAAAATACAGAGGTTGTAATTATAAACCCTTGTGGAGTCGCCAGTTGTTAGTGTGAATTTTAATCTCAAGTGTACAAAAAAAGCTCACTTTAGCTGTGCATAACAAACGACCCTAATATCAAAGATGGTTGTCAATTTCCTTAGATCTGCCGTTAGTGATCAGAATAAATGCTACAAAAATCCAGATCTGTGCAGTTAAAGATATTAAACAACAAATAAAAAGCAAGATTTTCTCCATGCATCCAATGAACAAGACAAGATTTTTTAAAGGATTTTTTGTATTATGACACCTAGGAAGGGAACATAGAAAGATGTTACCAGTCCCCCTCAATGGGATGGGTTCTTGTATGTCCTCGATGCTTTAGATCTAAGTTCTCTCTCTCTTGATGGTGTAGCAAACCCAGACAAAAATGGAACTCAAAGGGAGTTCACAAGCAAAATGTAGAAAAATATGGCAATGATGGAGGATCAATGTCAAACCAAAAGTATAGATCCAGAGTGATCTTTAGGCAACAAAAGGTAGTGAATAAACGGAAAAACCCTTCTATTTACAAAAAAAATGTTGAGTTATTCTATATATTGTGCATAATTGAAATATTATTAACCAACTCTAGATCCAAATTTTATGGAATATTTTATTATTTTTGTTGCAGGGAAAAGGAATTTGAATTTGGTCAAATCCCTTTATTTAGAAATAATAAATAAATAAATAATTTATTTATTATTTTAAGAATGTGGTTGAGTAATAATTAAATACATATAGATTTTTTCAACTATTTATAAATGATTTAGTCAAATTTAACAAGGAATATTATTTAAATAATGTTTTAAATAATTGTTCCTAGAAAATAATAAGATAAATAATTATTTATCTAATTAATTTTCCTTTTTTGGGTTAAATATGACCAGGAGTATTGATTAAATAGTGGTTTAATTAATTATCCCTTGAGGAAAATCAAACAAATAAGGATTTATTCAATTATTCCTCATGGGGTTTCCTGTTTAGACCAAAAACAAATTAAAAAGTTATGGATTATTAAGTTATTTTTCATAGTGAAAACAATTTTACTATGGTAAAATTGGTGTTTGTACTTTAGTTCATGTAATAGTAACAGTTTAGATGACCAAAAATGGGTGTAACACTCATTTTTAAAATTATCTCCTCCTTTATCCCCCAACAATAAAGCCAAGATTAGGCATCCTTATGCCATTCCTTTTTGAGTCGAAGGTGGTTTTTTGGGCTAGATTTAGAATAAATTTTAGGAACCTTTTTGGCTTCCATGTTGTTTAAATTATTCTAATACATAAGATACTTAGTCATAGCCACACTTTCAATGGGGCTAAGGCCTACTTCAATTAGGAGCCCTACTACATATAGGACTAAATTCTGATGACATAGTCTGACAATATGGCCCATACTCTCACAAAGGTCAAGAAAAATGTCATTTTTCTAGTTTTGGCAGTGATAAAGTCCCTCTGTTCATCGCAATTTCAACCACCTATTTCAATAATGCATGTTGGAAATGTATCTCAACTTTCTCTCTCTCATATTCTTCATCACTCATTTGTCGCCATATGCCATTTGCTTTGGCATCTTCTTTATTCACTTTGTGGCTACTTCTCGAACCTCTACTATGACTATTAGTAGTCATCTTCTTCTTCCTCTTCATGAGCTCCTCACTCACTATGAGCTGTACTTAAGCCTCTGAAATAGCAAGTCCTCCCTACTATATTACCTCACCAAGATTTCCTCTATACTTGGTCACTTGTCCCCTCTCTGGAACTTTCCTTTAGCATTCCTTTGCTCCTTCTAGGCTCCAACTCATCTGCACTTTTCAGAACACAACTGTCCTCTTATATTTCAATCAAAAATGAAATACTAGGTTCTGGCCACACTCTTCTTTCACTCAGTAATCCTTACCAACTTCCTTCATCAATTCTTCTTAAGGTTGTGATCTTCTTTTGCTGAGATACTTCGTTAGCTACAATTATCAGTATTTTATCCTACAAAACTCAAATCAGAGTTAAATAAAATAATACCTACATGGTTTCACAAGCAGTCTCCATCCTCTCTTTACATTCGAGTGAATCTCTATTCTCCTCAAGAAAACAACCATCACTTTGTCATATTTTATTGTCTGACTTTTCTTTCTGCATTTTGTCTCCACCTTTTCAGATTTATAATCTGACTTCTTCTCCTCTGATCTGCAATCACTATTAATCTTATTCCGCTCTGCTACCAACTATCTTCTGCATAGTTTAACTCTGCAATCTTCATTTATAACAATTTTCATTTACTCCGGGCTCTGATACCAAATGATGCAGCACAAAACTGCAATTAACATATAATACCGTGAACCTGTGGGTTATGGACCACATAAACTCCCTTTACACGCAGCGGATTACAATTTTGGATTTTTATTCAACATACATACACGTGCAATCAAAATCAATCACTTTAAAACAGATCGCACATAACTCAAACCACTTACATACACGCGGAATGGTGGTTCTAGGGTCCCAAAACACGGTGACCAATTATAAGAAATCGCATTTCGCTTGCCCGCAAGTTTACTACTTAATGATATTCACGATATTGCGATGTAACTTCCACCATTGATCTACACCAGATCCAATGGTCTTGCTACACCTCTTCGCACGTTGCAGCGAACTCCGCACCACTCCTCACAACTTTTAACGTTTAGAAATAAACATATCTCCTATTTTGTGTGATATGCTTTCGCATCGCTTTCAACATAAATTACCGTGCAAACTTTTAAGTACAAAAAATAAAATATGTGATGTGCACTAATACGCAATGCCGACATGTGGCTCTCCTTCTCATCGCATCACATGAAATATAACTTAACCAACAAAGTCTTAACATTATCCACTAATTTCTACGATGTGTGAATTTTCACTTTGCCTCCCAACATTGAATTGTGCCTAGATCTAACGGTCCTCACTGCTTGCCCTTCATCACATCGCAACTTTCCCAACTTATCCTGCGATGTGATCTCATCTGTTCATCTCTCGCCTTCACATATGCGATCTAATCATGACCGTCCGCTCATCCTTCGTACGTCGCTTTTTCATCTCTTCCACCCGCAATGATCTTTATCGTTAAATATTAAAACTTTTATTTTGCAATTTGATCCTCGTCGTCCAATCACCTTCTATGGAAATATTTTAAGTGTTTTCTGCCTTAGTCGATTTCTCTTCTTTCTACTGTCGCCGCTTTGCAACTCTATTTCCTCCACGCTACTCCTCCTGAGCTTTCTCCTATTTTTTATTCACTCCAACTTGGAATTATCGTGCTTTTTGCACGCTTTACTCACAGGGAAAATTTTAAGGATGTAAATTTATCTTAAAGTTTAGAAACCTTGGCGAATCCCATTAGTCCATAATATGCAATCTTTAAAATGTTTGGAGATATTTTTTTTTAAATATTCAAATTTCTAATAAATTTATATAGTCTCTATATTAGTTTTTGGCAATTCTTAGGGTAAAATAATTTCATACTATAAAATTTGGGCGAATCATTTTTAGAAAAAAAAATGGGAATTAGAAAATCTTTTTTTTTGGAAAAAGTATAGAAAATTAGCCCACCTACGAATATTAGCCCCTAAAATTTTCCCTGCTTACTCACTATTGCAATCCAGAATACAGACCACCATTCTGTATTACTTCTCTTAATCCAAAATTCATGATTTGTTTCTTACTCGACCTGTACACACATCCACTAGCTCCATACTGTAATCACACTAATTCTACCCACCCATTAAGTCCTTTATCACTCAGAAATACTTATACATTAAATTTGAATTCATTCACCATGTTTTATCACACAAAAAACATAAATTCTGAGTTACGAATCACTCAGCACGTAAAAGGAATGACACATAGTCACAATGAATTCAACTTCCTCATTAATTAAATAAATGTACATATACAAATAAAAAAAAATTTGTTTACAATCTAGATTTAGCCTGATGTGCCTTTACATGGCCCTTATTATCTTCCTCTCTCTTTATGCCCATAGGCTTACAATTAAGTTTCCTCTCCAATAATATCTCTCTTTTTTTCCTCTTTTTATGTTTTTGCCTTTGAGGCTTTACAAATATATACAAAAGGTTCTGTAACCAATTCTGGTTCAGATCATCAATCTTCTCAACTAATTTCTAAGAATCCTATAAGTCCTAAATTAATCCCTAAAATATCTTCTTTATCCCTTGAGGATATCAACATTCAACTAAATCCTAAGGATCCTCCATAAATCATGAACTACTTTATAATTTAAGATTTACAATATTTCATAATATCTCAATCCACACCAATCACTCATCAATCACTCATGTTCTCCTACATTCGAGAACATTTACAAATATGCCTCTCAATATTTAATTAAATCTTATTCTAAACGTCTCACATAAATCACTCAAAACATTGAAAATTACATTAATTAAATACTTTAGAAAACCAACTCCCTTGAAATATAAGACCCCATAAATTCTACTAAACGTACAAAATTTCATAACCATGATGCTCTTGCATCAGACTCCCAGGGTAGAAAATAATCATGATCTCCAGATCATTTGTTTCCAATCATCGTCCTCCTAGATCCCATACTTTGTTCTTCAATGATTTCCTTGCTCCTTTTAATTGTTGTCCATGTATTCTATTGTCTTTTTTTGCTTTTCCTGGTTTCCATACCTTCGTTTGTAAAACTCCATTGAAATTTCCTTCAATTTTTGTTACAATCCATCTTTTCATCCAACTAGCTATTTGTCTTCTTCTTACGCAGCTCCTTTCCTTATGTTTCTTCCTCATACGCTTCATAAAATTTTCTATTTCTCCATCCAAATTACTTTGCTGCTGATGTCCTTTCCTTTGTGTAAGAGTTTCAAAACTCTTGTTGTCTTCCTTTTCTTCTCCATGTCTTTCAAAGATGCATAATACATTTGAATGTCTTATTCCCTGCTTTTCCATGACAAAATTAGTACTATCACTTACCCTAACAATATTACATTGCATGGGATCTTCTTTGCCCTTGTCAACATTTTATTCCAGCTGCTGATTAAAATTCCATTCTCCTTCATACTTATTGTCTTCAAGACAAAAACTTGTTCATCCTCATACTGCCTTTGGACTTCACTCTTACCTTCAAAGATAAGATGTCCTCCATCTCCTTTATTACAACCTCGTTTGTATCTTCTTCATCGCCTGCAAACATACCATTAACTATACAAATTAAACTCACCGCAGTCTCCTTAGATATTATAAATATCTCTTATGCTTTGGTTGTAATTTCTTCTTCACTTTTAGGTTCTCTCAACAATTCTTATAGCACTCTAATCACTTCCTTGCACCTAAAAACTATGAAGTCATCTCTGTCCTTTCTCATAACAGTCTCTAACAGTTTTTATTATTTTTGTCTACCCTTAACAATCAACTCTTATTTGTTTACTGCATTAAAAAATTCCACTAGTTCAATCCTATCTTCCTTCAACTATGTATGAGCTTCCTCATGAGACCTGACTGTCTCAACCTTTTTCTTTAAAACATAATTCAGATTTTGTCTCTCCTCTTCTTCTTCTTTGATAATATCCAAAGGTTGTCCATCATCATGTATTACACCTACAAGCATACATAAATTGTTAATTTCAAAATCATAAGGCTCAATAGCCTCAACTGATGTTTCAGAAGTCATTGCTCCATATTCAAGTTCAAAAGGAACTTGTTCTTCTCCCGCAACTTTCTGTTGTCGTATCTAAACTCCTTTGAGCTTCTCCAACCTTAATTGAATGTCCATTGTCTTCTCAAGCTTCCTAAGCTCCTCTATTAACTGCATAATTACCTGTTGCTTTCTCTTCTCTCGTAGCCTATGTCATTTCACTTTCTTTCTCATACTCCATCAATAATGCAAGTTATAAATTTATCTCAGCTTTATCTCTCTCATATTATTCATCACTCATCTGTCTCCATATGCCATTTTCTTTGGCATCTTCTTTCTTCACTTTTTGGATGCTCCTCGAACCTCTGTTATGACTATCAGTAGTCATCTTCTTCTTCCTCTTCATGAGCTCCTCACTCACTATGAGTTGTACTTAAGCCTCTGCAATAGCAACTCCTCCCTGCTATATTAACTCACCAAGCTTTCCTCTATACTTGGTCACTTGTCCCCTCTCTGGAACTTTCCTTGAGCATTCCTTTGCTCCTTTTAGGCTCCAACTCATCTACAATTTTGAGAACACAATCGTCCTCTTGTATTTCAATCACAAATGAAATACTAGGTTCTGGCCACACTCTTCTTTCACTCAAAATCCTTACCAACTTCCTTCATCACTGCTTCTTAAGGTTGTGATCTTCTTTTGTTGAGATACTTAATTAGCTGCAATTATCAGTCTTTTATCCTGCAAAACTCAAATCAGAGTTAAATAAAATGATACATGCATGATTTCATAAGCAGTCTCCATCCACTCTTCATAGTCGAGTGAATATTCATTCTCCTCAAGAAAATAACCATCAATTTGTCAGATTTTACTGTCTGGCTTTTCTTTTGTGCACTTGTCTCCACCTTTTCAAATTTATAATTTGACTTCTTCTCTTCTGATCCACAATCATGCTAAATCTTATTCTTCTCTACTACCAACTGTAACTCTGCAATATTCATTTATAGCAATTTTAATTTACTCCTGGCTCTGATACCAAATTATGCAGCAAAAAACTACAATTAACATATAATACCACAGACCTATGGGTTATGGCCCACATAAACTCCCTTTACACGCAACATATTACAATTTTGGAGTTTTATTCAACATACATACTCGTGCAATCAACAGCGATCACTTTAAAGCATATCGCACATAACTCAAACCACTTACATACACATGGAATGGTAGTTCTAGGGTCCCACAACACGGTGACCAATGAAAACAAATCACATTTCACTTACCCGCAAGTTTACTACTTAATGATCTTCACGATATTGTGACGTAACTTCCACCATTGATCTACGCCAGATCCAATGGTCTCGTTATACCTCTTCGCACGTCGCAGCGAACTTTGCACCGCTCCCCGCAACTTTTGATGTTTAGAAATAAACGTATCTCCTATTGTGTGCGATATGTGATCACATTGCATCGCATCCAACATAACTTACCATGCAAACTATTAAGTACAAACCATAAAATATGCGATGTGTGCTAATGCGCAATGCCGACACATGGCCCTCCTCCTCATTGCATCGTAAGAAATATAACTTAACCAGCGAAGTCTTAATGCTATCTGCTAATTTATGTGATGTACGAATTTTCGCTTCGCCGCCCACTGTTGATCTGTGTCCCTGGACGAGGGGGCAACAACTAGCAGCGCCCATCGCGATCCCAAGCTGGAGGTAACTACAACCAGAATCAGAACCAAGAGCCTAGCAACGCCCAGTGGCAAGGCAAAAGGCCACCTCTTCGAACAAATCATTCATGTTCGATATGTGGAGAGTACGGGCACTATACTCACCACTGCCCCGATCTCCCTAAGCTAAAAAAGCTACAAAGTAACTGAGGACAAGAAGGATCTTCCCAGCAACCCTCCGTGATGCAAGAACCTTTCCCCCACCAAGGGACGGTCAGCACTCAGCAGCAAAACCCAGACGATTCTAGGAAAAGAAGCCTTGAAATATACATGACTAGGGAAGAGATCTTTTTCCAAACACGAAATCGCAACTACGACACCCCACCAGACACCACTATGTCAGGGGCTAGTACTAGTGTGCCAACTGCACCTTTGACCATTTCAAAGATGCCTATAGAACCATTGCCAAATATGGCAAAGGGACCTAATAGGCGAGTAGGTAACTACTCCAAAGCGGCCCATAATTATAACATCATGGATGATTTAGTTCAATCACCCACTGCCATGTCAGCTCTAGAAGTACTGTAGTCATGCCCAAAACAACGGAAAGCCCTAATTTCCATGTTAAGAAATATTGACCCTTCTGATACGTGCCTGATGGCTTTTAACTTAGATAAAGCCACCCCCTGGCTTCCTTCCATGGTCGCCTTCCAGATACTAGTATCGGTACAGAATATCACTATTCACCGATGTGTCATAAATGAGGGTGCATCAACTTGCATCATGTCAAAAAAAATTTGGCAGAAATTGGATTCTCCCAAACTAAAAATCTCAGTCATAATGCTTCGAGCCTACGATGGTCATCCCTTGACCCCCACCGGCCTCTATCAAAATGTCTCAGTCTGCTTAGCTGGACATACGGTCCACATAGACATTGAAGTCTTGGACGCCCACTTGGAATACAATATAATCCTTGGGCTGAGTTATATGTACGCCATTTTCGTCATAGCCTCCTCCATCTTCCACATTATGATGTTCCCCCATGAGGACTGCATCATTACTATAAACCAGCTAACACACAACGAGAAGCGTCCCCTAACCACCATGGATGTAATTATACCCTATGTAGATATAGCCTCGGATGGTCTTTCATGGTACCAAGAATATGGCCTTAGTAATCTGTATTCGGGGAGATCTGGCAGTAGTAATCTGTATTCGGGGAGATCTGGGACAGGGGGCAGTAACCAACAACGCCCCCCATGATCTCAGTGTGGGGGCAACCCCAACTGAAATCAAAACTAGGATCCAAGTAACAACTCCCAAGCAAACAGAGGCAATGCCAAAAATTTTCACTCCTGAAAAAATAAATTTTCAGCACTGGTGGGTATGCCCTCTCTCATATTCTTTTTAAAAATCTCATTCCTTTCAATAATATTTGATGAAAATAAGATGCTTTCACTTGAGGTAGTTTTTTTTGCAGGAAAAACCTGCAAACCATTCACAGCACCATCTACTGAAAGTTCCAAATCAGGTATCGTTCTACCCCTAGTATGATAGAGTCCCAGAAAAATTTGGATATCTTGACATCATTTCTCCATCATAAATAAACAATAGGGTCCACATATCCGACCATGTTTATCATCACCTCACCCTACACATGATAAACATCCGCGTTGGTCGGTAGAGCCTCCCCTCCATGGCGCTCGTCACCCAAAGTCGACCATATATCACAGCAACAGTGATGCCATGGCCATACCACTTCAGTCCAGGAAGCACCTCGTTCCCATCCATTCATCATGCATAAGTTCAAATTTACCATGCTAACTAAAACCCCTTCCCAGAAAACCAAGTTGTATAAGCAAATAAAACGTGCACCACCGTGCATCACATTTGTCTCACCATACCTCCACCAGCATAATCTTTTCTGCAACACTGTTTCATCTGCTTCATCAACCCCGCACATAAGACCAACCAATGGGACCTCCACCCTCAGTAAAAAACCTTCCTCGCACCTTTAGTGAGTGACCACTTCCATGTTTTGGGGTACCCGTCTTTGTGTTTTGTACAAACCAAACCCCATTATTTTATTCTTTTGGTAAGTGTAAAAAGACCGCAAATGGTGCACTTCACCCCCTCACCCTCATATTTCATCTTTTCTCCCATGGCAGCAGTCCTTGATCTCCCTTGGTTAGAGTATTTCACCCCCACACATGCACCATCATGACATTCATAACTGGTTTACACCCGCCCTAGAATTCCTACTGACTCTAGGGATTTTCCCCTCAGAAATAACTATGACTGTTGCCAAGCTGCTTAAGTATACTCTGAACTCAGTCCACTGAATCCCCATCATCAGTTTTTAGTCACCTCTCACCAAAATTCCTATGTTAAACCCATCATATCCAAGTCCCTGACCCCTCAGGTTGGCGACCCATGGTTTGGTTAAGGCTTCCTTTTTGTCGACCTCAACACCTCTTTTCCAAAAAGGAAGCGATACCTTGGATCACCCCTCCCCATGCAAAGGGGTATCCTCGGGTGGCACTATGGGAGACATCATTGTCCACAGATGTCATTGATCATCTTGACATTCAACTATGACAAAAGATTTCATGTCAAGATGGTATTGTACCTTACAACCATTTCACTTTGATCAGATCCATCGAAGACCCGTGCCTCCACAAGCGTCTCTGTCAAACAATGCTTACACGGGAAGGTCCCAGCCAGTACATATGCATACATTTTGCAGCTACATGCCATACCAAGCTTATGAATATGGGTACCACATTACACCTATCATCAAATAAAAAAATCCCCTGAGGGCATCAGCAATCGTCGTCAACAATCGCCAGCATCACTACCATAGTATTGACACAGAAAACACATGTATCTATCAATTTTGTTTAACTATCCATAGCATAACGAGCATGAGACATGCCTGCCTCGTTGAAATTTTGTATACATGTTGTAAATTGTATTTTCTTGCAGGGATACCTTAGACGTGTTAATTCTTGGAACCGATGCAGGGTGTCGGCAACTTCAAAGCTCCACGCAGGTCTCCCTCTCTCTCTATGCGTGATACAGAAAATAAACTATAATTTATTTCGGCTATACAATCCTTCCTAGACCTCACACGTTAGGGAGAAACTGTTAACACTGGAAAATCATACAACAAAAGACAACATTAATTAATGTCAACCCAAAGGATTTACATGGTAGGAAGACATTATGGAATCAAGAAAGTATTTACAATATCTAAGGTTTTGAGAAAATAAAATTTAAATTAGTCATAAAATGCTATTTGTGCACATTATCCTTCAAGAAGAGCACCTTCTATGTGCCTTTTTTCCCGGTAAGCGCACATTCTTGAAAGTGGCAAAATGTCGCTTTCTGAGACCATACAAAGCAGAGGACAAGTTACTCCCTACATGAAGTCGCCTAATGACAGCCACCAGCACATCCTTAGACATTTTGTGAGCACACAAAGGAATATTTGGAGCACACAATGGAATCATACCTCTCCCTTGGGTCACCATCCACCATGTACCAAGGGAGGGAAGGAGGATTTGAAATCCCCTATATAAAGCCATCATGAGATGAAGAATGGATGATCACATTGTTATGCTGGCTAGAAGTTCCCAAGCAATACCAGCAGTGTGTGACTCGGAGCTGGAGATAGAGGGGACTCAATTGTTGGCCATCCAACAATATTATTCCATCAGATCATAGAGAGAGGGAGCTTCCACCATGGCGAGCTTGGAAAACAACATCCTTGCATCGGGACCTAGAACCATTGTCTAGGGGCCCTTTGGCAAGTGGGTAAAATTTCTTCTTCGTATCAAACATTTAATAAGAAGGGGCATAGAGCCACTATTTGCATTATTATCATTTTAGTTTTAGTTTAATTTGAGTATACATTTGCATGCTTTTTCCTCTAGATTGTATGCTTTTGAACTCCACCACTTTCTGCCTGTTACCTAGAGTTTAAAGGTCTGAACCACACCCTTTAAATTGGTGAAATTTCATACATTCATGCACCAAATCCACCACAATAGATATGAAAACATATACAATCATGAATACTCAATAACTCCTCGCAGCTCATATCAGAATCATATATGATCCAGGATCTTCACCGCGATCTCAATCAACCTAATGTATGAATCTAACCATTTGAATAGATGTTTTGATGTTGAACATGGTAGAAACCACCTGATTAGTGGTCAATAAAGAAAATCATTAGCAGGCATGAGAGAAACCACCAATAATTATGATGGCCCTCAAGGTACAACAACACAATCTACAAGTGTGAATAAATGTGTTGAAGTCGAACACTTGTAGGATCATTCGATCGAAGGACAATGATGTGAATTAGTCGTCAAACACAAAGAAATTTCCATTGAGGTATACAAGCTCCAAGGTATTGAAAATGAATTCATAAATCACCTTCCCAGATAACGAGTTGAAGTACATAGGAAGTGATTCATCAAAGGAGGGCCATAATGATTCCCACATCATTGAAACGAAAAAAAAGATATCTCAATATGATAGGAGTGATTCGAGATCGTAATAGAGGAGGTCAGATAAGAAAAGGATGTTTGACTAAAACACAAAAAGGACTTCTCTTGAACATATTGGTGACACAACTCGAAAGTATGGCAACATTCGACTCAAATAGGACCAGAGGTCATGTTGGAAAAATGATAATTGAATGAGAGGAAAATAGATTTCCCACACCCATGAATGCAAAGTGACAAATGTAGGATGTCCCACACTGGAGAAATGCATATGAGTTTCATGTTCAAGAGCGACAAGCTGCCAAAAACACACCTACTATTTTCTCTTTCAAATTTCCCTTGTTATTGCTAACGAGTGCCTCTTTATTTTTTATAGCTAGCATGAAGAGGATAGCATATGTTGAGCATGTAAGTTCATCATTTGAATGAATCGATCCTAGTAATTTTAATGAGCCCTAGGAAGGAGGAACTCGGGCTCATCGTGGTGACAAGTATTTCGCCATTTAATTTTTAATGAGTCTGAAGGAAGAGTAACTCAATGTCATTTTCATGTTTAAGGAGTTTGAAAAATAGACGGAAAATAAAAATCCATCATGTCCCTTTTCGTAAATTGTCCCTCGAATCTGAAAAGGTAGAAAACAATATTTGAGAGAACCTCATGACCATGTTCGATCAAGATATTCCTTTTTTGTAAATAGTGAATCTCAGCCCGAAAAATGGGTAAATGTATACTGACACCACATCAATGAATTTATCTTAACGAGTTCGAAATGAAAATTACTTGGCAATATTTTCATTTTTTGAGAGTCAGAAAAGAGCTGAAAGTTGAATCCAGATGGGTTCCTTTTTCGTTTATTTTTACCGAGTCTGGAAAAGAGATAAAATAAAACTCATTTGCATGAAAAATAATCACCAACAATGTAAAGGTCTTGAAACTGCACAAAAAATGACAAACATCAATGATATTGAGGAAAAATATTAAAATAATGGCGAAAATATATTCTAAAATCTATAAATAGACAAAAAGTAAATTCATTTTCACCTTTCTATTTTGAGTAAATTGTAGAAGTGCATTTTACCCATTTTTCTTTGAACTTCAGATCAATGGTGCAGATGATCCAGGACACCATTTAGCAATATGTCAGCTACAGGTAAGAGCCCAAACTATCCTCTTCGTTTTAATTCAATTATTTATTTGTTTAGCTTTGAAATTTAGAAATTGAGGGAGGATTTCAAATTTAAATTTCGCTCGCAATAAGCGCAAGTTCAAGATATCAGACCCGCGTTGGTCACTCTTAGCTCGTTAAGGCAGCACATAGTCAGCGCCGAATCAATTTAGACAGATGCGTTGACCACATGGAGGAATTTTAAATGAGAAATCCACCCATTTCAAATGGATTATTCCAAAAACTACTCCGATGAAAGCTCCTAAAATGTCAATTAAACAAATTTTTCATGTGATTTCAGCAAAGATGGTCTTTGAATGGAAAGAAAGAGGCCATGAGGTAGAATACCACCAATAAATCCAAGACCCAAATTTCGTAAATGCATTGCATAATTCAATATTATTGAAATTCTTCCAAACATCAGGGTTGAGAGCTTAGTTGGAGATACTTCAGTATTTGATTGGACTGTGGAACATAGATCGCCAAATATTCATAATTGGAGACCAAAAACTGGAGTTATATTTCATGGACATATACTTCATTACAGACTTAATTAGGAGAGGGGAGATAATCCAACTCTCTAGAGCTCGCGTTGGAGGTGAGAGTACCAGTATTCTCATTCAAGGACATTGTTCGAGCTAAGAATACTAAGAGTAGGAAGATAGAGATATCCTCTACCAGGGTTCTTCCCTTATGCTCGATATTACAGTTCTTAAATCGAGTGCCTGGAACCCAAGCATTGCATGAGGCATCTAAATCCCAATTCTAGTACGTCGTGGATTGTCTGGCTCCTACTATGTTCAACTGGTGCGAGGGATTATTGGCTAACATGAAGAGCCAATTGACCAAGTGAAAAACAGGTCGGATGAAACAATTTGGGTACGGGTCCATCTTGGTTACCTTGTTTTTGGAGAGGGTAATTTTTTTTCAGTATCAGCCGTTGGAGATCCATGATCCAGAACCAACGAACCTGAGGCTGATGAGGTGGTGTGAAATCATGCCCCATCAAGGTGGGGGCTAACAGATGCATTTTCCAACAACGTTTTTAAATTGGTTGCACAGCCAATTCAACGTGGTTGAGGACTATGTGTATGCAGTAATTGACTTCAGGGGAGACCCATATCTGCCCATTCTACCAAGCACACAGTGGATTGATGCAAGTAAAAATTATTTTTAACATTTTTTACTTTTTGAATGTTTTTGTCATGTATTATGAGATCTAAAATTCTGATGTTCTTACATATGTGGGTCCTCAGAGAGCACCAAGCATGTCATCGATCGCGAGGATGGTAGCTTTCCCGTTAGAGGATGTTCCCTATGAGGAGGGAGAAAACCCATTAGCCGAGATAGAGAGAAACTTGGTAGGCCCCACGAGAGGCATCCCAGAGTATGCTACATTTGATTATATTCCTCTTATCTTTTAGAGGCATATGGTCGGGGTTTTAGGCAGACTGTGTCGCTTACTCTGGCGAGTGATTTGAGTGGTCACCTGCTATCATGAGCACCATGTGGGTGGATAGTAGCCCTTTGTTTATATTTTTGTATTGATGTAGGCTTACAGAGCCATTTTTGTCACAAACGCATGTTTTTTAAGGTTTTGATGTAACACGGCTGACATGTCGATATATATATATATATATATATATATATATATATATATATATATATATATATATATATATATATATATATATATATATATATATATATATATATATATATATATCTGTGTGTTTATGTGTGTGTGTCATAATGATGTATTGGTTTTTACATATTGTGCAGATTCCTATATAATACATGATTTTCTAATGTATCTCTTAATGTGTTTAAACGTCTTGGAATATGTTGATACGTAATAAAATAAAAATGCCTTTCCAATAATAGAGCATGCCAATACATGTGAAAAAATTTAGGATTTCGCACTGAATAATGGCCATTTAATTGCAACACAACGAGTTGTGAGTCTAATTTAACAACCAAATCTCTAATCCCGAGAACAATTGCATCTGATAATATCTCAATGACCGTTCTATATTCAGCAATATTGTTAGTTTTTCGACCCAAAAAAATACCCTGCAAATTAATCAACTTGCCATCAGGGGCAAAGAGTGCCCATGCTATGGAAGATAAGTTATGTGTGCTACGGCAAGAACCATCAGAAAAACCGATGTAATTATTTGAAAAAATATGAAAACCAAGTGGAACACAAGGTGAGCAGAGGAAACATGTCTACAAAGCAAACAATCACACCAAAAATCCAAAAAAATCACACTAATGTACAAAGCATCACACTTATTATCAATCGTAATACTTCTTCACATAGAGCCCATTTCGGGGCTCAACCAATTGGTTGCCTTCATAATATTCCAGCTCATAGGCACCTTTTCCCAATACATGTTGAACAATATAGGGCCCATGCCACATTGGATCAAGCTTCCCAACTCCCAATTTATCTTGGGCTTAGTCGTAAAGCAGGACCAAGTCACCTTCAGAGAAAACGTGAGGATGGAAAAATTTTCCATATTGAGCCTTAAATCGTATTTTTTGTGCTTCAATGACTAAAGCAGCAAGTCTTTGGGTCTCACCAAGACACTCGAGGTAAAGAAAATGTTCCTCTTTCGGTGAAGTACCAGGAAGTAGTTCGATTACTAGCTTCAGAGAAGGAATGTTACACTCAATCGGGAGTGTGGCCTCTAGACCATACACCAATTGGAATGGTGTAACTTCAGTGGAAATTTCAGCAGAAGTTCAGTAATCCCACAAAGTCGAGAAGAGCATGAGAATAAAATCTCGTTTGTGTTTCCCAATGGTTCGTTGAAGCATGGTTACTAAGACTTTGTTAACAGCTTCAACATGCCCATTCGCAAGTCGATAATAAGGATTGGCACTATCATGATACAACCCCAACTGCGTAGAAAGCTCTGTCATCATATGATTTCAAAAATGAGAGCCATGATCAGTTGAAATCATTTTTGGGACACGAAACCGAGCTATGACATGATTCAACAGGAATTTCGCCACAGTTAGACCTTCATTATTGTATGTAGGCATCGCTACGATCCATTTAGTTAAATAATCAACAGAAACGATAATATAACCATGCCCTAGGTCGAGCAATGGTTACAGGTCATGAAATCTATGCCCCATTTCACAAATGGCCCAGCGACCACAACTGGGTGCAAGGGTGAGGGTGGGGCATGCTACTTTTGAGAGTAGATTTAGCAGTCATGGAATTTTTGCACTGCAACAATGCAATATTTAAAGATAGACGGCCAAAAATATCCTGCGCGGAGGATTTTTTGGGCGGTAGCATAACCGGACATGTGACCACCATAGGCCCTAAACTGGTATTCATTGAGAACTTTCTAAACTTCCTCAATATTCAAACATCGACAGAGGACAAAGTCAACACTAGTGCGATACAAAGTGTCTCCAATGATACGGTAGGGTTAGGACTAGAGATAAATTATGATGTCTTCATACCTATTGTCAAGATAAATCCCCTCTACATACAAAGATGATCTCTCTAGCCCTAGAGTGGGTCTAGCAACATGAGACACTTTATAATGCAAAGCTCTCATAACTAACATTTACAATGTGACAAAAAAATATATAGAAGTACCTTTTTCCCAAAGCTACTTTTTAGTTTGTTGATTATGACCTTGATCCACGATCCTTTTAAGCTCACTCCCTGCTACTAATGGCATGAAAATACCTGAGAATGATCAAGAGGAAACATCAATTGTAATAAAATACATAATAATTGTAAACATTAGCTATCTACTAGATCAAGGAGTACCAGAATATTTACATAAACAATTAGACAAATATAGAAATAAAAAATCAGATGTTTTTATTCATAAATATAAAAAGGAGAGCTTACAACCCAGGCCTTGATGTTGGAGGCCTCCTTTGGTGAAAATTTGAGTCCTTCACCAAAGCTCTCAAGAATTCCTTCTCCTAAAAACGTATGCATTATCACAATGCTAGGATGCAAGGGAACGAGAGTTCAGACTAGCCCGACAATGACCAACCAATCTCTAACATAATTAGGATGAGGGATATGACTCTTATAGGAAGGAAGAAGAGGTTGGGAGCCCATGAAAGGAGGAGGAAGGCCCAATTTCTAAGGGATGAACCCCCATGGATGAGATCAAAGCTATAAAATCAAAGAGCTCGACCATATCACCACATTTTAACAACCAACTCTTTTCCCTGGAGCTTCTAGAGGAATAAAATTCTTCTCCATTTGAGGAAACACTGCCATAAATGGATCAATGTGATTTCCAAGAAATAAGGGCACTGGAAGCACTAAGCCAGAACTGTGAATATGAAATCAACGCAAGAAGAACACCAGGAAAATCGCTGACCCAGGAAACTAGGAATTTGACAAAGTTTCTTCAGTAATATTCCAAGGAAGTTTTCTTTGGATCTTCAGGGGATGTCTTAACATATTTATTCATGGTGGAAACATTACACAGGACCTACCATGGGGAATTTTAGGATCAAGGACAGGAAAATGAGCATGGTGACAAATTAATATGTAACAAATTCCCCCTAAATCATGAAGGCAGAACAAGTAGTAATGGTTGAAATACTTTATGAACCAAGGCAAAGAGCTCAAACCACCTCTGGAAAACCTGCCAAATCAAACATATTGCAATATATGACATCTCTTTTATGAATATGCCTAATCACATAACTTTTCACTAGGTATAAAATAACACATAAACCCACGGCATGGTCACAACCATCCGTATAGATAGGATCATGTATACAATCATGAATACTCTACAACTCCCTGCAGCCTCGATCAAAAAATTAGATGTGACCCAGTGTCTTCACCGTGATCTCAATCAACCCAATGTATGAATCTAGCCATGCGAATAAATTTTTTGGTGTCAAACATGGTAGAAACCACCTGATTACTGGTCAATGATGAAAATTGTTAACACGCAGAAGAGAGAACACCAATAATGACGATGGACCTCAAGGTACAACAACACAATATACAAGTGTGAATGAATGCGTTGAATTCAAACACTTGTAGAATCATTTGATCGAAGGCTAACGATGTGAAATTTTATTCGAACACAAAGAACTTTCCATTGAGGCATGGAAGCTCCAAGGTACCCAAAGAAGTCTCTAAATCACTTTCCCAGATAATGAGTTGAAGTCAACAGGAACTTATTCTTCGAAGGAGGGCCATGATGATTCCCACATCATCGACATGAAACAAAATATATCTTAAGATGATAGGAGTGATTTAGGATTGTAATAGAGGAGGTCAGATAAGCAAAGGATGTTTAACAAAAATGACTTCTCTTGAACATATTGGCGACACGACTCCGGAGTGTGGTAGCATTTGACTCAAATAGGATCAAAGGTCATGTTCAAAAAAATGGTAATCAAACGAGAGGGAAATGGATTTCCCAAACCCATGGAGGCAAATTGATGAATGTAGGATGTCCCCAACCCAACACGAACTGCAGATGAGTGTCATGTTCAAGAGCGACAAGCTGCCCAAAATTCACATATGATGTTCACTTTCATTTTTCCCCGTTATTCCTAATTATTACCTCTTTATTTTGTATAGCCAGCGTGAAGAGGATAGCATACGCTGAGCATGTAAGTTCATTCTTTGAATGAATCCATCCTAGTAAGTTTAAAGAGCCCTAGGAAGGAGGAACTCGGTCTCATGATGGTGACAAGTCTTTCGTCATTTATTTTCTAACAAGTCCAATGAAAGGGTAACTAGGTGACTTTTCATGTTTAAGGAGTTTGAAAAGAAACAAAATGGAAATTCCATCCTGTCCCCTTTCGTAAATCATCTCTCAAATCCGAAAAGGTAGAAGACAATATTCAAGAGAACCTCTTGACCATGTTTGATCAAGGTATTTCTTTTTCGTAAATAGTAAATCTCAACCTGAACGTATATTGAGATTATGTCAATTCATTCACTTTAACGATTTCGAAATGACAAGTACTTGGCAATCTTTTCATTTTTCGAGAGTCAGAAAAGAGCTGAAAGTTGACTCCAGGGAGGGGGGGGGGGGGTTCCTTTTTCATAAAAGTTTACCGAGCCTGAAAAATAGATATAACAAAACTCATTTACATCAGAAATAATCACCAACAGTGTGAAAGTCCTGTTACTACAAAAAAACAACAAAAATCACTGATATCGAGGAAAAATAATAAAAAAATGGAGGAAATTTTTCAAAAATATATAAATAGACCAAAAAGTAAATTCATTTTCACCTTTCTATTTTAAGAAAAGCACTTTGTCCATTTTCCCATTGAAGTTTAGATCAGTGGTGCAGTCGATCCAGGACACTATTGGTTGATCCGTTAGCATCAGGTAAGAGCTCTAAGCCTCCTCTTAATTTTAATTCCATTAATTTATAATTTAGTTTTAGAAAGAGGGATATTATGGGGAGGATTTCAAGCCTAAAAGTCGCTCGCAACCAACGCGATTTCAAGCTATCAGGGTCGCACTGGTCTCGTTTAGCCTGTTAGGGCAGCACATCACCAATGCCAAATTATTTCAAATTAAGTCACGTTGGCCATGGGAAGGATTTTGAAACAATAAATCCACCCATCTCTATGAATAATTTCCAAAATTACTGTGGTGAAAGCTCTTAAAAATCCATTAAACATGTTTTTCATGTTTTTTCCTCAGAGATGTCAATTGAATGGAAAGAATGAGGCCACAAGGTGGAAGACCACCAAGCACTGCAAGACCAAAATTTTGTCAATGCATTGTGCAATTGCAGTTTGTTGAAATTTTTCCAAGCATCAGGGCTGAGAGCTCAGCTGGAGCTACTCCAATATTTGATTAGTATATGTGGACCGACAAATATTTGCCATTAGGGACCAAGAGTTGGAATTAGATGTGATGGAAATCTATTTCATTACTTGTTTTTCTAGGAGAGGGAAGAGAATCCAACTCTTTGGAGCTCACGCAAGGGATGAGAGTACCAGTTTTCTCATCCAAAGACACTTTCTTGGGGCTCGAAAAACTAAGAACGGTAAGGTATATATTTCATATATTAGAGTGATTCCCTTGCACACAATTCTTCACAGCATAACTAGAGTGGCAAGAGCCAATGCATTGCATGAGGCAATGAAATCTTAGTTTCATTACGTAGTGGATTGTTTGGCGCCAACAATGTTTAACTAGTGCGAGGGGTTACTAGCCAATATGAAGGTCCAATTGACCAAGTGCAAGATAGGGCGGTTGAAATAATTCGGGTATGGGTCCATTCTGGTGACCTTCTTTTTAGAGAGAGTACCATTGTTTCAGTACCAGTGGTTAGAGATCCATGATCCATCCCTGAGGGACCCGAGGATGATAAGATGGTGCGACATTATGCCCCGATAGGGTGGGGGCCAACAGATGCATTTTGCGACAGCCTTTTTCAGTTGGTTGCATCATCAACTCATCATAGGTGAATATTATGCATATGTTGGCATTGAATTCAGAGGAGATCCAGATCTTCCAACTCCACTAGGCACACAGTGGACCGATGGAGTTTAAAATTATTTTTTTAACATTTTTTACTTTTTCAATGTTTTTTTTTTATGTATTCTGAAACTTAAACCTATGATATTTGACAGATATAGGTCCTTAGAGACTGCCTATTATGTCACTGATTGCGCGGAGGGTAGCCCGCCTGGTAGAGGATGCTCCTTATGAGGAGGGAGAAAATTCACTAGCTGAGTGAGAGTGGGACTTGGTTGGCCTTACGAGAGGCATCCCAGAGTATGATAGTTTTGAAGAGATTCCTCTGCTCCTCCAGAGACATACGGTCGAGGTTCCAGGAAGACTACGTCAATTACTCTGGCAAGTGATTCGAGTAGTCACCTGCTACCATGAGCACCATGTGGGCAGATAACAACCCTTTTTTTACATTTTTTATACTGATGTAGGTTCGGAGAGCCATTTTTGTAACATAACACATATTTTTTGAGATTTTGGATGTAACACACTTGACAGACCCGATATATATATATATATATATATATATATATATGCATGTTTCTACGACTACTTATGTATCAGATGATGTCTTGGTTTATTTTTACATATTGCGAAAATGTATATCTAATACATGATTTGCTAATATATATGTTAATGTGTTTAAAAATCTTGGAATATGTTGATATGTGATCAAATCAAAATGCCTTTCCAATAATTGAACATGCGAATACATACACAAAATTTGAGGATTTCACAACAAATAATGGCTATTTAATTTTAACACAACAAGTTGTGAGTCTATCTTAACAACCAAATCTCTAATCCTGAGATCAATGGCATTTGATAATAGCTTGATAACAACACTATTCAGAAATATTGTTAGTTTTTTGTCCCAAAAAAAAACCTTGTAAATTAATCAACTTGCCATCATGGGCAAAGATTACCCATGTTGTGGAAGATAGGTTCTATGTTCTACAGCAAGCGCCATCAAAAAAACCAATGTAATGATTTGAAGACATCTGCAAACCAAGTGAAACACAAGGTGAGCAAAGGAAACATGTCTGAAAAGTAAACAATCATACCAAAAATCCAATCAAAGCACACCAAATAATAAAACACTAATGTAAAAAGTATCACACTTATGATTAAGCGTAATATTTTTTTCAGATAGAGCCCATTTCGGGGCTCAATCAATGGATTGCCTTCATAATCTACTAGCTCATAGGCTCCTCATTCCAATACTCGTTGAATGATATAGGGCCCATGCCACATTGGCTCGAGTTTTCCTACTCCCAATTTATGATGGGCTTGGTCATAAAGCAGGACCAGGTCACCTTCAGAGAAAACACAGGGGTTGATAGTGTTGAAAATGCAACAAGATGATGGAGCTTAGTGAAAAGAAGTCGCCTTCACTAAGTGGGCCCGCATGCTATTTTTGGTGCAAAGTCTATTTTTAGACATATGGATCATGGTCTATGAGTTGTAGGATGCTATTTGTGGATGGTTGGTCAAGTTGGTAAAAATATCTGGACCTCTATTTTTAGACATACTGGGCAAAGTCTATTTTTAGACTGCCAGTCTAAAAATATACCAGTCAAATATTATTATCCCTTAATAATATTTGGACTATAAACATTATCTTATCCTCTTGGAGCACTTCAGTTTGATGCTTGGATGTGGCACATGCAGCTGACAAAAGGAATTACGCTATTCCTAGGGGTTATTTGAGTTATTTCATGGTTGACTTCAGTTAGAAATCATGTGGCAAAATTTGGTGGAGTTGATGAGACAGTTGGTGGAGTTGTGTTCGGTTTAACTTAGTTGAACTAGTTGTATTTAGTCTAACTGATAAATACACTAGTGATGAGTGATGTGAATTAATTATTAATTAATTCACTAATTATTAACTCATAAATGGACTAAAGAATGCCACTGCCATCCCACGATGGATGCCTAAAGGGAGACCAGTATAGAGGTGGGTGAAAGGGTGAGTTCATTATCAGCTTGTGACTATAGCCGTGCATCGCATTTGCACACACATTGATTATATTCTTAATGAGGATTGCACAAGATAAGTCTGCTGGGATTCGAACTCGGATCTCAATCATTATTCATCTTGGATTGCTAAAGAGAGTGTGCGTATTGTGTGGTATTGTACTTGTGACTTGTTCATATCCGAGCTAGTTTGTTGAGCTAGTTTGTGTGTAGCATGTGAGATAGTGCTAAGAGCTATGAGGAGCTTTGTGCTATGTATTGTTATATGTTCTCTATCATTATAATATATAGATAGTTGGGGGTTTTCAGCTATAAGCTTTCCCCATTACATATTGTGTTATATGTGTGCTTGATTATGTTTTAATGTGCGCATGCGACTGCTTCTATTTCCGCAAATTGATGATCAATTGTAGAAGAGGTTATGTATTATGCACGAAGCTTAAATAGTGTGTAATCAGGATAATATCAGTGAATAATTCAGCTATTATTCAAATTTCTACATGGTATCAGAGCGAAATTGATCATCGGATCTATTACAGTGATTACAATTTATTTCGGTAGACAGAGTCTGTAAGCGGGCCAGGTAGCCTCTGGATCCATCCTTTCTTTGAAAGGTGATATATCTAGTAAATGCCCCTACAGTCAATCTCTGTGCTAGAAATACTTTTTTCTCACAGATCAGAAGCGGTTGAGTTTTGAGCTGGTGGAATTCGAATTTGCAGCAGTGTTTTCTTGGTGTCGAAGTCAAAATGTCTTTCAACGGATTGCGATTGGATTATGCCCTTGAGGGCAGCTCAAATTATATTGCATGGAGAGATAGGATGGAGGCGATGTTAGATGAAAATGGGCTGAAGGAGTTCATAGATGCTAAAGTCCCAAAGCCTACTGATGCTGCTTAAGTTGAGTCTTGGAAAAAGAAGACAGCAAAGTGTCGAAGGATTCTGTTGGAGGGCGTGAAGGATCACATTGTATCCAGCCTGCATGGAAAAGCTTCTCCATACTTTATGTGGAAAGCGTTGATAGATTTATTCCAAAGCAAGAGCGACTAGAGGAAGTTGGCGCTCAAGGATAAAATCAGACACATAAAGATGGAGAAAGGCGATAGTATGCCCAAGTACCTCACGAAGTTCATCCAATGCAGGGATGAGCTGGGAAGTGTGGGGGTGACTGTAGATGATGAGGAATTTGTGAGCTTGGCTCTCCTTGGTCTTCCAAAGAGTTGGCACTCCTATCAGGACTCTGTCAATGGTCGGGATAAATTTCCAGGATGGGAGCGACTTTGGTCGGATCTTGTGCAAGAGGAGATAAGGCGGAGTACCAGGCACGGATCTTCATCAAAGGCATCTGATGAAGAAAATTGCGCTTTGGCTGCCAAAGAAAAGAAGGGGAAGAGCAAGAAATCTTCTCATTTTGATGCGAAAGGCAAGAAGCAGGACATGTCCAAGGAGAATTGCTTTCAATGTCACCAGAACGGACATTATGCCACAAATTGTCCGCAGAAGAAGAAAAATAAGTAGGCTGCTAGATCTGCAGCTGGAGAGGCCTTAGCCTCACAGTTTGAGCTGGATTTTTTGCCGATCGTATGCTTGGTATCAAGTGTGATGGGTTCAGTTTGGTTCTTGGACAGTGGTGCATCTTTTCACATGACAGGAGATCAAGATTTGTTTTCTGATCTGGATGAGAAAGATCTTGGAGTGCACATCGAGATGGGAAATGATGGTAGATACAATGCAACTGGTATCGGTACCATTTCCTTTGAGAGGGAGTCTGGTAAACCCTTCATATTGAAGTAAGTGATGCATGTTCCAGGATTGAAGAAGAATCTTATCTCTGTGGTGATGTTGGAAGACAAGGGATATGATGTTGTCTTTAGCAAAGGAAAGGCCTTCCTGCGCAGTAAGACAACTGGAGAAATACGGAAGATATGGGTTCGAGTCAAGAACATTTATCAATTTCAAGTAGATGGCTGCGTAACATTGGCATTCAAGGTAGAAGGAGTGGTGAGTCAGGATGATGGCAAGTTGTGGCACCAGAGATTGGGCCACCTTCACCATGGAGCTTTGAAGATACTACGGCAGATTTCTACTGGGCTTCCTAAGGGCACTCTTGCGTAGTAAGATCAGTGCAAGGGATGTACCTTGGGAAAATTTGTGAAAGCCACCTTTCACGAGAAGGATAGTCATCCCACGACGATCCTTGAGAGAATTCACACAGATGTGTGTGGTGTTGTGTAACCAGCTCCAAAAAGAGAAGAAAAGAGATATCAACGCCTTAGAAATGAGCCACTTCGAGGGGGTAACCTCCAATACATTACATAAATGAACAATTCTTGGATGATACAATTCACAAAACCTCCTTTCTATACATAGGAGTCCATGGGGTCATAATGTAATCCTAGTGGGCCACAATGTAATCCTAGCCGACCTAACAATAATAATTTAAGGGCACAATAATAACAAAATGGGGGTTACAAGGGTACAATAATAACAATAAGGGGTTTACACTAACAATAATAAGGGACTATACTAGTGATATAGGGACCTAACATGCCCCTCTCCTTCAAAAAAAGTGTTGTCCTCAACTCTTGAGTAGCTCCGGGTGCTTCTGTATAAAATTCTCATCCTCCCATGTAGAATATTCAGTGGGTAAGTTCTTCCACTTGATGAGATACTCTGAAATTGATCGATTCCGTAGCCGTCGAGTTCTTGTTTCCATGACCGCTTCAGGTTCCAATATGATTTTTCCTTCCTCATCAAGTTCTGGCAATATTATTTGAACTGGAATATTTTCACCTATAACCTTATTTAAGCATGAAACATGGAAAACTGGATGTACTCGCGAAGAAGCAGGAAGCTCCAATTTGTATGCCATAGTACCAATCTTTTCCAACACCTTGTAAGGACCATAGTACTTTGGCGATAATTTATTATCCTTCTTAGCTTGCTTGAGGGACATTTGTTTATATGGTTGTAGCCGTAAAAATACCCAATCTCCTACATCAAAACTTCTCTCGCCGCGATGTTGATCTGCCTGTTGTTTCATTCGATTTTGTGCCAAATTCAGGTTATCCTTTAAGAGTTGGAGAAATTCTTGCTGATGCTCGATGTGATCTTCCACTGCTTGAACCTTCGAATTTTCCCTTAAAGATGATGTGATGCATGGTGGATGATATCCATAAAGTGCCATAAATGGGGTAATTTTTGCTGCAGCATGGAAGGAAGTGTTATACCACCATTCAGCGAGAGGTAACCACTTGACCCATTGTGTTTGTTTATCAGATACAAAACAACGAAGATATCCTTCCAAACATTTATTTACTATCCCAGTTTGACCATCAGATTGAGGATGATAAGATGAGCTATGAGCTAATTGAGTACCCAAACAAGAAAATAACTCCGTCCAAAAATTTCCAGTAAAAATGGGATCTCTGTCGCTCACAATAACCCTTGGGCTTCCATGTAGCTTTTGAATTCTGTCCATAAATGTAGTAGCAATCGTACTTGCTTTAAATGGATGAGATAATGCACAAAAGTGTGCATACTTGGTAAGTCTATCAACTACCACCATGATGACACTCTTTCCTTCGGACTTAGGTAAACCTGTGATTAAATCCATTGAAATCTCCTCCCAACGTTGACTTGGAATGGATAAAGGTTGTAGAAGTCCCGGGGTCTTAATTGTCTCAACTTTATTCTGCTGGAAAACCAAACATTCCGTCACAAACTTTTGAATATCAGATTTAAGGCCATCCCAAAAAAAATATTTCTTCACCCTTTGGTAAGTTTTTAAAAATCCCGAGTGTCCTCCTAAAGGAGAAGTGTGCAATTCTAGAAGAATCTTTTGTTTTAGTTGGGAATTCTTACAAAGATATAAGCGATCTTTGTACCATAAGGAATCATTTTTCCAACTAAATGTATCAGATGTACTAGGATCTTGCTGCAACTTTTGAATGAGTGTTCATACATCTTTTTCCTTCTTCCATTCATCTCTTGCTTCGGTTATCCAATCTGGTTGGATAATAGAAATGGCACAAAGCAATGCTTCCACCTCTTCATTCTTTCTTGAGAGTGCATCCGCAACAACATTAAGCTTTCCTTTTTTGTAGATTATTTCAAAGTCATAACCCAACATCTTTGTGACCCATTTTTGTTGCTCTTCTGACGATAGTCTTTGTTCCAAAAAGTGTTTAAGACTATCATGATCGCTTTTTACCTTGAAGTGTCTTCCCATTAGGTAAGTTCGCCATTTCTTTAGTGCATGCAATATTGCTAACATTTCCTTCTCATAAATAGGTTTCTGTAAATACTTTCCTTTGATTGGACGACTTTCAAAAGCAATGGGTCTTCCTTCCTGCATTAAAACTGCACCAATTCCATTTCCTGAGGCATCACATTCCACAATGAAGGTTTTTGTGAAGTCTGGCGTAGCTAAGACCGGTGCTAGGCACATTGCCTCTTTAAGATGTTCAAAGGCCTTAGTTGCTTCAAGAGTCCATGAAAATTCATCTTTCTTCAATAATGTTGTTAGAGGTGCTGCTATTCTCCCACAATTCTTAACAAACCTGCAATAATACCCTGTTAACCCGAGAAATCCTCGCAACTGCTTTATGGTCATGGGGACTTTCCATTCCTTAATGGCTTTAATTTTGTTAGGGTCTACTTTAACACCCTCGTGAGATATAATATGACCCAGATATTCCACCTCTTGTACTCCAAAGAAACATTTGGATGTTTTTGGATATAATTGTTTCTCCTGCAATAGTTTGAGCACCCTGTCAACATGTTCAACATGATCCTTCCAAGACCTGCTGTAGATTAGTATATCATCAAAAAATACTAGCACAAATTTTCTAAGGAAGGGTTTGAAAATGAATTCATCAACCCTTGAAATGTAGAAGGTGCATTGGTAAGGCCAAAAGGCATGACCAAAAATTCATAATGACCCTCATGAGTTCGAAATGCTATTTTTGGAATATCTTCAGTCTTCATTCTAATTTGATGATATCCTGAACGAAGATCCAACTTGGTAAAATAAATTGCTCCATGTAATTCATCCAATAATTTATCAATCACAGGAATGGGAAATTTTTCTTTAATGGTGAGCTTATTGAGCTCCCTATAATCCGGACACATTCGCCATGATCCATCCTTCTTGTGTACCAAAACTATAGGAGCAGAGAAAGAACTTGACTAGGTTGAATTATACCCGCCTCTAACATTTCTGCAATCATACGTTCAATTTCTCTCTTTTGGAAGTAAGGATATCTATAAGGCCTGATGTTTGGAGGAACACTTCCTGGAATCAAATGAATAGCATGATCATGATCACGAATAGGTTGGAGTCCTTTGGGAGTTTCAAACACCTTGGAATGATTGTCCAAGACTTGTTGGAGATCTGCAGAAATAGATGATTTTGATGTTGAAACTTCTAGTGAGCATAATTGTGCAATTACGCCTCGTTGTTCTTTCTTTAGAAGCTTTGTCATGACATTAGAGCTTATTATCCTTCCTGGCTTCCCTGCAATACCTTGTAATTCAACTTCCTTTCCTTCTGAAAAAAATTTCAAGAAAATTTCTTGAAAATTAAAAGCTACCGTCCCCAAAGATTGTAACCATTGTACTCCTAGTACAACATCAGCACCTCCCATAGGAATGGCAAGCATTGGAATAGTCAATACATATTCCCCCATGGTTAGCTTGATATTATGGCATTTCCCAGAGAAATTTATAGTTCCTCCATTTGCAACCATCACTTGGCATTCTAGTGCTGGGTATAGGAAACAATTTAATTCCTTGGCTACCTTACAATGAATAAAATTATGGGTGCTACCTGAATCAATCAACACTATTACCCTTTTCTTCTTGATATGTCCTTCTATCTTGAGAGTTTGAGGAGTGGTAATTCCTGCCAGTGCATTACACGATATGGTCTGATTCATTTCTTCCTCTTCTAGGGCTGGTTCCTAGTGTATATCCTCTTCTTGTTCATTTTCTTCTTCCTCTTCACAATCTATGTAAAATAATTTCTTCTCAGCACACTTATGACCTTTAGTGTATTTTCTATCACAACCGTAGCAAAGCCCTTTTGCTCTTTTTTCTTCCAATTTTTGTGGTGTCAACCTTATAGGTTGTGGAAATCTAGATGTAGCAACACTTCCTTCTTTATAGAATTGAGTGGTAGGCTTCCTTGTCGCCATAATTTTACATTCAACTTTTCTTGCCAACCTGAATGCCTTCTCCAATGAATCATGTTCCAAAACGCCAACTTCATGTTGGATGTTATCCTTTAAAGTGCCTATGAAGAGATCAATATTGTGTTCCTCTGGAATATTAGTTACCCTTATATTCAATTTTTGGAAGTCTTCAATGTGTTGCTCCACCAAACCCTTTTGTTTGAGATTTATCAATTGGCTAAAGAAGGTGTTGCTCTTTGTATCCTCATAATGTGCTATCATTTCCTCCGTAAAAATTGACCAAGTGACAATTTTTTTACGGGAGCAAAGCCATCGATACCATACAAATGTATTTTTCTCTAAATGTAAAGTTGCAATGCGTACCTTTTGTGTGTTTTTCACGTTATGGAGATCAAAATATTGCTCCATCTGTAGTATCCATGTTACAGGATCCTTTCCATCAAACTTCCTCATATCCATTTTTGGAATATGGTGGTTCTTCCTGCCAACATTAGAGTTTATGAAATCATGATTAACACTTATTTTGTTCTCATCATGAGATTCTTCTACTATATTTCCGCCATTAGGAATCATTTCTTGTTTTAAGCTTGTCATCAAGCCTTCCATGTATGCTTTTAGATCATTCTTCATGTTTTCCATGTTGTCTTTCACGTCATCCATCTTAGCTTCCATGCCCACTTCCATGCCATCCATCTTAGCTTCAAAACCATTCATCTTAGATTCCACGCCTTTCTTCAAACCATCCATCTTAGTTTCCATGCCTTTCTTCAAAACTTCCATTTCATTTTTTTTTGTTCTTTGCGAGAGCGAAATTTGTTGCACTTGCTCTTGTAATTTTGATATGTCATGTTGCCATTCTTCGTCTTCATGAGTCACAGTAGACCCTTCTAAAGGCTTAATTGGAGTTGAATTCTTTTTAGGGGCCATTTTAGAATCCAATACTAATATCTATTCTACAATATGCCATTGGAATCAATTCAACTTGATTCTTCAAACAAGATTTATGCAATTCGGAAAAAAAATACACACCTTTTACTTGCTTTTGAGGATCTCTATATTGAAATTGAATTATCTCTGTAATTGCAAATCTTCAATATCTGAAATTCACTGTTGTAGTAGCCTTCTGAATTTTCTTTCAAATGCCACAGGTCTGATCTGATTTGGATTCTTCAAGACAAAGTTATGTCCAATCTCCCACAATGACCTAAATCTGGACTGGTTCAGTAGAGAGAAATTGTACGACTTGCCACGTGTCACTGTTTCATTCTTCGTCTCTGAAATTGATAGCCAAGAAACTAAAGTCTGTGTACTTGCAGCCACTTTTTACACCACTCAAATCCGATTCCCAGAGAGAGGATTATTGAACTTTTCCCACGATCACCTCTTTGAGATAAAATTCAGGAACCTGAAAAAGCACTACCTTCCACAGATCATATCTCAAAAAATGTTGCGAACCAAGCTCTGAAATTTTTGGACGACTTTCCTTAGGATTTCAGCTTCACACCATATGAATTTCAGATTCTGAAACTTTGTAGAAAAAATTTTATACCGAAAATTCCACGATGACCTATTTAGGATCCTGAAAAAATACCTAACGTCCACAGATCATATCTCCAAAAATATTACGAACCAAGCTCTGAAATTTTTAGACAAGCTTCCTCAGGAGTTCAGCTTCGCACCCTAAAAATTTCAGCTTCTGAAACTTCGTAGAAAAAAATTTATAGCGAAAATTCCACGATGACCTGTTTGGAGCAGCGAAACCCTAGAATCCAAGCCTCTGATACCAAATGTTGTGTAACCAGCTCCAAAAAGAGAAGAAAAGAGATATCAACGCCTTAGCCGAGCCACTTTGAGGGGTAACCGCCAATACATTACATAAATGAACAATTTTTGGATGATACAATTCACAAAACCTCCTTTCTATATAGGAGTCCATGGGGCCATAATGTAATCCTAGTGGGCCACAATGTAATCCTAGCCGACCGAACAATAATAATTTTAAGGACAATAATAACAAAATGGGGTTACAAGGGTGACAATAACAACAATAAGGGGATTACACTAACACACAGGACTATACTAGGTGATATCTCCTAACAGACCTTTCTCAGTAGCTTCGATAGCAAAGCACAGGTACTATGTGATATTTGTTGATGATTTTTCTCGTAAGTGTTGGATCTTCTTCATGCAGAAGAAGAGCGAGACATACTCAAAGTTCTGTGAGTTCAAGGCACTGGTTGAGAAAGAATCGGGGAAGCAGGTGAAGGCTCTTAGGAGCGACAATGGTGGTGAATTCATCTCTGGCTAATTCAAGGACTTTTGATCCATTTAAGGGATTCGAAGAGTCATTATAAGACCATAACCCATAGCAATGGGTTGTCGTAGCAGAAGAAACGTAATGATCATGGTGCCGTACCCGGCGATGTTGCATGATCAGGGCCTTCCCATACACTTGTGGGCTGAGGCATGCAATATTGCAGTATATGTGCAAAACCGTTGTCCTCACAGGATACTTGGCATGAGTACACCCGAGGAGGCGTTTTCTGGTAAGCAGCCTGATATTTCCCATTTGAGGATTTTTGGTTCACATATTTACATTCATGTGATGAAGGATGCCAGGAAGAAGCTGGAGCCGACTGCAGAGGTTGGGATATTTTTGGGGTACACTGATACACCCCACAACTATCGTGTGTATTTTCCAGACAATCGCAAGACTGTTGTGCGATGGGATATCAAATTTCAGGAGGAGAAAGCCATGAAGCGTTCGCCTGAGAGGGAGCCACACTTGCATGCAGATGAGGAGCTATTAGTTCCTAAGGATGAGCTTCAGGATGTGGATTAGCCACAAGATGAGTTTCATGGATTGGAAGAGACCACTCATGCAACGCCAACCATCAGAGGGCAGAAGCGCACTACAGAAGCTGAGCGACTGGCTCAAGATGCAGAGAGGTTGTAGGACCACCTACAGCACAGCGCAGACAGAGACAGTCACCGGACCAATACACTAGATACATGGCTCTTGTGAGCAAATGTGTCGTGACAAATCCATCCTCTTTCGAGGAAGCTGTGGAGGACCCCGCATGGGTAGATGCCATGGTGGAAGAGTATGATTCGATTGTCAAAAAAAGTGCATGGGAGATTGTCCCAAGGCCAGAGGGGAAATCAATGGTGGGTTCGAGATGGATCTACAAAGTGAAGCAGGCATCTGACGGGAGTGTGGAGAAGTACAACGCAAGATTTGTTGCCCGAGGCTTCTCACAAATAGAGGGGATCGATTATGAGGAGACCTTTGCACCTGTCACAAGGTATTCTTCCATACGAACGATTCTTGCTCTCTCAGCGCAGATGGGGTGGCACATTCATCAGATGGATGTGAAGACTATGTTCCTCAATGGAGTCATTGAGGAGGAGGTGTACATAGAGCAGCCCGAAGGTTTCGAGATCTTCAGCAGCGAGTCGCATGTGTGCAGGCTCAAGAGAGCGTTGTATGGGTTGAAACAAGCACCTCGTGCTTGGTACACACGGATAGACAGTTATTTCACCAGACTTGGATTCTCCAAGAGTGACGTGGATCCTAACCTATACCAGATTGTGGTGGAGGGTAAGTTGCTGATCATTTTACTTTATGTAGGTGATTTTATTTTGACAGGTGATGAGCTATTGATACTTTCATGCAAGGAGGATCTTGCTAGAGAATTTGAGATGAAGGACTTGGGCCTCCTTCATTATTTCCTGGGATTGGAAATTTGGCAGCGCAGTGATGGACTGTTTGTTTCTCAGGGTAAGTATGCCTGGGAAATACTGGAGAAGTTAAACATGCATGGCTGTAAGCCTGTTGATACTCCTCTTCCTGGAGGTTGGAGGAAGGAGGATGCTACTTCAGCGGAGGTAGTGGATGCCACTATTTATCGAGAGTTGGTGGGGTCGCTTATGTATCTGGTCAATACACGACCCAATATATGCTATGCTGTTAACCAGTTTTCACAAGCTATGGTTAAGCCAACCAAGCTCTTCTGGAAGGCAGGCAAGCATGTATTGTGTTATCTTAGAGGCACATCGAGATATGGATTGTGGTACAGACAGGAGGATGAGGTGAAGCTATGTGGCTTCACGGATGCAGATTGGGCAGGGAGCCCAACGGACAGAAAGAGCACATCTGGAGGGATCTTCAGTATCGGGTCGATAGCATTTTCTTGGTACAGCAGGAAGCAGAGATCCGTGGCACTCAATTCAGCAGAGGCCGAGTATATGGCAGCAATTTTGGCTGCATGCGAGGCTATATGGATGAGGAAGATCATGGTCGGGTTGTTCGGGTCACACATGGAGCCTACTGTGATTTATTGTGATAACCAGGGTTGCATTAAACTCTCGGATAATCCAGTATTTCATGATAGATCCAAACACATCGACATCAGGTACCATCATATCAGATATTGTGTGCAACGGAGAATCATGTTACTTTCATACATTCCCACGGAGGATTAGGATGCTGATATCTTGATGAAGGCGCTCACCAGGAGAAAATTAAAATACCACAGAGGCAGGATAGGGGTTGCAGATAATCCATATCTTGTTTAGAGGGAGTGTTGAAAATGCAACAAGATGATGGAGCTTAGTGAAAAGAAGTCGCCTTCACTAAGTGGGCCCGCAGGCTATTTTTGGCGCAAAGTCTATTTTTAGACTATGTCTATTTTTAGACATATGGATCATGGTCTATGAGTTGCAGGATGCTATTTATGGATGATTGGTCGAGTTGGTAAAATATATGGACCTCTATTTTTAGACATTGGGCGGAATCTATTTTTAGACTGCCGGGCTAAAAATAGAACAGTCAAATATTATTAACCCTTAATAATATTTAGACTATAAACATTATCTTATCCTCTTGGAGCACTTCAGTTTGATGCTTGGATGTAGCACATGCAGCTGACAGAAGGAAATATGCTTTTCCTAAGGGTTAGTTGAGCTATTGCATGGTTGACTTCAGTTAGAACTCATGTGGCAGAGTTTGGTGGAGTTGATGAGACAGTTGGTGGAGTTGTGTTCGGTTTAACTTAGTTGAACTAGTTGTATTTAGTCTAACTGACAAATACACTAGTGATGAGTGATGTGAATTAATTATTAATTAATTCACTAATTATTAACTCATAAATCAACTAAAGAACACATCAGTTAACTGCAATGCATGGACAGTTCAGTGGAGACCAGTGTTAGAGGTGGGTGAAAGGGTGAGTCTACTATCAGTTGTGACTATAGCTGTGTATGAGATTTGCACACACATTGATTGATATTTCCAATGAGGATTGCGCAGTACAAGCCAGTGGGATTCGAACTTGGATCTCATCATTATTCATCTTGGATTGCGCAGTAGAGGCAGGCAAACAGGTGGAAGAGATTTGAACTTGTGACTTGTTCATATCTGAGCTAGTTTGTGTGTAGCATGTGAGATAGTGCTAAGAGCTGTGAGGAGATTTATGCTATGTATTGTTACATGTTCTCTATCATTATAATATACAGATAGTTTGGGGTTTTCAGCTGTAAGCTTTCCCCATTACATACTGTGTTATATGTTTGCTTGATTATGTTTTAATGTGCGCATGCGACTACTTCTATTTCCACAAATTGATGATCAATTGTAGAAGAGTTTATGTATTATGCATGAAGCTTAAATAGTGTGTAATCAGGATAATCTCAGTGAATAATTCAGCTATTATGCAAATTTCTACAGATAGATTTTTTATATTGAACTTTTACTCATCATTTATGTGCTTCAAGAACTAAAGCAGCAAGCTTACGGGTCTCATTGAGATGCTCGAGGTATAATGAACGTTCCTCTTCTGGAAAAGTACCAGGAACTATTTTGTAAGCTAGATTTAGAGAAGGAATCTCACACTCGATCGAGAGTGTGGCCTCTAGACCATACTTGAATTGGAATGGTGTGATTCTATTTGTAGTCTTAGCAGAGGTTTGGTACGCCCACAGAGCTGAGAAGAGCATGAGGTGCCAATCTTGTTTGTGATTCCCAATGGTGCATTGAAGCATAATCACCAAGACTTTGTTGACAACCTTAACCTATCCATTGGCCTATGGATAATAGAGGTTGGAGCTATCATGACGTAACCCCAATTGAGCAATGATCTCTGTCATCATATGATTATGAAAATGAGTGCCATGATCAGTGACAATCACTTTTGGGACACCAAACCAAGCTATGACACGATTGAATAGGAATTGTGCCATAGTTAGACCTTCATTATCGTATGTAGGCATATCTTCCACCCATTTATTGAAATAATCAATGGTAATGATGACAAAACCATGCCACCCCCCTCGGTCCAAGCGAGGATTACAGGTCATGAAATCTATGCCCCATTTTGCAAAAGGTTCGACAGTCACAACTGGGTGCAAGGATGAGGGTGGGGCACACTCTTTCCAAGAGTATATCTGGCACTCATGGAATTTATGTACTGTAGCAATGCAGTCTTTAAAAATAGACGACAAAAAATACCCTACGTGGAGGATGTTTTGGGCGGTAGCCTTACCGGACATGAGACCACCACAAGCCCCTAAGTGGAATTCATTAAGAGCTTTCTCATCTTCCTCGAGAGTCAAACATCGATGGAGGATAGAGTCAATACCAGTGTGATATAAGGTGTCTCCAACAATATGGTGACGTTGGGACTGGTAGTGAATCCGTCGTCGCTTAAAGTGCAATAGCTTAGGCAGAAAATTTTGGGTCTGGACATAGAAAATGATGTATCCATACCATGGGTTAAGAGTACTAAGGAGAAATAGAGTCTCATCGGGGATGGACTCATAAAGAGGAGTGGGATCATCCGTGGTGGGAATATCATAAATCAACTCATCAAAGACTATTTATTTCTTACACTTAGCAAAAGTGAATTCTAAGTCAAACTCTTGAAGGATGACAATCCATTTCGAGTAATTTCCCATAATAAATTGACGTGTGAGAATGTAAGTCATGGGGTTGCAATCAGAAATCACCAAATTTTTGTGCAGGAGAATGGAGTGACGAAAATTCTAAAAAGCATGGACAGAAGCGAGCACAATTTTCTCTGCATGAGTGTAACGAGTCTCAACATCGAAGAGATTGTGGATCAAGTAGTACACTACATTCTCTTTACCAACATCATCATCTTGAACCAACACCATACCAATAATATTTTTGGCAGCGACCAAATGCAGTCAGTAATCACGGTGATAATTGGGAGGATGCAATAGCGAAGCACTGATGAGGGCTCATTTCAGTGCATCAAAAGAGATTTGGGAAATTTCGTCCCATAATAATGAGATTCCATTTTTCAATAAGTGAGTAAAGCTTTTGGAAAGCTCAACATAATTTAATACGAAGCAACAGAGGAAATTAGCTTTCCCCTACGGACTCTTCAATTGATGAACAGAAGAGGGAGGAGGAAAATCAATGATTTTCTTGACTTTAAGATGATCGATGTGGATGCCTTCTTTGGACACTACAAAACCCAAGATCCAACCAGATTCGACGTAGAAGACACACTTATGAGGATTCAACCTGGTATTATAGCATTGACAGCAAAGGAAGATAGCTCTAAGGTGTTCCGGGTAATCTCAATGTTTCACAGAATGAGTAGGAAGGTCATCTAGATATAGCTTAACTATGTGCTTGATGTCATGAAAATAATATGACATTGCTCATTGGAAGGTGGCCCAGGAATTCTTCAAGCCTGTTATGCGGAATTATGAATTACGTATAAATCATTCTTCCCTAGACAAGTTCTAATCTAGAACAACAGGTCGAAGACTTTACATCTATCTTTCCTAACTATAAAAAAACACACAAAATGAAATAAGGAACCTACTTGGGACCCAAGCGCTTCCAAAGTCTCCTTCTGTCACTTTTGCTGTAGCTTCAAATTCTAGCCGGTTGTGCAAAATATTTCCTGCAAGAATGAACACTAAACAACAAGAGATAGAAATAATACAGATTTTTATTCAAGTTATTTAGCTAAATCAATAAAGCATAAACCATATACATCAACTAAGAAATCATGATATTGGAAATCAAAGCTTATACATATGCATATAGGGAAAAATAAGCAATAATATTTATTGATGATAGAAGGGGAGGTTACAACCCAAGTGATTGATTTAGTGTCACCATCTCGAGCAGCATCCCAACCTCATCACAATGCAGATATCTCTAGCAATATGTCACTCAAATCAATATCCTCAATTGAAATTCCACCAGCTTTTCTCTACACAAATTATTCCTTATCAAACACTAAGATATGTGCTTAATTTATAGAGGATCTAGGGTAGTTTTACAATCAATGACTTTCCAATAATAGGAAAGACATGTTCCCAATCTTGTAGATGTCAAATGGACACATGGATTCGAAGTTTGACACATGTGAACTCTTCTAGAAGGCACTGGCCAAGTGGAGATTCTAGAACAATGAGAATTTCACTCCCAATGTGACCAACGCACCCATGAATGTTAGGAATTGCTTTGCAGAGAAGCCTTTCATGGGGCTACCTGCATATGCAACGCACTTAGTCCCTTTAGAGGCAGCGTTGGTGAGCTCTCATATGATATATTATAAACTTCAAACTTTGGAAACCTTTGCAAATGAAAGTCTTTGATTGATTTGTCTTGTTCTTTGTCTTAGGGCATGTAGCAATTGAAATGTTAGGGGATGATAGACCCTATACATTGGTCCTGGAGATGATGCCTAGTTAACCAGGTCATTGGGAATGATGCCCAAATTGACCTATAACAATTTCCCCCTAAAGCAGAAGTCAGAATAATAACAACAGTATTTTTATTGATATGATTTACACTGTGATGGGCTGGAGATGAAGCAAAGTGGTGACCTGCATCAATATTACAGTACATTACATCATGATATATCCTCTTAATCATAATTGTTGAGGGTAGGCATTCCCATGTTTAGCACACAAACAATCTAATAACATGTATATAATTCAGAAAGTCATCGTCATTGGAATGTTGCCCAATGCATACATGCCTACAGATATAGGCCCATGTTCGGATGACAATCTGTATGTAAGGTCACTATATAGATGATGTGTACAACAATCCTGAAATCATAGCCTGGATGGCTGAAACTAGATCTGGGGTCTTCTTATCTCATTCACTCGATCATTCAAGTACAATTCTAGCCATGTAGATATATGATTTGTCATCGAACATGGAAATACATCGTTTAATTACCAGCCAATGATGTGAGTTGTTAACAAACGCGAGAGAACCACCATTGATTTAAATAGCCCACAAGGTACTGCAGTACATTTCGTAAGGCGTGAATAAATGATTTGATGTCGAATGCCAAACAAAACATTTCGGTCAAAAGTCTAAAAGTGAGGATCTTGTCGATGTTGTAACAAGCCTCATGGTACTGGAATCTAATGTTTCTAAGTGAACTTCCTGGATAATGATTTGTTGTTGACAGGAAGTCACCTTATTGTGAAACAAGATTTATTGATTTCAGAGACAAGGGTATGACTTGATATAGCAATTTTCAAGGATGACAGTCATGAGAATAAAGGTTTATGAGTATTGCAGAAGGATGAGTTATTCAGTGGATGACTTCTCTTGAACATATCGGTGACACTGTGATGAGTTGGAAGCATTGACCCAAAACTAAAGTGAAGGTATGATGAACCATAGGTATGAATGAACCATCAAGATGATTACCCAACCCAAACAGTCACGGACATGGAGTGAAGGAAGTGTCATGTTCAAGAGCGACTTGCTACCATAAAGAATTTTTCTCACTTTTCCCAAATTATCCTTGGTCATTTGTCGACCAGTACATCTTCATTTTTTAACAATCTTGAGGAGTATAACATTTTCTTGATCTATAATTCAACCCTTCAGGCGAATAAAGTATCACTATTTAATAATTTAATGAGTCTAGTGATAAATGAAACTTGATTCTTGCCATGATCGACAAGCTCATCATTATTTTATGTTTTAACGAGCTTAACGATAGTGATAGCCTGGTCCTTTTTCATATTTAGAGAGTTTGAAAAAGAGGACAAAAGAAAACTCCAGAAGTAATTTTTCTTAAATTTTTTGCTCAGATCCGAAAAAGTGTAAAATAATATCTGAGAGCACCTCTTTGGTCATGTTTAACCAAGGTATTCTTTTTTCATAAATAATCTATCTTAGTTCGAAAAAGGGTTAAACTTATACTGAGTAGATATCAGTGCATTTACTTTTACGAGCTCGAAACGACAAGTGCTTGGCAATATTTTCACATTATCGGAGTCTAAAAAGAGAAGAAAGAAGACTCCAGGGGTTCCTTTTTCGTTGTTATCGAAGCTCGAAAAAGAGATAAAATGCACTTCAAATCCTTTTTCATTTTTAACAAATCTCGAAAAATAAGGAGAAAAAGTATGCTTTGTGGTCAAATCATTCTTGAAATAAATTTGCATGACTAATCTGTTCATCAGTTGTAAGATCTGTTCAAAACAACATCAAATGGATTAAAAATACCTATTTCATGATAAAAAAACATAATAAAAATATATTCATGTCAATAAATTCAATTTGCAAATAATTAAATGACTATTAAAAGTAGTTTCACTATTCATTTTTACCATTCCATAGTTACCATTTGCATTTTGGAGCTCTGAACCTGATTTTTCCCTTGAACTTTAGCTGTTGATTGTGATTGTTTCTGTGGATGGTTTTCATTTTCATTTGATCCAGGTTAGTGATATGAACCTCCTCTTTCTTTACAATTCATTTCATTTCCAATTTCTGCAAATTTTCAGGGTTTTAAAGCCCATAGGGTAAATTCTGCCCAAAAAGAGGGCAACGCGCCCATGAATGTCGAAACTTGCATTGCAAGCAAGTACAGTGAAGGTTACTTGCATACACAACATAGTCTCTTGTTAGGGAGTGCGTTGGGTGCAATCTATATTTTTGTTTCTTACATTATGTCCAAAATTTGACTAGTTTTTTGCAATGAATGGAATCTAATGGATCTTATGGTTGTATTTCAGGTTTCCATCAGATTACAATGAAAATTACATGGAGGGAAAGAAACATGAAGAACAAGATATGATTGCCTTAAATTATCTAGGTACAATAAGAGCCCTAAGAGATTGTAGACTGCTTAAGTACTTCAAATTGTCTGGGATGAGGCAAAAAATATAACTATTAGAGTTCTTAGTTCTAGCATGGGATCTATCTATCGAGTCATTTCATATTAAGAACCAATTGGTTCCCATAAAAATCGAGGATGTATACTTTCTCATAGGTTTGTCGAGGAGAGGCTTTCATATTTCACTCTCAAGGTCTATTGTTGGAGGAGAGACAGTGAGAGATTATGTTTTACAACATTGTTATCCAAGGTCAAAGCCAAGAAAATATGGAAAGATAAACATCCGAGATGTTATATTTTTCCTTTGAGAACTATCCTTTTCATGATCGCAAAACTTGTTAGCATTGTTACACTACATGTAGCGAATAGATCTTATATGTAGTACGCACTAGAGTGTATGGAGCCAACAATCTTCAAATAGTCAGAAGTTTTTCTTTATCAGATAAAGGAACAACTAAATAAATCAAAGGGAGGAAGGAAGAAGAATTTCAGTTATGGTTATATCCTTATATCCTTCACCTTGAAATGGATTCCACTGATGTAGCCACAACATGTGACACTGTATGTGTCTAATCCTAGATATGGGTGGAACTCATGGGTAGGCATGAGGGCTAATCTACCATTGTGTTCTCTATTGCATTATTTGCTTGGTTTCAGAGACATATTTTTGCCATCGATGAGTATGCATACGTAGGCGTTGATTTTCGAGGAGATCCAGATTTAGCATTACCAGAAGGCGCTCAGTGGGGTGCAATGGGTAAGAATTTTTTGACCAAGTTTTTTATTTTCCTAAGGTTTATACATTTTTTTTGTATTTTTATATTTTTGACCAGTAGTGGAACCAGAGCACGAAGCAGATGTGCCAGTAGAGAGGGTTTTCGGGAGAGCAGTCCTTCAGGATCTTGATATGGCTGAGACTCTGACTGAGCTTCAGCAGCACATAGAGGGTTTGGCCTTCGGGATTCTGGATTGTCGGATCTAAGAGATACCTATGCGACTACAGTGACACACTATTGGGGTTCCTAACCGTTGGATGCGGTTACTTCGTAGGATAGCTAGATCTATAACATGTTACCACGAGAACCACTAGTTTACTTGTGACATTTCGAGGTCAGATGACCAATGTGTCTTGGGCACAAATTTTTGAAAAACCTATAACTATCTATCTATATGATTTCAGTGTTTTCCTATGTTTATTGTGCAATCCTATTCAATGATGTGAATTTTTTCTTTGCATATGTTGCAAATTTTTGTCTAAAACTTGATTAGCTAATGAATCGGCCAATGTGTTCAAATTTATGGAAATGTGTTGATATTGAATAAAATCAAAATGTATTTCCAAAAGTCTAACTCTTAGGAACAATCTATACAATGTTGGATTTCTACCAGTATAAACACTAGTAAGTTGTAATACCACAAGTTGTGAGACTAACCTTATGATGATACGGTTAATACCAAATGAAATGGAATCAGAGAGAATTTCAATAAATGCACTATAATTAGTGATATTGTTTGTCGATCTACCAATACAAATCCCTTTAAAACTCACTAAATCATCGTTTAGAGAAAAAATGGCCCACGTTGTAGAGGATAGATTCTGTGTACTAAGACTAGCACCATCAGCATATCCAAAAAATGGTTCCAAAGATTCAGACATCTGAGATGAAATGTAAAGCAGATTACTAATGTCAATAAAACTCTAAAAACAAATTAAGATAGTGAATGCAAATCAACAACATATATATACAATATAATACAAAAAATTAGTACACTCATGATTAAGTATAGTAACGTTTCAAATACAACCCATTTCTAGGCTGCACCAACGAAATTTCATCGTAATCAACCAACTCATAGATGCCCTTAGCAAGAACTCTTTTTAAGACATAGGGGCCATGCCATAATGGTTCAAACTTTCCTGTACCTATTACATCAGCTTCTTGATCGTAAAGAAAGACCAAGTCACCCTCTGAGAGAATGCGAGGCTAGAATTTTTTGTCATATTGTGCCTTTATACATCTCTTATGCGCTTCGTTGGCCAATTGAGCTTCATGATGCGTTTCATCAAGATGGATGAGTTTAAGGAGATGTGCTTCTTCTTTTGATGTGTCAGGTAACAAGTCAATTGTGAGTTTTAACAACGATATTTCACATTGTATTGGTAAGATAGCTTCCAGACCATACACCAATTGAAAAGGAGTAAATCTAGTTACATTTCTCACCTAGGTTTGATACACCCACAAGGAGGAGTACATGATCAAGTGCCAATTTCTTTTACAAACTCTTATTATTCGTTGAAGCATACATTTAAGAATCTTGTTGATAGCTTCAACTTGTCCATTTGATTGTGGATAATAAGGAGTAGAATTATCATGTGACAATCCTAACTTTGCAGTGAATTCAGCCATCATGTGATTGTGAAAATTCTTCCCATGATCAGTAACTATAGCCTATGGGACTCCAAACCATGCGATAAAATGATTAAAGCAAAACAATGCAGCTATCTATCCTATGTTGTTGAATGTATGCATTGCTTCAGCCCATTTGGTAAAATAGTCTATTGCGACAATAATATAACCCTGCCCCCCAGATGAACGAGGGTTACAGGTCACGAAGTCAATACCCCATTTCAAAAATGGTCCCACAGAGACAACATGATGCATTGGCACTGGCAGTTGCGGATTTTACAATAAAAAATTTGGCACGCATGACAACTTCTAACCGCAAGGATGCAGTCTTGAAAAAAAATAAGCCAAAAGTAACCAACGTGGAGTATCTTCTGCGTGGTAGCATAACCAGGTAGATGTCCACCACAAGCCTCAGCATGACAATCATTCAATAATTTTTCGGCCTCCTCATGGGTGAGGCACCTCCTTAAAATGGTATCGACACCATGACGATAAAGTGTATTGCCGATGATCAGATAATCTTTGGCTTGGTATTGAATACATCGCTATTTAGGGCGAGAGGTATTAGGTTGAAAAGTTTGAATTTGGAGATAAATGATGAAATCCACATACCAAGGATCAAATGATCCGATCATAAATAGAGACTCGTTAGGAATTGATGGTTCCGACATAGTTGTAGTACTATCAGAGGGAAGGTCACAAAGAAGCTCAGCCAAAACTAAAGACTTCTTTGACTTGGATTTGATGAATTCCAAATAAAATTCCTGCAAAATGACAATCCATTTTGAATATTTTCCCCCCAGTAATTGACGTGATAAGATATAAGTCATGGGGTTGCAATCCAAAACAATAGTGGTTTTTTAGAGAAGGATATAATGGCGAAATATTTGGACAGCTTGAACAGCTACCAAGGCAAGCTTTTCTATGTATGAATACTTAACTTCTGTATCATTGAAATTACAACTAAAATAATATATCGGATGTTCAATTTCATATTCTACTTGGACCAATACCATAGCAATGGTCATTTTGGCCACGGCGATATATAGGAAATAATCATTTTGATAATTAGGGGGATACATTAATGACTCTCGGACAAGAGTATCCTTCACAGCATCAAAAGAATCTTGCACAACTTGGTCCCAATGTAAGGGAACCCCATTTTTCAATAATCGAGTAAATCCTTTAGCCATTTCGGCGTAGTTTGGAATGAACCTTCTTAGGAAGTTAGCCTTTCCTTGAAGTTTTTGTATCTGAAGTAAGTTTGATGGTGCAGGAAAATCAAGAATGGCCTGAACCTTCAATGGGTCGATTCGAATTCCATCTTTTGAGACTATGAATCCAAGCAAACGACCAGAACCAACACAAAACACACATTTATGTGGATTGAGGCGTATTTTGTAGTGTCAGCAACGTAAGAAAATGGCTCTCAAATGCATCAGGTGATCAATCTGATTTTGTGAATGCGCTTGTAACTCATCTAGATAAGGTTGAAAAATGTGCTTGATGTCATTGAAAGCATAATCCATTGCTCTCTGAAAATTTTCCCCAGCGTTCTTTAAACCATATGGTAGTTTCCTATAAGTGAATGTGCCCCAGGGACAGATTAATGTTGTCTTATGTTGATCCTCTGGGTGGATATTGATTTGATTGTAGCCGGAAAATCCATCCAAGAACGAAAATATTTCACATCCAACACAATTTTCAATAATATGGTCGATAAAGGGAGTAGGATAGTTGTATTTTGGACAAGAAATATTGACATCCCTATAATCAACACACAATCTAATGGTTCCTTGCTTTTTCATGACAGGAACGATATTGGAAACCCACTCAGTTAGTGGAACAGAGTATATGAAACCAGCACGCAAAATTTTTTCAACTTCTTCTTTGATTGTAGTGACTTTATTTGGATGAACAGGACGAAGCCGTTGACCCATCAATTTGACATCAGGATACATATTAATAGTGTGTTCAACAATACTAGTATATATGCTCGGAATTTCGTCGTAAGACCAATAAAATACATCACGGAATTCACGAAATAGAGAGAAACATGATTCGAGTTCTGATGGAGAACAAGATACACCAACATGAATATTTTCTACAACGCTAGGTTTGGTCGAAAGATCAATAGAAATTGTTTCTTCGATATTTGACAAATTTCTCTCAGAATCGATTGCATTAATGGGTAAATAATTCGAAAAGAAAATTTTGATTGATGGTTGATATATGTCACTAAGATAGTTTTCTTCATAATCAGGAAGATGGGAATGATGATGATAATCTTCCCATGTTTCTCCTTCTGACATCATGGCTTCCTAAATATTCTCATCTGTCAAGAAAATTAAGGAAAAAGGATCAGAGGGAGTACCAAAATCTAAGGAACGATCAACCCAAACACTCAGCGACATTGATTTCAGATTTTCCATCCAAGCCAGATAGATTGATTGCTATGCCAGCTAAATAGGGTTGGGAAGCGGAAATTCATCCAACGTAGTAATTTCATAATCACATGTACTCTTCCTTAAGCCAGATAGAGTGGAATAGATCATGTAGCAGGTCTCTATACTTGCAATTCCTGCCGACGTCACAGGCGGCGATAATGCAAAGGTTCCCATAAAAGTGGAATCCTTTAAGAGTCCTACACCAGTTTTTTTAAGTTCTAGTTGGGGTATGTAAATGAATGGAATGCTTCCAGTTACCTGCGAAGCAGAGGCAAATAAGGATAGTTGATTAAGGATTGTGATAGTACCTTTATGTGGAAAGGAAATCATTCTAAAATATGTAGAAACAATTGCAATCATTGCATATACCCATGGCCTTCCAATTAGAATATTATAGTCAAGGGGTCCGTCAACAACCTCAACATCAATATTCATTGTTTTTCCCCCTAGTTCAACATGCAGGTTATTAATAATACCACAAGGTTTATATGTACGTCCATCAAATGCCTTCAACGTTGTTGATGATTGTGATAAGCGTGACAAGCCAAGTGACTTCCAAAAATTTAGAGACATAATGCATGTAGATGTTCCCTCATAAATAATAGTGCGATGAACAAGGTGATTGAGAAAATTTACTTGTATGGAGAATTCCAATTTTGCTGGTAGTTGCAGCACATATTAAAGACGACAAGATTAGAATCAGTCGGATCAATTCCACCAATAGCCGACAATAAAGCCTATTGTTGGGAGGGACAATTTTGTAATACCTCAAGAGCAGACATAGCTTAAGGGGATTGAGAAAAATCTTCAACTATATTATAATTTTGAGCAGCTATTGCTCGAGGATTATATGTCGATTTGTGAATTACTCCCTTTGGTGGTTTGATTGTAAATTCAGGAATAGCAGTAGGCAGTACTGATTCCGTAGACAGATTCGTTGTCGAGGTAGTAGGTTGATCAGTGGCCTGACTACCATAATCTTTATTACGCATTGAAACCAAAATATTTGTTGAAGGTTTTGTGACAGATAACATTAACACTTGGGAACTAGGAGCTGGATTCGTAGCAACCATGTTTGTGTCCAGATTTGGAAATGGGTCTATCAACACAGATGACGCATGGGAAGTCTTGATGATTTTTGTAACTTCAGAGCGATGAAGACAATCCCTAAAAAAGTTTTCCTCATTGCATATTATGCATGGATAAAGAGGTTTCCTAGGTCCAGACGATTGATCGGATGATCTTTCCTGCGGGTTAGAAGTTTTCTTTTTATTCTATTTCCCCTTTTTCTTACTTCCGGGTTGCTTATCACTTTTTCCCTTGTCAAATGACACGACATTAATTTTGGAAGTATGAGCAGGATCATATGCAATAGTGTGATGTGTGCTTGCAGTTCCAATCAAGCCGTCTCTCGCATGAGAGTCCTTTAATTGAGGAGGAACTATAAAATTAGATCTCGACGCATTAGGAATTTTTTCATAAAGCATGCCAGAATGAGTGTAAATCAAGTCTAAATATTGGGCATGAGCAATAACTTGCTCTTCTGTGACGACGCCACCCTTAGCCACATCCTCAGTTATAGATGGTAACAAGGACTTAATGAACCATTCAGCAAGGAGTTGATGCGGAACAAATGACTTAACCATTCTACGATGACGACTTCACTCATGAATATGATCAGAGATGTGAGTAGCATTAGTCTATTTGAAATTGGTCAAGAGTTTCATTCCAGTTTCATATCTGATGGGTAACTAGAAATGAGTCAAAAATATAGTAGCTAGGGCTGTGAAATTTTCAAAATAAGCTCTATGTAATTCAATGTACCATTTTTCAACCGGACCTGTGAGCATACGCTGGAAAAGATGTAGTCGAAAAAAATCATCATTCAGGGAGTTTGATGAACACCATAAATGATAATTCATAACATGAGTCGACAGATCTTCTCCAGGGTTTCCATTGAACTTAGGAATGTCCTAGGGTAATTTATGAGGTATCATCGACCACCAAGGAGCATAGTTAATTAGATCATTAGTTAGTCAATTTAAATCTGGTAATTCTAAAGTTGCAACAAAGGGAAACTGTCAATTAAGGTCAGGTTGAGCATAGCCAGGGCAAGGTGGAATTTCTCGAGCAACAAGCCTTTGAGCACCAGCATAAGGAATCTTCTACTAGTAACCCAGATAGGGGTTGGTTTGAAAATCAAATGCTTGAGGATTCTGTTGACAAAAACCTACATATGATACTTTTTGAAATGAAGTTTGAGGCATTTTCGCCTATGGCTTCCAAGGGGTCTGTCCACCAATGTTATAACCCAAATTAGGATAACATGGATTCGGTTGATAAGTATAACTGGTTTGTGGTTGTGACATCCCATAAAATGGTAAACCAGCTTGTGAATAAATGATTCTGGATACATCCTATTGTAAATTAACCAAAGGATTTGGAGTCTGTGGACCCAAAATTTGAGGATATTGAGTTGAAGGACCCACTTGATAAGGTTGTACAACATTTTGAGTCCGTAACATGGGTAAATATGTATTGAAAAGCATAAATGATGTGGGTGTAATAGGTTGAACTGGTTGGTACGAGTGTACAACAGTTTGTGGTTGGATAGGCAGAGTGGGCTGCCATTTAAAAACATTCATTTTGACATTAGGTTGACCAAAAAGTGACGGAGTACTGTCATATTGGGTGACCAAAGTTTTCCCCCCAACATGAGGAGGATAATAAGATAGAAAATATTGCTCTCCAAATGTTGGGAGTCCAGTTGATATGGTACTTGAAGGAATAGACCCAGAAGGACCGACTTGATATTTCCCTGATGATGTATATAAAGAATCAATCCTTTCAGTACTTACTATAGGATTACCAGTTAAAATATCAGATGATGACATTGGTAAAGTCCATGGATTTGAAGATGCACCAGAGAAAATTCCAAATAATGATTTGTAACCTGATGGGACCAAAGGGCCACCATGAAAATATGACTCTAGTGAAGTTGTAAACATCGACGGGGTAGCAAGGGCAGGAGCTAATGTAATTGGAACAGATGGCCCAACCGAAGATGTTGGTTCAGGCATGGTTACTTGACCAAATGTATACCCTTTTGAATCGATGGGAATTTGAAAAGAAGTAGGATCAAAAAAATCAGATGGTGTCAATTGAGGAAAAGACTCGCACAAGTAAAGGTCCTCCCAAAAATGGGTTGGAGTTAAAGGTGTCTTGTCTTGTGGGATTTATTCAATCACAATTAAAACAGGTGGAAGTATTTCACCGTTAGGCCCAAAGTATATTTCAGGTGGTTGACTGTGTGATATTGGATATTCGATAGCTACAGAAATTTGTGGTATGACCAAGGTAGGAACAACTTCTAGTTGTACGACTTCAGGATTCAGATTTTCTGGCAAAGAAGAGACAAGATCTGGATCAATTTCTAGTTGAAAAACTTCAGGTCCAGGAGGTATGGTCTCACTGATTAGATGGATCGTGATCACGGGTAGCTGTGAAGACTCCGTTTCGACAATAGTAGACAAACCGGGATGTGTAGAAACAACTTGAGCTAACTCTAGTTTATGGAAAGATGATGTTTCACCAGAGGTACGAAATGTACTTGATTCAGAAAATCGTGATCGCCTTCGCCTAGAAAAAGTGACTTCTGGTGGTAAAGGTGGTTTTAACACTAGTCTACATGAATGATGGGGGAAAGGATTTTTTCTTCCACAATTACTGATTTATTTTAACCAAAAACAAATAGACAAAATAAAAGGGCAATGCTAGGCAAAAGGGTTTATCAAGAAATTGTGAACTGCAGAATACCTCCTTGCGAACCAAGAAGTATGGGCAGGAAATCTCCCTAAATGTTGTGTTCTATGTATCACAATTCACAAAGTGGCCAACTCGGTTCAATATGGATGGATAGCACCTAAAATTTGTCCTCCCAAATATACCCTAAGGTACGTGGAGGCCCAAGTCCGTATTAGCGCTGTCTGATGCGAAACCGCACAGTGAGAGCACCCCTTTATACTTATCATATTGTAACACTGCCCGATATACCTGAAAGTACGTGGACCAGCTACAATATACTTATGTATGTGGAGTGAGGTATCACACTCGGAATGTAGCACATACAAATTAATGATAGTTGCTATGTTTTACGACGTCGAAACACGTCTCTAGCCTAGACCTTCTAAATGTTATTGTTATGGTTCCAATGCTTTTTTAGGTAAATTGAGATTAATTTTATGTTGATGTTGTTTAACAATTTTCCTTTCAAAGTTTCATCGTGATGATGTATTGGAAAATTCCTAAAATGCAACTAAGAATAATAAGCAATATTTCACTTTTAGTTTTTCAATGAAAATCCTAGCTACTAGAGGGAAAGAGCAATCAATTTGCGAGCAAACAAATTAAAGAACACAAACTAAATGCAGATTTCCTAATTGTTCCTTTTGCAAAACACACAAACCACTACATGCAAATGCATATTTTTCTTTTCAGTTCCTTTAATGTTATGAATGCAGAAAAGAAACTACGTGCATTAAATCAAAAACAAATTCCTTTTACTTTTGAAAAATGAGGAATACAAACAACAATTTCTCTTTTGAAGGAAAAATGAGGAATGAAACAACAATTTCTCCTATCAAGAAACGAAGAATTTACGACAATTTCCTTTTTCAAAAGAAAATGGATCTAATGCGAAAATAAAAATACTTTGAAATTAACTTGCCAATGATAAAGAAGAATACTTTAAACAAACATTGAACAAATTTTCTTTCAAAGGAGGAAGAGGTAGATGAATTCACTAGTCAATATGAGTCTGACTCTTTTCAAAACATAGCACCAAACAAACTGCAAAGACATATTCAAGGGAATTTCGATGGTTTTAGGAGGCAACGCGGTCTCTAAAGAGAGCAGTGCTTTGCAACGCAGGCATGAAAGGGAGACAGTGCTATGAAAAGCACTGTGTCATGTCCAAGGGTGTGTTGGGCGCAGTGTATAAAGAAAAACAAAGTTGTTTAACACACTTCTTTTGCAAATTTGGATCTTAAAAATCCTAATATTCGTGAGTAAAAACTACTGGGTGAATAAATAGAGATGATCAGAGGCTAAAACACCTAGGATAAAAAGTAATCTCCCCAGCAGAATTTGCAATTTGTTGCGGAATTATGAATTACGGATAAATCATTCTTCCCTATACAGGTGCTAATCTGGAACAACAGGTCAAAGACTTTACGACTATCTTTCCTAACTATAAATAGACATATAGAATGAAATAAGGAACCTACTTGGGATCCAAGCGCTTCCAAAGTTTCCTTCTGTCTCTTTTGCTGTAGCTTAAAATTCCAGCCGGTTGTGCAAAATATTTCCTACAAGAATGAACACTAAAAATCAAGAGATAGCAATAATACAGATGTCTATTCAAGTTATTTAGCTAAATAAAGAAAGCATAAACCATATACATCAACTAAGAAATCATGATATTGGAAATCAAAGCTTATACAGATTCATATAGGGAAAAATAAGCAATAATATTTATTGATTATAGAAGGGGAGGTTACAACCCAGTGATTGATTTAGTGTCACCATCTCCAACAGCATCCCAACCTCATCACAATGCAAATATCTCTAGTAATATGTCACTCAAATCAATCTCCTCAATTGAAATTCCACCAGCATTTCTCTACACAAATTCTTCCTTATCTAACACTAAGATCTATGCTCAATTTATAGAGGAGCTAAGGTAGTTTTATAATCAATAACTTTCCAATAATAGGCAAGACATGTTCCCAATATTGTAGATGTCAAATGGACACATGCATTCGAAGTTTGACACATGTGAACTCTTCTAGAAGGCACTGGCCAAGTGGAGATTTCGGAACAATGAGAATTCCACTCCCAATGTGACCAACGCACCCATGAATATTGGGAAGTGCTTTGTAGAGCAGCCTTGCATGAGGCTACCTGCATATGCAACGCGCTTAGTCCCTTTAGAGGCAGCGTTGGTGAGCTCTCATATGATATATTATAAACTTCAAACTTTGGAAACATTTTCAAATGAAATTCTTTGATTGATTTGTCTTTTTCTTTGTCTTAAGGCATGTAGAAATTGAAATGTTAGGGGATGATAGACCCTATACATTGGTCTTGGTGATGATGCCCAGTTAACCAGGTCATTGGGAATGATGCCCAAATTGACCTATAACAAAGCCAAAAGGGATATTTTTATAGGAAAATGTCTCCCATGGACATATAAACATGGTTTTATGTTTATTAGCTCGAGAAATGTTAATCTGGTTATAGCTAGAGAAACCATCCATAAAGGAAAAAATCTCACTCCCGGCACATTCATCAATCATCAGGTCGATAAAAGAAGTGGGGTAATTTTCCTTATGACAGGTTCGATTGATATCATGGTAATCAATGCAAACCTGAATGGTACCTTGTTTCTTATTAACAAGAAAAATATTTGAGACACAATCTGTCAACGGTGTAGGATAAATAAACCTACCTTTGAGAATATTTTCAACTTCACCCTTTATGGCAGCATCCTTTCTCGGGTGCATAGGACAAAGTCGTTGAAAAATGGGCTTTGAATCAGGATAGGTGGGAATTTCATGCACAACGATACTTGAATCAATGCCACACATCTCTTTGTATGACCACATGAAGACATCACGGAATTCCTAAAAAAAACTCAGTATGGATCTTGATCTCATTGGGAGAACAATATGCATAGATATGAACATTCTCGACAATCCCTAGTTTGACAGAGATGTCGATCGGAATGGTTGGAATAATGTTTCCCATGTTCCCTTCGAACAACACTTCATGAATCAAGGTTGGATTCTGAAGTGGGTCAGTTAGCGCAGACAAAGCATGGGATTCTAGACAGGTAGAGATGTCACCTAGGATTGGGATAAATGAGGAATGATGATTTCCATCATCCCACGGAGTTTCTTCGACATCCATTACTCCATGATACTTTCGTCGGGGGGGGGGGGGAAATCTCATTCAAGGGATCATCAGATTCCTAACCAAACCAGGCAGACTACACATAAGTGTCCAGAGAGGAAACCAAATGATCGTTGGCTCCGGATGTGTTAGTCATCAGTGTTTTTTAACTTGTTAGTGATGACTAGTTGTAACAACCTAGTTTTCCAACAACAGATCTAAAATTTGTCAAATTTTCCAGCTGGGAAAACACCCATAAAAAATTTTTACCCTCCTACCTTCCAGTCCGCCCATGATGAGATGAAACCTCATTATCAAATCCTACCTAGCCTCAGCCTTACTAGTCTACCCACCAGCTCTAAAAAGACAATCCGAATCTGTTCAAAAAACCTCCCCTAAGTTAGGATGTGGCGCTTTAAGGCATTTCACCCTTGGCAACCATCAAAGAGTGAAAAAACCTCCATCTACTATAGACCAGTCATAACAGACCTCCCACTCTGCTAATGAAGTTGTTTACATCCCTAGGTCGCGCCACTAATTCACCCTTAAGTCTCAGCAATACACAGACCATATTCTCAAGCTGATTTTAGGTGTTTTACAGTGTTTAATGGATCTTTCAAGGACAGGAAATATATCAGCATCTTAGAAGACAATTCTTGGCTCCACATGAGAAGACAGCTGCTTCTCAATGTGATCTTGAGCCTGAGATGCATCTACAAGGTAGAGAGTCTCTCATCAAGCTCTTGCAACCTCATTCAGCCTGAAAGGATAGTACAAGAAAAAACAACACTTTCAAGGGCTGATTGATCTGTCATGGCTAAAAAACTCCTTCATCTATAAGCAGAGGGTTAAAGGCGCCTCCTTCATCTATAAGCAGAGAGCAATGGCCAATGTTTGACTTGAAGAATTGCAACTGACTGTGAGACACATTTGTTTTTAGCGAACAGTGAGACAGTGACTAGGGTAAGGTGATGTTTGAAGGCAGAAGTGAAAGTATTGTTTTTTTTTTTTAAGTTTTTTTGCCTTCCATCATCCATGAGAGAAACCCCTATCAAACATATTCATCAAACTTGCTACATTTGATTAAAGACAGAGGTTAAAGAGCATCAGACACTTTGCCAAGTGAAAGGCCTCCTTCATTCATGAGAAGATGGCCAGGGCATTAGTTGATTTCAAGGTCTGATTGATCAGAGAAACAAGGTAAGAGACCAAAAGGAAAGCAGGGGTACCACTGCAATCCAATGGGTCAAGCTTATCTCTTAACAGGGTTTTTGTCAAAAGACAGTCTGCAGCTCCAACAAAACAAATTTGAAGAGTGGTGATAAGATGAGTCATTACACAGGCGAAAGGACATAATGGTGATTATGTTTCAAAAGACACTGATCCCCCTACTCATAAGAGGATGGTTTTCAGATCACTTTCATAAGTTAACAAAGAAAACATGATCTCATTTCCTTAAGAGGTATTGCAGCTAGTATACAGGTTCATAAAGTACAAAAGGACTTGTGGCATACTTTCAGATTCTGGAGAGGATTTCAAAACAGATATAGACCTATTCATTATTAAAAGGCCAGAGGTACCATATCAGTACAAGATGAGTAAAGATACAAGATGATTAAACCTAAGATCAATGCAACTGCATTTTTGCATCTACAGTCAAGCAGCACCTGCCATCTGATTAGATTTACACTATAAACAAGATTATACTCATAACATCCAGAGAAAAGTGTTAGCTTATGTTGAAAAAGGGAAATGGGACCTCTGTCAAAATTCCAAAGAAAACCTCCTACAATATAAAATATCCTCTACAGGTGTTCTCTTTTCAGATGGCAAAGTATATTTAGTTTTTCAAAAACAAAGTCTGCTACCATAACAGATGGTCAAAGGTACCTTGCTGGTACATTTTTAGCAGAGGAAAGGTGTTAGAGTAGCGCCCTTCTTGATAGACAGAAAATGGAAAAGTCTCAATGAATGCAACTAAATTTTGGCACCTACAGTTGGAGAAAAAACTGATGAAGCACCTGGAGGCAGAAGTTGTCAACCAAATTGAAAAGATAGGTCATCTCCTTGAAAATGGCAAGATGGCCCATAGATCATTGATATATCATTTAAGTGAAGCTTCTATGTTAAATTGTCACCAAAGGGACAAAGGTGGCAGAAATCACCTTTCAAACATATATGCACAAGTGAGCAGATTTTTGACCTTTTAAAAATATGTTTGTTTTTTATAAATAGGTTGATACATGTTAACATTGTTTAAAGGCATGAAAACCCTGTTGCCAACATCGTTCAAAAAGGTGGGCCCCTCTCAAACGTAGTCAAGATTGTTTCGGGTTTCAAAAGGCAAACCAAGGCATCGTTTCAAAAGGAAAAACCTTTAAACACCCTCACAAGACTAAACCAAGGGGTTTTATTTTATTTTTCATTTCAAAAGGACTAGGGACCATTGCAAATTCATTGTGCAAACACCCAAGCCCAAGAAAATCATTCCTTTGAAGTTCACGAGATCAGAGAAGGGAGTTTCAAGCGAAAAAAGCAGAGTTTTTAGGCCTGTGAACTGCGCGGCGCGCTCAGACGCGGAAAATACAAAGAGCTACACGGCTGCGCAGCGCGCCTGTAGCGTCGGGTCCCATCGGCCCGTCAGTGACCCGACACCAAAGTTTGCACAACGTTCTTCCTCCTAAAGGTACCGCACATGAATCCAGCCCTCAACACGCCTTCAAATCACCTCTGAAGCTACTCAAGCCCTTAAAAATGCCTTTCATCGAGTTGTAGAGGGGAAAGACATCATTTTGAAGAAACAGGGGTCTTATATCAAAAAGGGACATTTTTACACAGCATTCAAAATCATTGTTGCCTTATCAAAACAGTGAGTTGACAGACTGAGACAAATTTTGGTTTAAAGAAGGCATTTCAAAAACTTTGAAGCATTTTGGTGTTGCAGGAGCACATCCAAGTCAGTATGCCTCATAGGCAAGATAGCAAAAGTGGGTTTCACAAGAGATATGAGCCAATTCCCACTAAGGAAGTCAATGCACACCCATCTATCCTTTTCAATTTTGATGAGGTGGGGTGTTTTGATTTCTGCCAGAGGGTACAAGAAGTAAAAAATTTCTCGCCTTTAACACATCTGTGTGCCTTGATGTTCAAAGACAAACATTTTCAAGTGGCAGGCCTTGATTTCAAGTTCTCCCCGAGGTTTGTATCCAAGGCCACTAAAATCCCATACATTGGCGAGAAATGGTTCAAGCAGGCCTATTTAGACTTGGACGAATACAAACCCTTCCTCAAGCCCGAGCACAGAGAAGCATGCCCTGCTATTTTCCCCTTCTCTTATCTTCTAGCCAGCTATGCTCCCCTTATGAATATTATGATGAAGTATTTCACTTGTGAAGGGAGATTTTCCCAAGTTTATGCATACCACATCCGACTGTTGATGCACTTCACAAGAACCAAGCAGCTCAACCTTCCTTTTTTCTTGTGCAAAAGCATTGATAAAATGGCCTCCTCAGTCCAAAAGAAACCTCCATCACAAAAAATAGCTTCTCTGTTCCATCATTCTCTTACTAAAATCATCATCCTTCACCAGCTGGAGAAGAAAGAGGTTTCTTGGGATGTTTTCATCAGTCACCTGGATTTCTCCACTGTCCCTCCAGTCCATAAATCCCCCACATCGCCTACTCATCGCCCCTCGCCTTCCTCTAGTAGACCTACTCCTAGAAGGCTCAGATTCACCACAAAACAGTCAAAGGAGCATGGAGAAGGAGAGGGAAGTGGACAGCAAGAAGAGGAAGGGCATGAGCATGAAGAAAGGGATGAAGAGCAGCAAACTGAAGATGAGGAGCAGCAGCATGACAGTGGTGAAGGTCAACAGCAAGAGCAAGAAGAAAAGAGTGTTGAACAGCAGAAACTCAGTGATGATGAACAACAGGAACAAGAGGAAGGACAACAACATGATCTTAATGACCAAAGCCAGCAGGTTGAACCACAAAATGAACAGGAAATTGAAGCATAGCAGCAGCATGGTATTGATGATCAAGAGCTGCAGTTTGAGCAGCTTGATATTGAGGATCAAGGGCAGCAGTTTGAGCAGCATGACATTGAGGAGCAGGAGCAGCCTGAAGAAGCTACACAGCAGTCTCCTCATGACACTCAGCAGCCTCCTCATGATACACCACAGCCTCAAGAAGAAAAGAAAATTCAAGAGGGTGAAAATCAAGATGATAAAGGCAAAGGAATCATGTTTTCCTCTCCTAAAAAGGCCAAGCCTAGAACAGCAAGAAAGTAGTTGCCCAAGGTTGTCACTCCAAATGTGACAAGAACTCTCCGTAGCAAAAGAAAGTTGACAAAGAAGCCTATCACTGACTTGCCTAGGAGGAAGAGTGCAAGATTAGCCTTCAAGAGCAAAGGGAAAGGCAAGGTAGGAGAAGGTCATGAGCACAGAGGTGCATTGGGTGTCATCCCAATCCAAAGTGACGACAGTGATAACGAGGCCCGGATTCTAGAAAACCTTCTAATCCATAGAGAGGGCCAAATTGAGGCATTGGAGAATGACCTTCATCGAGTAAGGAATTTCAATCAATTCTTGCAGATCCAAAACAGCCAAATGAGTGCCCATATGGTTGTCTATGAGACACGAGAAATCAAGTACAAGAAAGAGGCTGCCAAAGCCCAAGCAAGGATAGATGAGCTCATAGGAAATTTTGATGAAGATGAAGAAGAAGACCAACCTAGGCGGAAAAGGCCTAGAACCATAGGGCTTAAAAGAGCCCTTGAAAAGCAAAAGGAAGAGGAGAAAGCCCTTCTTCAATCCACTCCCTTCACTGCACTGCTTGAGCAAGAGATTGAAAACAATAAGGGGGCATGGTTAGAAAGAGTCAATGAAAATTTGGAGAGGAAGCTTGAGACGGAAAACAGGGATTTAGAGCTGCAAAGGAGGATGACAAAGCATTATCAAAAACTAAATCAATTTGCCCGCCGCAAGTTAAAAGTTGCCCAAGAGAAGCTAAGGAAGGCAAAAGGGAAGCGCCCGGCACGGAAAGTGAAGAGAGACATATCAGGGCTTCATATTTTGGCTTTTTCTTCAGAGCATGTTTCTAAGGACCCTTGAGGGTCATGCTCACCGATTTTGGGCGCATTTTGACATGTTTTGGTTTTTTGGAATTTTTGGGGTTTTTGTCAAAACTCATGAAATTCGCCATTTCATTTTGGGGATTCGTCAAAGGAGGAAAATGGTATCATTAGATGCCATAAATTCAAGAGCACACCCTCAGCGATTTTCAGAACATTTGGAGATCATTTTCTCCCCCGAAATGGCGAAAAAGGCTCTCTTTTTGCACACTCTACCCGGTCTATCAGCAAACTATAATTTTTTGGTTTTTTACACACAGGTGTAGTTTTGGAGGAATTCCAGGCATCCGATTGGAAAAATTTCAGTTGTTATGGAAAGTAGACACTCAGATATTTCCAACGAGCTATCATGAGCCTTGTTACGACATCAGGAAGGCTGCCAAATGTTTCCGGCAAGTCAGGGGACCTTTTGTTGATGTAAATTTGAAATATTTTTGTAATTTTTGAACCTCTAAAATCTGCTTTTTCCAAATGTGTGTTTAGCTATTTTTGCACACGAAAAATGATGCAAAGTCAATTTAATTCCATTTTTTAGCATTTTTTATATATTTTATGGGATATTTTGTGCCTTGGGCTTTGCAAAGCCTCAAGGACAAGTTTAGATATTTTGATTAGGCCAATAGGATGGCAAGTTGAACCATGAGGTTTTCCTCACTTGAGCCTATATATTCCAAAGGTTTTCATTGTAAACAGGGCTGAACTTGATGAGAGAAGCAATATATGGTCATATAAGCTTTGGAAGAAATACTTGTCTTATGCTTTGGGATTGCCTCTTGGATGCTCTTGAATGAATGAAGAAGGATTGTTGTTGGATTCCATGACTTGGTAGAATGGTATAGTGTCTCTTGCTTTGTTGTTGTCTTCTAGTTTTCATTTATGAATACATGTTTCTTGCTTGCTATAGATCAGTAGAGAAAAAATTTGAGATATGCCCATGGAGGCACCTCAAATTTCATGTTTCTTCATAGCTTCTTTGTTTTCTTCTTCCTAAGTAACATTAAAGAATTCTTGACTGCTCTTTAATACTTAGGATATTGTTGCTTGTTTCATTCATGGTTTTATACATGCTAAGTATGACTTACGACATGCCCTGCTTACCTATGGCTAGCTATAGTTCCATCCATGAAATTTCTCTTTTACTAATTAGATTATCATTTTGTTGAACCAAGGAGGCCTAGTTTCGATCTAGCCCTTTGCCTAAAACTATGCAAATTTTGTTGTTCAAAGTGCCCAATAACTTGAAGTACTATGTTTAGGCATTCCAGCATAGTAATTTAAGTTGTTTGTCTTCCTTAAAGTGTTTTCCCCAAAGTCTGATAGCCATTTCCCAAAGTTAGAGGGTCATATACTTCTATGCATGGCTTGAATGTTTATTTCTATGTATTGATTAGCTTATAGTTACATCTTGCATGATTAATGGTTTTCCCTACCATGTTTATGTCTACTATTAAACTATTTATGCTTGAAACTCTTTGTTGTTCACAAACTTGATGTCCATTTACTCCATTTTTCCAAAAGATCCTTTCTACCTTGAATCAAATCGGCCCTTCAACAGCCTTGTATCACCTTATGATAGATTTCTTGATCTTTTTGACCCCATAGCCCAGTTGATCTGACATCTTTTTACCTATCTTATATCTTTGATCAGTTTCATCCCTCACAACCTAAAAAAAAAAACCAAAAAACCTACTTCATAACTAGCCTAAAATCAGAACACCATAAGCAAACACACATATATCCCTTACACATATAGAGAGAGCCCTCTCTGAGTCCAGGAAGGCTAGGTCCTTGGGCTCCAACGATTGGTTTGATGTTACACTGTCATTTGGCTTGCCAATCAGCCAAATCATGGAACCCTAACAGGATGCAACCTCAAAAGTTGTGAGAATACTTTGATACATTTGCTTAGTCGGGCTTAGAGGCATAACATCACCAAAAATCTTGATTTGGTTGGGATTGGGAAAAATCCATGGATTAGACGATACAAAATCATATTGACAAAGGCGACATTCAAAGGTGGGAGTGGAAAAATTCCCATAAGGGACTATTCTTTGAAAATACCTAGCCCAATGTTCTCATAGGGAGTAGCAGTCTTCCCAACATATAAAATGTTTCCTGTTGAAGAATCAGAGGTGAAGAAATCCAACTCAGCGACAATCACAATATTTCCTTAACGATGGAAAAAGACGACACGAAAAAGGGTGGAGACCATGCAAACCATAGTGTTCGTCCAAGAAGGAGATTATAGTTCAGGTTGGAATCTACCACTTCGACTTCCATGGTTACAATTTTCCCTTCCAATAGGATGGGAAATGATTTGAGAATACTGTACCACCTAAAACCTTTACCGTTGAAATTTTCCAAGGTATTTGGGAACTGACTCAATGGGGGAGAGCCGATGGTTTTCCATCATGCGATAGCCATGATGTAGATTGAATCACTTTCATCAACGACAATCTAATGAATATTCATTCCCATGATAGTAACTCTAATCAGAAAAGATAACTAAGATGAGAGGCGAGGAACGAAATTCTCTAGATCAAAACTAACAAATTATAATCTACGGGATCAATCCCTCCAATATCAGAGAGTAGTGCCTTCCATTGTGATGGGCACAACTGAAGGACCTCCAAAGTCGACATCATCGAAGGAAGTGAGCTAGATCCTCTACAATATTGTAGTGTTGTGAAACTCTCGCATTCAGATTATAGGACGATTTCCGAAGAACACTTTTTGTGGGTGGTAAAATTTGGAGTCACTACTAGGTCTCTCAATCTAGAGAGGACCAGAGGTAGGGCGCGTGTAAGAGGAATGGTGATCTGTAACTTTTGATTCCATGGGAGCCTTGGATGGATTGAGGTAATATTTTTTTCTCGTAGTAATGGTGATATGTTTCATTCCATCCATGAAAACCTACAAGATTCTAGATGATTGAGCTTGATCTACCATTTGTGTCTGCTGAGAAGGGAAAGGTTCTTTCAAAAAATTCAGAGTCCTGGGTGCCCCCTTCAAAAGATGGGAAAATTCAACACAGTGAGGAAAATTCTTGGTGTAGTTATCGTCATCACATATTAGATAAGGATATTTAGGCTTACGTGTTGAGGAATCGTCAGCAATGTTGGATCCCCGTGATTTGCAAGATTGGCAAGAACAACTCTGCAGGGAACCACATCAGACCGCTTTAGATTCCAAGGACCTAGCCTTCCTTGACTCAAGAGGGCTCTCTCTATGTCTGTATTTGTAAATTATATATCTTTATGCTTATGTTTTCTGATTTTAGGCTAGTTATGAAATTTAGGACTGTTTGTTTTGTTTGGTTGATTAATTAATGGTGTGATTTATTGATTGAGTGTTTCAGTTGAATAGACAGATTGGGATCATAAATGGATTCATAAATGGATTTAATTGTTCATCAACTCTGCAAGGTTTTTCATAGGGCAAGCTAACTATATCAACTGGATCTCTTAGACTAGATGAAATATGAAATGACAGTAAGTTATGAAATCAGTAAAACTAAAGGGAAATTAAGAATCGTTTAAACATACTTCAACAAGAAAAGCCTTTTAGGTAAATGTTTAAGAAAAACCAAATGACAAGGAAATCCATAGACTTCTTTGGCTAGACTTTACTAAGTAAACCTTTAAGACAACAATCTAGCAATCCTAGAGAGTAGGACTCCCCTGAATTCTCTAGCTACTACTTTAAGACAAAGAAAACATTCAAATAACAATGAGTGAAACTAAAGAGAAATATACATCTAACTTCTTTAATCAAACTTCTAAAATACCTTCAAAGCAACAATTTAAGACAAACCAAAGGACAGGGAAAACCATAAACTTCCTTGGTTGGTCTCTACTAAATGAACTTCAAATAAGACCTTAAAAATAAAATTTCAAGAAAAACTAAAGGACAGGGAAAACCATAGAATTCTTTGGCTGGACTCTACTAAGTAACTTTCAAGGCAACAAGCTAGGTGGAACTAAAGAGAAGGACAACTCTGATATATCTAATCATACCTTGCAGAATAAAACATTAAGATGAAAGAAAGCAGATAGAATTAAGGTGCCAAGACAACATATCTTAATATAAATTTTCTATTATTTTATCAGAGAATTAGTGGAAAATATGGAAAACATAAGGGAAACATTGACAAAGAAGGATAACTTCACCATTAACATAGCTCAAGAATCCTGTGAACGTGCTTGTATTACTAATGTCCAAAACCGTTACAATACTCCAATGCAACAAATCTCTGCAACTCAAAGTTTGATCAAATCCAGCCTAGCATCTCATCAACAAGCTTAGCAACCAACTAACCAACCAACACACTAAAATTGACTAATACATGCAGTATTTATCTGCAAAATGAGGAGGTTTCCCTAAGCTAGGGTGACAAAATTGTATTTATTACAAATTTAATGAATTTTTGACCTTTGAGACCATGCAAGGCCCAAGGCAAAATATCTGTGACTGACTCACTATAATAATAACTTCTAACTTAACTGCTAAGCTAAATTTAGGATATTTTTTACTTTTAAGGCTTTTCATTAACTCTTTCAATAACTTTGAGTAGCTAAGAAATATCTCTGACTGTTTCAATAATTGTAGCTACTTTTATTTGAGTAAAATAAGGTTGTAGGTGGCAAAATGTGTTTGAAGAAGTAAATGATGTTTTGCTTTAGCATTTTCGCTCTATTTCCTTTGTTGATTTGTCTCATAAAATATGCTTTCTTCTTTTAATTCCTCTAATCTGCTTTTATCTCTGATCTTTGTCCTTTAATCCTTCTTTCTTGCCTTTGACCTTTGATTAATTTTAAACTCCTTTACTGTTATGTGACTATATCTCTTTATTTGTCTTTATGTGTTGTGCATTGAAGCACCCTTTGTTGCTTTGGTGTGTTTAAATGACCATCAATGGTCATGATCCATTGATGTTCATGCTTTGATCTGGTGTTCTTGGTCCCTTTGATGAACAAAAATTGATGGTTCGTCACCCAGGGAGTCTGTTTGGACGTTTTTAGGACCTTAGAAATGCAAACCATGCCTTTCTACCTTGATCACTTGCACATTGAAATCAATTTATTAATTTAAAACCTGCGTTTATTTGGGAATTTTGGGATTTTGGAGTGTTTGCAGAGGTCTGACAAGTGGATAGGGTTTATCGCGTTAACACAGGGTTTGAATCATTTGAAAGGGGTCAACGGTTTTGGTTTATGGTGCGAGGGAAATGGGGCAGTTTTTCGCACAGAGTGGGAGCGGTAAATGGTATTGGCAGAGGGTGTGTGATGCCATAAGATGAGTGCCATGTAGCAGAGGGCACAAGGGTGAATACCGCCCATATCACAAGGTTCAAAGGTTATTAACCTACAAGCTTTTGGATGTGCGATATGCAACGTGGGCCATTGGATTGGGAGGGGTGAGATCCAACAGTGCTCGGGAGAGGATGGGTTGTGGGTAGGTTTAGATAGTGGGGCCTAATGATACGTGGCAGAATGTTTATTATAGCGTGGAGGCTCATTTAAATGAGGCTTAGGGTGTTTTTAAATAATGCGAGGCTGGGGGTTAAATAATAAGTGGAGGCACTTAATACGTTTGAAGGGTTGAGGTTATATGGCCACAAGGGGTGAAGACTTTAGAGCGGGGTGCTCTAAAATCCAAATGGGTCGGGTTTTTAATAACAAACAAAGTTTTATTAAAAGGGAGGCCTGAATGAAAACTTTAGTCTTAAAAGAATGTAAAAAGGGATTTTTTACATTATTTTGAGGAAGGAAGGGAAATGAATGAGGGGGGGTGGGGGGGTTTTGAGGAAAATGGGGCTTTAGGTAGGGAAAAAGGGTGAAAAGAGGAATTAAAGTCAAACTTGGGTTTTTTCAGAGCATGAGAGTGCTTGGAAGAGGCAAAAATGAAAGATAGTGAATCAGGAAAGATAAAGATAATGAAGGCAGTGAGATTTTTGAAAATAGTTGATAGTCAAGGAATGTTATTTTCAGCAGATTGTAGAAAATCCACAGTCACCTAGTGATACTGTAAAATATAGGAGGATAACAGTGGCTCCATATAGGGAGGGCAGCTCCTTTAGGAGGTGTCAAGAACCTCATATTTCAGATCTCTTGAATTTGTAGATCAGTGCCTTGTTTGCACTTGGCAGATTTTTCATTTTGCAATCTCTCATCTACTGTTGTTATTTGTAACTATTACCTTCAAATCTTTAAAAAAAAATGATTGCTACAACTCAATTCCACTTACCCTGCATTCCATTCTAACATTTTTTCTTCATTTGGGTGCATTCAGACTGGCAAACCCTTCACATCATTTTCTTTTGAGAGCAAAAAACTATCTATTTCTACCCTTATATCATCCAAAGGCTCAAATTAGACTGATGAGCTCTTTTATTCTCTACCTACTCTACTTATCTTTCAAGTTTAAACAGTTTGACATATTTTAATTCTCTATCTATCAACATAAAATTTAAAGCATGACTGAATCAAGATTAAGCAGTTTTATTGTCATTATTTGTGGCATTTTGGACAAGTTTCACACAATATTTATTTTGCGAAAAGTAAATTTGAAACTGAGGGCTTTGGTTTCGAATTTCTCATTTATCATTCATCCCCTACTTTTCTCTTTGGTTTAGATTTAGACTTTGGAACCAATGTCTTCTCTAATCTACTGATAAGCCAAGTTTAAATAGTTTGGAAAATCTTCATTTTCTATCCTATCAGCAAAAATTCAAAATTTGTTCAATCATGATTAGGCTGTGTGATTTGAACAAAATATTTTAAAAAATTAGTGGCTTTTGTACTTGCACACTGTTAGTATGAATCCTTTGTCGAAGTGTATGAAAAAGGACCAATTTAGCTACGCATAACTAATAGCCCTAACATCAAAAGTGGCTGCCAATATCTTCAGATCTGCAGTTAGTTGATCAAGACAAGAGCTGCAAAAAACCAGATCTATGCATAGAAAGACATTAAGCAGTAAAAAGAAGGGTTTTCTCCATATATCCAATAGACAAGACAAGAACAATTTTTGAAAGAATTTTTTGTATTAAGGGCACATGGGAGGAAAACAAGAAGATGTTTCCAATTCTCCTCAATGGGATGGGTTCTTGGAAGTCCTCAGCACTTCAGATCTAGCATTTCTCTCTCCTGTTGGTATAGAAAACCCAGACAAAGATAGAACTCAAAGGGAGCTCACACAGCAAATAATGGAAAATATGACAATGATAATGGCTCAAAGTCAGACCAAGAGTTTAGATCCAGATTCATCTCATAGGCAACAAAAGGTGAAGAATGGTAGGAAAAACCCTCCTATTTATAACAAAATATTGGGTCATTCTAGATCTTGGTGCATGATTAAAATAATGTTAACCAAATCTAGATCCACCTTTTATGGAATATTTTATTATATTTGTTGGAGGGAAAAAATATTTGACTTGGGTCAAATCCCTTTATTTGTTAATAATAAATAAATAAATGATTTATTTATCTTTTTAAGAAAGTGGTTGAAGGATAATTAAATAAATAATGATTTATTTAATTATTTGTGGGTGATTTGGTCATATTTAACAAGGAATATTATCTAAATAAGATTTAAATAGTTATTCCTAGAAAATAATAAGATAAATAAAGGTTTATCTAATTAATTTCTTTGTTTTTGGGTTAAACATGACTAGGAATAATAATTAAATTATGGTTTAATTAATTATTCCATGAGAAAAATTAAACAAAATAGGTTTGTTTAATATTTCCTTTTGGGGTTTTCCTGTTTAGACCATAAACAACCTAATAAATGTGGTTTATTAAGTTATTTTACATAGTGAAAGCAATTTTACTTAGGGTAAAATTGGTCTTACATGGTGTACTTGGGTCCATCTAATGATAATAGGTTAGATGACCAAAAAATGGTGTAACAGATTGCCCCCCAGCGTGCAAATGTTAGGAGCAAATTGTATGACCGAAGTACGTTGTAAGAACTCAATCACCAGACATCAAGAGGGAAGTCAGAGAGAGAAATGTAAGGTAGACGAGTGTGCTGAAGAACTAGACCCTGAGGAGACGAGACTCGCAGGTGCAACAAGTCTCTTTTTATGAGAGGGTACATGTGCTAAAGGCGGCGGGGGAGGCATACCTATGCCCGCCGAGACAAAGTACAAAAGAATAGTGTGTCCAGTAAACAAGGGACCGAACCATAAAGTACAACCGGCATAAACAAGAGCCAGATAATAATACAATGAGGAATCCCACATACATGTTGTGCCTGGGATAACAGCCAGGACTTATACAATAATATCTGATTACATGAGATACAAATACAACCCAAATGCCCCCTATACACGGGGAAGGGCTCACAAGATCTGACTGATACATGAAAATCAAAGAGGCGCTGCAAGCGGCTAAGGCCGACATCATCAAATATATGGAGCTGCATCGAAGATTGCAATGAAGAGGTCATCCGGGCATGTGGGGGGCTACCTGCAGGGCCACCCCCTCATGAGGGCTGAGACATCTCACACACACCCAGGAATCACCAAGAGCTGTTGCTGCATCGCTGAACCATCAAGCATACGGATCTCGATCATGCTGAAAGGAGCTGGAGTGGAGAAAAAATCAAGTCAAAGGGAAATGAGAGATCCCTTTGCCTGGTTCGAGGCACCAAACAAGAGTGGAAGCTGGAACCAAGGTACACCGCCCTCTGGACTTGTCTTCTGGAATGAAGGAGCTGATGTTGACAGAAGGAGGTCCGCCATAGGTGAGGCAATGAGAGATCCTCAACTAAGGCACGAGAGAAAATAGTAGAGCGACGGACAGACTGACACAAATGATGATGGTGAAATGGAAAGGACTGAGTAGCGAATGGACGACTTCCCTTGTTAGAGTATAAAGGGCATGAATGACATGGCAGCGACTAACGCAATATCATAAAGGATAGGGGATAGTGGGACTGAAGGCCATAATGTGCGACACAAGAGAGGGACCAAGCAATGAAGGATGGAGGGCTATAGCGGGGTACAAAGGGACTTGGGATAGACTCCATGAATGCAATGATGACTCAACTTGGATGCTCTACACAAGGGCAACTCGATGGTGATGCCACATAGTAAAGGCCCAACGGGGGACCATGAGAACATGAGTACAAGATGGTAACTCATGACGAAAATCAACACGAATAAATACAAGTAAGGAGGCAAAGTGGTGCTCCAAGTACAAGTGTTGTAAGTGAAGAAATGCGATTTTAAGGATAGGTGAAGTGACCCATCTTGGACAAAATGTAACCTGGTGAAGTATCAAATCACAAAAAACTAACAGATACCCATTTGAGGGCTCAGTGAAAGCTTTCCAATGGTGCAGACGGTTTGTCAAACGGGGCTACGGTATGGTCGCAGCAGGCGAAAGAAGAAACAAGGGTTCTCTTTTAATAAGGCAGTTTTCCCTCCAAATTCACTCATTTGCTAGTGTTGTTGTGGTGAATGTAGAGAGGAGAGAAGGCCCTAAATCTTGCGGCGAGCGTAGCAGACAAACCAACCATTGGAATCGAGATCCATCAGTTGCAGGTAAGAGGCCTAACCTTACTCTTTCATTTTGATGGATTGAAAGTTCAGTTTAGGGCCCAAAATATCAGTAACAGACCCTCCTTCATCTCTATGGCCGGGTCACACTTTTTGGGCCAAAAAGTGCATCCTAGGAAGCAGGTTTCAGGGCAAAAACTGCGACCTGTCCCAGAATTGGGCAGAAAAATACGACCTGGGAGATGGGGGGGTTTTAGTGCTATTTTATGGCTTAGAGTTGGGTTTTTGTGTTTGGTTATGGTATTCTCGATCTGTATGCTGACAAAGATGATTTTTTTGTGCAGATATGGCAGATATACGGGTTAACTGGAGAGAGAGAGACCTGGGTACATTACAGGCAGAGATCCAGGCAGATCAGGGTGTTCGTCGTGTGTTGGCCAAGTTTGGGGTTCTAAAGTTTTTGGAGAACCCTTTGATGAGAGTGGGAGAGCCTTTGTTGGCCTGGATTATCAGTTACTGGGATCCAGAGCATGATGTCTTTGTAGTGCAGGGGCACAGGATCGAACTGACAGTCCAGGATGTGTATTTCCTGACAGGTCTCCCACCACTGGGGATGGTGGGAAACACGCAGCCAGTATTACTGCGGGGGCGGAATATTATGGAGTTTTTGGAGCGACATTGTCGACCGGGTCTCCAAGTCAAGGGGACTCGGATACCGATCGGGGATCTAGAGAGATTAGAGACCTGTGTAGTGGCCACAGCGGTGCTGCGTATCCTGGGCAACCAGGCGCTCCATCACATCACTGGGGGGCAGATGATGATTTTGGAGAGTGTGTTGAGTGGGAACTACTATGGGTGGGCCCAAATGATGCTGGTGTCGCTCAAACGACATTTTTCGCTCTACAAGCGGCAAGTGAACCATGATTGCTCGTATGGGACTTTATTGTGTGCCTTCTTCTTTGAGAAGATCCCGACCTTGCGGCCTGGTATACAGCTCCCATATGGGGGCCCGAGAGAGCCCAGGATGCGCCGGTGGGGACGGCTACTATGCAAAGGAGGAGGAGGGGCGATCAGGCGAGTGTTTCAACCTGAGTTCTTTTCCCATTGGGATCAGATGCCATTATACATAGACGACTATCCCTATAGTGGGATGAGTTATTGTGGGGATCCGGACCTACCACTTCCACCTGGTCGAGTATGGGGGCCCGATGGTAAGTGATAAGTAACTATTCTTGTATGGGCATGCTAAAGTTATTAAATAGTAGATATGGTACTAATTCATGTACTTTTGGTATGCAGATATAGCTCCGGTAAAACCGGCTGGATATATGGGACGCCCGGCAGCATCTGGAGCTGCAGGGTCGAGTGGGTCGAGAGCAGCGTGCAATGAGGATGCGGCCGCCCTTCTGGAGGACATCCGCTGTAGATGCGAGACGTTGTTGACCGGAGTTTCAGAGCACGGGTGGCAAGACTTAGACGACCAGTATGTGGAGGCATGCATTGGTCTTCCCTTGGAATGGCGAGGTGTCATGCGGCACATGGCGATGGTCGGTCAAGGCATACGTGATCTACGGGCTGCAGGGGCATAGCCATTGGCTCAGGATCCGCCAGATAGTGAGTAGGTGTGGGGCATGTGGTGCCCCCTAGTGTATATGTAGGGGCAGGTGGTGCCCCCAGTTTTGATTTTTTTTGTAACATGCTATGGGCATGTCATATGTATTAGAGTAGATGGACTCTAAACACATGTTTTGTGACACATATTATGGATATGCATCGTTTTTAATGATTATGAATGTTATTGTCTTGTACGAAATGCGTGTGATAAATGCCAGTCTAGAACATGGTTTGCAATACTATCTACATAGTGATTTTGTTCTTGAGGTACATGGTTGAAAGTTATGGTTTCAAATTCACGTATCAAGAGTTTCACTCATAAATATCATCTGAATAGCACAGGGTTATGCACATGATAAACATCATTTAGTTGCATGACAAGAAGTAGGGAATCCAAACGAACATGCAGATGGAGGATGCGATGAAAGAGGGCATCGACTAAGAGACCACGCACTGCATCATATTCAGCCTGATTGTTGGTGGCAGTACCAATGCAGACCCCGTTTGAGAGGACAAGGGCATGCAAGGGGGTGAAAATGGCCCAACCTGTCGAGGCTAGATTCCGGGAGTAACGACTTGCACCATCGGCGTAACCGATAAAGGGTGGGGATGGGAGGTCCTGCAGAATGGTGTTACAAGACAACAAATGGGGGGAGGAGATACAATGTCGGCAACGTGAGTGAATAGAAGACATCGAGAAACAATTGTGGGAGGGAGTGCAATGAGAAGGATGGCTATGGCTCATATACAAACTAGAGGGTGGTATATGAGGGCTATAGGAGGTATGGTAGGGACTCGGGCTGCGGAGGGCAACAGAGATACGGGTGGAGTGATCTCGTGTATCAGTAGAAAAGAGGGGGTCAGGCGAAACAACAGGGGAGGATGCAAGGGGACTGGGCTCCAAAGGTCACACAGAGGAGGATAGGTAAAGAATGGTCGTAGTAGACTCTGTCATCTGAACATCAGGGGGGGGATGTCGATGGGAGCGGGGAGATCCTCAGGCTGGCCCGAAGCATACTGCGCGAGTATGGGAGAGGCAGATTGATTTTGTTCAACCTCATACTCTCGGACTACTTCTAAAGAGGCGCGGTAATGCGTCAGGTGAGGACAATGGTGGGAGTAATGGCCATGGACGCCGCACAAAGCACAGGGTTTGCTAGTGCGAATAGTTTTGGGGTTCTTGGTTACGGATGAGGACGGAAGAGGAGGGTCGGAGACCGTAGACTCAGGGAATGCGACTTTAACCATGGGTTGAATGCGGGGCAACTCAGGAAAAGTATGGGTGGCGTGATTGACGACATCACACAAGGCGCAAGGCTTTGCGGGCGGAGGAGGAGCTGGGTCAGTCGGGGTGGCCTTGTCTTTGGATGCCCCCTTGCGAGCTTTTCCTTTCTTTCTTGGAGCTGTCACCACAGGGGTAAGGTCCTGGGGAGGTGCAGGGGGCACCGTAGCAACGGAAGAAGCAAGGGGGACCGGTTGAACCGGTGTCAAAGCAATATAGGGTTTGGGGTGACCAGGAGGGGTAGCGGCTGGAGGGTAAAGGTACCAGACGGGTATACCCAGGGTCAGGTTAGGGAGAGAGAGGGTGGCCATGACGGGGACCAAATAGAATCCAGGAGGGGGAGCCAAGAACGGTATCTAACCAGCGATATAATGACCAGGAGGGATGGCTCCGAGATGATTAAGGCCTGGGGGAACCGTTCCAGGGGAATAAAGGGGTTCAGGGATACCAGCTGTAGGAGAAGTGACAGAAGGAGGAGGTCCGGCTGGTGGAGATGAAGGGCTAGGAGCAGGTTGCGGTGGGCGAGGTTGAGTCTGAGGTTGCTGACTAGCCGAAGCGGGTCGCTTAAGGGCAGCCCGAGACGATTGCATCAGGAAAACATTCGACAAGCTGGGATCAGAGATATAAGGATGGGGAAGACCAGGAAAAGTTCCAAGCAGGGAGGAATCTTTGTAGACGCCGGGGGAGACACTGGTCAAGGAATCGACGGTTTGCTTATTGGCTACAGAAGAGATGGTCGTCTCGGGGGAGGTCTGAGACGGCAACTCATGGTAAGACATCTGGTCAATGGTGACTATCTTTCCATTGTGAGGGAAAGACATCTGACGAAAAACTGCAGATGGGACAGAAGACATGGCATAGGTGTAGCTTCGCCCCAATAGAATGTTGTAGTCTAGAGGGGCGTCAATGACTTCGACGTCAATGCAAACGGTCTTACCGGCAAGGGTGATAGGACAATTATGGAAAAGGCCAATGGGCTGGGAGGCGTGGCCGTCCCACACTCGAAGGGTGATCATGGAAGGGGCCAACTCAAGAGATCTGAGTTGCTTCCAAACCGAAGCGGACATCACACAAGTGGATTCCCCCTCATCAATTATACACCGAGAAACGTTGGCGTTCTGGATTTTCACTGGGATTTGGAAGGTGACGGAAGCAGGAAGGGGAGGATGGTCTGATTGATGGGCGTCGAACACAATCATTTGGTCATCAGCAGGATCTACAGCACCCACGGTAGATAGTAGAGCCTTCTTTTGGGAAGGGTATGACTGGAGGAGTTCCAGTGTGGAAATGGCAGCAGGAGATTGAGCAAAATCATCTTCTATGCTATACGAATGAGCAGCTCGATCAGAAGCAGCATTTCGACGTAATGGTCCTTTAGGAATCTTGGGATGGACCTCAACTTTGGGTTGAGGGATATGTAAGGGACCATTGGTTGTCAAAAGAGGCTCTGTAGAACCGGAAGAAGGGGACTCGGGGGCAAAATGAGCGGGAGGCTTGGGGTACTGGCGAGACCGAGTTTGAAGGTAAAGTTCGACGGTTGGGGAAGGATCAGAGTTCATCATAAGGATCTGGTAATTGGAGGAACCAGAAAGGGAAGGTGGAGTGGCGACCTGGATGTCAGGCGGTTGGGTAGCCACGAATCCTTGCTGAGGGAAAGGATCAATAAACACAGCTGGTTGGGTAGTGGCCACATTAGGAGGAGCATGAGGGGAGGTGTGTTGTCCGCGCAATGTGGCTTAATACTCCCACATCTGCCGCATCTGGGGTAAGAGGGGACAATCGTGGGTGTAATGACCATAAACACTGCAACATGAACAAGGCTTATTTGTGCGAAGCGGCCTGTCCGGCTTGGGCTGAGTGCCCTGTTGCTGGTTGGCAGTGTTAGGGTCAACACCTTGAGGATTGGGTCCACGAGTACCAGGGGCAGATTGGTTTGGATTGCCTCTCCGCCTTCTTTGAGAAGAAGGGAGATTAGTCACGCCCTGCTGTGCAAATACTTGCCCTGGAGGGGGTTGTAGGTGCTTTTGCGGGTTTGGAGGAGGCAAGGGAGATGGAAGTGCATATGCTGGAGGAGCTGGCGCACTAGGCTGCGGATAAAGGTAATGGTTAGGTTGGGTAACATTGAGGTAATCAGGAGGTTGGGAAAAAGGAGGAGGCATGCCATATCCTGGATACATGCTACCGGGAGGGGGAAGAGTGCTAGAGGTGCTGGCCCCTCCCTGAGGGAGACCATAGCCCATAGGAGGTTGAGCGTACGGATGGGAAAGGGCTCCAACGATACTGTCGGTGGAATGAGATGCCCCTGGGGTGTTAGCGCCGCCGGGCCTGGGGAGGTCAGGAAGAACGGTATAAACATAACCAGACTGAGCATAGATCAGGTCATATTTCAAGGCTATTTGGAGGGCGGCTTCTTTGGTTTGAGGAAAATGGGAGGCGACATCTTTGCCAATGGGAGCTAAGAGAGAGCGAAGGAACCAGTCCATATAGATCCGATCTTCGAAGGGGGGAGCTCAACATAAGCTTCGTCTTCGTCACCATTCCTGGACATGAGCGGAAAGGTGGGTCAAAGAGGTTTGCTTGAAAGAGGTCAAAAGCTCCGTACCAGTATCGTATCGGAGAGGGAGCTGGAAGTAAGATAAAAAGGCTTGGGCAATGGTCGCAAAGGTGGTATGGGAAGAGGTGGCTTGGTCTACATACCATTTAGAAGCTTCGCCGGTAAGTGTGCGTTGGAACAATCGAAGACGGATGGAGTCATCGGTAATGGAATTGGAGGAACACCACATGTGGAAAGATCGGACATGATTGGTTGGATCTTCTCCAGCAAGGCCTTCGAACTTAGGGATGTCGGAGGGGAGCTTGGTTGGCATAGCAGGCCAACCAACATCGTGGTGGATAGGGTCATTAATCAACTGATTGAAATCAGGGAGGCTGAGGCCTGCGATGTACGACAGCAAGGGTATGGCCGAGGTAGTTCCTGTGGTGGTTCCGCTAGTGGTAGTTCCGGCATTAGGGCCGGGAGCACTGCTAGCGTTAGGCCCTAGACCAGACATAGTGAAGGTGACAGGGGGAGAACCAGAAGGAGAAGGAGAACCCAATGAATCAGAAGAGGATTTGGGGTGTGGACTCGGAGGAGGACTGGCACGACGACGGCGGGACGGAGCAGGTCGATCGACCGGGAACTGAGGGTGAAGGCCAAGAAGTCTCCGGGAAGTGCGCCTTGGGGGTGCAATGATGACAACACAAACACGACACAAGGGGAAGAAGAATGACCACAAGGGCAAGGAGGTGCAGAATCAAGTCGAAACAAGGGCAGATAGATGCATTGTCAATTGATTTTAAAGTATTTTCCTGGCGGTGTAAACCAGGCTCTTCTTTGCTTAGGGTGAGTGTGTGGTGTGTGTTAATTTTAATTTTTAAACCCTTTTCGTTTTGAGAGCAAGAGAAAAAGTGTGTTGCGTAACTAAAAATAAATCTGCAGAGAACAGTATATAATGCTGAAATAACATAAAAATAAAAACTACTAGTGCATCGATTCAACCCAAGAAGGCGGGTCACTCAAAACTAATCTAAAAAAGGGCAAAAATCTTGTCAAAACACACTTAAAAAGAGGCCAATAGATATAGGGTCAAAAGGGACAGGGATCTAAAGGATAAAGCTGCTGAAAAGAGGTGCAGATCACAACCAAGAGGCAGAGGCAAGGTGGCTGGAAAAAAGGAGGAAATCAGCAAAAATCAGAAGGGACAAGGAGGAGGCCCTAAAAGTAGATCCAAACAAATCTTCAGGAGGTGATTTGAGAGGTAGAAGAGCTTATTAAAAGGGATCTGAAAAGGAGGTATCAGATCTGTAAAAGGGGAGGCTGAAACTCTGAAAAATCAGACACCTGAAGCAGCTAAAACTCTTCCACCAAAAGTGGAGGGTACTGAAGCCCTAGTGGGCTAGGTTCCCACTTAGATGAGAAAAGCAGATCAGGAACAGGTCGAAACGGGCTGAGATAGAGGCTGGAAAACCCTGACAGAAGCTTCAGAAAAACCCAGAAAAATTTCAGAAAAATAGCTGAAAATTTGGCAGGTTGCAGGTTCTGACCTGTTTTCAGTGTAGTTCACGGAAAATGGGCAGAAAAGTGCGACTTGGAGGTCCAGGTCGCAGTTTATGGGCTGAAAAGTGTGACTTGAAGCTCCGAGTGTCTCGGCAGCAAATTTCCGGAAAAGTTGTCGTCTCATTTGCGGCTGATGTCGCTTACCTGCGCAATAGGGCCAGAAACACATGGAAGTTAGAAATTTTAATGTTTTAGGGTTTTATAGAAGAAAAACAACATGAAAATAGGAAAAAAAAAAGCTGAAAAGAAACCCTAGGGTCTGAAGTAGCTGGATATGCAGGAATATGAAAAACGACAGCGGTCATAATTTAAAACCCATGTGGAGTCGTCATTTGTTAGTATGAATCCTTTGTCGAAGTGTACGAAAAAGGACCACTTTAGCTACACATAACTAATAGCCCTAACATCAAATGTGGCTGCCAATATCTTCAGATCTGTAGTTAGTTGATAAAGACAAGAGCTGCAAAAATCTAGATCTATGCATAGAAAGACATTAAGCAGTAAAAAGAAGGATTTGCTCCATATATCCAATAGACAAGACAAGAACAATTTTTGAAAGAATTTTTTGTATTAAGGGAACCTGGGAGGAAAACAAGAAGATGTTTCCAATTCTCCTCAATGGGATGGGTTCTTGGAAGTCCTCAGCACTTCAGATCTAGCATTTCTCTCTCCTGTTAGTGTAGAAAACCCAGACAAAGATAGAACTCAAAGGGAGCTCACACAACAAATAATGGAAAATATGACAATGATAATGGCTCAAAGTCAGACCAAGAGTATAGATCCAGAGTGATCTAATGGGCAACAAAAGGTGAAGAATGGTAGGAAAAACCCTCCTATTTATAACAAAATATTGGGTCATTCTAGATCTTGGTGCATGATTAAAATAACATTAACCAAATCTAGATCCACCTTTTATGGAATATTTTATTATATTTGTTGGAGAGAAAAAGTATTTGACTTGGGTCAAATCCCTTTATTTGTTAATAATAAATAAATAAATGATTTATTTATCTTTTTAAGGAAATGGTTGAAGGATAATTAACTAAATAATGATTTATTTAATTATTTGTGGGTGATTTGGTCATATTTAACAAGGAATATTATCTAAATAAGATTTAAATAATTATTCCTAGAAAATAATAAGATAAATAAAGGTTTATCTAATTAATTTCTTTGTTTTTGGGTTAAATATGACTAGGAATAATAATTAAATTATGGTTTAATTAATTATTCCATGAGGAAAATTAAACAAAATATGTTTGTTTAATATTTCCTTTTGGGGTTTCCTGTTTAGACCATAAACAACCTAATAAATGTGGTTTATTAAGTTATTTTACATAGTGAAAGCAATTTTACTTAGGGTAAAATTGGTCTTACATGGTTGTTACACAATAATTTGTCACCGTCCTTACCATTCCCCATCCCGCACAATGGAGGACCCATTCTGTGACCTGTGAACATTTTCATGCCTTGGAAACATCATCAATGCATCCCTCTGAACATGAGCTTTATTTGCCCTTGAGACATCTCCTTGCAAAAGTCATGAAAAACATCCCTTTTGGCATTGGCGCGGGCAAGCAGTTCAGTACTCGCGCCAATGGGGAAATTACTGCAAAGAGGTCGCGCCAACTGGCGCTCTGTCATAGAGCCGTAGTCGCGCCACCCAATTTGGGAGTTGTTTTTTAAATAAGGATGGCGGAAGTTGAGTTCCAACAAACTCACAAACCATTGCCTATCTTGAGTTGGGAGGTTTGGCTGTGGGAGTTCTATGGAAGGGAAGTGGTTTTGCCACCTCCCATGGAGCCTTCCTTGTTGATAGGGCCAATCCCATAATAATAGGGATCCCAACTCCCTCCTTCCCCATCTATAAAAGCCTGCTCAAATCCATGGCAAGCTAGTCTTGAAGTGCCTAAGCTCTGAATCTCCATATTCCCAAGAGCCTTTGTGTTGTAAAGAATTCTCTCTTTCCCTTAAGGCTGACTCAAGTAAGGAGACCATTGTCACGAGACTCTGGAGAGGTTTTCCCTTTCCTTGGCGAGCTTTGCGAGACGTGGACGACTGGAGACCCGTTCGAAGGAGACCGCGACGTCAGAACTTGGTTGTAATCTCTCTTCGCTGGTTATTTAATAGATGATTATGATTATGGTTCCACTCTGTTTTCCATCATGTTAATATGAGTAACGTCCTTTCTGACTGATGTTTAGTTACGTATGCTGGTTTCTATGCTTGTATCTGTTCGTTTCTTCCATGTGCAGGTGTTCATCCGCGGAGATCGTGGAGGGATTGTGATCTGCCGAGGCTGAGGAACGGGGACGCTTCTTCTTCAGATCCTAGCGTTGGAATCCAGGTAGGCTTCTATCTCCAGCCTTTTCATTCATAATTAGGAACCTGCGTCATGACATTGTTTGTTTGTTGCTAGACCCCTGCTGGACTAGTAGGGATCGCCTCTGTCTGCAGAGGGGATTTACCTCCTCAACAAATTGGCGACTTTGCTGGGGAGATAGCTTGTTGTTTGATTTGTAAACTATAGACGGAGCCTGAAGTACAGCCAAATAGCCTTCGAAACGCTTCTGCTTTGCATTAGCGGAGTAGATCAACGCTACTTCAGTCAATCTCCGGTTTGGTTTACGGACTGAACGACTTGGAGTCTTTGTCTTGCCTTGCCGTTTGTATCTTGCTTTTCCTTGCTTGATGAACCTTCTGGGTTGGGTTCTTTGTGTGTTTTTGCTTCTTGGATTGCTTAGCTAGCATTGGTCTGTTTCTGGAGTAGCTTGTTTTTAATTTTTTGCTGAGAAACTCGACTGGCGCGGTTTTTAACCCGACAGTCGCGCCAATTGGCGCATGTTGCCTTTGTTCAACCCGCGCCAATTGCTTTCTGGCGCCAGTTTCACACTTACAGTCGCGCCACCCCTGTAAGTTTTTGAGTTTTCTCATTTTTGAGCTCTCTGAAGTTGATCAGTGTTTTTCTTCTTGATTTTCCGACTGCCTGAGTGTGTTGGAGTCCTGTTTGGCTGGAAATTCACCTCTGTCCTTTGGTTGTTTGCTTCTGTCTACCGATTTCACGTTTTAAGCCCTAGGTCATCTAGTGGCTTAGTGTATCGAGCCCTCCTTGGGAGTTTTGGTGTTTCGATTGTCCTGTCAACTATCTGATTGATTCTCCACATTCTCTAAGTAGTTGTTCATTGTTTTATTGCGATTTTTGGGTGATTGTTCATTTCTTCATTCGAAACTCGTTTGGTCTTGCTTTGGACCTAGATCACACGGTCCATTGGAAGCTTTTGAGTCTTTTCTTTGCTTTGAGAGACTTTGGTCGATTTGGGGATCTGATTGCTTGTGTTGTTGAGTGGAATGTGTTTGTTTCGCTCTCTTAAATATCATTTCTCAAGTTGCTCCATTTGTTTTCAAGTTTGTTTAGTGCATATTAGCCATTAAACGTTGAAAATCAAAAAAAAAATCTCTTATGCTTTTGTTAATTAGTGCAAATTGTGATCTTTTCCATATCGCTAGTGATTAGTGTTTTGAATGAAAAGTTGTCAATTGCATTAGTTGCATTATAGATCTCATTGTTTGGTTTCCGTTCGTTTCGTTTGTGTAAAAGCTCTCAACTCTTCTCTAATTAGTTTTCATCGAACGAAATGTTGCATTGTGGCATATAGCTTTGCATTTAGGAGACACTACATACGATAGGGCCTAGAAATTGAAACTTAATTGAAGATCAACTGTAAAATTTATTCAATTAACCTAAGGCGGCATTGGAACTTAACGAAACATATTTAGAAGGTCTAGGCTAGAGACGTGTTCCGGCGTCGTTAAACCTAGCAGCTGTCGTTCGCCTGTTGGCTTTAGACGGCGCTAGTACGGACTTGCGCTCCCCGTACCGTCGCGTATATAAAGGGAGACCCCTATAGGTTTTCAATCCTTTATCCATAGGAAGCCGAGTCTGCCGCCCTATACCCGTGATACACCGAACACAGCATTCGGGGAGACTACATGCACGTACGGAAAGTCCTTGGTCGATTTCTGTTTCATTTTTGAAACCAAGGTGTATATTGCAGTTCACGGATATTTGGTACACCCTTTGTGCCTAGTTTTTCCTGAGCAGTCATTTGGTCTTTTCTAACTCCTTAAACTTGAAAAGACCGTCAAGCGCTTGTCCTTTCACGCTTGTGTCAACTCTGAAAGAGATAGAGTCATCTTTTTATCGTTTCTCGACTCTTAAAACATGAAACGGTAGGATCTCTTACTTTCCAATGTGGTAAAATTAATCGCCCACGATTTCACACCTATTTAGACATTGCTTGTTGACCGTTTGATCGTGTGTCTTAACTCATTTTTAGCCCATGTGTGTGTTTGCTCTTTTCTTCTAGTCTTTTGCCACAGTGGCGAAACCATCGGTTTCGTCTACTGGTAGTCCTTACACGGACTTCTGTTCTCAGTCTTCTGTTGAACCACAGCAGCCTGTTGTTTCCGAGTCTCCCGACGGGGGACCGGTTCTCGCCAAGCAACCCTTTGGAGGACCAGTTGAATTCAATTGGCCCTTTTCGGACCCTGTGTCTGAATTGAGATTAGGAGCTGATTTCCTTTCTCTTACATCGGGTTCACCGTTTGTTGCTGCTGTTTTTTCTCCTAGTCCTCGCCGTCTTTTGCGTGATTTAACGGCAGGATCAACCATGAGTGATTCTGGTGAGGAAATTCCGGGGTCTGATGACTATCAGCGCATCCCTCGTAGATTGTTTGAGGGGGACAGCTCCGAGCTGGCTACCACGTCGTCAGCCAGTCCTTCTTTACCACAGGGATACAGATCTCTGGGTCAGATCATTTCAGCTGCTGCCTCTATGGGGATATCGTCTCCCGCGTCGAGACCAGCTGCCACTACACCCGGGGTGTCCCCTTCGACGCCCGTCACTTCTGTTCCCGTTCGGCCCACTGTTTTTGTGGCTGCCTCTTCTTCTATTGTCTCAGCATCTGCTACTAGGGCTGGGCCAACTCCTGAAGACGTTTACCTAGCTACTGCTATACCGGAGAATATCTCTCCGGAGGAGTATCGGTTGTTTTTGCAGCAGCCGAACGCCGGAGCTAGACAAGTTCCCCAAGATCCTTACCGATCCTTCTTTTCGCATTATGCACAGGATGGAACTCCCGTGTATGCGTTCCCAGGTCAGTTTGACGAGCATGGGGAGGTTTTGCGCCTTCCTGCTCCTGAGGCTTATCTATATGCTCAAGGTTTACCATACAACCAGGCTTACAACCCACAGGGACAACCCTTTCAGGGCCAACCTGCGGGCCAACCTGGCTATTTGTATGACCCACAGGGACAGCCTAATCAAGGCTACCCTGCGCGCCAGCAAGGGCCATTATACAATCCGCAAGGACCATATTATAGCCCTGCTGGTCAACCTGCTCAACCTCGGCTAGGGTATCAACCGGGACAGGCCTATGGTCCTGGGGGGCAAATTCAGTCGTCTTTACCAATGCAACCGCAGTATCCTGCTGTTTCTAACGTTGCATATCAGCCAGGACCACCCTGGTTACCCTTCGAGTCAGCGGTTTCATGTGGCTTTGATCACCATTTCCTCACGGAGCAACGGGTTCATCCCGTGCGGCCACGATGTCCATCGAGCACGACCCGACTGTCCGGCACAACTCAGGGCTCACTTACAACCCCGGTCGACCTACGCAACCAACACCGCACCGGTCACCCCAGGAGCCGACGCACAGTCATTCGAGCCCGGCCCCCTCACTACGAATCGCTTGTTCATTCAGGGCGACCCTCTCATTCCGTTCACTGCGCTCGACGGCTGTTCATTCAATGTCATGACCAAATCAACAGTGCCGCCATAGGTACCGAGGCTCCGCGGTTCCACTTATCGGCGGCCTACTCATCCTCGAGTGGTTGTTATCCTCATGATCGGTCTCAAGCGAACTATAACCACTGCGGAGCTCTCGATCGTATCCTCCTCTGGGTTCTACCTACACTCGGCGACCAAATCCAAACGCTGCTTATACAGGGCAGACACCTAATCAGGGCCCGAACCCTGGTTATCAAGCCCCGCACTATGGTTACCAGCAGCCAAATCAGTCTGGTTATACGAACTATGCCCCCTACGGTCAGAATCCTGCGGGACAGAACCCGTGGGGGTAGGGATATTCACAACCATCTTGGAGCACAGGCACCGGACCTTATCCTGGGACTGGCATGGTAGATAACCCTCCATTGCCGTTCCTGGCTACCTTGGAACTGCCGGACGTTTCAAAGTTGACCAATGATCCGATTTCGCATAATCCATATTGGCCTCCGGTTCCCACCAAGATACCAGGTGACTGTCCCAAGTTTGAGGGCAAAGCTGGCGAAGACCCCCAGGCGCATGTGATGACGTATCACCTCTGGTGTTCGTCTAACTCTTGGGTCGACGATTCAATTCGTTTGCGTCTTTTCCAGCGTACTTTAATAGGAGCTGCTGCCTAGTGGTACATAGAGCTATCCCGTGGTATTTTTCAGGATTTCAACTCGTTAGCCATGGCTTTCCTCACGCATTTCCAGTTACCAGTCCGATATGAGGCCGGGACGCACCTCCTGACTTCTCTGAAACAGGACACGGCCACTCACATTTCGGATCACATCCATGAGTGGCGGTGCCGTCGTCGACTGATCAAGTTTCACATACCTGATCAGATTTTGACTCACTGGTTCACCACCTCCTTTGTGAATAAAATCACTCAGGATATCGCGATGGGAGCGTGTGTGACGGAAGAACAAGCTATCGCGCGTGCCCAGTACTTAGATCTTGTCTATTCACAGTCTGGAACGCTTTATGACATCTTGACTGATGCTCCACGGCCCGGAACCACTAAGGCTCCGCCTACCCCTACAGTGGATGGTGTCATTGGTTCCGTTTCTCAAAATTCGAAGAAGTCTTCGAATGGGAAGCAGAAGGCTAATTCTTCCAACAATACCTCTGCTAATCCCACCCCATCTGATTCTGGTAAAACCGCGGAGGTGAATGCCGTCCAGGCCAATCCTACGGACAAATCCTCCAAGGGGAAGAAGAAGGACAAAGGCAAATCAAAATCTGATGCCCCGAAACCGGAATCTAAATCTCGAGCTGACGATGGCTCCCAACGTAAGCCGAAATTCCCTTGCCTCATCTGTGAAGGTGACCATTATACTAAGGATTGTCCACGACGGTCCGAAGTTAGTCAACTTCTTAAAGGCTCAAAAGGGACTCCGGCTATTTTAAAAGAGCCATTTCCATCTCAGCAGACCCAGATGGTCGAACAGGCGTCACCATCTGCACCGTTTGGGTCTCAAGTTTTCATGATGAAGACTAATGCACCTATCACTATCGCTACGCGATCGAAAGATTACAATGAACCGCGGCAGGCACCCGGGAAGGCAGTTGCGGATGGGCCGCCTCCCCCACCTGCCTCCGGTCCATTGGAAATCGAGAAGCCGACTCCCGAACCCATTGTGAAACCACCTCCCAAGGGTGTTCTTCGAAGATCCTCTTACAATCCAAATGCTCGTGCCGCTCAACATTACAGTATTGTTGAGGATCTGGCACAGGCGCCATGTGCTATGTCTGCACTTGAGGTTCTTCAAAGTTGTCCTTCACAACGGAAGGCTTTACTGTCTGCCATCGGTGGTATCGATCCCGCCGACTCGAGCCTTCTCACCTTCGATCTGGAGAATTTTACTCCCCGGCTTCCACATCAAATCTCTTTGGTCATTCAAGTCGGGATTAACGGTCTCAACATTCATAGGGCCGTCGTAGATGAGGGTGCATCTACCTGCGTTATGTCCTTCGCTTGCTGGAAGGCCATTAGCTCTCCAGCTTTGTCATCATCTCCCAATGCCCTTGAGGCATTTGATGTTCGGGAGTCTAAACCCCTGGGAGTTCTTGAGAGTCTTGCGATCACATTACAGGGAAAAACTGTCAACGTGGAAGTGGAAGTGGTTGACGCTAAACTCAACTACAATATACTTCTTGGCCGCAGCTGGACCCATGCCATGCTCTGCGTGCCGTCTACCGTCTTTCGATTCATTAAGTTCCCCCATGAGGGCAAGATTGTCACGGTAGATCAATTGTCATTTTTCACCTCTAGCTCTGAGAACAACGTGCCATACGTGGATCAAATTCCGAATCCCCGAGACAGCATAGGACCTGGTCTTTTCAAAGACCCTGTTCTCATGGGTATATTCCCCGCACCACCACCGAATACCGCTTAAGTCAACATGTTGTCCAGGACTGATGACCCCTGGCTTATTCCTACACCTAAGCAGGTATATGAGTTTGGAGAATCCATGCCTTTAACACCAGTAGAGATCAGCTACTGTGAAATTGTTGCCGCATCGGACCCTCCACCTCCTCAGCATGCTCCGATGAGCATGGCTCTTGACTTCTACTCGCAATCCCCCTGGCTTTGTCAGGCTGATTCACCTGATCCTCTTAGAGAGACTTTTCCTTCAGATGAGGCTATCATTGAAACTATGTCTCTTGAGGAGCTGCCCTGGGGCGATGGACATCATCGCTCCTCGTTTATGCCCAGCTTGGGGGCAATGACTGATTGTCTGGAGCGTTATGCTACTCAGGTTCCTTCCCCTCCTCTTCAAACACCAATCTTAATGCACGAGGTCTTTTCGGAGGGTAATCTGAGTAACATTACTCAAACTGTTCCAATCGATATCTCCGTTAAACCGGGGATTGTTGAGAACATTCATGTGGGTGTGACTTGTTCTCCCAAGGAGATTCAAGTCTATACTGAGCTTTTCAAATAATTCAGAGATGTTTTCGCATGGTCTTACGAGGAAATTCCGGGAATTGATCCGAGTATTGTCGTGCACGAGATTCCAACCTACCCAGGTGCGAAACCCGTGCGCCAATGCTTACGTCCCATGCATCCTCGGAAAGCCGCCGCCATCAAGGCAGAAGTTGAAAAACTTCTGAACGCGGGTTTTATTTATCCTATCCCCCTTACATAATGGGTGTCCAATATCGTCCCTGTTGATAAAAAGCAGGGTACAATTCGAGTCTGTGTGGATTATCGCGATATCAATCGCGCCTGTCCTAAGGATAATTATCCCACTCCGTTTATCGACCAGATCATCGACGAATGTGCCGGGAGTGAGATCTATTCCTTAATGGATGGTTTCTCAGGCTACAACCAAATCAATATTGCACCTGAGGATCAACATAAGACCACATTCATCTGTCCGTGGGGCACTTTCGCGTACAAAAAACTCCCGTTCGGCTTAAAAAATGCTGGCGCCACGTTTCAGCGTGCGATGTCCTACGCTTTTCATGATATTCGCCATATCGTCCAGCCTTATCTGGACGACTTGCCAGCCCATTCGGGTAAGCGAGAGGACCATCCTGAGCATCTCCGCCAGATATTCCTTCGTTGCAGACGCTACAATATCAAGCTCAACCCTCATAAGTGCGTCTTCTGCGTTGATTCTGGCCGTCTTTTAGGCTTTATAGTCTCGAAAGACCGAATTCGCCTTGACCCTCTAAAGGTTGAGGCCATCGTAAATCTCCCATCACCCTCCTCCCTGTATCAGTTACAGAGTCTACAAGGGAAAGCGAATTTTCTTAGGCGCTTTATCCCGAATTATGCCGAGGTGGCCAAAGGATTCACTCGTTTGTTAAAGCAGAATGTTCCCTTTCACTGGGACGAAATTGCTCAGGAATCCTTTGAGAAGCTAAAGACATTGCTAGTCAATGCTCCGTTGCTTCGTCCTCCGAACTACCACCGCGACTTTACTTTGTATCTAGCCGCCGCATTTAGCACCATCGCCATGGTCTTGGTGCAGGATGACGATAACGGTGATGAACATGTTGTTTATTACCTGTCTCGGAACCTTCTCGACCCAGAAACACGTTATGCACATGTCGAGAAGTTGGCCTTAGCAGCAGTACATGCCGTACAACGCTTTCGCCATTACATCCTTTTGCGCACGATAACAGTGATTTCAGACTGTAACCCTATGACGTATATTCTTTCTAGACAACTACTGGGGGGCAAGTACTCCAAATGGATCGTGATCCTGCAGGAGTTTGACTTGGATTTTACCACTGCCAAGTCAACTAAATCACTGGTCTTCGCGGATTTGATATGTTCTCTCCCTACGGACTCTGTTCCCTCACACTCAGAAGATCATATACCGGACGAAACGCTGTTTCTTATCGATACTCGTGATCCTTGGTATGGTGACATTATAGTGTATCTTCAGACCGCGACATTTCGGTCTGAGTTGGATAAAACTGCCCGCCATCGGATTCGGCACCAGTCCCAACCCTACCGTATCGTAGGAGATACCTTATATCGCATTGGAGTAGATTCGGTGCTCCGACGATGCCTTACCTTGGAAGAGGCTGAGAAAGTCTTGAATGACTGCCACAGTGGCGCCTGTGGCGGACATATGTCCGGATATGCTACTGCCCAGAAGATTCTGAGGGCAGGATATTTCTGGCCTTCCATATTCAAGGATTGTATCACTGCAGTCCGTAAATGTCATCCATGCCAGATTTTTCAACGCAAGATGCGCGCGCCGCCATTGCCTTTGCATCCCGTTATTACGTCGGCCCTTTTGCGAAATGGGTCGTGGATTTTATGACGTGTAACCCTCACTCGGCCGGGGGGCATGCGTATATCATTGTCGCCGTCGACTACTTCACTAAGTGGGCCGAGGCGATGCCTACACTAGCTGCTGACGGAAGAACGGCTGCTTCATTTATATTCAACCACGTTATTGCACGATTCGGGGTTCCTCAAGCCATCGTCACTGATCATGGTACTCATTTCCGTGATTACATGATGATGGAGCTGACTTCAGCGTTGGGCTTGCGTCACGACAGCTCAACACCATACTACCCTCAAGCGAATGGTCAGGTTGAAGCGGTGAACAAGGTTTTGGTCACCATGCTTCAGCAAACGGTTGGGATTCATAAATCCAGTTGGCATCTCCAACTGTTCTCAGCTCTCTGGGCATACCGAACATCTGCTAAGAGTGCAACCGGGTTCACACCTTTCCAATTGGTGTACGGTCTGGAAGCTACTCTGCCGGTTGAATGTGAAATTCCTTCTCTTAAATTAGCTGTGGAGCTATTACCGGATACCTCTCCTGAGGAAGAACATCTTCTGTATCTCGAACGATTGGATGAAACCCGTCGACTAGCTGCTTTGATCATCGAAGCACAAAAGAAGAGGGTCAAAACTCATTTTGATCAAACTGTTTCTCCTCGTTCTTTCATTGAAGGAGATCTCATCCTCTTGTACGATCAGGCACATGATAAGCTTGGAGCCGGTAAACTCCAGCCTATGTGGCACGGTCCCTATATAGTAAAACGCGTTTTGAAAAATGGGGCCTACGAGCTTATAGATTACGAAGGAGTTCTGCTGGCGCAGCCCAGAAATGGGCTGTACCTTAAAAAATACTACGCCTGAAGTGATTTCTCGGTGTGGTGTGTGTACATAGGTGTGTGATTGTCATTTGTGTGCATAGTGTGGTGTGCTTTGTAAACATCTTTCTGCTGATCGGGTCTTTCTGGTTGTGCAGATGTCTCTTCATCCATTTGTTGGTTTCGCGGATGGTGCCTGCCGCAGTACCAGGAATATGTCTTCCGTAGCCTGGGTAATCTACGATCCTGATGGTGAGTTGATTGACCTGCAAGGTGTGTGTTTAGGACGTACCATGAACAATATCGCGGAATATAGCGCCGTGTTGGAATTATTAACCGAGGCAGTAAACCTTGGTATCCGTGAATTGCTCGTGTACCTAGATTCACAACTTGTAGTGTTACAGCTGAACGGACACTATTCGGTAAGGAACCCGTCCATCTTACGTATGTATTTGCGTATTCGATTACTGGAAAGGAATTTTGACTACATTACATATCATCATATACCCAGGCATTTGAATACATTAACAGATGCAGTAGCAAATTTGGTATTAGACAGACATTTGCGCAATTTATAAATCATCATCACATGTAAAGAAAGACTCATCCAGAAATAGATATGTATATATATAGGTATCGAAATGTTTACATAGAGTGTGTCACATAAAACTCAAAAAATATACATAATTGTCTTAATACATCCTGAGACACTATGTCTCTCAAAAATAGGTGTGGCATAAATCCTAAGGACTAATCCGCATGGTGCTCATGATAGCACGTCACTGCACGCACTAGGCGCCTCAGGATTCGGTGGATCCGATTCGGAACTCCCACCGTGTGGCGCTGGTATGCCATCGGTACGTCTGATAGCCGGGCATAGTCTGGGATCCCATGGGCAATCCCCTCGAGGTTCTAGATCAGTTCCTCTCCTCCGGTGCCTTCCCCCTGGATCTCAGGGGCGAGTTGTGTCCTCCGGGAGATAGGAGACATCCCGGCTGGTCTCTCAGGTCCTACATCTGCATGCATATATAATTGTGTTAAGACAAGTGTGTATTAACAAAAAACATATAAACATAAAATCAAAAATATGAGGTCTTACCCAGCTCCTCGTCCCAGTCATCCCCTTCTGGTAGTGGGAGATCTGGGTCTCCTGTAAAGTCAGTTCCCGAATAGGGCCAATCTTCCACGACGATCAGTTGGCGCCGTAGCCACCTAAAGAACTCTGGCCTCCAGGACATCTGTTGGCCACCTCCAGATCTGGGCATTAGTGCTGCCCAGTGAGCCATTCGCGGCTCTCGTGGTATCGGACTCGCCACTGCGGCCCCTTGGCCCTGGAAGATTGGTATGCGTTCCAGAATGAACGATACCAAGATGGAACCATAACCGAACTGTTTCAGTTTCCCCTGTTTGCACCTTGTGAGCTGCCTTTTCATGTTGATGGTTACTGCTTCTGCCCAGTTGAACAGTAAGGGACCCATGCATTTTGAGGCCAGAAGGAGTTGAGTCTTCGTGGCCTCGTGCGGAGCCTACGACCCAGCAGCCCGCGTAATGGTATGGAGAACTACTCTCAGTGCTAGATCGGGGATAGTATGGATGTCTACCTTCTTGCTTCCTGATCCTGTTTGTGCCCCTCGGCACACCCGTGCCATTACCTGTTCCATCTTTTCCCCGGATGGTCTGCTTCCAGTCAGTACAGGGATTGGACCTCTGCGGGACAATCCAGTGATGAAATAAACGTCAGTGACCTCCAGTTCTAACACCTGGTCTCGTAACCTGAACACCTGTTCCTGTTCGTCCCAGATACTGATTAGATACTGGAGGAGCTCGGGCTGAGCTCGTAAACATGGCGTGAGGAAGAACTTTTTCAATCCACAGTCTCTAAGTGCATTCATGCAAGCTTGGCTTTGCATGGCCTGTTCATCCTCGTCTCCGTGCTCTCGTTCCTTCCATTCGATTGCCATTTTGAATGATTATCTGCATTCACATGGTCAAAAACCCCTAATTAGATCTTTGATGAGCTTCAAATTCCAAGAGATTTGGTCTAAATATCGAAATTTTGGGCGAAATTTAAGGTTCGGCCGCTGGCGCGGTTGTTTTGCTAACAGTCACGCCATGTGGCGCGAGCCCTTTATTAAAAAGAGCTCATTGGCGCGGGTCCGTGCCCGATACCCGCGCCAATGGGCGCAGCCCTAAAATTCAAAAAATGACCATACAAGACTGATTTTTAAGGGAAAATCATTAAAAAATGAATGAAAATGTAGAGCAAGGGAGCGCCTTTTACCTGTGACAGACGAGAAGCTGAATGGTTGCCTGGATTTGTCGCAATCGTCGACGGAAGTTTCTACTCCAAATGGACCACTGTTGTTTTCTGCCAAGGTAAATAGTAAAAGTAATTTTATTTTTACCAATTAGACATATTTATAACTTTTTCGACGTTAAATGAGTTTTAAAAGTTATTTTTATCAAATATTTGCATGTGTTATGTCGAAAATGGATTTTACGCTTGCTTGGTATGTGTAGCAACAGGTTTTGCGACTTAAAAGATGGAAACGAGTTGTATTTTATACTTTTTCGGACTCGGTAAATACACGAAAAAGTCACTGTGGAGTCATCTTTCAGCTCTTTTCTGACTCTCTAAATATGAAAAGATCGTCGAGGCCCTTGTCGTTTCGATCTCGTTAAAATGGACACGAATCGACATTCACCCAGTATAAGTTTAACCCTTTTTCGGGCTGGGCTGGATCGATTACGAAAAAGGAATACCCTAGCCTATCGCGACTAGGAGGTTTTTCCGGATATTGTTTTCTACCTTTTCGGATCTGGGAAACTATTTACGAAAAGGGACCTGTGGAGTTTTCTTTTCCACTGTCTTTTCAAACTCTCTAAACATGAAAAGACGCCGAGTTCTTCCTTTGTCAGACTCGTTAAACCCTGATGACATTGGATTCCGTCGAAATGACGTTCTCCAAGTTTCTCCTTCCTAGGACTCGTTAAATGCACTAGGATGGATTCGCCCGAAGGGCGGACTTATATCGCAAGCATATGCTATCCCCTTCAAGCTTGTTATTAAAAATAATTGGGGTACTCGCCAGAAATGGTAGGGGAAAAATGGAACCATCGCCGTTGTCGTCGGCAGTATGTCGCTCTTGAACATGGCACTTGTCTGCATCCATGTCGGGTTGGGGACATCTCATCTCGTTGCTTCACTATGCCTCCATGGGTTTGGGTAATCTCTTTTGACCTCTCATCTGTTCACTGCCTCGTTACCATGACCTCTGATCCGTTGATGTCAAATACTGCCAAGTCCACTATCGTGTCGTTCATGTGTTCAAGAGAAGTTGGCTTCTACAAATATCAACCTTCCTCTGTTTTTCATACGATCCTAATTCACAATAAAACATCATGTTCCTCTGTCTCGTGTCGATGATGTGGGAATCGTTATGGCCCACCTTCGATCAAGGTCACTTCCTGTCGACATCAACTCATTATCCAGGAAGTTGGTCGAGAGACTCCTTATGGTACCTTGGAGCCTGCATGCCTCAATGGCAGGTTCGTCGCATTCGACGAGAGGTTTACCTCATTGGCCTCCGATCGAGTGATTCTGCGGGTGCTCAACGTCAACTCATTTATTCGCACGCCGTAGATTGTACCTGTAGTACCTTGAGGACCATTGTCATTATTGGTGGTTTCTCTCGCGTCGGTTAACAGCTTTCATCATTGGCTGGTAATCCGACGATGTTCTTGCATGTTCGACTTCAGCTCACATATTCACATGCTTGAACTTGCACTCTGTTGGGTCGAGATGGAGCGCAAGACCCTGGATTGTGTCTGTTGTAATCTAGGCTGCGATTGTGGATTATTATCATTATGTACATGATTCACTGATTGGATGGCTGCGACCATACCTGAGTGTATTGGTTTGATCTTAGTTGGATGGCTGCGCCCATACCCTAGATCTGGATTATAACATACTCTATTTCGGATGGCTGCGTCCATACCACTTTTACATCATGTACTTGAGATATCAGTTGTATCTTTCTGCGCAAGTTTTCCGACGGCGGGCCTTCAGTTCAACATGTTCTCGTAAAGCATTTCATCCCTCTCCCTCTTGGGCCTCATACTTTAGGGGGCATCTGTTACACAGTAATTTGTCACCGTCCTTACCATTCCCCATCCCGCACAATGGAGGACCCATTCTGTGACCTGTGAACATTGTCATGCCTTGAAATCATCATCAATGCATCCCTCTGAACATGAGCTTCATTTGCCCTTGAGACATCTCCTTGCAAAAGTCATGAAAAACAGCCCTTTTGGCATTGGCGCGGGCAGTCAGTTCAGCACTCGCGCCAATGGAGAAATTACTGCAAAGGGGTCGCGCCACTTGGCGCTCTGTCATAGAGCCGTAGTCGCGCCACCCAATTTGGGAGTTGTTTTTTAAATAAGGATGGCGGAAGTTGAGTTCTAACAAATTCAAAAACCATCACCTATCTTGAGTTGGGAGGTTGGCTGTGGGAGTTCTATGGAGGGAAGTGGTTTTGCCACCTCCCATGGAACCTTCCTTGGTGATAGGGCCAATCCCATAATAATAGGGATCCCAACTCCTCCTTCCCCATCTATAAAAGCTTGCTCAAATCAATGGCAAGCTAGTCTTGAAGTGCCTAAGCTCTGAATCTCCATATTTCCAAGAGCCTTTGTGTTGTAAAGCACCCTCTCTTTCCCTTAAGGCTGACTCAAGTAAGGAGACCATTGTCACGAGACTTTGGAGAGGTTTTCCCTTTCCTTGGCGAGCTTTGCGAGACGTGGACTACTGGAGACCCGTCCGAAGGAGACCGCGACGTCAGAACTTGGTTGTAATCTTTCTTCGCTGGTTATTTAATAGATGATTATGATTATGGTTCCACTCCGTTTTCCATCATGTTAATGCGAGTAATGTCCTTTCTGACTGACGTTTAGTTACGTATGCTGGTTTTTATGCTTGTATCTGTTCGTTTCTTCCGTGTGCAGGTGTTCATCCGCGGAGATCGTGGAAGGATTGTGATCTGCCGAGGCTGAGGAACGGGGACGCTTCTTCTTCAGATCCTAGCGTTGGAATCCAGGTAGGCTCTTATCTCCAGCCTTTTCATTCGTAATTAGGAACCTGCATCATGACATTGTTTGTTTGTTGCTAGACCCCTGCTGGGCTAGTAGGGATCGCCTCTGTCCGCAGAGGGGATTTACCTCCTCAACAGCTGCGATGTTGATATGCTTGT